>OW386287.2:68799674-69999674 GCA_936432065.2 Rutpela maculata | reverse complement strand
AATATTATTTCTACTCCACCTTTTGTATGGCAAAGGCCATTTTTTGTCCCTACTGACTGGATTATTTGCCCTACTATCGCTTCAGCGATCTCGATAAAATAACAAAAATTATCTTGGACTCACATTTTTCAAATTGAACTATTCTTGCAACTAGGTCATACTTTAACATTTCGTTTTCGTAAACAAATAAAAAATTATGGACATTTTTAAGTTTGGTGTAAAGTTTCTAATGTCAACACCACTTTTTAATATTAACGTAGGCGTTTTAACGCATACTTAGTTGATCTTCCAAACTAAATACGATATGAATAAACAGTTATTTTTAGATTAATCTAACCACGGCATCCTTGTATCATTTCGTAATTTTAATATTTTCGTGTCAGATGTGCAGTTTTAATATTTTCTTGTCAGTTTTTGTTCTTATTTTGAAAGAATCAAGAACAAAATATTTTTTCTAATTCTCAAGTTTGATGAATGGATTCAGTTATATGAATAAACTTTGGTACATTTTTGTAAACATACAATATCTAGGAAATAAGGTTAAGGTCAATTCAGAAATTTACAATAGATAAACTCCGCGCGAGTGAAAGTTGTACTTTGGTAAACAAGCCATTGATTAGATAGGTACTGCTGAAAACTAAAATTATGTCACGAACACTTAAACAATACGGTTGTCTCATACTCATAATAATACAATCGATAGATAGATTCTGATCCGAATAAGTAAGGAAGTTTTTAAACTTTGGGAATTTGTAGATTTCGATGCTCCGAATGAAATAAGCAAAAATGCAAAATGTGATCTCAGCCGCCGGTGCCGCCATATTGAAAAAATGACTCACAAAAACAGTTTCTTTGAAATATCTCTCAATTTAGTGCGACTTTTATGAAGGAGTATTTTTGTGTTGAGAGACAAAATTTGTTTTCATACGTGAAAATCCTCAAATCTTCAAATATAGCTGATTTTACTTGTCTGCTTCGCATAGGTCAATGTTCAATACTCATTTCCACACCACCTTGAGGTAGAGTATATGGCGCGTTTTTTTACGTGGTTCTCCCCTATAGGCCTAATACACGACTAGTCTGCCTCTTGCGGCGTTCTAGGTGCTCGATGTTGAAGGTCCAGGTTCGTTGTAGTCTTCAACAATACTTTCTTCGGAAATTGCTAACGTTGCGCTCTCCACTGATTTTACGTATTGATTGTTCTTGTTGATTATATGAGTTTGTGGACTGTATAACACTTAATTGTATTCAATTGAAAAGCGTTGTTTTCAAGTAAACTATTTATTTTAAAAAACTTAACAAAACGTGTATTTGCAAAGGAAACTGGTGGATGATTTCTTTTCGACACATATGGCCCGTATCTCCCTCAAGTGCCCTTTTCACAATATCAACGTTGCCATATATATTACATAAAAGCTAAAAGGAACTTAAAATTACTTGACATGGTGTAATATACATTGTGGCCTCGGCCGGGAAAGTAACATTCCCCTACGGTTTTTTATGTATATTTTAGACAGTAAATAAATACACGCAGACAAACCGACTCACATTAAAATTACATTTATTAATAAGCAGTTAGATTGTAATGAAGAAATGTTATGAATTAATACAAATTCCTTAATTTATAATAATATTGATTGTGATTTCAGAAAAAATAGTATGTGTACTTCGGTGTGAAAGCACAAAGCACATTCCCGGACTTCGATGCTTGTTGGTCTTGGCTAGCGCCTCGGCCAACAATTTGCATCGTCGTCCGGGAATGTATTGCTTTCACACCTAAATACAGAATATACTATTACAAAGCCTCCAAAATTGAACAAACCACTTTTTTATCGAAAACTTTTTTTTTTCAAATGGGAAGGTGGTGGCTCAAAAAATTATAGATTTTTTTCTGAATTCATTGATATCCATTTCAAATCTTTGCTTTTCTATTTTATTAAATTTATTTAAAAATAAAAAATCACTTTCAAAATAATTTTTATTGATCCTTATAGTTTGTACTAGTACCTATATACCTATACCTATTAAGAAACAAAAGAGAAAACCAAAAGGCTATTATTTACAAAAAGGTATTCATTCACATTTCATTATTAGACATATGATTTTTGCAAAAGCAACTACGTTAAAGTTCAAGAAAAATTATATTTGAAATGAATATCAATGAATTCAGAAAAAAAAATCTATAATTTATTGAACAGTATGAGCCACCACCTTCCCATTTGAAAAAAAAAGTTTTCGATAAAAAAGTGACTTGTTCAATTTTGGAGGCTTCGTAAATAGTTATTAATGAAATTAAACGAAAAATTATATTTTTCCCTTGGACTTTACCCGCCGTAGAACAAGTTTTGGTATTCCAAAGCACTCTAGACGAATGTCTTAAAATACTTACAAAAACTGAACATCGACTCAAAAATTCGCGAAAATCTCATAGTATACTCAAAATGTTGTCTTGAATCCAAATATGTAAAAATATGCAGGGTGCAGGGTGTTCCATTTAAAAATCGAAAGTTGCGGTCATTTCCGGCTAAACCGGAAATGGTCTCATACCATTTTTTATGTCCAAAAATCCATTTTTACAGGTAGTTTGTGCACCCCAAATTTCAAATGGATAAGTTAATAAATAAAGGAAATAATGGGGGGGAGCCACTAGCCTGTGGCATCCAGTATTTTGAGTTATTCAGCAAACATTTCTTGATTCTGCCGTACCAAGTTTCGTAAATTAAATTTTAACTTGTTGTAAGTGTGAGAACACTAGCTTTTTTACATATTTTTAACGTCAAATAGTTGAAATGTTAGCCGATTTTGTTTCGAGCTTCAGTGGAAATAGACATATTGCATGACCACACCATGATACTACCTAAAGGAAAATGCGCTCTCGCGCAATATTCCCCTTACCTCAGTCTCCGCCGATGACGTCGTTAGCTGGACACACCACGTGCTGGTTCACATTTAGGTTGTGCTCTTTGAATACAATTTTTGCAATTGTTTAGGTATTGTAATTATTGTCGATTTTGATTTGTGTTTATGATTGCGAGATTTTTGAGTCGTTAATTAATGAAGTCATTAAATATTTGCAGTATTTACATGAAAGAATGTCGAAGGGCCTTTTACGAATTTACGAATGTTAATAATAAACCACATTTAAATTTTATAAATTATAAACAACAATAAAAGTTCCAATAATTTTGTATCAAATTAAAAAACACTCATGATAAACAAATCGTCTGCGTGCGGTTGGGTAGAAAGAGATAACGAATTATTTACATTTTTATAATTGGTTTAAAAAGTTTGGTTGAAGCGGTCCCGCCAAAGAGCAAGGTTTGTTGCTCTGAGACCGCCCGCCGGCGAGGATAAAGCCGGCAATCTTTATACTTTTTTATGACTTTTTAAAAGTAATAAGACACTTCTATGATTTGGAACTATGCGTCCATTGACCCAGAAAAGCAGTGGTTCTCAAATGTCTCATATCTTAAGGAGTCTACACACGATCCAGCGGCAGGAACCCAGCCATGTCGGCATGCCTTGAACTCATTCGTAAAAGTGAACTGGTCCGCTGGAATTCCAATTATCTTCAAAGCGTACCGACAATGTCGGGTCCCTGCCGATGGATCGTGTGTAGACCCCTTTAACATTCAAATTGTTGACTTGGGTCGGTTTTTTTCAGTCATATAGGTTTTTTGTTTGTCTAGTTGGTCTCCATTACCAGCTTTTTTAATGGTTTTGCGAAAATCCGCAGCTGTAGTTTTTAGGCTTGAGCTTCGGGAACTCTTTGGGAAAATTAACCATCTTGCGCCTGTATTTTCCAAACGGCAGAACATTATAATTTATTTCTCCTATTTTTCGTAATATGGATGGACTAAACAGCAATAACGCGGCAGCACACAATAGCACGAACACAAGCTGGTTATAGTTCATTCCATTTTTACAGTGCCCATAATAAATGCTGCTAAAACTGCCCATAAAAATATCAAAGTAGGCGCCATTACATGCTGAAAAGATTTGGTCACCGCCGGCGCTGTGCAGAGTATTACAACTACAGCACCGTATTCAAATTTTTGTGTATTACGAGGAACGCAATAATACTAGAGATTTAAAAGTAGTGTTTTCGGCAAATAGAAACTTATTAGCGTTTCTGGCAAATTAGAAAATCATACTTGTTTTTGTTTGTGTCAATAGAGGAGTATTTTATGCATTGGTGGACGCATTGTTGAATTTTGAAACATTATCCAATAAATTGGAAGTTCGACTCTGTAGCCAAGGGTTGACGCTTGAAAACGGATAATAAAGACCGTCTTTCTAGTTTAGGGGCGATCCGCGTATATAACTAGGTTCATCACAAGAGTTAGAAAGTTCAGTTAAAACAGTTTCTTTCATTTCTTATTTTAATTATGCCAGAACATACTTAATACCGATGTGTTATTTATTAATACATTATATTATGACGTTTACTTTTTGAACTTAGGGAAGAAAAACTAATTTCATTTAATAATTGACTTTAAAGATACCTAGACTAGCTCAAAGCAATTAAGTTTTCCAACGTAATTTAGAATAATAAATAAAACCAATCAATAACCATTAATACATATATTACTTATAAGCATTTTTGGTAGAGCACAAAACAATCGTCTCATTTGGTGGGAGAAATAAATAAATAAGAATCGTTTCATCATAACATCACTTAACAAAATAATAAACAGACATGCTTAGTAGGGTGCATCGATTTTCTTTTTTTTTACCTAATCCAAAATGGCGGGCGCCCAAAAGTTGTGTTATAGGGTTGTAAATAATACGTTAAAATTTCAAATAAAAATATTAACCCTTGGGGGTAGCGGGTTGGGGTCAAAGGTAAACATTTTTGATATTCTATATATTCAAAATGGCGGGTGCTCATAAGTTGTGTTATAAGCAACAGGTAGAAATTTTAGTGAAAAAAATATTTAGGTTTAGGGGTAGCGGGTGGGGGTTAAAAGTCCAATTTTTTTATTTTGTGTATATCTAAAATGGCGGGCGCGGAAAAGTTTGGTCTTGGGGTTGAAATTAGCTGGTAAAAATTTTAAACCAAAATATTAAAACTCAAGGGTAGCGGGTTAGCATCAAAGACCAAAAAGATAGTACGTACCCTTACAAATATTATCGATACTTATCAATTAGTAATATTTTTAAACTATGTTTAATTACGATATTAAATTTAAATTACTTATTACTACCTATGTATTTGTTAACTAATGTACGCATGCCCATAATACAGCATGCGCTGTGTTCTGCATACATGAAAGCTCGGTGAACAGTGAACACTGTCAGGATAGATATGGTATTTCCTATAGAGCTGGAGCACTGATTGCTTCTTCAGTACTCCAAGATTTTGGTTTAATTAATGAATCTAACACAACGCATGTAATTGATAAAAACAAAATTAGAAAAGCTGTAAGCAAGAAGAGAGGTGAATTATCATCATGTGGTACGCCAATATCATTACGTGGACTTTATTTCGATGGGCGTAAAGACAAAGCTATGAAATTAATAGATAACCGTCGAAAGATAACAACCGAAGAACATATAGTTTTAATTGGAGAACCCAGATTATATTTGGGACATTCTACAGGTTCAGCTGTAAACATCATTAACGCCATTATCAGTTATTTTGAAAACTCTCGAATCCCAACTAACACCTTCGGATGTGATGGAACGGCTACAAATACTGGTCCTAAAGGTGGTGTTATAGCTCTTCATGCAAATGAACTTCCACTAAAAGGCAATTCATCGAACATATTGACGGAACTGTATGTCAGGATTTTCATGTATAATAGGAAAGTCGTTAGTCAGATGCGAGCAGATGCCAGTAGCTGCATTTAAGGTGAAAGATCTTAACACATATCAGTTATATTTTTATGAAATATGTCAAGCAGTAATATGTTTCTATTAACGAGAATCTGGCAAAATAGTCCACTCGTGATGGCTGACGACAGCAAATAGAATACTTCGCTTATACAACGTGATCTTCCAAGAAATGCGGAAAATAAAATGGTGTGCTAGTCTTCAATGTGGGAAAGCCCCTGCAAAATTTTAGAGTATTCTGAGGTAATTTAGTATATTAAATTATTAGTCAATTTGCGAAGGTACACTACTGATGTTGAGTAAGTCCTGACCTAATTCTGAAGAGGTCGACGAACTTACTGGTGAAAAAGTGAAGCCGACCGGTGAGATCAAAAAAAGAGGTCTACACACGATCCAGCGGCAGGTAGTCAACATTGTTGGTACGCTTTGAAGATAATTGGAATTCCAGCGGACCAATTCACTTTTACGAATGAGTTCAAAGCATGCCGACAAGGCTGGCTCCGTGCCACTGGATCGTGTGTAGACCCCTAGACAGCCGCGTTTTTTGCTTCCGGTCGTGTCACTGACCGGTTTAACTAAATATCTCCTATATCTGCTTTTCATTTCAGCATAAGATCAACGTCTTCGATTTATTTCGGTATTTTTGTAGTGTGATTTGATTAAAACCAAAAGTCAGTTCTATCTTATTATCGAGCTTTACTGTCAGTAGTGTCAATCCCAAGTCTGATAAAGTGATATGGTTGTACCGCGTTACGTTAGATTAGTTGAAGTCATTGGCGGCGCATTCCTACAAAAAAAATAAGGTAATTTTTTTGATCATTTTTTTACTCCTTTCGGTGGGGACAACCTACTGTTAAATTTTCTGCATGTCCTGGTAGATCACGTTGTATGTTGCTCTGCAGATTTGGTTATATCAGCAACGTATGTTGTCAAAGTGTATGCGCCAATGTGGTTCAAAATAGAAGCACATCCATCATGTCTGCAAGGCGCTTCAAATGTATGGAAGACCATACAATTATCCAGATATTTATCAGAAGAGTTGAAGGGAGTAGGTAGTTGATCCCGTCGTAATACGAAATGGATATTTTGCACACCCTGAGAACTTACTACTGGGAATGCTGGGCGATGAAAACCGGTGTATTAGGGAGTTGGCCGTTCGCAGAATATTGAAAGCTAGAAAAGGCAACAATACCGACTTAAGAAAGTTTACACTTGCTCTGTTGAAACTAAATGCTACAAATTAGTATTGATTGGCAAGAATGTGAATATAATGAGCCACCATTAACAGTTGATTTATCCGAAGAGAACCTTAATCAAATTATAAATAATCCTGAATTGTCTGATAATTGAAATAAAGAAATTTCCTAATCACACACAAGCTGTGAAAAGGGCAGTAAAGCTTGTAATTGAAGCTTCAGTGCTGGATGGATTAATTAGATCCTGTGACAAAATTCCCAAATTCAACACAAAGAAAGATTACTACAAGCAAGTTTTACCACAATGTTTATAGTAGTTTTATTTTTACTTTTTATTCTTTAATAAAATGAAGTTTATTTTCACATAAGTACCTTTGTTATCAAACTTCCAATAAGGAAATTAAAGTTAAAAGTAAAGTTTATTGTTTCACACTTTGATGATTAAACAAATTATTTCCCTTAAAAAATGGGACCTTTGAGCTTGTAGGGAATAGAAATGGATCCGATGCAGAACAATGAAAATATCAAGTTGACTTTTAACCCTAACCCGCTACCCTTAAATCTTAATATTTTTGTCTTAAGATTTTACCTCTTATATATAACTGTAAAGCACAACTTTTTCACACCCGCCATTTTGAATATATAGAATATCAAAAATGTTTACCTTTGACCCCAACCTGCTACCCCCAAGGGTTAATATTTTAATTTGAAATTTTAATGTATTATTTACAACCCTATCACACAACTTTTTGGCGCCCGCCATTTTGGATTAGGTAAAAAAAAAAGAAAATCGATGCACCCTAATGCTTAGGGATTATAAAGTATTACTAAAATTTGAATACTGTCTTATTACGAATAAAGACAAAAGAATTACGTAATCCTTATGAACTGAAAGACTATATTAAATCTCACAAATTAACTTCAGGTGAAGTTTAGGGTCGGCCGACTTGAATTTAAGCTTAATTTAATTATTAACTCTACTAAAATTTAAATCAGAAATATACAAAATCTTTAATGGAAACATACTAAATATGGAAAATACTCAATTATAACAGCTGCACGCTGTTTAAAAATTAATATCTAAAAACTACAAAAGCAAAGTACAAAAATCACGTTAAATCTACAACAAAAGGTAGATAGTCTATCAACAAAAGTATCGTCGCAAACACGCACTCACAAAAATGTATAAAAAGGTTTATCGGTGAACTTATCACTTCCTCCTGGAGGACGGGAACATAGTAAAGTTTTACTTACAGTAAGGCTCCACAGGAACTCGGAACACTGACTTAACATTGGCCACAGTTTTTTTTTTAACATATTGCCGCCATTTGGAAAGTACAGTTGAAAGTTTTTTTTTTTAGGACATGTCTTAAATTGTTCCTTAGGCTTTAATCTTTATGAAAAACATTGTCCCCAAGGATCGGGAGGGGGTTGCACGTACAGCTAGGGAGGGCTCCCCGACTATATACCATTTTTAAATGTTCAATATAATTTTTAAATTGAAAATGACTAATTCGGAAAATTAGCAAGTTACAAAAAAAATCCAAGAGACAAAAAAATGTTTAGAAGGCCTCAATGCATACGTTTGACTTTTTTCAAATTTTTAAATTACATATTTTTAAAGCACTACAATTTCAAAGAAAGGGGTAGTTTGCATGCACTTTATAGAAAAGGTGCAAATGAAAAAAATCTTGTATTTCGATGATACATTCACCTGAATTTTTTTCAGATTTTTTTTTCAACTTTTACATTTCCCCTCTCCCACTTTTTGGAATTTTCGAGTGACCGTATCTCGAAAAATATGCATTTTTTGAAAAATTTCATAAGAGTAAAAACATCTTGGGCCAAAGAAATGCAAATATATTGTTTTTTTTTCTTCCATTTTTGACCTAATTCTACAAGTTAGGAACCCGTGATAAAAGGGGTGTTTTCTACCCCTTCCGCTCATTGCCTACTCTAATCTTTTTTCAACTTTTTTATTAATGACATTACAAACATATTGCAGAAGGTTTCATCAAAATCCATTCATTAGCACTCAAATGACACCCGTTGCCTGGACTATTAGCTCGGTCGGTAGCATTGTGTTTTTTTGTACACTGTAAAATCCTTCGAGAATATAGGGGAAAATAGAGGTCGCCAAACAGCTGTTTGTTCGGGCTACAACTGTAAACAAGCAAATTATTAATCCCCGATTCCTTGGCTGGTGCAAAATAATGATCTCATCCCCTTAGGGCAGGGTGTATTAAATAGGTGGTGCGACGACAACTCTCACAGTGGCTTCATAAGTGCTTACTTTGTACATAATGTAATAGATGGCAGGACCAATAAATTCTCTCATTACTTACGCATAGATAGATAATTTTACAGGTTCTGTGCATACGTGCATACAGTGTTGCATACATTCCCGGCCTTTTGTATTTTGTTTAGTGAAACAAGAGTCCAGTGACATCTGACATTAAGTAGCTAAATTAAAACATTGAAAGAATATATGCAACACTACATGCAGCATTGCACGTGTCGCCACAGCTAACCTCAAAAATACGTATTTCTTAAGATTTTACAAGTATTACGTAACTATTATTAAAACTTCTACCTGGTTCCTGTTATTTCAACCAAAATCAAGTTCAACGCAATATGTATGAAGTTTTAAATAGTTTGTCACAATAAAATAAAACACTTTTCGCAGGTTAGGAATCTAACCTATAATTAGCAGTCTATTTTTATTAATCAACAATATTGAAAAATTATTTGCGTGACTTTTTAAATATTTGCCTGGAGCCAGTATGGCTCCAAGCTAAAAATGCCTATACAAACATTAAAAATAAGAATAAACGAAAAAACCTTAAAATTTGTGGTTATGTTAGTTATACGATGCACATGCCCAGGTAATTGTAGGACCTTATTGCTCGCGCCATCTACTAAAGTAAATAGTAACCATGCACTTATGATTATTATTATAATAGAAAAGTGCCGTTCGTCGGACCACCTATTTAATACACCCTGCCTTAGGGGATCCTTTCTAATATGGCGTTTAGTATCATTCGCGTATTGTTTACTTTCGTTTTCTATTGTGTTTTGTGGGTATTTACTACAGTGTTTACTACGCCTCTCGCGTCCCTCGCCCATGTGTGTTGAGAACAAACCATATGCATTGTTGTAAAATATTTTCCCTTATATGCTCGAAGGTAAAAATTACATGAACTATACTCGTCGCGCAACGGAAATCGTCATATCTCGAACCCACTCCTGTCAATGGAAGAAAGTCAACTGGACATATGGCATCTATATTCGTATTTGGCTGAACCGTTCTTGCATATTGTCCGCGACTTTATGACATTTGAACAATTTTTAATTTTTAACAAAAGTTAACTATTATCTTTTCTTTTTTTCAGTTTGCTGGTCTGGACTTGCAGAGTCGCGGTTCAAGCGGCCGCTACGTGCCCCCACATTTACGCAACAAGCAAAGCAGTGGTCAGTCTGAAACTAGTAGCTACGAACGTGCAGACAGAGACAGAGGCCAAGATTCGAGAGGAGGAAGAGGAACCCGCGGTAGTTATAATAGAGAAGGTGGTGGAGGAGGACGCGACAATCGCGGAGACTTCTCCAGTTTCAACACTAGAAATAGAAGGGACAATTACCAGAACGGAGACGCTTTTGATAGGTTGGCCATTTAACACAATATTTCTTTAAATTATCACTTCAGTGGAAACATTATAATCCTCTAGTGAGGATAGGTAATTGTTTTGGCCACATATTTGTTCAGTAAGAATCAGTTCGCCATGGTATTGGAAGATATATACCAAATCCGAATCTAGTGTGTGTTTAGGATTAATTAAAATTGCAAACATATATACATGTGTTGTGGTTATTGTGATTAATTGTCATATAATGGAAATAGGGACGTTCATAATTTTCAAGATTTGCGAATGTGATGTCACTACTTCTAATATGTGTATGGAAATTTCACCTTTATTTAGTTTGCACTAATTTTTTTTGGCTGATATAAAAGGTATGAAAAATATACATTAAAATGCCTTTTTCAATTGAGGATAATTTACTTGAATGTTACAGAGGTGCTAGATTTCTTCTCGATGTTTGTTGACTTTCTATTCATATATTTGGATGAGAACAGACTCAAGAACCAAATACATTCTATACTTTATATGTGTATTGAAAATGTCAAGTGAAGGAATTGTTGATTCTAGTGATATTTCAATGAATAGTTTCTTCTTGTTAACTAATAATTATAGTAAACATAAATATTCTCCTAGATCCCCCCCAATGATTTCACATATTTCACTTTTCACGAAGCCACCACACATCTCACTTATCTGAAATCCAAATGTTTAAAAGTTTTTGTGGTAAATATACACACAAAGCGATTATTTTGAATTTTGATTTCAGTTCAATTGTCTAGTTTTAGAATGAGCAAAGGAATAGTTTTCTTAAAGAAGATATACTTACATTATATTAGCAAGTTTTTTATGTACACTTTAATACTACTATATTCTTATTTAGCATCTTTTCAGAAATTTCTTTATTCAATTTGACGGAAGTATCTTTGATTATGCTCCAGATATCGTCACTGAACAAAGAAAGGAACATATCTCAAAATACTAAGTTTTAAGAAGATACATTTCTAAGTATTTTCATTTAATTTTTATTATATGGTTTGATATGAGCTACGCCGAACTACAGTATGTACATATACACAAACAGACATACGCTTACATCTTATAAGATAGTGCACACAAAAATGTGTTCTTAACAGGCGTATATAAAAAATATATTTTTCGTACTGCTAGCTTTGTGTCATTTTTGACGTCTGTCGGTATTATGTAAGTGTCACTTGCAGTCCCTGACGAAACAAAATTTACTTTTATGTCCTAGGGCAAAAAATTAACTTTTTTGACCTGGGACAAAAAAGTAAAGTAATAAAAAAGTTAAAAAAATAAAATTCTGGGACCAACGATGCACACGTATTTTTGGCTGCCTCCTGAATGTCGATACTTTTATCATAATCCATATTTTTATTGCAAAATCTCTCGTAAATAACTTGAACGGCAGAAATTATTATGAAGTTATGAATTTGACAACTTATTGACAGTAACTATAGCAACTCGAAAGCGTTCATAGCAAACACTCTCCTATTAGAGTCTAAGCCAACTAATAAATGAGTTAGACAAATCTTGGAATATAAATTTATAATCTTGAATGAATTTTCCTAAAAATTGTAGATATTGCTAGTAGTACGAAAAACGTCGTATGCACCTCGGCTTTTATCGTGCATTTACAGGTCTCGAACACTTGCAAACCTCAGCTCTACGGACTTCGGTGTACAAACTGTATTCTCGACCTGAAAATACGCTTCAAGCCTTGGTACATAAATAACTATTTGAAATACATTTCTTCATTTTTACAAAGAGATTATTTTGAAATAACCAAAGATTTTAGTCACTGGCATTCAGTTTTAGAATGGACAAAGGAGTAAGTCAAATTCCAAAGAAAATATACATATTAGCGAGTTTTTTATGTAGTCTTTAATACTATATTCTTATTTGGCATCTTCAGAAATTCCTCTGTATCTTAAAGGAAGTATTAAAGGTGCTTCGGATATCGTCACTGGATAGAAGAAGAGGTGTATCTCAAAACAATAAGTTTTGAGATGATGCATTTCAAAATATATTTATTTTAGTTATTTTACTTCAGAGCTGGGAGTAATTAATTACTAAAGTAATTAAATTACTAATTTAAATACTTTTTTTAAAAAAGTAATTGTAATTGAATTACATTTTTCAAAGCAGTAATTGTACTTAAAAATTATTAATTCCTCAAGCGATACTCTGAAAATACCTTTTCAGAGTAATTAATTACTGATAGAAATTACTTCATGTAATTTAAATTACTTCAAGTCATTTAAATTACTTCAAATAATTTAAATTATTTCAAGTAATTTAAATTACTTCAAGTAATTTGAATTACTTCAAGTAATTGAAATTACTTCTCAATAATTTCAAATCTCTAAAATAATTTGAATACCGTAGAGTTGAATTGTTTTACCGTAATTAAATTAAAATTAAATAAGGTGTTTAAATTACTTTACCTTCCTATTAAAAAGAAACATTAACATATAATATTATTCATATTTCATAGTTTGTGTCATTTTACTTCCACATCCAGTGGAAGTAGGTATAGTAACGCAAAAAAAAATTATAATTTTTTATTGTTCAAATAGGCTTAGAATGTCATGAAACGTCGAGATTTTAAATTTGAGCAAAAAAATGTCTGTCTGTAGGTCTGTCTGTCTGTCTATCTCTAACTTTTTTGTGCGCATATTTACTCTGCAACTATTGAAGATACTGGCTTGAAATTTGGTAAACGCATGTACTTTAAGATGGGCGGGTGCGGTGAACATAATTCGACAATTTTTTCTACATCCCTGAACCGGTTAACAAAACTTTTGTTGGGCTTTTAGGGACAACTTTATAGAATGGTACTAGACTATTGAAAACTAAAGGAATTTTTTTTTCTCGTGCGAAAATCAAAAAATTTTTTTATTGATTTCAATAGTCTGGTATCATTCTATCATGTTTTCTCTAAAGGCTTTTTCTAAATGCTTATCAAATCGTTCAGGAATATACGCTATTTAAGAACGTAACACCCCGTTATTTTGGAACGCGTTAACCGATTTAAATTTTTTTTTTTTTTTGGGGATATAGTGCTCGATGAGCTTTATCTGACTGTTTTGAAAAATTTGTAATTTTCATATTTTCAAGGCCTACTAAGCTTGGGTCGAAATTTCGAGATCGACTATTAGGCAATCTTTTATCGGCAAATTGGATAGCGTATTCGATTCGCAGTTGTCTCAAATACGTCTATACAAAATTTTAACTCGATACCTCATATAGGGTGTTTGTTATTCAATAGCCGAATTTAAAATTTCTCACTTTTCGACTGGCCCTGTATAAAAGTCACTTAGGTTTACTAAAGAGGTAAAGGAGTCATTCGACTTAAGGCGCTAAATGAGGAAGAAAAAAAGAAAAAAACCGCTGCCCAAGGAATCACTACTTCCACATCCAGATTCTCTATCCAAGTCACTCACAACGAAAAAACTTTGTATGTAAAAATAATTGTTTATGGAACTTTAATAATATAATATTTGAAATCCTCTACCCCAAAAACCCATAAAACGATGCCCCACGTCGGTAGTGGGGTGGGGGTGGTAGTGGGGGGTGGATGAAGTAAAAAAATATTTTGAGGTTTCTGGTTCCTGTACATGCACTAAATCACATTTTTTCTCATCCCCTTTAATAAGGAGGTGGGGGTGGTAATGGGGGTGGCTAATGCCAAAAATTTTTTTGAGACCTCAGCTTCTCTTGTATATACTAAATACTAATTTCATGGACTGTTACCTGCTTGATTTATCCATTTACCCCAAATTTACCCCAATTTACCCCCCAACCCTTCGACGGAACAAGATGAAAATATAATCTAGTTCTAGATCTCGTTAAAGTACATATGTGTACCAAATTTCAAGTCAATATCTTAAACGGTTCCAGAGTAAACGTGCGCACAAAAAAAAGTTACAGACAGACCGACAGACAAACAAACCGACAGACAGACAGACCGACAGACAGACAGTAATTTTTTTTCGCTCAAACTTAAAATCTCGACGTTTCATGACATTTTAAGCCTATTTGGACAATAAAAATTTTTAAAATTTTTTTTGTCGTTACTATACTTCCACTGGACGTGGAAGTAATTATTCTTTAAATAAATAGTATTTCTATACATTATTCGGTTGCTGTACGTAGGTGCCTTAATGAAAATTTTTCAAACAAACTTCAACTTTCAAACAAACATTTTTATTGTCTTTTATTGTATTGTATTGTATTTAGGGCCATTGGAAGAGCACTATCTAGGTGAAATGGTGCCTATTTACCATGTATATTATATTTTTATGGTAAATAAAGGTATAATTATTATTAAAATTAAATGGCTTAGACGGCCTAGCTTTTTTTTTTCTTCCTTATTTAGTATCTGATGTTGATGTCGCTATATAAAGAAGAAAAAAGAAAAGCTATTCCGTCCAATCCATTTGTTTGAAAAATTTTCATTAAGGCACCTACGCACAGCAACCGAATAATGTATAGAAGCACTATTTATTTAAAGAATAACTTTTCCTTTTTCTTCCTCATTTAGTGTCTGATGTTCCTTAAGTCGAATGACTACTTTACCTTTTTAGTAAACCTAACCGATTTTTATACAGGGCCAGTCGAATAGTGAGAAATTTTAAATTTGGCTATTGAATAACAAACACCCTATATGAGGTATCGAGCTAAAATTTTGTATAGAGGTATTTGAGACAACTGCGAATCGAATACGCTATCCAATTTGCCGACAAAAAATTGTCTAATAGTCGATCTCGAAATTTCGACCCATTTAGATTAGCTCTTAGTAGGCCTTGAAAATGTGAAAATTACAAATTTTTCAAAATAGCCACCCCATTACCACGTCCACCCCATTATTAAAGTGGGTGAAAAAATAAAATTGTGATTTAGTGTGTATACAAGAACTAAAGGCCTCATTTTTTTTTTACTTCACCCACCTCCACTACCACCCTACTACCATCACCCCCACTACCATTGTGGCATATCATTTTATGGATTTTTGGGGTATGCGATTTCAAAAAATATTATATTACTAAAGTTTCATAAACAATTAGGTATTTCCACATACAAAATTTTTTTCGTTGCGAGAGAATTAGATAGAAAATTTTATACCAAACATTATTAGCCAATCGGACAATTTATTTTGTCATTGTTGCTATGACAACTATCAAATTTTTTGGAAATCTTACTTTCCCATGAGCACCTACCATGTGATTAATAAGTGGAAATTTCCCTGGTTTGACAGCAATGATTAGACAATGGTGTTTATATTATGAAAAATAGTTTTATATTTATTTTAAATTAAATTAGTACAATTTTAGTTTACTATGTTTCCTTACATCATTAACTAATTCCAAATGCTTTAAAAATTCCACTTGTACATCTTCTTCCTCAGAAAATAAAGCACAGAGCCGTTTTATGACATATTTCAAGACACTTGTGATTCCATGGCTAACTATTAGCGATTTTTTTAGGGGATATTATTTGTCACCACTTTAAATCACAGCAAATATCATTTCATCTTGGTTTCCCTTTACTGCAGTATAAAGATTGCATACGAAATAAATTATTATGATTAATATTAATTCGTTATATTATTTTTATGCGACTAGAGCGTAGGAAATATAAGAAATAAGTATACTAAACTTGTTTTAATTTTACTTCACTCTCATTATTCCATATTTTATCTACTATTAAATATTTCATTTTACTAAGATATGAGGAAACCACATAAAAAAATAAAAACAAAAAAAATTAATCTAACACCAGCACCAGTCTACAAGATTTTGCAAACATTTCTGAAGTTTTTTTTGTCAGGTAATTTTGGTCTAAAATTTTCTTACCGAATCTCCCTCGCTCTTGAATTAAAAATCCGGAAATTTTTTCTCGCTCACGGATTTTTTAAAGAAAATTTCACACCACATTTTTTAACCAATCATAGGCTTGTTTTTTGTTAAGTTACCATGGCAACCCAAAAAATTTCCGGAAATTTTTTACATTCTGTCAAATTAATAAGTGGAAATTTTTCTGTCAATTAAAATGTCAAAGTAAAGACGCGGGAGTTGGAGTGCTTTTAGAATTAAATTTATTTGGCGACGCAAAAGAGGATATTCACGAGGATATTATAAGTACACAAATTAATATGTTTTAGAACCTGGAGCCATTTTTCTGCTATATGCTCATGCACTTTATTCTTATGGCTGATAATCAAATTTTGTTATGATTAGAATGTAAAAATTAATCTAATTGACGTCTGTAAGTGCGGCAGCCATTACTATCTTGTTACCTTTCATTATTCCATGGCCGCCTAGAAGTTGTTAATTATTGTCTCTGCGACAAGAATGAATACATTCCCTGTGCTCGCATTTAAGTAATATCAGAAATAAATGATGTTCCACCAATTTTAGTAGATCAAAGTAAATAAAAAACGGAAATATAATATGTTTTTAAGTTACTTATAAAAAGTTCATGTAACTAAACTTGGAGAATGGTATATTTCACTAAGAAATTTCGTATTTTATTAAACATATTAATCTTGAGTAGGTGGGTACTTCAGAATAATTATCAAAAATAAATGATGTTCCACCAATTTTAGTAGACCAAAGTTAATAAAAAACAGAAATATAATATGTTTTTAAGTTATTTATAAAAAGTTCATGTAACTAAACTTGGAGAATGGTATGTTATTTCACTAAGAAATTTCGTATTTTATTAACCACCAGTTGTTATTCCATGGCTCACTATAATGAATGAATTTGTGTCATTCGTAATAAAAATGTTCAATTTTGGCATAATATTTATAAAATAATGGTGTGAAATTTTCTTACCGAATATCCCACGAGCTTAAATTAATATCCGGAAATTTTTCCTCGTTCATGAATATTTTAAGAAAATTATCCCTCGCCTGCGGCTCGGGATAATTTTCAAAATATTCATGACCTCGAAAAAATTTCCGGAAATAATTTAAGCTCTAGGGATATTATAAGTGAAAATTTTCAAGATTTTCAAAAAATTCGGACCTCAAAAAAATTTCCGGAAATAATTCAAGCACTAGGGAGATAACAAGTGAAAATCAGTATCTGGAAGTAGTGATTTCTTGGGCAGCGGTTTTTATATTTGTTTTTAGTTCATTCCTTTGTGATTACTGTCTTTACTGATTACTAAAAAATTTAGATATATCTTCCTTTTGTATTATTCAGTATTTGTATATGTTTATAATTATTGTACACTAACAAATTATCCTAAATTTACTAAACATCTCCCATTTCCATTATAGCAAATTTAGAAGGTGTAGAGTAATTATAAAAGTAATTTATTTATTCAATTACCATTACCAAATAATCAGTAATTTAATTACATTTTTTTAACAGTAATTTAATTACATGGTAATCAAATTACTTTTTAACATTAGTAATTTGTAATTTGTAATTAATTACTTTTTCAAAGTAATTTGCCCAGCTCTGTTTTACTTCCACATCCAGTGGAAGTAAAGTAACGCAGAAAAAATAGGCTTAGAATGTCGAGATTTTAAGTTTGAGCAAAAAAAAATTAGTTCATAAAATTGGTATTTAGTATACCGGGTGTAAACGAATAGTGGGCCACCCCTGTAACTTCCTTGTTTTAAAATGAAATTTTGTATGGTGAAATTAGGTAAGATTTCCAACTTTTTTTGATCAACCCTGTATATTTGTGTTAAAATATTTTATGATATGCAACAAGAATGAGCCAGAGGCCTATTCTGTCTCCTGCGGGGACCTATCCGACATACCTATTTGTCACTTCCGGTTTCTCCGCAAAATTTAATTGAAGTTAGGTATAAATCATAAATTTCTTAAGAAAAATTGTCATTCCTGCCGGTAACGATTACACATTACGGAACTTTTGGTACCCTTTAGCCCCTACTAAATAGAGCTTTCTGAATATCCAGGTGGCCCATATCATAATATTTAAAAAAAACGAGTCATTTTGAAAAATGTCATTTTAATGAGTTTACAGCACCCTGTATGATGTATTATTGGACATATTGACGTTTTCGTATTTTTTATATGAATTACATTGGAACAAAAATAATTTCAACATATTTGCAGCCATCTAGATTGACAACTAAAATTCGAAATATTTTTCGTGCAACACTGTATAAATTGATCAAAATAGTATAAATGTATCCAAAATGTGATCTTCATTTCAAAAATGTAAAAACGTATAGGGTGGTCCATTTAGAAGACTATTGAGGCCATTTCCGGTGAAACCGGAAATGATAAATATGGCGGATAGGTCTCAAAAAGTTGGAAATCTTGCCTAATTTCACCATACAAAATTTCATCCTGATATCTTTAAAAACAAGGAAGTTACAGGGGTGGTCCACTATTCGTTTACACCCAGTATATGAGAAGCTAAGGTCTCAAAATTTTTTTGGTATTAGCCACTCACCATTACTGTTCAAGTGGGTGAAAAAATAAAATTGTGATTTAGTGTGTGTTCAAGAACCAAAGCCCCAATTTTTTTTTAATTCATCCACAGCAATACTACATTGTCTGGTGTCAAAAGTAACTATTCACAGATGACAGATGTCAAATGCCTCGTTTGAGCGGTTTAAACACATTCTAGATACACTGTGTCTAAGCAGTGTTGACACGATGCATCTAAATTTTATCTAATGTTCCAGAATAGGTTCAACATAGAAACATTGAGTGCACAAAAAAATGAAATGTTGCAATTTGAGAGCATTATTTTGTTCCTGTGTCCAACACATGGTCCACAAAATATTACTTACTATTTGGACATTGTTTCCATCCTGACTCAAATTATATTACATGTGTCGACACAATGCATACTCTCCATATATTGTGCCCTGGTTCAGATACATTTTGCTCTTTGGCCATGTAATAATAATAAAATAAACGTTCTAAAAAACAAACACAGTAAAAACATTATTGGAGAAAACTACAAAGTTTGTATAAATCATGGTAAACTAAAAACTAAAATAGACTCAATATAGCATGTTGCGATAATTTGCTATGCTTTTAATCAGGGGCGTAGCGAACCAACTTTTTTGAGGGGTTATTTTTCAAATTTGCCAACTTCATAAACTTAAGAATTCCTCCAAAAAATTGATCAGCAAGGAGAGGAGAAATCCAAAATAAATTTTTCTCACCAAAATAAAAATTGCCAACTTATATCTCCAACTTTTGCCAAGTTTGACAAAGTTGTCGCTTCGCTATGCCACTGCTTTTAATGAACAAATTGAAAATTGATTACTTTAAAACAGTAAGTGCTGCACTAAGTAGAAAAATGAAAATAGCTGTATAAAAATGTAAGAAAGGAAATGTTACAAATAATATAAATAGAAAATGAAGCAGTACAAATACTAATTACAGAATTACTCATAATTCTAAGTTTACAGAATGTTGAAATACTACTCAATATACTCTTTATACTCTTAGTATAAATACTGAAAACTGACGTCAGATATAATGGCGAAGTTCCTTTTGTAAACAAGTCATATTTTAATTACATTTTTGCAGAGTAACGTTTTCCTTTAATTGTGTCTAATTTATCATCAAAAGAGAAATTCATTGTATTTTTATTTTCTCTTTTATGATGTTTGTTGGTTATATTATTAAAACGAATAATTGTTCATTTTACTCCTCTGCGCTCACAGCTATTCAGTAGGCATACACCTACACTTATTCGAGGCCAATCTTGAAAATTCGGGAATCCAATCGACTGCGATCCCAGGATATTCAATATCAATATACAGGATGTAACGCAACTCACCCGAAAAATTTTAACCATACGTGCATGTGCATGCACCTTTAAGTAAGAAGTCGACTTTTTAAAAAAAAATTTAATAAAAGACCAACATAGAAAAAGATACACATTGTTAGAGTTGCAAATTAATGAAAATGTTAAAATAACCTACTAAATTAAAATTTTTAATTTTTAATTTTTTTTTTAAATACAACAGTCCTTCAATTAAGTAGAGTTCAATAAATTACCATTTTCATCAATTTGTAACTTTAACAATGTGTATCTTTTTCTGTGTTGGACTTTTATTAATTTTTTTTTTAAGAAGTCGACTTATTTAAAGGTGTATGTATGGTTAAAATTTTTCGGGTAAATTGCGTTACACCCTGTAGATAGAAATAGATAGTTAGATATTTTTTATGTTTCTCTTTAAAACAAATGGATGTAGAACATGTCAAAATAACATTTAAAACAGAAAGTGAGAAAGACAAAAATGAATGAGTGTCCACAACATAAGAAAAATTCCCCTGAAAATCAATCAGTCGTGCCAACACTTCGTTACTGATATATGTTATGTATGTGTTATTAACAGCCATTTGCACCGTATACATTTTAAGCGATGAATAACTAATCGAGGTTTAATTTTTGAACCAGGTTTAACCTGCGTTTTATTACATCGTACTTTATTGTTTGTGGTTTATTTAAGTTGATAGTTACCTTGTGATTTTAGGGAATTTGGTATTCTGCTAACTTCTCTTTCAAAATTATAACCTTATTTCTGTAGACTATTGATCATTTTCGGTCACGTGACTTTGACGCCGCTGTCTGGAGGGCACACAAAACCTCATCCAATAACAGGCAATGCAAATGAAAACAATTAGTGATGCGTTGCTATTTAACAACCTATTATTTTATAACTGTTATTTGTAAATAGCATTAACAGACTGTTATTTCTGTTCGAAAATAACAGATAGCAGTAGCCAAGATATCAAGATGCTATTTTCAGTTGACGTCACGCAGTCGTCGGCGCCATTTTGCGTGGAGGGCAGACAACTCATTGTTTTCATTTGCATTCCTTTGTTATTAAAGTGTGATTGTTATAATAGCCACTGTTTTCATTTCCAGTAGTTACGAAAATGCCTTTGTTCTGTTCAGTAGCGAATTGTGGTAATAGAGGAGAAAGAGACAACATTAGTTTCTTTAGAATTTCTGCTATTTTAAAGGACTGTGGAGAAAATAACAACAAGCTGTCAAAAGAACGCCGAGAAGCATGGATAATGTCTCTAAAACGACACTTGACATCATCTTATAACGTTGAATAAGACTCACTGCGAGACATTATTGTCAAAATAAACATTTTACTTGAAACACTAAAGTAAACCTGAAACATACTGATACACAATGATAAACAAACAGTAAATGAGGTTTCGTATGCCCTTCAGACAGCTGTGTCAAATTCACGTGACCGAAAAATTTGCATACTACAAACTGCGCACTGCGATATGCGAATGCCAGTACTTTTCAGCGATCTGTTATTTTTATACTGATATTTCAAAACGGCAGAAGCAGTTTAAACCTGTTATTCAAAAATAACAGCTTGTATCCATCTCTAGAAAACAAAATAATGAGTTGTGCGCCGACAGCGTGACGTCAACCTAAAATGATCAATTGTCAGTTATTTGTCTTGTCAGAAAAAACGTGGTTCTGTGTGTGTACATTTTTACGACTATTTATCTGTTTTCAAGATCTTTATAAATATGGAAAACCATAAGAAAAACAAAAGTGCAAGATCCGTTAATAGGGAAGATGCATGAAATTTTAAAATGCTTCAAAAGGTGATTTGCTCTTAATTTCCATTACGCAGAAAACGATTATAACAAAAGAAATTCAAAATAAAATTTATTTTCCGTAAAATTAATATTTAGATTATGCCGTAAATTGTAAACAAAACCATGTGACTGAAAACGGTTTCTTATTGGCGTGAAGTCAATGACGACATCCGTTAGTCGGATAAGTTGTTCAAAGTAGACCCAGTGTCCTAACCTCTTGTTTATGTCTGTCTACGAACTAATTTTGGAGAATCTTGTATGTAAAATTACCATATTTGTAGTGATACTTAGTTTTACATTTAGGCACAATGCAATATTTGTAACTCATAAGTCATAATAATGTTGTTCACTAGCTCATTAACCAAATAATAACACAATAAGACCACAAACAAGAACTTGGTAAACTGACTGTAAACAATAAACAGTAAACTGACATTTGACAAACCCATCGAAATTGCTTTAGATATACGAAACTACTGAAGCATGTTTCTACGGAAAAAGAAACTTCCATTCACTATTCCGTCCTTGTCTGACAAGATCTGATTGGTTGAAGAAAACGTCCGATTGGCTTAACCATCTGTAAACAGACCGAGAAAAAGGATGAAATAAAGTGCACGTAAGCTTCTCTCTCTGTGTCACTTTCTCTAGTCGAGTGCACCTTCCAGTTTGTTATTAATTTCGATGGACAAATCATAACGGGAAACGTCACAGTTAATGGCGCCAAATAACTGCCGTTTTGAAATATCCAAATTCCTCACCGATGAAATTATTTATTTTCTCGCTGTATTAATATTTAAAAAATCGTAAATTGTACGTTTTTATAACTTTTTTTGATGCTGTATCAATTTTCATTATAAAAAAAATCATGCAACTTCTCTATTGTTCATTAGATGAAAAACTTTTGCTAATAAATACGGCCACAAAATGCAAGCATGTATTAGAAGACATGGAAAACCGTAATAAAAATAAAAGAGCAAGATAGAAATCGTCGATTTCTCGTTATTTAAGTCATGTCTTAACTATGAGCGCAACGCAACGCTGATACACATCAAATTATTAATTTTGTAGGTATATTATATATTTCCCACTAAAATTTCAAAATATTTGGATATTAGGTAAGAGAGATATAAGGTGAAACACAACACTTAATGAGGTGCTACTCTTTATAACAGTGCAGAACTTTAAATAACAATAAGAGTATGGATTGTTTTATACTTAATTCCATAATAAAAAATTAATAATGGTTTATTATTTTTAAAATATGTGGCTTTTAAACACGTGGTTGTAGGTATCCATAATGAAATTTATTGCATACTATAAAAGAATAATATTGGCTTAATGGCAGGATATCTCCTTATGTTTGTGGACGTAATAAAGATTATTTTTATATTATTGCCACGGAAGAAATTAGTTTACTGATAAAAATCACACTGATCGGGTCCTCATTAGAAACGATAAGGAAATAAATATTCCCAGATTCTAGAACAGAGACAGTTGAATATCAATGTAGGTTAAGTATATTTTTATTTAAGATTTTGTGACGGAAACAAGCCTAAGCTTTGTTTAAAACAAAATAGAACTATATGCTTGACATCCAATTTGTTTCTTTAAACTACTGAAATGGAGCTAAGTTTTCCTTTAGTATAATATAATTAATAAATAAGGTGGAGTAGGGCAAGAAGCACCTAGAATTTTGAAAGTTCAACTTTAAGTTGACTTTCACACAAATAATATTGAAAAATTGAAGAAATTTTTACACAGGGTACTGGTTAACTCTTACCACGTAAGAGAAGTAGAAGTTTCAACACCCAATTTTGGAAAATGATAATAAAAAAAAATTAAATAAACCTTACATTAAATGTCACTTGCCCCATAAAATGACCCCACCCCACCCCACCTTATTGTATACTTAACTAGAAAAACGTTTCAAATAATGTCGGCTTTTTGTTAAATAATAAAAGCAGTGATAGAGTGAAATCTACTATATTGATAGAATATAACACAAATCTAGGTTTGTGTCATAATTATTCATAGTGTTATGAATTTATACAGAAACAGCAATTGATATAACTGGAATGTTGACAATTGTTAGCTGATTTTTCCAAATGAAAATTATGTTTTAATATCCTAAATTAAAAATAATTACTAAAAAAATTAGCATATAATCTGTTTTTCATAAATTGATTATTTTTAAATATTTAAAAACACCGGAATTTCTTATTTATACTTGTATTTTCCAGTGGTGTAAATTTGCAGTTGATTTTGATACCAAATATGTGTCATGCTTTAGGTATGCATAGTTTTGTTAATTTAAATATTTTTCTTACATTAAAATATTAGGTTATGATAGGTTGTTGCAAGAATGGGCTTATATTAGGTCCTTCACTGTGACCATTTGATCTAGTGGAGTCAAACTAAGCATAAAAAATGGTGCATAATAGTATAGTCAATCTGTCATTTGACCCACTAATAATTAGTGATGCAACGATTACGATTAAGATTAACCGTAATCGCCGATTATTGCAAACGATTATTTACAATTTGTGGTTTTTAATTTCTACGTCGTCGTCTAATATGGAAGATACGATTCAACACTGGAAAGAAAAATATAACCTTTCTTTGCTTAAAATCCATGGCACATAAATATTTTGCATTGAAGGCTTCCAGTGTTCCATCAGAGAGGTTGTTTTCCACTGCTGGTCTCATACAAACAACTAGGAGAAATAGGTTGGGTCGACAATCCTACAATTAATTTATTGATTTTTGTTTTATATGGTTACATGCTTGCCCAGGGTTGGCACAAAAACCCACAATTAGAAAAAACCGGTGGGTAAAATGGGTGGTTTTTTGTGGGTTTTTGGTTTTAGAAAAACCCATCTGTGTTTTTGTTTGATTTTCGTTTTTTTTTTTGCAGGAAAAAAAAAGCAATTATAAAAAATTATATTTTTGCCTCACAAATACTTGAACAAAACAATAACAAAAATGTAACTTGTCAGTATATTAGTAAACAATAAAACAAGTAAATAATAAACTTGAGAAAAATAAAGACATGAAACAAATAAAAAAAACTTTAAAAAAATTCCTCAAACAGGAATGTGAAAGGCAAAAGATAAATATCTTTTGAAAAGATATTTATGTTTTACTTAAATGTCTATAAATCTTAACTAGTTTTGACTTCTTCAGCTCAGCTCCATGCTTATTCCTTATACTACGGGAGCCCACCCCCCGATCCTTGGGGACAATGTTTTTTATAAAGATTAAAGCCTAAGGAACGACAATTTTGTTCCTATAGAATATTTGGAGAGGAGTTACCATTTTCCAGATACCATTGTTACCGTTTTCGAGATAAATGCCGGTAAATTATAATATTATTGTTATTATTAATTTTTTTCGATTTATTTTATTTTTTGTTATGTTAATAATATAAAGTTATATTATACGCGTTACAATAATTGTCACAGTTATTTCCTCTTAAGTGATTTACGGATATATGAATTTCCATGTTTTCTTAATTTTGGACTCATTTATCTGGAAAATGGTAACTCCTATCAAAATATTGTATAGGAACAAAATTGTAGAAAATTTTATGCACCTTGTTTTTTGTGGAAAAGGTTTTTGTCCATCTTTTTTAGTTTTTGTGTTAAATGACAAAAACAACATTGGTAACCGTTTTTTTAACATATGGCCGCCATTTTGAAAGTAGTCAGTTTTTTTTAGGACATGTCTTAAATTGTTCCTTATGTTCCTTAGACTTTAATCTTTATGAAAAACATTGTTCCCAAGGTTCGGCGAGGGGGTGCACGTACAGCTAGGAAGGGCTCCCCGACTATTAGTTTGCTCCAAATATGGTCGAATGTAGAAAAAATTATTTCTACTGCGGCACTAGAAGCGAGACAACTATGCAATTTTGAAAAAAAAATGCACATATTTACTAGGTTTTCATAACTGAGAATGTGAGAATATTTCCAACACAGTCCAGATGTTGTCACAATGAAAGGTGGGAAATTAGACGGGAAATTTGAATTTTATAAAAACCCAGTATAAACCACAATTACCCAGAAAAAAATACCAAAAACCCCCCTAAGTACCCAGTGAGTCGTCTTTTTCTAAAGAAGGTGGGTTTTTGCACAATCTTGGCTTGAGTGGTAATAATTTCCAATTCAATTTTATTTTATCTACCAAGATTTTTAAGTGGGGCATCTTCATTTACATTATTTGAGAACCTTAATAGTAAACTGACTTTATATAACAAGTGGTTGTTTTTAGTAATTAATAATAAAATAGTCTTAATAAAAACAAGTGCTTTTTATTTTTATACTATAAAATTTAACTAAGTTTTCTAGATAATCGTAATCGTATTCGTAATCGGCGATTATCACTAATGATAATCGTAATCGGACTCATAATTGTAAAAGTAGGAATCGTTGCATCACTACTAATAATTCATACAAGAGATTTTTTTTTTATACTATAGAGGGGCTTGCCCCAAAATATCCTGTCCGCTACGACCGCCATGTTAAAAAAATGACAGTCAAAATCGATTTTTCTCAGTTATCTTCTTTTCTAAAATTCTAAAATTAGCTATTACCAATATTGTAGAACAGCGGTTTTCAACCTGTGGGTCGCGAAGCAATTCCAAGGGGGTCCTGAGTTATTGAGAAAAAAACCAATAAAGTTAAATCATTTATTCTAAAATCTAAAAATCTAAATATTACACACATACAATTTTAATGAAACCAATTTTTAATGAGAAATCATACCAATAACTATAACAAGAAATTTTAAAATTTTATTGATTTTAGATTTTATTAATAGAGATCCAGGTTGGGGGTCGCGAGAGGGTAAACTTGTTTTTTCTTTTTGTAAGGGGGTCATGGTTCAAAAAAGGTTGAAAACCGCTGTTGTAGAAAATGAAAAAAGCTACAACTTTTATTCAAACTATTTTTCTCCATTAACATTTTACAATTCTTCAGAATGATGAAAATTTGTGCTTCGCTGCGCATTTTTGCACTCATCTCCGCCCTCGTTACTCTTACTGGTTATTGTCAATATTGCAGATGATAAAATTTCCCAAATCTTTTGTTTAAACAATCTTCTTCCACAGTCAATTTTTAAAAAATTACAGCAGCTCAAAGTCCGAAATACTTTTCGATTTACACTCGCCCAAAAATGTGAAAATTTATGCATTACTGAAGATTATTACAATCATCTCTTCCCATTGCTCCTACGTAGTAATTAGTTATTATTAATATTGTAGATTATGAAACTTCCCAAAATTTTTCTTTAAATTTTTTTTTGCATTATCAATTATTTACAAGTTTCAGCAACTCAAAAGTTTCATAATTTTTTAAATTTCGAGCTGCTGTAATTTTAAAACAGTTCACCGTGGATGAAACTTTTACAAACAAAAGTTTTGGAAAATTTTATGATCTACAATATTGGAAAATACCCAATTATGTAAGGGACCCAACACATCTACTGAAGAAAGCACTAGCACCGAACAGCAACAAACTAAAAATAGGGAGATCATGCTACAGTGGAGAACAACAATTAAGAGGATCAGGATCAACAAATGAACACCACAAAGAAATTGCAGCGATATATACTCTACCACAATCGGAAACCGAGGAATCAGAAGACTCAGAAAAAGAAGATTCGAAGAAGTAGAAACACAAACAGAGGAGCATAAACTCTTCATGTTACGACACAACACGGCAACATATTTCACAAGAAGACTCAGAATAGGCAAAAGTCCAGAACCAAACCCACAAAAAAGGGAGCTTCAATGCTCCCTCTCGACACAATGCGGTATCTCAATGCGCATCTCACAAATACCTACACCTCCCCATCCCACATTCCTTTACCCTGCGCCATGTGGCTCTCGCTGCTGGCAACAAGCATAACCCTAATCTAACCCAGCGTGGACCTAGCAGGCCCAGCTGTATACCTGGGAGTGGCAGCATGCTGGTAAATCAATCAAATCAATCGATTAAAAGAAAGCACTTTAAAGTCAGATTTTTGGGGAAAATTTTGGCATAATATATCTTGATAAGAGGGTCAGCGCCACACATTTTATTAGATGCTTTGGTTACAAGTTTACCGTTCTACAGCCTGGGTGTGATAAGGGAACATTTGGAAATCCGGTTGCAGCAGTGTGTCAGTCTGTATAAATTTTTGATGTCCTTATCCGTGATGTTCCTTAATATTGGAGGAGGAGAGATGTTGCAACTATCTCACCAAATCATGTTAAAGTATTCTGTTGCTTTGAAGTTGAGTTTTGGAGTCGTGAAGCTTCGAAGTATTTCCCTTGGAAAGTGATGGAGCTTTCAAGACTCGGCGCATCTCCAGTTCTCTGATATGTCTTCTTTCATCTACAATCATTGCAAGGATCAAATTTTCGGGGTGAACAGAGAAAGTATTTTCGCTCAATTACTGGGTTGATGACTTGCAGTAAAAAATTAAGTACATATCGTGATGAAAGCAGATCAGGATCATCGGTCCACTGAAGGATTCGAAACTTCACCACGCCAAAATTCAACTTCGAAGCAACAGATTATGTCATTTGGTGACACAGTTGCAATACCTCTCCTCCTCCACTATTAAAGAACATCACGAATGAGAACATAAAAAATCTAATACAGATTAGCACACCACTGCAACCGGATTTCCAAAGTTTCCCTTGTCACACCCAGGCTGTAGAATGGTGTGTCAAACTTATGACCGAAGCATCCAAAAAAGTGTGACGTGCTGACGCAAGAGACGACAGCTTCGTTAGGACGGCGCTTCTATCAAGATCTATTATGCCAGAATTTTTCCAAAAATCTAACTTTAAAGTGCACTCTTTTGAATATCCAATTTAGAAATGATATTCACCGTTTGTTTACTAAACATGAAAGTAAAATTAGCAGAAATTACGAAATATCGCCATTTTTACAAAAAATTGTTTTTTGGGTGCGATGCACGAACGGAAAATATTTTTTGATTCGAAAATTTTCTTTTTTTCATTTTGTTTAGTTAAGCTATAGGCAAATTTTCCAGGGTGTGATAGAAAAATAAAAAAAAGTGTTTTTTCGACCCATTCTACTATACATTACCTTTGAACAATTATGTGGTTCTGGATTATTTTCAACTGAGACAAAAATGTAAGTAAGTATTGGAGAATATCCAGTCCAAATTTTAAGAAAAAACGTCACTTTTTATTTTTAAGCAACCGAAATAAAAAATCTAATGAATCTCTACTGACTTACAGTTAAAATTAAAATAATCTGAGATTTTACAGAACCAAAAACGACCTTTTCATTAGCGGAAATTTAAAAATTTAGATAAATTAACTAAAACATACATTTGACTTTGACCAGTCAATTTACCTATTCTCATTACTTTTCTTTCAAAAAAGTGATAATTTCCCCTTTTCTCTCATGTAATTAATTATAATCACACTGTTACTTCTCTTCCCATTTTGTTAAAAATAACATTTTTAAAACAGAGGAAATGAGTGGAACCAGGGAGGAGGCGGTGGCAGAGGTCAGGAGAGGGAGCGTGACCTGCCCCGTAATGACAGATGGCAGGAGCCGGAGAAGACACGCGAGAGTGGCAGCGGTAACCGTTGGAACGAGAACAGTAGCGGCGGAGGCGGCGGCGGTGGTGGCGGAGGAGGTCGTTGGAACGACAACAAACGTAATGAGAATGACTGGACCATCCCTCTGCCCAGAGATGAGCGTGTCGAAGCTGAACTCTTCGGCACTGGTAACACCGGAATCAACTTCAGCAAATATGAAGATATACCTGTTGAAGCAACCGGTGACAAAGTCCCGCATCACATTGCATCTGTAAGTATGTTTGTTTAAGATTATTTAAGAATGTTTATTTGGTTATAGTCGAACTTTATAATTTGATTAGGTAAACTTCAGACAATGGTTGACACTGGATTTGTCTCCTTGTATTGCAAGATTCATACTACAGACATTTACATTCCAATTAGTTGGAACTTGCTTAATGATTTAATATCTAACCAAATAATAATTCCATATTCACTGACGACCAAAATGAACGCACACCGAGAAGACCGTAGCCTGGTAAGCATGGGGAATGTCCTTTCCGTCGATTTGACAATTTTTTTTTTCATTATGTTGAATTGTATTATAGAGGTACTGAAGACGTATAATAAAATCCATAAAGAACGAGAATAGAAAAATCCCAATTGTTCTTTTCATGTCTACCATTTTGAACTTTAGGTTTTGTAGCCTATTAAATTGCTTACCTAATGAAAAATCAGTTAAGTAGCAAAAAGTAGCATCCAATAAAACATGAATTTTGAATTTTTTCCCACTCACCGTAACCCATAAGAAAAAAAAAAGGTTTTCTTATGGTGTCAAAACCCCGCCGGACTGAAGCTTAAGCTTATTGTACCCTATAATCTCGTTATCTCATTAGTCCTGTTTATTGCCCTAGTATCCTCGCGTCCACTTCAGTTGCATACTGTTGTGTTCAGTCAGTTTCGTCAGGGAATCAAGGCAGTCTTTTATCGTTTTAGAATATATCCCTACTGTATAGTAATTAGTGTTTACCTTCTGTTGACAAGTCTGATAATTTGTATACGGTAGTTGCCTTGTTTCTTCCGCTTCCCTATTTTCGTAAAGTTGTGGTTTGTTCCTATTCTGTCTGACTGCATGTCTAGTAGTTGATTTTTTCCTATTTGTTGAAATATTTTGGTATGGTATCCTATTCTTGGAATGGTCCCGTGACCGTTTGTTTTCAGCCTGCACGCTGCTAGCAGTGCCTCACTCTCCACGATTAAGTGTGGTGGAGATAAGCAAAGTAGTGCTTCCGTGGTTGCGGTAGGCGTTGTTGACATTGCTCCCATTATGCCTAGACAGGCAGTACCTTTCTTAGTTTTCTCATTGTCTCCCCTTTTCCGGTTTTATGTCACCAGATCAGGGAGGCCTAGGTTATTGGTACCACAATCCTTTGGTACAGCCATTGCACAATTCTTGGCTGTAGTCTCCAGCTTTTGCCTACTATTCTTCTGATGGCCCATAAGGCCTGCGTAGCTTTGGTAGTCATTCTATCTAGATGTACATTGAAGTTTAATTTGGTGTCTAGTATCAGGCCCACCTGCAGTTCATTTCCCCGGGATATAATTTTCCCTGGTTGTTTCCTCTCCTTTAGTAGCAAAAATAAAGAAGTGTATTAAAAGCAAAAAGATTAAAGAAAGGTAAGACTGCAATTCGGTCTAAGCTGGATTTTAATTTTTCTGTTTTGAATTTTTGAGGAAAAAAAATCAGCTTTATTGTAACTCCCTGTATTTAATGAGAAAATAATTTTTATATACAATTATCATGGCTATATTCCAGAAGAGTTAACCTACAAGGCAACAAAAACCGGACAAACAAATGATTTCGATCAGCTTCAAAAGGGAGGGTGCGTTAATTTTGATTGTCAGTTTATTTACTGAACTAATATTAAACTTATCATCTTTATTTTCAGTTTGAGGAAGTACAGTTGACTGAACTAATCCGCAGTAATATTGCGTTAGCCCGTTATGATTCCCCAACCCCAGTACAAAAGTATGCGATTCCGATTATTATAGGAAAGCGAGATGTTATGGCCTGTGCCCAGACTGGTTCAGGCAAGACTGCAGCATTTTTGGTACCTATATTGAATCAAATGTTTGAAGGAGGACCTCCTAACATACAACACGGCAGAAGCCGTCGAAAGCAGTATCCTCTTGGTTTAGTATTGGCACCCACCCGTGAATTGGCCACACAAATTTATGATGAAAGCAAAAAATTTGCATACAGATCTCGTGTACGCCCATGTGTTGTGTAAGTTTATTTTGTCACAAACATTTGATGATGTTAATTATAATTTTTAAAACATTTTTAGATATGGCGGCGCACATATTGGTGACCAGATGAGAGAACTTGACCGTGGTTGTCACCTTTTGGTTGCGACACCCGGACGTCTGCTTGATATGATCGATCGTGGCAGAATAGGTCTCGACTATTGTCGCTATTTAGTTCTTGACGAGGCAGACAGAATGTTGGATATGGGTTTCGAATTACAGATTCGTAGAATTGTGGAAAAAGAGTCCATGCCACGGACTGGTGAACGTCAAACCCTCATGTTCTCTGCAACTTTCCCCTCTCCCATTCAGATGTTAGCCCGTGACTTCCTTGATAACTATATTTTTTTGGCTGTTGGTCGTGTTGGTTCAACATCTGAAAATATTACACAAAAGGTTTGTATTTATCTATTTTAACAAAGATAGGATGTGATCTTGGGTAAATCGTATAAAATTTTATACGATTTACCCAAGATATTGAGGCGAATCAAAAGAGTGAGATCTAAGTTAGAACCAATAGTGTTAATGTACCCAAAAAAATTTCCATAAAGCATTGTGCTTTATGGAATATAAGTTTAATTAAAGTACAATTCTTAAATTGATTCGTTTTGTGGTAAATAGAACATTATTTTAGGTTGTCTGGGTTGAAGAACACGACAAGAGATCGTTCTTATTGGACTTACTCAACGTGGCGGATCTTCAGCAACCTTCAGCTGAAAGCCTTACCTTAGTTTTCGTTGAAACCAAGAAGGGTGCCGACTCCTTGGAAGAATTTCTACACGTGGAAGGTTATCCAGTAACTTCCATCCATGGCGATCGCACCCAAAGAGAACGTGAAGATGCTCTAAGACAATTCAGATCAGGGAATACGCCGATCTTAGTAGCTACAGCAGTAGCTGCTCGTGGACTTGATATTCCACATGTTAAGCATGTAATTAATTTTGATTTACCCTCTGATATTGAAGAATATGTTCATCGTATCGGACGTACAGGTCGTATGGGTAATCTGGGTCTCGCCACATCATTCTTTAATGACCGTAATAGAAACTTGTCCAGCGGAATGTTAGACTTGTTGATCGAGGCTAAACAGGAGTACCCTAGCTGGTTGGAAGGTGTGGCTGCAGATGGTAGAGTGCCCAGTTCTGGACGTAGAGGTGGTAAAGGACGTTATGGAGGTGGAAGCGGCGCAAGCTTTGGAAGCAGAGATTATCGACAACAATCTGGCGGTATGCAAAGAAGCCAGAGGTCTGGAGGTGGCTTCGGAAACAATGGATTTGGCAATGGAGGTATGTGTTTTATATTCATTAACTTTGTGTGTACAGAGAGAGGGCGAGAGAGAGAGATTTTCATATTGTCATATGCTCCTCTAAATGGGTCGAAATTTCGAGATCGACTATTACAATTTTTTATCGGCGAATTGGATAGCATTCTCGATTCACAGTTGTCTCAAATACCTCTATACAAAATTTTAGCTTGATACCTCATATAGGGTGTTTGTTATTCAATAGCCAAATTTAAAATTTCTCACTTTTCGACTGGCTCTGTATAAAAGTTGGTTAGGTTTACTAAAAAGATAAAGTAGTCATTCGACTTAAGAAACATCAGACACTAAATGAGGAAGAAAAAAGAAAAGTTATTCTTTAAATAAATAGTGCTTCTATGCATTATTCGGTTGCTATACGTAGGTGCCTTAATTAGAATTTTTCAAACAAATGAATTGGACGTAATAGCTTTTCTTTTTCTTCCTTATTTAGTGACATCAACATCAGATACTAAATAAGGAAGAAAAATGAAAAGCTGGGCCATCTAATCCATTTAATAATAGTGACAATAATAATATCTTTATTTACCATAAAAGACGGTGAAAGTGTTTGTTTGAAAGTTGAAGTTTGTTTGAAAAATTTTCATTAGCAAAGTCAAATTACAGCAAGACAATTTCTGCCGATAATTTTAATAATTTTTTTGTTAATATAGCAAAGGAGACTATTCAAACGCTGCCAAATGACAATATCATTGATTTCGAACAATTTCTCAAAAAAAGCCACGTCTCACCTCAAAAGTCTTTTTTTACGGAGCCCACAAATATATTCGAAGTTGAAAATGCGTTATACAACTTAAAAAACACAAATAGCCGTGATATTTATGGTTTTAATACTAAAGTGTTCAAAACCATTGGGAAAAATATAATTCCCATATTAACATATATAATAAATAAGTGTATCGAACAACAAATATTTCCTGACATTCTCAAAGTTGCTAAAATAACGCCCATACACAAAAAGGGAGATTTGGAAGATGTAAACAATTATAGACCAATATCTATATTACCAATATTGTCAAAAATATTTGAATCCATTTTAAAATCCAGAATTATAAGATATTTTGAAATGAATAATATATTTGCTGATGAACAGTACGGCTGTAGAAAAAACAGGTCAACAACAAATGCAATTATAAAAATTATAGAATCAGTCTTAACAGCAATAGATAATAAAAACATATCAGGTGCCACCTTAATTGATCTAAGTAAAGTTTTTGATTGGGATTACACACCCGATCTCTTTGCAGGACCTCCTTGCACAACCACACTTGCGTTACCTACTTATCAAAACATAGAGAAATTATGTTATAACTTTAATTCAGAAGGGTTTAAAAATACTATGACGTGGCGAGTCAAATATACCGTAACATCATTCTGAGTCGTATTTAGTCTTGCAAAAGGTTGATGTTTCATACTGCAGTTTTTGTATTACAATTATGAATATCATGTTTTTTGCTGTAGCTATGTATATTCATTCTTGTGTGCATTATAAGCTGGAATACATATAAGCATTGTAACGTCAGTATTTTAAAATCTTGAAATAATGGTTTGCAACTGTTTAAGGGTGGTACGCCAGCCATATGTCTTACTATCCTTTTTTGAATAACAAATGCTTTATTTAAATGTGCCGAGGAACCCCAAAAGAGCAAGCCATATTGTAATGTAGATTGAACCAGTCCATAATATTGTGTTTTTAAAATCGACTCACACACTGTTTTTCTAAGGTGAAGTATTATATAATTACCCTTGCTAAGTTTTGAACAGACAGTGGAAATATGTTCTTGCCAGGTAAGGTTATGGATGTTTTAAGCAAAAAAGTGCAAGACAACGCTATCTTAAAGGCTCACCGGGCCAAAACCAAGAGTCACAGTAAAATTTAGTTCGCGGCAAAATGTTCTTCACATCATGTAGTTTTCCTTTGGGAGTTTTTATTTTTGAGCTATCTCTCACAGATTCTGAGTTACGGACGACCATTTTCAGAGATGCGGAATTCGAAGGTAAATTTTCGTCGAAAACTCGACATCTAAATATACTCATATTTCCAAAAAAACGATACCGTGACGCCCGTATCATGTCGATACTGAAAGAGGAAGACTTGTAGTTAATCCGCATCGTAAATCGCATGCCGAAATTCGCAAATTCAGCCCGACAAGAATGAATCAAAATCGACATTTTTGGCATTTTTCGTTTGACGTTTTTCGATCACGATTTTGTGTTAGAAAAGTGTCTTTCGCCTATCTCTTTCTGTCGCAAAAAAAGAGATAGTCGACCTTCCCCTGTTAATAACTAATCAACCATAAATAATACAACAACGAAAGATAACCTAACAGACGTAGAATTTAATTTTAAATCGACCTGCACCGGTCCCAATCCCATCAGATATGTTTAAAAAAAGCCTTTGTTAATGCAAATTCGCAAAGAATAAGGGGTACAGACGTGTAGAATTTTACTTCAAAAACCCGTTACAACAGTCGAGCTATCTTTTATTTTTTGCCTTACGACAAAAAATAAGGACGCTAGGAGCGAAACAACTGGAAATTTACATTTTCCAAGGAAACGTGTTCTTTTCTCATCTCTTGCGAATATCTAGATAAAAGTTGGTTCTAGGAAAAAACTGATAGGGATCTATTAGAAAGATTATAAAATGATGATGAATTTGCTTCCTTAAAAAATTCTTGTAGGATTAATGGTTTCGCTGCTATATACGTTTAAAGACAAAATCGATTTCGCCTGACAACAATTTTCAAATTAAATGTCATGGGGTCAAGATATGGCTAGGCAACCTAGTCGCGATCTATTAGCCTACATGTTATCTTTTATATAAACCATTTCTTATCTGAATAACAGATGAAGGTATTAACTTCTTATGCCGGATCTTAGACTATATCACGTAAGAAGGACTATATTTCAGACAAGAATTTTTGTTAGCGACATTATCATGAAAAGACTGTCCACCTCTAAACCTTCGATATTCTTAGAACTGAATAATATGTTTACTTTTCAGGAGGTCACTATGGCGGTATAGACAGAGGAAGCAACTTTGGAGGCAATTATGGAAACAGCAACAGTCGTGATGACTGGTGGGAGAACTAAAGTAGTTTTTACCCTTTAGAAAGCCCTTGTATCAGCATTCTCCCAATATTTATTATCCAGTTGCTAATTCAATACTTTTAATATACTGTGTTTTCAGGGCATTACAGAACTACAACTTGAAAGATTCCTTTGCATTCATCTTAATATTTTCCTTGTTAATGTTTTTTAATTTATTCGAGTGTGGTGTAATAGAAGTCAATGTTTTTCATTTTAAGCACTCTGAATCATTCTCAGACCTTAAGCAAACTTCACTCATATAATAATGCGTATTTAATTATTAAAAGTAGAGAAATAGTTACTACTATAGATAAGAAACTAAACCCATACGTTTCCAGTTGTTAGCTTGTATTTCTCATGTATCGAATGTATGGATTATTCGAAATTGCCCGATGTGTTGGATCTTGTTAGGACGAATATCCTTTATTTATCCAAAATTGATTTTATTTTTGCGGTATGGCACTGCCATATTTTTTATAGTGGTCGATACAACAAATCGTGCAATTGGGTATGTGTTATATTGTTTTGCTATCCCAATGCAAGATAGCAAGTGATCTTGAATATTTATTAAAAAAAAACTGCAACTTTTTAAGTATTTATTGAGCCAAATGACTATTTATTTTTATTAAAACTCATGTACATGTGTTTGATAAGGAACAAGCCGCGACTACTACATTCTAGTCTGACATGAAGTGTTTTCCGGGGGTCCAGGGCTCAAATAGCGTTGCAGTTACAGCTATTTAGGGCGCTAAGAGTATTCTGTACACGACTGTGATATTACCGATCTAATGTAATCGTACTCGATTATAATACGTATAGTTTTATGGTTGGCACAAATACGATTGTTAACAAGCAGTCGCAAGGACTATGCGAATAAGTCTTAGCGTATGAACAATAACTATGTAACTTAATGTATTTTAATTAATAGTTTAAAATAGGAACTATTTAAATCAATGTTTGACATTGTTAGAGTGGGCACATCTTTTTTTTGTGCCTCTATATTTCTAACTAAGCTGTTTCAGGTTTTTTATAAAATATTTATTATACGAGCTTATAAACGTAATCTTGTACATTTTTTATTTAGTAGTTTTTTTATTTATAAGTTGAGTGATAGATTTTAAATGAGTGCGTGGAGTAATTCTATGATCACTGACACGATTTCAAACGTTCGCTAGGTGATCGACGAAACAGACTAAATCTGTGGAAAATCAAAAAGTTAAATTCTGAAAGTAAACCGTCAAATTTATTGTTGTCTCTTGTAAACAATTTCATTTGTTACTTAGGGGGTACTGGGAAATTAATCTGCTAAAGAAAATTTACAAGAGTATAGAATTATTCTGCCCAGTCATTGTTACTCCCTGTGATATGGTTAGAAAATACGTGCCTATTCTAACAGGATGTGAAAAGTCACATTCTAGACAATTAAAAGTAAAAATGAAGTGAGGAGCTGTGACTGCAACCAAGTGAATTATTAATTGTCTAAGGGCACTAAACATGGTACATATTTTTGGTCGATTGTCGTTTCCCATTTATAAAGTCGTATCAAGGTTCGTTTATTGGAAACCGCATTTTGGAAATCTGTAGATGTTTAGTGGTTTTATGAGCAAGTTGTTATATTAGTTGGAATAAATAACTTATGAATAAGGGATGGCAAAATGCTCCATTACTCTCTGTATTTAAAGAGAGTATTATAATTATAATTTTAATGCATTTACAATTTGTTCTGGTAGAAATGCTGTTACGGCATTGAAATAAATAAAAATATTTAAACTTCAAACTAATAATGTGTTTTATTTCGTATTGTTCATTACCAGGAGGTCTTCATTCCAGAGATGGCTTTCATGCATATAAAATATTTATTCTAAATGCCTTATGAAACATTTCGGTACAATCAAAAAACGAAGAAATGATGAAATATTCAGGTTGCCAGCTGAATGTATTTTTGATAATAAAGGGTCAAGCATGATAACCATATGAAATGTGCCCCAAGAACCGAATATGACAACTACTGTTTTCTTTAACAAGTAAGTAGATTACCTACTTTATTTAGTTTTTAATCGCCTATCTCGTAACATTACTGAGTAACGTTAAAAAGTATGTATTTTTTAAACTGTTTTTTATTTGAATATTATAGAGATAGAGGGATGAACCAAAAACATTATTGTAGGCAGTATTATGAAGAAAATTAAATATATTTTTTCAATTGTTTCGCTTAACTATGAATATTTTTATTTAACAAATTCTTTTTTCAAAGGTGATTTTTATAAGGTTTCATCAGAGTGACCACCTTAGAAAAATTCCGGAATATAACAATACACATGTAGATAAACTTATAAAAATTTCATCAAAAACAGACTGCTGCAACATAGTAAAAAAAAATAAATATCCAGTTGGTTCTCGATTTCGTCCACTCTACAGGTTATAATTATTCGATTCAAATAATATATACTAGTTTTATTTATATTTTTTATTAATTATTGTCACTCATGATTTATTACAATAAAGGTATTTTTCTTTCGAATATTTTTGACAAAATTTCTGCTGATTTTTGTTCCCGAGAGATACCTAGCATAAGAGAAGTAATATATTACGGCTGCCACATGTGAACAACAGCCCACAGTTCTATTGCCATTATAGTCCAGTGAAATTAGCAAAAAAAAACTGAAATTTATTGTAATTTGTTTCAGGATGCCAAGTGGATGAAACGATAGTTTTATCGATTACGAACATGACCCTGAATTTGGTCCACTTTTTGACCGCCAGAACATTGTTTATTTAACGATTTATTGTTGAAAAATTCCAAAAAATCAACTTTTTGAAAGATAACTCAAAGCCCTTTAACAATAGGTTTTCCAATTTGTAGATACTGTTAGAACTGTTAAAACCGCAAAGATTTTCGCAATTCGCAAATATTTTTCATTCTTTAACAAAAGCACTTTAGTGCTTGAAACTTTGACAAAATATATCTTTTATTACCCCAAAGTTACTCCTAAAATTTCATCAAAAAATTTTAATTACTTTAAGAGATATTCAATTTGTTTATTAAAAACATAAATAATGTAAAATGCAAATTCACCCAGTTCCCGTTGTCATAGACAGTTGATCCGGACATCATTTTTTTTTTGTTGAGACTTAAACTTTATGTTTTCATTAATGGTAAATCAAATTGCATTATTTTCGCTTCAAAATGGCGTTTGAAAAAGGGTCACATTTTGAGGTTAGGTTTTTTGCTAATAACTTTTAAACAAATGAAGGTTTTGCTATATCGCTCTCATATCTTTGTTGTTGGGGTTTTTTCACACATTTCCAAAAAAAAAAAAAACAATGACTAGCCTTACTAGAAGCCGAGATTTTTTTTAAAATAAATTTGTAATTTGTTTATTAATAAACATTAACAGCTGAAACTTGGCGAACAACTAGTTTAATAGTCTATCTTTGTAATAGAGCTGAGTTTGGGGGAAAAAATTCAATTTGCAACGATAACAATTAATTTTAAATCAGCGTCAGAATAGGAGAGAGAAGCTTGAGTCATATCTGTAACACGTTCATAAAAATGATCGAGACGACTTTTTTGTATAGAGGTTCCTCTAAGTAGCTTGTGTCACTTTCAATTAGGATATGATCGATCGAATCGCCTTCACAAATAATAGTAACAGCTGTCTCGTTAACATCATTCGTACTCTCATCATTGATAGTAAAACAAAACTTAACATTTTTGTCATCAGAATCATTATCACTCAAATTATTGTTTAATTGGGAAAAAATCGATATGACAGATATTATTATTTCATCACGCTATCCCAGATTTAAAAAAAAGTCAAAATAGGAGAAACGGTAAATTTTTTGTTGAAGCACGGATTTGAACTCGTGTCGATCATTTTATGAACGTGTTACAGATATGACTCATGCTTCTCTCTCCTATTTCGACGCTGATTTAAAATTAATTGTTATTCTTGCAAATTGAATTTTTTCCCCCAAACTCAGCTCTATTACAAAGATAGACTATTAAACTAGTTGTTCGCCAAAAAATCATCTCGGCTTCTAGTAGGGCTAGTCATTTTTTTTTTTGAAAATGTGTGAAAAAACCCCGGCAATAAAGATATGAGGACGATATTGCAAAATCTTCATTTGTTTAAAAGTTATTAGCAAAAAACTTAACCTCAAAATGTGACACTTTTTCAAATGCCATTTTGAAGTTGAAAATAATGCAAATTTGATTTATCATTAATGAAAACATAATAGTCTAGGTGCCCGCGTACATAAATGCAATTTATACATATCCTCGTATAACTTCTTATACGGCATAATTGCGCCTAGCCTTATCACTTTTTTCCTCTGCGAAAATTTTCGTAAACGCGGCGTTCCTCTGCATGAAAAAGACGATTTCCACGCATCGAACTGGAAAATCGGCAAATATATTTTGTCGGACAATTTGAGAATTGGATTCTACATATATATTCTATATATTTCTACAAACTGTCCGACAAAAATTTTGGAACGTTAAGGGTGTCTACCACCCTAAACATAACATAACATAACTTTAAAACATTTATTGATAACCAGCTGACTTTTTCAAGATTGTTTAATAAAAATATGTAGAATCCAATTTTCGAACTGTCGGACAAAATATATTTGCCGATTTTCCAGTCCGACGTATGGAAATCGTCTTTGTCATGCCGAGGAAGAACGCCGCGTTTACTAAAATTTTCGCAGAGGAAAAAAGTGAGACTAAGCGCAATTATGCCGTACAAGAAGTTATACGAGAATATGTATAAATTGCATTTATGTACGCGGGCACCTAAACTATAAAGTTTAAGTCTCAACAAAAAAAATGATGTCCGGATCAACCCTCTACGACAACGGGAACTGGGTGAATTTGCATTTTACATTATTTATGTTTTTAATAAACAAATTGAATATCTCTTAAACTAATTAAAATTTTTTTATGAAATTTTTGGGGTAATAAAAGACATATGTTGTCAAAGTTTCAAGCAGTAAAGTGCTTTTGAAGAATGAAAAATATTTGCAAATTGCGAAAATTTTCGCGGTTTTTTGCAATTAAACAAATTTTCAAGCTTTTAAATGGAACACCTCTCAAATTAACCGTTTTTCAAATTTCTAACATTAAAGGTCTTTGAGTTATCTTTAAAAAAGTCGATTTTTTTGAAGTTTTCAACAATAAATTGTTAAATAAACAATGTTCCAGCGGTCAAAAAGTGGACCAAATTCAGGGTCATGTTCGTAATCAATAAAACTATCGTTTAATCCACGTGGCATCCTGAAACGAATTACAATATGCATATTTGCTAATTCCACTGGACTATTAAGGATATAATCACAAGTATAAAGTAGTTCCAATATCTAACATCAAATACCTAATCAAAATTATATCAGCTTGCAAATATATATATACCATTTATATCTATGTGATGAAATAAATAAATTCCTTATGCAAATACGGAACACCAAGTTGGTATACTGCCACGCGTTGCTTCGGATAACTTGGCTTAACTTCATCGTATTGTCATTTTAATGAACGTTTAATCGATGTTGTTTTAATTTGTTGGTTTAATTAATCAATGTTGTATAATTGGGTTAAAGTTTAGCTGATGTGTTTTTTAGTATTAATATTGTGACTGACATTATTTAAACAAATTAATACTGTGATGTCAGTAAAGGAGTGAAGTGCATCGCTTGATACATTGGAATCACTTTAGAGCTTGATGCTCTTACCGTGGAGAATATAATCAACTTAACAAGGTCGTTTAGGTTTAGGTTCTGAGAGTGGTTTGGCTCATGATATCATTGAATATCTAAACAAGAGGAATAGGCGTCTGAAAATAAGGAGTACGCCACCTGGTGATCTATAGTCAAACTAATTATAGGCCTTTCTGTTATTGTCTCCTTAGTGTACAATGATATCAACAATAAGTAAATAATGATAAACTGAGATGCTAAGTTATTAAATATATGATAGCGTTTAAAGGGGCTACACAAGATACAATTTGCTGGAGCCAAGCTAGTCGGTACGCTTTGTAGATTGCAGGGACAACTCGTGAAAGTTGAATTGGCACGACAATGTTCACAGCATACCCTCTTTGATTTAGACACCTTTAACCAGGCATTGAGAGGGAAAAAGCTGGTGCAAATAACCGTGGCCCGAGTAGCAATAATAATGGCCTGAACAATCACACATTGTAAGTGAAATTTTTGAAATAAGTAAATATATGCAATTTCAGTATATTTATAAAAGTAATGTATACTATTGCATCATGCACTATTATGTTTTACCACTGAATATTTCTATTTCATATTTTACAAAATACTGTTTCAGTTATTTTACTTAAAGAATTAATAAATATCTTTTCAGTTACCTATATTCAATATAGGTACCACTAATTTCATGATCTGACACTTGTTCGTAAACATAGAGCATACACATTTATTAAGTTTTGTGTTGAATATGGGTTGTACCACACAAAATAATATGTCCTGCATTTAAAACATATTCCCCTTCATACACACAATTAGAATTTTTACATTTTTAGTGCTTCCCAAATGTTCCATACATTGCAATATGCTTAACCTAAATGTCACTCATGTTTCCTGAAAAAAAAAAGTGATTTAAACTACAACTGAACATAAATTTAAAGAAATATTTAAGTTTATTAATATTTAACGAGCCAGACACCGTTTATGTTGAAGAAACTGTACTTTTCAAGGGGACAACCAGATAACCTAAAAAATATGAATTTTGCTGAATAATGCCATTAACATCTTGCAAATCACTTACAACAAAATCTTGCAAACCTTTAGGTCATATATTATTAATGTTATTATTTTCAACGCCAAAAATAACAATAAACAGAAAAAAATCGATATAAGTATTTGCCAAATAAATAAACGGCCTATAATTAGTTCACGAGTTCTCCACTTTGGCGCTGGCATCTTAAATTCAGACGCCTATAAATGAAATAACCTCAGCGAAGGAGTTGAAAACCATCATTGGACTGACTGAGCTTTTTAAATTTTGGGCTATCACCAAGAGAGTCTTGTAAATCTACTTTTAAAGATAACAAAATATTAACTTTACCAAGCATCCTCATATTAGAAGCAGTAATGTTCACCAAGCTAAAGGCAGAGTTATATAGTCAACAGGAATGACATTCACAACTTCAAAACGAAGCTTATTATTCACTAGGTGAGTACTTTGATCAGGCGTACAGGTAGAATTATAAATTTTTTATAGAATACTATTTTGTATATTTACCTTATATGTTATTGTCATTATATTACAAAATCATATTTAAAATTATTTTACTTTATATTATACTTTATAGTTTATATGTGTTACTTAATAGCTGTAGTGTCAATGTCTCCACAGTTTACAAATATTCATTTGTGATGTTTCATATCCAATGTATTTTGGCAACTGAAATAAAGCATATTATTATTATTATTGAGCGTTAGATTTCCTAAACTTAGCATTAGATGCAAAAACCGAGTTTTGCATCTAATGCACTCATATATAAGTATAACATTGTCTTTTAAAAGCTTGCAGAGATTGACTTTCTTTTAATTTCAATGGGTAATCTATTATTCATTACCATTCCATTATGATATAAATCATTCTGTTGGTAATTTGTCTTAACTGTGTGTATATATAGATCATTTCTACTTGAGTTAAAATATAAAAGTAAAATGTTCAAATTAAAAAAAAAATAATAATTACCTTTGAAAAAAATTTTTGTTAAATAAAAATATTAATAGTTAAGCGAGACAATTGAAAATAGTATATTATTCAACGAGCATATAATGATGGCTATTATTCACGAGGGTGAAGTTTAAGACACGAGCCGTAGGCGAGTGTCTTAAATTACCAGAGTGAATAGTAGCTATTATATGCGAGTAGAATACTATACTTTGTCCACGACAATTAAATATTTTTTATTAAATTATTTACTGAAGAAATTTATAAGTCCCATTTATTTTTAACATTTTAATCTAAAATTATTGTAAATAACGTTGACGTTTAAGTTCAATATGACAAGCCGTTCTTTTGACACATAACCACCTACTCAATAAAATTTAAAAACAAAATTGTATGATAAAAAATTTTGTGAATAGTTCGGAAAAGTACACCAGTAGAACTGGTTCTGAGAACGAATTAGCATTTTTGGCAATTCTCCAATGCATAAAAGATTTGTTTACTGAATTTCTGGCCATAGATGCATAGAGGTGATTTCAGGAGCTTTGGTAGTGTCTGGCGGTTTCCATATATAGTTTCACTTTTTTTATTTTAGACAACTAACAAATTTAAATGAACGAGATAAATATGACGCACAAATTTTGACGTTTCAAATCAATAACAAAATAACGTTTTGATGCATTGTCATGGCTTACTTATAAAATACAGTTTGTTGGCGTGTAGGTAAATGGTTTCAAAAACAATGTTGGAGACTGCCGCGTGTTGCTAATACATGATGCTTTGAAATAAATTACTAATGTAATTTTTGAGTGTTCATTAAAGTACCTCTTCGACATGTACCATTTGAGTGCTTCCTAGAAAACTTAGAGAAACAACACTTGTCTTTTGGTTGCTGCAATTTTGACATTTTAAATTTTTAGTAAAAAGTCACTAACGTCATTTTTTATAAACAACTGACTGTCCTCATTATTCACTAGTGAATAATGAAATAATTATTCACTGTAGGGAATAATGGATAGCATTATCCTTGAGGAAACACACACATAATGTGTACATTATTTAATAGTCGTGGACAAAAATATTTAATTTCCTTCATAATATTCTTTACAAAAGCACTTTTGGTTCATCTATCTCTATTGGATTCAGCACATTTTATACACTGAAAGAAGCGCACGTAAAATTATGGCCTCATTACATTAGAATTCATGGAATTTTACTGTTAGAATAATGTAATAAGAAATCGCTACAGACAAATACATGTAAAAATACATGCGACATGGAAATATACGTCAACTTTCGTGTTAAATTACAATGTAATTATCCACACTGAGTTCAAATTTACTAGCCCTCTTGTAAATTTACAGACAATAGTATAGTGGTATAATTTTACATCCAGTCTATGAAATTCTAGTTATTATCACTGGTCACAGAACTACATAAAGAAGCACGTAAAATTACACAAGTACTTTTTCTTAGTGTATGGTTATGATGCCAGATCCTTTAACCTAAAAATGGCAGCAGATGTTACAAATAGACATCTAACAAATAACAAAACTTTAAACAACGAAGCAGTTTCCTGTTCTCTGTAATATGTGTGATGTGTTTATGTTCATTATAATTATATGTTAACAACAAGAAATACAACATATTTTTAACAATAAGCCGTTAATATCTTGCACAACAAAAATAAGGATTTTAAAAATCCAGACAGCAATAGAGTTATCCCAGAAGTAAATAAGCAAATAAGGACAAGCAGCATTAAAATCGTGTATGCGTGTATGTAATGAAGCGTTCAGTTTCCCTTAATAAGGATACTGCCCGACTTTATTTGTGCAGTCTTTAGGCCGGCCCTTATTTTTCCTTTATCCTATATTTTTATTTCTGTTTTCATAACCTTATTGTTCTTAGACTGCTTCTCTGCTTCGAGTTTTGCGAAGAAACAGAAAATATAATGGCATTTTTTTTCATTTCCTTCAAACCGGAAATTCAGTTTTTTATTAACATCTGAAAGTAAAATTTGTTATCTAATTACACTACATGATCTCTATCAATCAAAATGTTATCCATAATTAAAAATTGTGTCCTCATCATTTGCGCCTCCCAAGATAACTACTTCCAAAAGATCTTCCATTTTAAGTGAGAAGCAGAGAACACTTACTTTTGGAAATCCAAAATTATTTTCTATTAAAACTCCAAGCTCAGGAGATTACAAAAATTTTAAAATTTAGGATTTCCGATTTTACGATTCTTTTCATTCCCGGGAATCGGAAAATAAATATTGACGTTCCCGGAAATCCAGAGAAATAATAAATTTTATATATATTTCTTGGCTTCAAAATGTTTGTTAGTCTTGTCATCCAAATATATATATTTTTAAAATGTTTGTGTTTTCTTCCTTCGGCCAATAAAAATCTCCAACTGTTTTATGTTTTATTTATAATTAAAAATAAACAATTCTAGAACTCGGTCTTATTCATATTAAAAACAATTAAATATACGATAGCAAAACAAAAGTAAAAATACTTTCTTCTTTTAACAAAAATAAAAAAAAATAATTATTAGTCGAATAAAACTAAGCATTATTTGGGGGAGGGGGACAATTTTTTTTTTGGAAATGCAATCTGTATGTTATCAGGAAGGTACAGTGAAGTTTTGTCTAATTTTGGGGGTGAGCGGTTTTTTTGTAAATTGAATGAACAAAACTACCTGGGTCTAAATCCTATCAGCCATTTGCAGAAACATGATGGTCAAAATAGGTTTTCTCGATTATCTGTTTTAAAATTTAATATAAAGTCAATCTCTCATTTGACCCGTGAATAATTCTTACAGGAAATTTTTTGTTTGTATAATATACGAAGGATTATCACAATCATTAATTAATGTTTGCCAAAAAAATATCGTTGACGCTATAGCTGCCAGTTTGAGAAATACGACAATCAAAATAGGTTTTTCTTGATTACCTTATTTCCTGTTAGTTCTACTTTAAAATTAGATATTACCAATTTGTAGAGGGTAAAAGAGCTACAACTTTTATTCAAGAATCATTTTCAAATTTCTAGCAGCTATAACTTTTAAACAATTCACCGTGGAAGAAAGTTCTTTGATCAAAACTTTTAGGAAATTTTATAAACTACAATATTGATAATAACTATAAAGACCATGTTGCAAAAATCCGAAGTGAAGCACAAATTTTGATTTTTCTGGCGGCTGTAAATCCTAAAGTATTAACAATAGACAAAAATAATTGAAATCAAATTTGTAACTTTTTTTATTTCGTACAATATTGGTAATATCTAATTTTAGGAGAGAACTAACAGGAAATGAGATCACCGAGAAAAACTTATTTTGGTCGACATTTTTCCAACATGACATCCTTAGCGGCAAATCTATTTTTGTGGAAAGCATTAATTAATGATTGTGGCACCCCCCCCCCCCCCCTACATTATAGAATAAAAAAATTGCATGTAGGAATTATTCACAGGTCGAATGTGACATAATAAACAGAACTGTATTTCTGATGCCTACACGTTTAGCTGTTTTCGAGAAAAAGAAAATAATATGTAAGTACCTAGTTAGTACATATATATAGGTATATATAGGTATAGGTATATATATATAGTTAATGATAACTAAATTATTATTTTTTTTTTATTAAAAAATTATCGCAATGATGCACTTTTTAAGCATAAGACAACAGTATGAGTTACTTTACCATAAGAAATAAATCTAAATGTTTTGAACCAGAATTTATTTGGGTATTAAGGATTACCGAATTGATTATTTAATGTTTAAAAAATACAATTTTAATGAAAACCATGAATCAAAATATTGTTAAATATTGGATATAGGGTTTTTGGGGCATGCTGATTAAAAATATTGCATTAGTTTTTTAATAAAGAATATCGACCCTTTTTTTTTCTTAATAAAAATGACATTCCACATGAAAAGCACATAATTAGGTATCTATTATTTTAATTTTGGAGAATTAGTTGATTTTAAATAAAAACTAGATGTAAACAGTATATTCTGCACCAGTTTATTGAAGTTTTTATATAATCGTTGAACATTCTATAGAATACTCTTTACTGTTTCTTGAAAAATGTAATATTTTAGGTGCAATTGCAATTGTTAATCTTCCGATGATGCCAACTTGATTGGCGAAATGTTCGGCAGTACGTTATGAAGTATTTTTGTTTTTGTAATCACTAGTCTAATCGGACTTTTCCTTCTTACTTTCTTTCCTATAGACGAATGGATATGGACGGATGGACGAACAGACAAATATTTTGAAAGTTAATCCATAATGGTTTGAAAAATCATTATCTACGAGCGATATTTACGGTTTTAGAAACGTACCAATCAAATATACGTAATATCTTTCTTTACTTTCGTATTTGCGAAGGCTCGAAGAGTATGCCAAAATGGTAACATTATTCAAATAAATTTGCGAACACTTATTTTTGGTAGTGAATCAAGCAAAGTAATTTTATAAGATTGTGCTAAACGTACTAAAAAAAAAAAAACAAAAAAACAAAGAGGAAAGTTCTTTTTACTATTAATAAATATTTCATAATTCATTTCACTGAATAAAAACAAAGTGACGTACTATTAAAACTGAGATTACCGAAGTTACCCCAACGCACGCCTGGGAAATAAAAACATATTATTTTGGCGGAAAAAAGTCATTTTATATAATAAAAACCACTGCTCAAGGAATCACTACTTCCACATCCAGATTTTCTATCCAAGTCACTCACAACAAAAAATTTTGTATGTGGAAATAATTGTCTATGGAACTTTAATAATATAATATTTGAAATCCTCTACCTCAAAAACCCATAAAACGATACCCCACATCGGTAGTGGGGTGGGGGTGGTGATAGGGGAGTGGATAAAGTAAAAAAAATATTTTGAGGTTTCTGGTCCTTATACACATACTAAATCACAATTTTTTTTCATCCCCTTTAATAATGGGGTGGGGGTGGTAATAGGGGTGGCTAATGCCAAAAATTTTTTTTCTACCCCCTTATGTAAATTTGCTGTTTTCTGTACAGTTTGTAGAATAGATAAGTAGGCAATTCCAGTTAACTGAACGGATATATTTCATATCAGTTCTAGGATGGATATGAAATGAAACCGACCAATCACAGTTCGTGTATTAAGTACATAGACAACTATTCGTTTTAAAATCAAATTAGTGCGTAAGCTGTCAAAGCAACTGTCAGTGTGTACTTTCAGTGTGTATTTGTATAATATATTAATGTTTAATAAATTTTGTAGTTTTTTTAGACTGGTCGTAGAAAAAGTATACTGTACAACTCGAGTGGATTATCCATATCGCACTCAAACGATTTGATTTGATTTCAAACTTCTTTATCGTGTGATATAGATATCATATCCACTCTTGTTGCACAAACTACTATTTGAAACCTTAGCTTCTCTTGTATATACTAAATACCAATTTTATGGACTCTTACCTGCTTGACTTACCTATTTACGCCAAATTTACCCCAATTTACCCCCTTCGATGGAACAAGATGAAAATATAATCTAGTTCCAGATCTCGTTAAAGTACATATGTGTACCAAATTTCAAGTCAATATCTCAAATGGTTCCAGAGTAAATGTGCGCACAAGAAAAGTTAGACAGACAGACCGACAGACAAGAATTTTTTTTTCGCTCAAACCCTAGAATTTCGACGTTTCATGACATTCTCTAAGCCTATTTGAACAATAAAAATTTTTAAAAAAATTTTTGTTGTTACTGTACTTCCACTGGATGTGGAAGTAAAACTACCTCCTTTGACATTTTCCAATTTTATAAAAACAATTTCTTTTATCAAATAAGACAGAGATACATGGTACCTTAAAACCAAAGCCGTTTAGGACATAAGTATGTGTACTGTATATGAACTTTTCAGCTTAAAATTAATAAATTTTACATGGCTGTGTGTTGAATTAACACTCTGTATGTATGGAAACTAAGCTATAATAAAATATATCTAATTAAGAGCAGAAATATTGTTACATATTTATACCCCCTTTTGCACAGATCCGTACACTGAACTCTACTATTATAAATGGAAGGCCAATATAGGTACATGCGCGTGAACAAAATACGGCAATTACGCCACATTAAAACTCAAAATATAAAGCCACGCGTCGACGCAGTAGAGAAATTGTTGTCTGCGCTTGGACCAAACGGCTGTCTACGCAAGTTATGCGCTGACGCGAGTCTGTGTTTTATTCGTTTCCCATAGATTCCGTAGCGTAAGTCTTGGATTAGATGAAATTTCCAGAGTCGGTGTCACTCATTTTATTCTTTGTTTATTTCTGTCATTTATGTAAAGTTGTTATAAATTGATTATTTTGTGAAATATATTTTGTGACTGTTATAAACAGTTAATTGAGACAATATGGTGCAATCTTGTATGGTACTGTGTTGCAAGAATCGTTGCAGTCCCGGCTTTTAAACAGTTTGTAGTAACAATAAAACCGGCTCTGACGTATTTTGTAGTGCGATTGCGCTCCGCTTTACGGTCGCCATACTTGCGCGAGGTTCAATTTCACGCTTCGACCATATATACATAGACCTACCATTTCTTTGTTCTACATAGACAACTGTTTGAATGCAGCATTAGGGGGGTTGGGGGAAGGAGGGTAGAATCCTTTCCATGGGCGTATCAGTTACTAGGGTACCAACTTTTGTAATTTATTGAAAAATCAATACACATTAAAAATTTACCAAAAAATATCAAAATCGGATATTTATTAAAAAAAAAACACTGTCCCAGAAATCACTGCTTCCACATCCAGATCTACTACCCAAGTCTCTCATAACGAAAAAATTTTGTATGTGGAAATAATTGTTTATGGAACTTTAATAATGGAAATTTAATAACAAAATATTTGAAATCGCCTACCACACAAACCCAGAAAACGATATCCCACATCGGTAATGGGGTGGGGGTGGTAGTGGGGATGGATGAAGTAAAAAAAATATTTTGAGGCCTTTGGCTCTTGTGCACACACTACACAATAACTACACTACACTACACAATTTTTTTTCACCCCCTTTTTTATAATGAGGTAGGGGTAGTAATGGGGGTTGCCAATGCCAAGAATTTTTTTGAGACATTAGCTTCTCTTCTATACACTAAATACTAATTTTGGACTCTCACCTGCTTGATTTACCTATTTACCCCAATTTAACCCCCAACTCTTCAATGGAATAAGATGAAAATGACTATATTTCCATCTTATATAGTTCCAGATCTCGTTCAAATACATACCAAATTTCAAGTCAATATTTTAAGTGGTTCCAGAGTAATCGTGCGCACCAAAAACTTATAGACAGACCGACAGACAGACAGAAATTTTTCTTTATGCTCAAACTTAAAATCTCGAGGTTTCATTACATTCTAAGCCTATTTATACAATACATTTTTTTAAAAATTTTTGTCGTTACTATACGTCCACTGGATGTGGAAGTAATAAAAACGTGTATATAATTCATTGAAAAATGAATTTCATAATGAGAATTGTGAATTTTTTAAACTGTTAAATGGAATAAATTTACCATTAGGCTTTTACAAAATTATAGATTATTTTGCAGAAATATTTGTAATAAATGTTACTATTTATGCTTTTATAAAAAAAAAATATGCATGTTTGTTTCATTGCCTACACTGGTTATCAATACCTTGAAAGGATGGAAGACTGGTGAAGAAAATAAATGTAAAAAATTTATATATTTCATGATAAAATACATAAACAATAAATGGAGTCTAAATAAGTTTTAGTAGAATACATAGATTTCATGAAATACCTAATCATTGTAAAAAACCGCTGCCCAAGGAATCACTACTTCCACATCCAAATTTTGTACGTGAAAATAATTGCTTATGGAACTTTAATAACATAATATTTAAAATCCTCTACCCCAAAAACCTATAAAACGATCCACATCGGTAGTGAGGTGGGGGTGGTGACAGGGGGTGGTAGTGGGGGTGGATGAAGTAAAAAAATATTTTGAAGTTTCTGGTTCTTGTACACACACTAAATCACATTTTTTTTTCATCCCCTTTAATAATGGGGTGGGGGTGGTAATGGGGGTGGCTAATGCCAAAAATTTTTTTGAGACCTTAGCTTCTCTTTAATATACTAAATACCAATTTTCTGGACTCTTACCTGCTTAATTTACCTATTTACCCCAAATTTACCCCAATTTACCCCCAACCCTTCGATGGAACAAGATGAAAATATCTAGTTCCAGATCACGTTAAAATATATACGTGTACCAAATTTCAAGTCAATATCTTAAACGGTTCCAGAGTAAACGTGCGCACAAAAAAAAGTTACAGACCGACAGACAGAAATTTTTTTTTCGCTTAAACTTAAAATCTCGACGTTTCATGACATTCTAAGCCTATTTGGACAATAAAAATTTTGAAAATTTTTTTGTCGTTATTATACTTCCACTGGATGTGGAAGTAAAATAAACAAGTTACGTTTAATGAATGGCCTCAAGTGATTTACTGTCCCTTTTCCACGCCTATGACTTCTGTTTACGTACTTGTGAAATGAGCGACCACATCCTTTACCCCAATATTTTTTGCATACAATACATTTATTTACCATGATGAACACTAATAATTCTCAAATTAACTGAAAATTCTAATTAACAGTTCGAATATACAAGAAAAGAGCACAAATCAACAAGAATTAAATATAGCGACGACAATTAATATTTGACACTTTTGACAGTAGAGGTGGGTAGTATTCGTATGATTCGTATCATTGGTACGAATCCTTGCAGTGTTACGAATGGTACGAATCCCACAAAAATAAAAGATTCGTACATTTCGTATCGCCGATACGATTGATACATTTCGTATCACCGATACGATTGGTACGAATATGGAATTTTGGTACCGGTACCGGTATTGCGATACGATACTGGCCCAGCTGTATAAAGTTAAACTTCAAACGGTGGATGGGGACCGCGCGTTTAAACTGGAGTTTTCTGATTTTAAAATACTCATAATCTCACAATTGAAAAAATTCCCTTTTTTTATATGTAATATGATGGATATATTCGAAATATTTGATTATTACTATACGATTATTATTATCAATGTACCTACTGCAAGATAGCATTCATTTTATACGCAACGTACTAATTACAAAATCTGTTACTTTTTTGTTATTGTTTTTGTTTAGTTGACTTGCTACAAATGTACAAATATGTATATAATATGGTTAAGTAAACGCTATCTATCTATCTTTTTACTGATGTCTAATGACGACGACGAAATTATTAATGTAATAGTAGGTGCTCGAAGTCCTAAAAGTTTAAACTGTACGGTTAATATAACATTATAATACTCTGGCCCTAACTAACACCACATATAATATTCTATATATAATCTATGCTGAACACTGTGGAGTGGAAGTGTGGGTACGAATAGTATGAATGGTATGAATCAGTACATGATACTATTTCGTACCATAGAATCAGTGGTACGAAATATACGAATAGTACGAATGGTACGAATCAGTACATGATACTGTTTAGTATCATGGAATCAGTGATACGAATCATACGAATCTCTCGATACGAATCTTTTCTTGATACGGATTTATTTGGTACGAATCCTTAAAAAGAGTCGAATCGCCCAACTCTATTTGACAGTATGTGTCCAGTATTGCACAGTTGCCAACACTTAATAAAATTTGCAGATAAATAAAAAAAGTGTGTAAAAAAATATCTAATTTATAGATAAGGTTATCTAAATCATTACATTTTGAAGATAATAGGCTAGAACACATGTGTTATTAGTAATAATTACATTAAGGTGGTTATAAAAACGCAATATCCTATCCTAAGTATTGGGATATTTCCTTAATAACATGACTAATGGAGTGACATGGCAAACTTGCATTAAGTTCTACCCTCCTTTCCCCACCGCTATTCATGCCATCATCATTATATGTAAACAAGCTAGGTCTATATGTATATATGGTCGAAGATTTCACGTAAAAATTGGCATGGATATTGACCTTCCATTTATATAGTAGAGTTCAGTGGATCCGTAGTATACCCTTCTTCAGTAGAAACCTGCACAAATAAGTAAGTGAAAAATTGGCAGTTCGGCAATCATCCCAGAGATGGCGCGCACGGTATCGGCATCTGGAAATTATAGACATATTTAGAACATTGTAGATTTTGTAGAAAATTCCAGAACCACTTAGCCATATAAATAAAGGGCGAGTGGCCGGACAATATAATTCAGTTCAGATAGTGAGTTCAGAACAGATCAAGAGTAAACAAAATGATAAACTGACTGAATTAATGAATTGTAGTACTCATAGTTATATTAGTGAAGTAATTATTCGTTATAATTGGTACAGGGTGTTTACTAAGTGGTGTAAATGTTGTAGAACTTTCCACAATCCAGAATCCCAAATCGAGGAATATATAAAAAGCTCGACTTAGGAATATTTTATTAAAAATACAATTTTAGAGCATAACTAACCATATTTTAAGGCATCAGCGCCGAGAACTGGCACAGAAGGACTAAAACACGTTGGTAGAGACGTAAAGCACAGAAAAGTAAAAATTCGAAAAAGTACCGAATTTTCACTTAGAAAAATATGTTTATGTCCAGGACGTAATAGTATATTGTGTATTTAGGTGTGAAAGCAATACATTCCCGGACGACGATGCACATTGTAGCATCGAAGTCCGGGAATGTGCTTTCACACCGAAGTACACATAGGTACTATTTTTTCTGAAATCACAATCAATATTATTATAAATTAAGGAATTTGTATTAATGCATAACATTTCTTCATTAAAATCTAACTGCTTACTAATAAATGCAATTTTAATGTGAGTTGGTTTGTCTGCGTGTAATTATTTACTGTCTAAAATATATATAAAAAACCGTACGGGAATGTTACTTTCCCGGCCTAGGCCGGGAAAGTAACATTCCCGTACGGTTTTGTTGACCGTTGCTTGGCAACGGATCTTTTCCGGTCTGTTTTCTGATTGTTTCTTAGCAACGGGCTAAAATACTGGAATTGTGCATTTTTCGATCTGAAATCGCGCCGAAAATGTAGACATTGCCGATCGATTTCAGAAAAAAGTATATTTTGGTCATGGGAAAAATGTATTAAAAATAAAAGTATATTTTTGGTAAATGGAAGAATATATGCACACTTTTTCAAAAGTACAGCGAAATTTCACTATGTTTGTGGACAAGAAAAAATATATACTTTTTAAGAAGTACCTATGCCAAAAGTGGACTTTTCTTTCTAAATATTTTAAATTTTTATCGTTTTACGAAACTTAGTGAAATTGGGGACAGTCGATATATGGACATTCTACTTTATTTATATAGATATATTATTCAGGGCGCTTTTCGAAAACGTACAACTTCGTCATGGAAGTACTTCACTTGATAAAAATGAAGTAATGCATAAACTATGGATATCCGAAGGACATCCTCAGCGGAGATTGAGGGCGTCCGATAAATTTCTTTGTTGGCATCTGTATATATTTTATTTACATTAACATATCTAATATGGTATACCATAACTCTAATTTATTCTGACAAGTGTTGCCTGCAAATTATAATGTTTATTAAATTATTGAATTCATTTTATTTTACTTACTTACCTTTTGGCCAATTGCGGTCGTCGGTAGGGATCGAACTCGCATGCTTACGTTACCTCTATAACTCACTTACCCACTGGGCTATCCGTTATTTTGAATGCTAAAAGTGGTATAGTATATGATGTGTGGGAAATGCATTTAATTAGATTATCAGTAATAATAAGTCTTTATTATGTGAAATTGAATTTCTAGCCTCATTTAAAATATGTGAAAATCTTTCAAGTTCTCTTTTTTTTCCTAAACCTGAATATTTCCAGTTATTACCATTTATATTCGTTCATAATAATTAAGGAGAACGAGTAGTCGTTTAACAATGTAATATTACATTACATTAATGGTGCGGCGGATCCAGCTTTTTGGGGCGTGAGGCAGTCCGTTTAAGAAAATTCTTTTCTTTAGATCTCAAAATTGAAGAGCTATTATAATAATTAAAGTTTTATGGTTGAGTACTTATACAAACCTAGAAAACGTGTTGGAGAAAACACGGTAAAGGAATAATATCGTCATCTGCAACATAAATAGAATATTTACATCAGCGAATATTAAATGGACGTTCTGCTGCTGTCCCTATAGGGAGTTAATAAAATTATATAAAAAAAATATTTTTAAGAAAAAGCTTTTATTTGAAAAAATTACTAAAAAGTAAAATTTTTTTTTTAATTCATACACATGGAAACCAAAAGCTTTGGGGGCGGTCACATAGCGCTATTGCATAGTTACTTTGCTCAATTGACCGCCCCCAAAGCTTTTGGTTTCCATGTGTATGAATTAAAAAAAAAATTTTTACTTTTTAGTAATTTTTTCAAATAAAAGCTTTTTCTTAAAATTACTTTTTTTATATAATTTTATTTTTTACTTTTTAGTCTACTTATTTTACAAACAGACAGACAAAACCCTTTCATTTGCCACCGCCATCCACCCCTTCCCTCTCCCGTCTTCTCACCCCTCTACACTACTTCCCACTTTTTCCCACCCCTTTCCCATCTCTTTCCACCACTTCCCCTGCCCTTTCCCATCTCTCCCCACCTCCTTCCACCCTATTCCCACCTCTTCCCCAGCCCTTTCCCATCTCTCTCCACCTATTTCCACCATATTCCCACCTCTTCCCACTCCTTCCCCATCTCCTCCCCACTTCTTCCCACCTCTTCCCACCCCTTTCCAACCTCTCCCCACCCCCTTCCCACCTCTCCCACATCCGCCATATTGAATTTAGAATTACGTCACACACTTTATCGTATTTTACTCGTCAAACCCTTTCATTTGACATCATATCAACGGGGTTGTGACTAAAAAGCAGATCCGCCATCTTGGGACGTCCGCCATATTGGATTTAGAATAACGTCACATTGTTTATCGTATTTTACTCGTCAAACCCTTTCATTTGATACCCATATCAGGGGGATTGTGACTAAAAAGCCGATCGTCATCTTGGGACGTCCGCCATATTGGATTTAGAATGACGTCACATTGTTTATCGTATTTTACTCGCCAAACCCTTCATTTGATACCTATATCAGGGGGGTTGTGACTAAAAAGCCGATCCGCCATCTTGGGACGTCCGCCATATTGGATTTAGACCGATAATGGCTATACTATGTTGCATTGTTACCGGACTTATACACGTGTGCCAAATTTCAAAGCTCTAGCTTAATTAGAACTAGTCGAAATTCAGCTTGCAAGATTTGACCTAAACCAACAAATAAACATACAAACACACAAACATTGCAAGTTAAATAAAAGCTTTTAAAAAAGTGTGTACTTGCCGTACATAAACAGGTCATACAGAGGATGTCCGTTGCGGCACATATGATGGACGTTCAGTGTGGTATTCACTGGTATTTATACATATCTCGGAAACGTGTTAAAGGGAAAGCAGTATGGAGATATTATCATTTATTACAAAAATATAATATTTAAATCAACGAACATGAAATGGACGTTCATCTCCTGTCCTTATATGGACTTAAAATGTACATACTTCCCGTACATAAAATGGACATTCAGAGGACGTCGATTCCGTACAATTTCAAAGTAAATCCGATGATAGACGTCGGTGGATATCCAATTTATGTCCATGGACGTCAATGCATTAAATGAAAATAAAAGGACGTCCGGTGGACATTGTGTGCTATTAAGGAATGATGGCTATTACTCGCAATTGCGATGGTAAATCATCCTAGCGTGTAGCAGCCATTATACACAGCTGAATGCTATACTTTATCCACGAGTATCATATATTTTAACTGTTTTAGTCGTTTAAAAATGAAAAAATAAAGTTAGTTTATAGTAAAACTTTGCGGATTACTAATAAAATGGTTAATATTGTTACCCTCGAGATGTTATGACACCTTGTTAGTTTTGGACGTCAATTATTGTAATACCCTGTATATATAAGAAAAAAATCCTCTAAGTTATGCAAAAGGTAGAAGTAACACAGAACAGTTAAATTAGTTAGTTTGGCAATCGGCCTAAAGATGGCGTGCGGTGTCTGAATCTGGGGAATTGGAAATAAGAGAAGAAAATTACAGAATGAGAAAGAGAACATTCTGGAGCTGTCAACTTTGGGTATACAAAGGCATGGATAAGCACAGAGTGACAGTCTAGTTGAAGTTTAGTTGATGTACAGTTCAGATGGTCAGAAAGTGAGTAGAACAGATCAAGAGACTGAAGTAGTGAATTGTAGTACACAGTGTAATATTAGTCGAGTAATTAATTGTTGTAATTAGTACGTAAGTTAATAAATTAGTGTTTAGTGTTACCCTGGTGATATAATTTTCGAACCCACCATACAGGGTGTTTACAGAAAGGGTGTAAACACGTAACAATTGGTGTCAGAAGCGGGATTATAGAGTAAGATTTCTGGATTGTTCGAGAAGGTTTCTACAGTGTTCTTCTCGGGAATTAGTGGTGACACGAAGAATTGACTTACGGGACGTTGTGTAAGGACTATTCTTGAACTGAAAACTGTGTGAAAAGTGCATTTTCGGAAAAGTTCCAGAACATTCTATTTGGAAACTGGTGGAAACAATTAAATTCTTTCAACTGGAAACTGATAGAGACACTGCAAAAGACTCATTTGTGTTAGTTCGCAAAAATTTCTAGAACATTCTATTCGGAAACTAGTGTAGATAATCGAATTCTTTTAACTGGAAAGTGATATAGACACTAAATAAGACTTATTTGTGCTAGTTTAAGAAAATTTCTAGAACATTCTATTGGGAAATTACTGGATATAGAGGAATTCTAACGACTGGATAGTGACATAGACTCTAAATAAAACTCTTTCGTGCTATTTCGACATTTTTTTTAGAAAGAGACGAATTGAAGAAAATAATGGAAGACCTGAAAATAAGACGCCAAGAAGAAAAGGAAGAACAAGAAAAGCGGCGTCAAGAAGAAAAATCCGAACTGAGAAAAATGATGGAGGACCTGGAAATAAAACGTCAAAAGGAGCAAGAAAGACGCCAGGAGGAATTAAGAAAAATTTTTGACGAACAAGGGAAAATACAACGGGACGCTATAAACAAGGTCGAAGATAAAGTAGGTGTAGTCGAGACAGAAGTCAGTCAAGTAAAAGGAAAAGTAAATAAGTTTGAAGAAAAGATAAGTGAGTTCGAAGGAGAAGCGGAGCGACTTAAACGACAGTTGAGAGAGAAAGGAGGCCAGCCAGTATCATCGTCAGGTCCTCAGTTAAAACCTCCCTCCTTTGACGGTCAAAGCTCATGGACAACGTATAAGAGTCAGTTTGAAGCGGCTGCAAGTGCGAATAACGAGGAAAAGGCTATGGCATTAGTTCTAGCGCTAAGGGACCAAGCCTCAGAGTTACTTCAAACTATCCCAGTGGAAAAACAAAGAGATTTCAAAGTTTTGGAAGCTGCGTTGGATTTAAGATATGGTGACCAACATCTCGCCCAAGTATACCAGGCTCAGCTGAAATCACGGACGCAAAAGGCTGGGGAAAGCTTACAATAGAGAGATTGGCACACCTGGCATATCCGGGTGCACCTAGAGAATTTCAGGAACAACTAGCCGTAGGAGCCTTTTTAGATGGCATAACGGCCAAGAGGTCAGGCGAATTCTTAGAATATCGCATCAAAGTATTAGCGAGGCTCTGGTGCGTATCCTCGAAGTAGAAGCTGCTTTTAAGGACACTCCGCGGTCAGAAGTGCGTGCTGTGACAGTCGAAGAGACACATTCGGACCAAGAGGACATGGTCACTATACACTCAAAGAAAATGATAGGTGAATTCAACCAAAAAGAGCATATGAAATCCCGCCTATCTAGTTTCATAATTAAATCAATCAGAAAAGAATAGTCATACAACAACTTTGTGTTCGTAAACAAATAGTAGTTCATATCTTCTTGTATAACAACAAATTAAATAGTACAATGACATTTTTTTATGTTCACTAACCATTTTCAATTTGGTCTCCAATTAAATAGTACAACGACTTTGTTTTTTGTTCACCAACTAATTTTTAAGTTGATCTACACTTTATTGTATGATGAAGTTTTTTTTTGGTTGGCCAAAATCTCAGTATTGAGACATTAGACGACCCAAACCAAAGATTAGAGATCGTTTATAAGATCCATCCAAATATATCGATGATCCCTGAGAGAATTTGAACATTGCAATCATGTTATTAATTTTGTATAAATTCATAAGAGTATAAGATAATGCATGATTGATTATTGTCAGTGGTTTGTATGTGGCGTCATCTAGGAATAATTTCTGTAATAGACTACGTGGTAAGCAAGCAAATTTTATGGTAATTCCCTTTTAGAACTTCTAGAAGGCAACAATAATATTGGTTTGTCTCAGTGGCGGCTGGTGAAATTTCAATATTTTTTTTCTCGTCTGTGGCGCATGGGACCCATACGAAACTTGGGAAATAACATCTAGAGAAGCAGTTCTCTAATGACCCCTAAAAGATTTTGAAAAAGCAGTTTGCGAAAAAATTTTTGAAAATTCGCTAGCCTCCCCTGGGTCTAGGGACCCCTATTTACTTTTATTTTTTTTTGTCATATGCATTTGACTTTTCATAAAAATGCATCGACAGATTTTGGAGTTTGTGAAAATATTTTCATTACTAACTGAGATACAACGAATTGAAATATTGTAATTTGTTAAATTGTAAATTACAAAATTTCAGTTCATTGTATTTCAGTTAGTAATGAAAATATTTTCACAAACTCTAAAATCTGTCGATGCATTTTTATGAAAAGTCAAATGCATATGACAAAAAAAAATAAAAGTAAACAGGGGTCCCTAGACCCAGGGGAGGCTAGCAAATTTTCAAAAATTTTTTCGCAAACTGCTTTTTCAAAATTTTTTAGGGGTCATTAGAGAAGTGCTTCTCTAGATGTTATTTCCCAAATTTCGTATGGGTCCCATGCGCCACAGACGAGAAAAAAAATATTGAAATTTAACCAGCCGCCGCTGGTTTGTCTACAAAGTACAATAATACAGCGAACTAATACTGAGTTAGAATTACAATTCGATAATACTTAATAAAGTCTACTATTTATCTAGTTTCATTTGACAAAATTCAACAAATTATTAGTAAGATGAATAAATTATAGTCTTTTTTTTAAGTTAATGTTTATTTTGTTGTGTGACAATCACCTTTTGTTTAAAAATACTATTAAATATACTTCAATTTAACAAAATGAACAATATATATACTATTTTTTTGATTGATTTAACCCATACTATTTGCAAACAAAAGCGCTGATGCGACGTCTTAATTCATCAAAGTGGATGGCAGAACGATGTTATGTTTATGTAAACAGAACTGCGGGTTAACTCTACAATAATATTGGTTTATCTGTCAACTATAATAGTAGAGCAAACTGCTACTGGGTTTACAACTACAATTCGACGATAGTTAAAAATAAAATATATTATCTAGTTTAATTTGACAGAATTCAACAAAATAATAGTCAGACGAAAAAAATAATAGTCTTTATTCATCTATTTTATAAGTTAATGTTTGTTTTGTTGTACGACAACTTTTTATTAATTAAAATAACAATCACCTTTTTTTTTTGAAAATACCATCAATATAATTTAGTTTAACAAAATTAACGATATTGTTAGTTACCCATTTTTTTTAGTTGAATTTACCCATACTATTTCTTTGAGTGTACTGTGGGATGTGCTTAAAATGATGAGACAGTTATTGGCCAAATCGGATTCTCCGATGAAACAGAACAAACAACAAAGCGGTGTAAAACTAAGTGGAGGTATCCGGTGTTATTGTTACAGAACCTTCCAAAATCGACCTAAGTCGAAACCAAAATAAAAATTCGACTTAGGCAAAAATTTTATTTAAGGACCTTTTTAAGAGTCTGAGAGACTTCAGAGCCACAAACTAGTCCAAAAGGACCGTTATCAGTTGGTACGCCAAAGTTATACCTTGGACATTATTTTTTTTTAAAAGTACGCCAAAAATGTACTTTGAAAATATTCATAATATTTTCAAATTTAAATTCCCCCGCCAAAGACATTGACCATGGAGGTACAGTCATTATATACCTTGTTCTAAAGAATGACAATAAGACTTTAACAAGGAAATGTATCAGAAAGGCGAAACTGACGAATTTGGCAAAGGCGACGTGGCGCCTATAATAAAAAATTGACAAAAAATCAATGATAACGCACAGGGCCGGTTTCTCGCATAAAACGAGTCTGGATTCACCCAGCGACTTATAATTTGGACGAGTGCATTGGGTGGTCAATACAAGGCGATGGTAGGAAAGCCAATATCAGGGCTTACCAAATAATAAAGTCATAGAGAAAAACGCCCTGTGCTTAAAAAAGCCAAAATTCAATTTTGTCCAAAAGTCGTTCGGGGGTGACTCGCTGTCATTTTTCCAATATTGAACCCCTATATAAGGACAAGTAAGTTGTGGACTGACCCAGCGGCGGCTGGTGAAATTTCAATTTTTTTTTTCTCGTCTATAGCGCATGGCACCCATACGAAATTTGGGAAATAACATCTAGAGAAGCACTTCTCTAATGACCCCTAAAAAATTTTGAAAAAGCAGTTTGCGAAAAAAATTTTGAAAACTAGTTAGCCTCCCCTGGGTCTAGGAGCTCCTGTTTATTTTTATTTTTTTTGTCATATGCATTTGACTTTTCATAAAAATACAACAACAGATTTTGAAGTTTATGAAAATATTTTCATTACTAACTGAGATACAACGAATTGAAATATTGTAATTTGTTAAATTGTAAATTACAAAATTTCAGTTCATTGTATTTCAGTTAGTAATGAAAATATTTTCATAAACTCCAAAACATGTTGTTGTATTTTTATGAAAAGTCAAATGCATATGACAAAAAAAAATAAAAATAAACAGGAGCTCCTAGATCCAGGGGAGGCTAATGAATTTTCAAAAATTTTTTCGCAAACTGCTTTTTCAAAATTTTTTAGGGGTCATTAGAGAAGTGCTTCTCTAGATGTTATTTCCCAAATTTCGTATGGGTCCCATGCGCCATAGACGAGAAGAAAAATATTGAAATTTCACCAGCCGCCACTGGACTGACCGAACCTTATCAAACTTATGTAGTAAGTAAGTCCTCTTGAATGTCGTTTTAGTACGTGAACTCTCACGTTACGGAAATTTTAAAGCTAAGTAGTCTCTAGCGAAACTAAATTTTTTTAGTAAAACATTTTTATGTTATTTTCTGTCAGCCGTAATTACCATATTACAAAAAGTCAAATAAATCTCTAAAAAGGCTTATACTTAATTGGGTTGTTGACGAATTTTCAAAAATGGTGAAATATGGTAGTGGAGGACTTAATTTAGTTATATATTTAATTTGGAAGAAAAATTCTTTGCGCAACATATTTTAAAAAATTGTTAAACTTCGACTATTTGAATGTGCCGCGAAAACGGTAGTGACATCATAACGGCAGTTAGATGTGAACTTATAAGCAGAACAGATGAAGACGATTAAGTTGACATTGCTGACAAGAAAGAAAATAACCTCATGTCAAAAGTAAATTTGACGTTTAGCTAGCAGTGATTGATGTTTGCAGTTATTGTTAATATTTTTTTTCAAAACGACTAAGGCAGTATATCTGTAAAAGCTAATTCTGACATTCTACTTGCGGTAGATATATTTATGGTCGGCGAATTTTTAAAAAGAGACGATCGTTTTGACATTGTAATGGTTGGAAGTGCAAAAGCTGCAAGGTACTTACGTTACAGCTGCTATAGACAGTACAAACTATTGTAATTTCTGCAAGAACTTCCTTTATCTTATCTTATTAATATTACATAATATGTCTAATATGTATTTTATTATTTAATTTAGATGAATTTGTTAACTATACTTTGTATTTTATTAAATATTTCCTTTTCATTGTTTTATTTCCTATTAACTATATACATGCGTATCTAACTTAAAACAACAAAATAAGTTTATCTACTAAAGAAATTATTTATTATCCATTGATACTCACTTCTAAGAAGTCAGAATGAGACTTACGAAGATATCAAGAAAGGTCTGTATTATAACAAAAAATAATAAATAGGTAAGTACTTTATGCTAGTATCTATCATCTATCTAAGCAATAAACAATGATATGTATTTATAACACACATAATTCAAAGGGCATTTATAACTACAATCCAACGCATTCGTAGCCATTTCCGACTGATTGTGTTCACCGACTTTAGACGACTTTCACAGTTTGTTTCATATAGGTAGTTTTTCAACGGCAAGTTTTTAAATTTCCTTTCATAATTTATTGATCATCCTAGTATTATGAGGCGTCTAGGGAGCTTCATAAATAATCAATAGCTAACAAAAACAACTGCACTTTATTCCAACATAAACTAGATAAAATACATAAAAGCAGTTTAAGGCGTCCTCTTAGGAAGTCAAAGCATGAATAACATTCTAATCTAGAGCCGTTAAGTATACAGTACACCCTGTTTTATCCACCAGTTTGGCGGGTAATTTAAATTTATAACAGCTAGAACGCCACACAAGTCTTGTAATGCGGCCGTTTTTCCTACAACATAAACCCATATTAAAAATCAAATTCCTACATTAAGATACAACTTACCACAAATAAAACGCTTAGAATACATTGTAATTTGTTACTTTAGTTGACATTGAAAAGGTCTCCACAATAAGAAGACTTGGTCATTCTCTGGTGTCTTTGAATCATTCATTATTACGTTCAGCGTTTATTATTGGAACACAACAGTTTTCTGGTGAATTGGTGGTATTATTTACACAGTACGGCAGAAAACACTATCTGTACTTATATTTATCCATAACTAGATGCTGTTAAACTATACCGAATTGTAACCTATGAACGTCAGTTGAATTTGACGTTAAATATAATGTCAGATTAAACTGTGGTGATTGTCTTTTTTCTCTGTCGCTATCAGCGAGTTTCTAAATTTCTCGTCGTTTTATAACTAACTTCTCTACAGACTGCCGTTATTATGTCATCTCCGTTTTAAATGCATGTATTTTTGTAATTAATATTATAATATTATAAGACTATCTTTTCAACTTCTACATGTTTCTAATGATTTTTTATGAATAATTGTTATTGTTTAACATAGATTCTCCTCAAATTTTAACTTAGTGCAACAACCCAATTCTGGGAAGGTTGCATGAATCTTTTCTTCCAAATCGATTGTTAGCGTACGCTTTCACTTGTATGGTTAAAAAGTCATTTGCCTTAGTTGTGGAGGTGTGATTCTTTCACATTATATCATTTTGCTGAAAATCACTGAATTATTTGATACTTATTAAATAAATGGTATTCTTTGAACTAATTGCATTTTATTGATGTAAAAACTTGTTGCTAGTTTTAATCCTTAGAGCTTTCGTTTGGAAGACCTAAACAACTGAGTAATCGGAATCTTATGATTCCTTAAGTCTGATACTCAGTGTTCTGGTCACACCTTATGGGAGCTTGATAGAGATTTTTTGTATGCGATTTCTCCAGAAATCTTTAAGTGCCGAGACCATTATTAGTAAGTAAAAACATACAGATCACTTCAAAATCCAATCCCGTCGGAGAAAAATCTTCGATTGGGACTTTTTTTATGCAAAAATTGCAATATAAAGACGTAAAAGTCCTTATTGTCAGTGGAAAATTGAAACCACGTCTTGGGAGAGAGTCGTTAATGATCTAGGGTAGTGCAGCCTTGATCCATTACTCGTCTATCGAAGTGCATCTTATCTCGAACCCGACTGGGAGTGGAAGAACGGGACAGAACGCGACTGGCGCCCTTTAATAAATAAATTGATGTCGCGTCAATTTGACGCCCGGTTGTGTGTTCGTCTACATTATCAGTGCGGCAAATTAGGGCATATTAGGCGAGATTGTCGGGGCAGTGCTGGCTGGAGAACTGGATGTCCCCAGAGAAATAAAGATTTCCCAACTTCGAGGAATTTCGAATAGGCTACTGTTACAAGGCTGTGTAAATGACAGGAAATGTGTGTTTACCATCGACACAGGTCCCTGTCAAAAAATCCTATTTCAAACTTATAGATAATTATAAATTTTTTATGGGTAATCATAACTTTTAATTTGATAAGTTCTCATGGGATCTGAATAGTGTTGAAACTGAAAAGGTTTCATCAGTAAAATCAAATACGAGTTCTGTAATCTTTTATAAGAAACAATTAGTATATGGTTTTTGTAAGATCAGTTTAGTTTATATAATAATTTAATGAGGATTTATAAGGATACATATTAAAAAGTGTTAATAAGGTATTACATCGAATATTTTTGAGACTTTTTATGGGATCTGAAGAGTAATGAAATTGAAAAGATATACTAAGGAGTTCCTAGCAGACATTCTATACATTTTTATAAGGATATATTTGTACTTATTTTTATAAGACTTCATGGGTATATATCAGTTTAGTTTATATAAGAATTTAATGAAAACGTGTAAGAATGCATGTTAGAAAGTATGAATAAGGTATTATCGAATACTTTAGTGAGTTTTTTTGGAATCTGAAGAGTAACGAAATTGAAAAGATATACTAAGGAGTTCCTAGTAGGCATTTTATACATTTTTATAAGGATATATTTGTACTTATTTTTATAAGACTTCATGGGTCCATATCAGTTTAGTTTATATAAGAATTTAATAAGGATTTATAGGGACATCTATTAAAAAGTATTAATTATGATTTATAACTATTAATTTGATAAGTGTTCATGTTCAATAGTAGTAAAACTAATAATGTTTCATCAGGAAATCAGGGATGAATTTTATAACATTTAATAAGAAATAATTAGTATATATAAGATTTGAAGGGTTATTATTAGTTTAGTTTTATATAAGAATTTAATAAGGATTTCTCAGTGCACCCATTGAAAAGTATTATTTACAACTATAAAAGTTTTCATGGGATTTCAATAGTAGTCAACCTAAAAAAGTTACAATACTTACTAAACTAAACTTACTAATACAATAGATTTCATATAATTTACATTAAAATCCATTGTAAGTATATACATATTGTATTTTAGAAAACCATCTTATTCCCATAAAAGCATAAAAGTTTTACAATAGAGCTCAAGCGAGGAATATACATTAAAAACTCCCAGAATCTATACAATTTTCGTGTTTCAAACGCCATAAAAATTTATAAATGCTTATAGGCCACGTACTGAGAGTTTACATTAATATCTTTCAAATTCATATAAAAACCTAGAAAATTTCGCAATTTAATTACCATAAATACTTATAAATATACTGATAGACTTCATTCAGAGAATTTACTTTAAAACCCCATTGCATATCCTCATAGAATTTTATAAAGACTTCGTGTTTATTATTAAAACGTGCAAGTGTTAATAGACTTCAGGCAAGGAATCTACATTCAAAACACATTTCAAATACTTCAAGAACATGGACACATCTGAACCTTTAAAATCTTCGTATTTCAAACACCATATAAGAACTTACAAATACTGATAGGCCTCGTATTGTGAGTTTTCATTAAAAATTCTTTTCAAATACATATAAATTACCTTTAACACTTCATATTTCAATTACCGTGAAAACGTATGACTACTGATGGACTCCATATAGGGAATTTAAAACCCATTGTACGCAGCAAATCTTATAAAAACTTCGTATTTCCTATTAATATATGCAAATGCTGATAGACCTCAGGTAAGGAATTTACATTAAAGACACATCTCAAATGGCCACATCAAACCATATTCAGAACTTATAAAAAACTTTTGTATTTCAAATACTATAGAAACTTAAATATACTAATACATATAACTATACTGATAGACTCCATATAGGTAATTTACATTAAAAACCCATTGTACGCAGCAAATATTATAAAAACTTCGCATTTCCTATTAATATATGCAAATGCTGATAGATCTCAGGCAAGGAATTTACATTAAAAACACATTTCAAATAGCCGCACATCAGACCATATTTAGAACTTATAAAAAAAACTTTGTATTTCCAATACTATAAAAATTTACGTATACTAACAGGTTTCATACGAGGAGTGTACATTTAAAACACACACATACATAATTAAAACTTATGAAAGTTTAGTGTTACATACTCCAGCCTCCAGTAGAGGGAGCTGTTATACACGTCGCTAATTCATATCTAATCTAATGTGACCTAAGACACTAGTGTGGGCTTGTTAAATTGAAAGTAAAGCAGTCTCTTACTGCTAACTTATTAACTGCGTTTAGGCTAGAACGCTAAAGGAAACAAAGAGGACTTTTGCAGTATTTAGTGTTTACCACTATATTACTATCGATATTTGAAATATTAATAGTAAGTAATAGTATATTATATTACTAGGAGTAGAACGCACTCTTTTTTTGTGTTGAGCCCAGGATTTGCGGCTGAGGCGAAGCCGAAGCCGCAAACTGGGCGAAACACAAAAAAAGGCGTTCTACTCCGTGTAATATATACTATTTTTTCTTCTAGCGTATTAAAATGCAAAAATTCATTTATTTATCATAAATGTAGAAATATTCAAACTACAGTCTTACATGTTGACACAATATGACAAGTAGTGGCTAGTGGATAGCGCGCCACCGGTGGCTTTCGGCATTAACATTATGTTACTAGTAAAACAATAACCACTACGGCGGCGCTTTGGGAACTAACATTATGTTACTAGTAAAACAATGTCCACTACGGTGGCGTTCGGTACTAACATTTTGTTACTAGTAAAACAATGTCCTACTTCTACTTCTGTTTTTGGTGACATAATTTAAACATTTTAATACGCTTGAAGAAAAATAATATTTACTTTCCTATGTAAGTTTATGGGATTTGGCATTAAAAATATATTTCAAATCACAACCAAAATCTGTAAAAAAACCTATTAATACTAATAGAATTTCTATGGAAATTTACATTCAGAACACTATACAAACCTATAAAAACCTATATAAACTTTTAATTACATGTACTATAAAAACTCATCAATACCTAATAGATATCATATGGGAATTTATATTCAAAACACTATAAGAACCTATAAAAACTTTTAATTAAATATGCTAAACAACTCATCAATACTGGCAGATACCATATGAGAATTTACAGTTAAAACACATTTCAAATACACACATCAAAAATTATAAAAACTTATACAATTTTTTTTATAAGTTTTTATAAGGATTTTTTGACAGGGGTACTACGTCATCAATAGTACGGCCAGGATTTATATCGGGCATAAAGATTAACAAGACACAAAATGAAGTGATAGTCCGGACAGCTACGCGAGACAGGGCTACGGTTCATGAAGAAGTAGACCTGGGTTTGCAGATTGGACATTGTTTGACCACATGGTCATCGTGGCTGACATTACGGATGACTTCATTTTGGGACTGGACATTATGGAACAGTAAGGATTTATTGTTGACTTAGGAACGCGAGTCTTAAGGGTTGGGAAAGAAAAATTTATTCTGTCAACAGTAATTAAACGACCAATGTCAGAAAACAAAGCTATTGACAACGCAGATAGTCAAAACTCCTGCACTATCCAGAAAACCAGACAAGGAAGATTGCAAGCACTACCTTCGTGTGAAAAAATTACCGAACATGGTTGAAGTCAACACTGTTAAGGTAGATCTTCCAGACAATTGGACAAAGAAAGCTCTGAGGCAAGAGCAATTGAACGATGTAGAAATTGGACCTATGTTGAGAGCAAAAGAAGGGGGAACACGTCCAGTGTGGAAGGATGTTTCAGACAAAAGAGTGGGGCTGAAGGCTTTATGGTCACAATGGGATTCACTTACGGTCGTAGACGGGCTGTTGAGGAGAGCATGGGAAAGCCCGGATGGAAAGCAGGTTGCCATGCGTCTAGTGATTCCCAGGTGACGTGTACCAGAAGTACTCCAGGAAGCACACAATGGAACATCCGGTGAACACTTTGGTGTAAACAAGACCCCGAGTAAAGTACGAGAACGATTCCATTGGGTTAACAGTCGCCAGGATGTGGAGGCTTGGTATCGCAAATGTAAGAATTGTGCTGCTAATAAGGAACCACTTTCAGTAAGCGACAATGCGGATGAAAGTCGAGAAAGACCGAAAAATGTCTGAGAACAAATTACCCAAACTAGTGACCGAATGAAGGCTCGTTATGATCGTAATTCCAGTACAGGAGGATTCAAGGTGGGAGATCGGGTTTGGCTGTACAACCCGCAGCGGAAAGAATGGAGATCCTCGAAGCTCCAACCACCTTGGGAAGGACCGTACTCTATCATCACCCGAATTAATAACGTTGCCTATCGAATATAATGAAGTAAAAAGTCGAAAATGAAAATCGTACACTTAGACAGACTGGCTAAGTACGTTGAAGAGATTAAGATGCCTGACCGGGACGTTCAGGCTTAAGGAGGGGGCAGTGTGACATTCATACCACCAGAGACATCTATGAGCGCTTCCTCTAAGTTATGCAAAAGGTAGAAGTAATAGAGAACAATTAAATTAATTAGTTTGGCAATCGACCTAGAGATGGCGTGAGGTGTCTGAATCTGTGGAATTGGAAAGAACTTACCAGAAAATTAGAGAATGAGAAAGAGAACATTCTGGAGCTGTCATCTTTGGGTATATAAAGGCATGGATAAGGACAAAGTGATAGTCTAGTTGGAGTTTAGTTGATGTACAGTTCAGATGGTTAGAAAGTGAGCAGAATAGATCAAGAGACTGAAGTAGTGAATTGTAGTACACAGTGTAATGTTAGTCAAGTAATTAATTGTTGTAAGTTAATAAATTAGTGTTTAGCGTTACCCTGGTGTTATAATTTTTGAACCCACGATAACAGGGTGTTTACAGAAAGGGTTTAAACATGTAACAATATATCTTAAACTATTAAAACAAAATATAGTTAATGGTATAATAATGGTATAATTATACTGTAAAGAGCATTAGGTTAAAGTTAAAATTAATTTTTAAATTTTGTGCCTTTGCAAAATACAAAGTTTGCTGGGAATTTAAAAAAAATTGAAAAAGTGATTTCTATCATTTTAAACGCAATTTAAAGATTTAAGCATACAGTTCTTTTCAGAAAAGTTAATTTTAGAAACTGCAACATACCTAGCACATTAGTATCTATGTTTGTGTCAAGTAATCGAGGAATGGAATTTGAACTGTTGTCAGTAATATTCGTTAAACATAATGTAAGAAGATACTTATTTGATGTTATTATTGTGCCAATTTTTTCTTTATTTATATGGCAATTTCAAACCAATAGTTGGTAAGTTTTTATATTTTTCGTAACTGCCTATTTAAAATAATTTTGTTACACCCTGTACACATAATAATAGCAAATAACCGATTACTTATCTTAATACTTTTGTAAAGATGTGTTAATTACCTTAACCGGGATAATAGGAGCGGCAATAGAGGCCGGCCTATCGCCATTTTCTCGATGGAGCAGGGACTTTTATATCCGCATTGGTCGATAACTTGATATGGGCGGGAAAGCTCTAATGAAATTTATGTTATCTTTTATATACTTAATTTTACAAGCAATAATTTCTTATTTCATTCTGAAGTAATTTGCATCTGTTTTGCTAATTGAGATGTTTATTGTAAGTGTATAATCAGAAGGTATATAAATTAAGCAGTTTATATTTTGTACATAAAAGGCATTGAATTTGGTAATTTTTCTGCATTGTTATTTTTGGTTCATTTGAGAAAGTTTATGACAAAATCAGTACTTATGAATGTATATAATAATTTTTACTATTAAAGCAGAATGTATACCATAAGTAGTACTAAGAAGAACAAATTGAAAAAGGTATTGATTGTTTACAGAAATCAGTAATACATTAAAATAAGTAGAGATGTTCTAAAAATTTTTGACATAGATATAATTAAGTAAAAATAAGTCAAAAATGACATTAGTAAGGAAAAAAATTGCCCCTCATTGAAACTTGGCAAAACTGTTCATTATAGGCGTAAAAAAACTAAAAAAAAGATTTACCCACAACCCCATGCAATTATGTGTATTTTGTTTACTTATATCTGCAATAAAATGTCCTCGAGATATTTTTGAAGTTTGGGTGGTTTTGAATATGAATTGTGCATGAACCGTTTTACATGTACAGCGTCGGATTGTACCATCGGAAAACCCGGAAATTTCCCGGTGGGCCCTCGACTTACCAGGCCCTGAGGCCTCTGGGGTCGAGAGACCTTAATATTGTTAATATTCTTAATAAAAATAATATTAAATTTGAAAGTAGAAAATATATAGAACTTGCGCCCATTTTTCCATATAAAACGTATTTTTGATTGAAATAGAAATATTTAAATTAATTATTAAACAAGTTACGCAAAGTTAAAAAAAACTGATTTTTAAATCACCAAAACACCTACAAACAATTTTATTTTTTTGATCCACGAAATTTTAAAGAAATTCAAACTGCACCTGAACAATTAATCTTTCACGACAATATCTCTTCTTTAATCAAGAATGAGCTTATCAGTTTTGCACAAAATTTTAATAATTTGAAAATTTTAAAAGATCAGTCATACTCACCATCAGCCCAAAATCAAGATGACAAACATGTACATAGTGATGATGAAGATGCTTCAAGTCGCCTGTTAGCAGCGATAACGAAAATGAAAATAGTGCTGATTTAAAAAAAACATATTCATTTAAATGATTCTTGTTCGGATTGTTTTGTCTGCTGTCTAAAAATTTTAGAAAAATATCATCTTCACTGTGCAGCATACTCCATACTTTTATATTGCCTACAAATACTTTTTAATCTTCTTTTGCACACAAGTGTCTTGCGAAAGAGTTTTTAGCAAGCTCAAAATTATATTAAGTAGTTTAAGATCGTTATTGGGTCAAGAGAGGTTAGAACCATTTCTAATTATGAGTCTTGAATGGGATTTATTAGAAAATTTGGATTATGAATTAATAATTGATACCCTGGCTAAGAAACTAAAGAAACTTTATGCACTACTTTCAGTTTGAAAATAACGAAATGTTGAGTTTATTTTAGTGAGAAATATATTTGTTACCTTTTGTGCGCATAATGGTTTGTTTGTTCATATTTCATGTTTAATAATAACTTTAAGAGTTTTTTATTACATGCATATTTTATAAAAAGCTGTTTCTTGGGTATTTTTATTTTTATATATAAATTACTTAAAATAAAACTTGTACTAATATTCAGAGAAAAAATAAAAAATATTTTCGTGTTCCAAGTCTTAGATTTATATAATTCTTTCCTACAATTTAGCATTAATTTTTTCATATGGTACCTGAGGTGGTGGGGGTACACCTCCAGACTTTCCACAGTTCTAGTCTGGAGCCCCCCTGTATAATTTTCCCGGTGGGCCCCACAATACGACACTGTACATGTATCATTAAACTTGTAAAAAGGTAAATATATCATTTGCATATACTATTAGTACAAATTAACTTTTTAGCTATTTTAACTTGTTTTCACGTGTGTTCTAAAACTTTCTGATTTCTAATATTTCGTACATGTATTTATATGTTTTTTTAATATTTAAATAACAAATTGTTGCACAAAAATGAGAAGTATATTGTGTTGTGTGAGTGTATATATAAATTTCAAAATATTAATAATATTTTAAGATCAAGAACAAAATATTTCTCTATAATGGAGGGGACGAGTGAGGAAAATTATATGTTCTTTCTGTGAAAAATCTGTTTCATTTGATAAAAAAATTAACCCTGGAACTGCAGTAATTGATTATTAAGTTATGGCAAACATGAATTTTTAAAAGAAAGTAATGCAGTTCATAGAAAATGCAGAGCTGATTTCAAAAATATCAAATTAACAACAGCTTCAGCATCAACTATTTTCCAAAAAAGATAATAAAAGACGATTAAATTAATTTGGAAAAATACTGCTTCAAATGCACCGAAGAGTTACGAGACGTCTCTGAATTTAATGGAAAATAAAAATTCTATTGAAACCCGAGCAAATGAGAGAGGAGATAAATTTGCACGTGAAGTTTATCTCCGTTTATCAGCAATTAATTATATAAATTCCATTAATGTAAGATAGCTTTATTGCTATTATAATTATCATAAAGATTTAATTAAGAATGTTAAACAAAGTGAGCGTTTAAAAGGACGTTCTTCAGCTGAATATGTTGTTGAAGGTATCGAGAAGATTATAAATTTTATTAACGAAGGAGGAATATTTATTACAATTAGATGAGCTTAGACCAGATATAAGAACATTAAAACAAACACTGAATGATCAATATGGTGATAACATTATTATTACAATAAATATAAATAAAGCTCCCACAATTTTCTTAAGAAGCACTCGGCATGTAATTTTAATTGTTAAATGTACAATTCATCTTCGAAACCTTCGAAACCACCCAAACTTTACAAATGTATATTTCAGAGAGATTTTATCGTAGAGATATTCGAAACATTTTTCAACTGTTAAAGATTTTTAGTTATTTACGAAAAACCGTTTTGCCCCATCTTCTCATCCCCATAAAAAATCCATTGCATAAGGTTGGGTGTAAAACTTTTTTTATGTGTTGTTTGCTGGCTAATTTCAAAGTGGGACAATCTTTTTCATAATTGAAGTGCTATTTCTATTGTACTAATAATTGCTTTAACGTTAACAAATAACAAGACAAAGAATGGTCGGTGCATGCATGAGATTTATGGTAAGTGTATTTGCATAAATGCAGATGAAGATAATATAACAAAATAATTTATAATACATTTTTAAATATAAATTTATTGTGCATGTGTTACTGCAAAAGTGATCTAATTTTTCAAGTCTCCACAGATATACGTGGAGACTTACGTTCAGAATGTTTAATTTTTTTTAATACTAGTTGGTATTTGTATATAGCTCTCCTTTAAAATTGTTTAATAACACAGGCACACAAAATAAAAAAAGTGGCCTTTTTCTGGAACTCCATTGGGTAACCCATATGTATTTCGACGTGCTGAACACGAATCAGGTGTCCGTTTAGCTCCATTGGCCACCATTTTTTTATAAATCGCCAAAATAACCCAAAAAAAACCTCATAATTTAGGTTATTTTCCCGATTTACTAAAAGTTGGTTGGTAACGGAGCTAAACGGATACTTGACTCGTATTCAGCATGTCGAAATACATGGGGGTCGCTCAATGGAATCCCAGAAACAGAAATTTTTTTGGGTAATATATGAATATCCTCCGCCATTTATTAAAAAATCGCGTAGGTACGCAAATATATTGCACAGACACAAAAAAAAGTGAAAAGTCATCTGTTTCTGGGACTCCATTGGGTAACTCCCATGTATTTAGACATGATAAATACGAATCAGGTATTCGTTTAGCTCTGTTGCCCACCAATTTTTAGTAAATCGCGAAAATATCCTAAATTATGAGCTTTTTTTAGATTATTTTCGTGATTTACAAAAAAATGGTGCCCAATGGAGCTAAACAGTCACCTAATTCATGTTCAGCACGTCGAAATACATATGGGTTACCCAATGGAGTCCCAGAAAAAGACCACTTTTTTAATTTTGTGTGCCTGGTAACCAATAGGTATTGGTGTATAAACGTTGTAGCCCAGTCGATGAAGGTATTAACCCACAAAAATTTGCAAACTGAATATACTTTTTTAATGAGTTCATGAAAGTGTATAGAATAATATCCTGAAAAGTTTACATTTCGCTCGGATGTAAAACAAAAAAAAAGTGAACATCCGTTTTTTCAAAATATTGAAATTAAATCAAGCTAGAAAAAAATAAAAAATACAGATGGATAGATGACGTATTTATGAACAAAAAGTATCCTAACAAAATTTATCGTTAAAGCCACGGTTTTCCCGGAAAAAAATAGTCAAGTGCAACGTTATAACTTGCAGCGCGAAAACGCATGAGTGCGACACCGACGCATTGAATTACATGTGACTAAATTAGAATTTGTTCAATCTATATGATGGTGCGGGAGCTAAGTGGCTTTTTCGGACACTCATCGTTACAAGCATTTTCTATGCGCTGATTAATTCTATCGAACTTAAATAACGACAAAATAGACTTCTGGCATATGTCAGCCCGTCGAGTCGGTTTTCAAGATATAAAAGTCAGTGAAATTATATCATCGTTACAAAGCCAATTTTTTTTGTGTGGACACATTTTATGTTTAGAATGAATAAAATAATATATAGAATGAAAGTTATATAACATGATCGTTACAAACTCTTTTAAGGTTGAGCATGTTTATTTAAATGTTTTGAACACAGAAAAAATTCCCAGTAAGGCTAGCTAGAAAGAAAATGTTTGGGATTTTTGAAGAAAATTGGATTTTTTTTCGCATATTTCATCTCAGAACTCTAAACTCATCGTTACAAGTTCTGGCTCCTTTTTAAAACGTAAATATAAGCTTCTTCAACGATACTGCCGTCCTAACCTAAAAAGCAGTAACTCCTGATTTTGTCAATTTGGAGTTGCTGTATTTTTAATATGTTTCGGGCATTTTTACACATCTTTGACTACGTTAGAAGGCAGTATTGACCATAGCTTTAATATAAATGAGCTATAGAGTTTGCAGTATCTCCACTTTTCAAACCATACACCAAACTAAAATGCAGTATGAGCCCTGTGCTCTACTAAAATGCAGTAACTCCAATTTTTATTGGAGATGCTGCATTAAAGACTATTAACAGTTGGTATTGTAATTAAAATGCCCAAGTTCAAAAGTGTTAACGCCGGTAAAATCACTTCAGTTGCACATATAAGCTGTTCGTGTTTAGACAAGTAAAAATTTATGTTTAGTTTAAGAACTTGTAGCTCTTAAAAAGAAGGATAAGTACTTCAATTTTTTTTAATGTCTCTGTCATTATATCGGAGATAATACTATGGCGTGATACGTTAACGAGTTGTGATTTTATTCTGTTTTGTTTCTGTTTTTCCTTAAACTGCCTCTATAATACCGATTAGGTATCAATAATAGGTACTTAAGTTTGCAAAGAAAAGTCAGTAACGTTGTATTTATATCTTTTGGGCTACCAAAGTCTTAATCTTGAATATTTGAATAACTAACAATTCAGAGAAAAACTAAAAACTTAGGTTAACTGAGCCGATAAAGAGAAAAAATTCCGGGAATTGATTTTTGCCGCCACGACTGAAAATTTCAGACAATTTTTCTGAAAACATTTTTTTTGGGATTCTGAAAACATGTAAAAACATGTTTTGACACCTAGGTAAAAAACAACCTACTAAATATTTTCCTTGCTTGTGGCACGAATGTGTATCCGGAAGGAAAAAAAAAAAAAAGATTCCAGTGAATGACGATGCTGTTGACCTTAGATTTATACAATGATTAATAAAAATTGTAATAGGAAGTACTGTTTGTACTTTTTTTAGTTATGTTCCAAGACTTGTAATTTTTTTACTAATATTCCGTTTTATTTTGCCATCATTTCTTATAAAATATTGCGGCATTTCCAAATTAAGCTTTTCTATTCTACGCTAAAAAGCAGTAAGTAAATCCTAATATATGCACATACAACAAGTCATAGCTGTATGTTCCTCTTTAATCTAAATAATACACTAGACTAAAAAGCAGTAACCACCAATTTCGACTTACATTTCTAAATATTGACATTGGTATTGTCATACAAATTTAAAACAATTATATTGAAATACTTAAACAAATTTCAAAGATTTTCATTGTTTTTTGTGGTGGCCCAGCTAAATAAACTAAAAACGACGTTATCTCAAAACTAGTAAAGGTGGAGATACTGCTCTCTAAGTTAGGAGGGCAGAATAGAATAGCCTCCCCGTAAAGTTCTTAGTGTCAACAAAAGTACCATAGGCTCTTAAATATACAGGAATTTAACACTTTCGGCTAACTTGACTCCGTACCGTGCCTCAGATGTATTGTATCATTATTACCTTTCTGGCTGCGCCTCCTGACGGCCCACACTTTCTGGCGATCTTATTTTATTCACTCTAAACATAAAATGTGTACACACAAAAAGAATGTGCCTTGTAACGATGACATGATTTCACTGATTTTTAAACAGTGTTCGTGACGCTACTGACAGGAGGTCAGAAGTCGATTTTATGAATCGTTATCATCCATTAAACCATAAAAATATCTCAAAATTCATAAAACGATGAGCTGCTAAAAAGCCACCTAGCTCCCGCTCTATGAGTGTTGGTTCATTTAAAAGATGGAAGTTGTAGCTTTTTGATGCTTTTTTGTTTTAAACAATACAAGCAAAGGATGGATGGGAAAAATATACTTGTATATATTATCACGCCCGAACTCAATCGTCGCAATAAAAAATATAGAAAAAAATAAAAGCCCTTCAAAAAAATTCTTCCTTCATCGAGAACTGTTAAAAAGTATGTACACTTCATGAGTTGTAGTAACGAGGATTAAAAAAAAAAGTACATTTCAAATCATTTTAATTTCCTTGCTGGATGATTTTTTTGATAAATATATATATTGTAGGCTGTAACTTGTCGAGAAATTGACTCATTGGAAAAAATAAAATATCACTATTTTGGAAAAAATAAGATATCACTATTTCGGGAAAAATGTATACTTTTCGAATGTTCAAACACAAAATCGTTTACTTGTATGCATTTTTTCGAAAATATGATCAATCAGATCATGATAAGAAATTGCGATTTTCATGATGTAACTATGAAAATATCTTTGATTGTTTTGAATATAAATTCTGGAACTTTTCCAATACATTAACAAATGTATAAGGAATCCATTGGATATAGCTGAAATGTGTACCTGTACCAGAGCTGCCAAACTACTTTTGAAAAATTAGTTAACTACTAACTACAGAGTACTTATTAAAAATGCAATGTAGTTGAAAGGTACTCGAGTACTTTTATTTTGAAAGAGTAGTTTAACTACGCCTCTTCAATTACATTTGCAACTACTTTTGAAGGTACACTTTGGGGCCATCCATAAATAACGTCACGCCAATTTTTGAGACTTTAGACCCCCTCCCCCCCATTGTCACGTTTTGTCACACTGAGTTTAGACACCCCCCCCCCCCCCAAAAAAAAAAATTACGTCACACTTATAGAGACCCCCTCCTTCTGTTTTTTCGATTCCGTTATTTAATATTCACGATATTTTTCGCCGCATGTCACCTCGTGGGCGCAATGCTACTAAAAATCAAAATTACAATATTTTTCTTTTCTTGATTCGTTCACCATTCGTTACGTCACACTGAGTCAGACCCCCCCCCCTCCCCCTTATCACACTTAGTCACGTAATTACGAACCCCCTACCCTCCCTGGAGCGTGACGTCATTTATGGATGGCTCCTTTAGACTTACACAGCACGAAATTTTTTTCATGATGAAAGAAATTAGGTCACTAACTGTGTACTTAAGACATTGAAATATTTCTTTGTCACGTGTCATAACCGGAAAGTCTAATATACTTATATAATTTGTAAAATGATTGTGCCAATATGCGACAAGAAATCACAAAATGCTTTTCTACGTCTGTGTGCAAGCAAAGTGTACCTACGTAATGCCCCGACAACCTAACCTACAGTTTACTTACATGTTGTTGCATTGTTGCCACTTGCAACCTTTTTAATTTCTTTAATAAATATTTAATATTATTAAAGTTTATTATTGGGGATATATCTGAAACTGTTTTTGTCACTGAACTACTGGGCTGAATATTTATTAAGCACATTTGAGAGAAAAAAATATAAAAACAGATTCTATGAAAACACACGAACAGTAGTTGCAACTACTTTAGTAGTTAAAATTACATTAGTAGTTTTAACTACTTTTAAAAAGTAGTTTGAGTAGTGAATACTCAATACAATACCAATGTATTCACAACTACCTATAAGTACTCGTAGTTAGTTGTTAAAATGTAGTTTAACTACAATTGTAGTTATCTACTAGGCAGCTCTGACCTGTATCTGTAATAAATACAATACCGCAAAAGGACGTAAAAATTCATGCGAGCGATTCAGCGGCTGTGTGGTGTCTATGTATGAGTTCATAATTATATATTTTCCCTCCATACTCACTATTTATCCTCCTATTCTCTAAGAAAAATGTTAAAAATGTGTAATCAGAAAGAGAAAAAAGCTTTATTTTACTTGATAGAACCGCTAAAAATTTTTAGAGGTTCCATCATATGCATTTAACCGTGCGCTGGCCGTGCAGAGTGACAAAGTTACTTCACTATTTTTTTACAGGAATACAGTGGCTTTAACGATAAATTTTATTAGGACATTTTTTTGTTCAGAAACACGTGGTCTATCCACCTGTATTTTTTATTTTTCCTACCTTGACAATTTCAAAATTTTGAAAAAATGGATAAAAAAATTTTTTTTTTCACTTTTTTTTTTATGTTCTGCATCCGAGCGAAATGTAAACTTTTCAGGATATTATTCTATCATCTATCTATCTTTCACGAACTCATTAAAAAAAAAAAGAATTATTCAGTTTGAAAATTTTCGTGGGTTTCGCTATAAAATGTTCTCTGTCGTCTGGGCTATTGGTATTATCTAGTAATACTGCTTTGAGACTTCGCTTGGAAGAGTCAATGAATAATCTCCACTCCTCGTCTCTATAAATATTTGGTATTTAGCTCATTCATCAATATTTCTGCCTCGATTAAAAAATCTTAGAAATATTTTTGTAAATATTTGGAAAAAGGTTCCTTTGTTTCAAGGTGGAAACTACAAACTTTGCTGTTTAGCAGAATTAAATAAATAAATTAAATAAAGCTTACTTTATAATAACCTTAATCTCTTAGAAATCCATTTAATTCTGTTTAAAGTTTTAACCATGTTAACTTTTTGATTATAAGGTGTCATCTCGTCATTATTCTATCATCAATATCACTACTTTCTCTTCTTAAAAAGAATAATGAAATTCTACATAATGCAGTATTTTTTATTATAATTTCTAGAGCTGCGCCTTTAGTATGCTTGCATTTGGCGCCAGGGCCGTGGCAGCGCCTGTGTGCGAAATCTATAGGCGTTTTTTTTCTCGAAAATGAAAATTAATGATCGAAGTGGGAGAAAATAGGAAAAGAAGGTTTTTTTCAATAAATTTTGCGACCCTCGACGGCTTGCGCCTTTGGCGGCCGCCAACATGCCATCCCCTAGTTCCAACTCTGATATTTTCGAAGCTCTGAATACGATTCTCATTTATTCTATCGTTTTCTAAATTGTAGAGAACCCACCAAATTAAAGTAAATATTTTTTTGGTTTCTGCTTACAGGTCTCTCTTGTTGATTTTGGTTTTGAAATTGACGATTTCCCAAAAAAGATTGGAGATTATAGTGAAGAGCAGGGTGAAAGATTCCAACAAGATATTATGGTAATGGACCGTTATTATCAAGATGATGTAAACATGACGGCAGATTTTTGTTGGATGTTGCAACGAGAACACAAAGAGAGAGGAACAAAGAGAAAGAAGACTCCACTACATAGAATATTTAATAATAAATGAGTTCGTTATCATAAAAAGGAATAAGAAGAATGAGATTTTCAATTTTTCATGCTCTACTGTTTTCTCTTAGATTCTTTAAAAATAATGATACATAGAGCCTTACTTCAGCTATTTAAGTTTTAATGAACTCAAAAACACATTAATATCGTATTTTAGATACGTTTTATAATATACATAATGTTACCATTTATGTAGTTGAGATTTTTTATGATATTGGGCCATTACCAAGCACATAGGATTGCCTTATTTCAGATATTTTTTAAATAGGTATTCGTTACCTCACCATTATCACAATTGAGATTTTTGATGATTTTGAACCATGTTATGGGGATAGAAAAAAATTGTGATTTGTTAGAACAATTCTGATGTCATATTCGCATTCTAGGGAATATCATGTTTTCATTTTTGGCGAAGCTGTGCTTTGTTTGGTGTTACAGTTTACAATTTTGCAGATATATTGAGGAATTTATTAATGATAATCCAGATTTTTTTTAACCGACTTCATTAAATTAAAAAAATTCGACCTAAACATTGAAAATTTTGCAAGTCGCTTTAAATAATAAATTCATTTCATTAAATTTAATTTTGAGATAAAAAATTCAAATTCCGTCGGAATTGTATTAAAATTAGGTATTTTAGGTGCAGCTGATAACGAATCTGATGTCAAAAGTTAGGAATTCAAAATGGTATCGAATACGGCTGCGATATTGCAATATTTTTGCATATTTACGTAAAAGGGCATAGCAGGATAAGCATGTAAAATCTGCCCCCAAACAAAATTTTGTTTGTTATGAACTGTTTGAAGGAGCTTACCCTAAATATGATTTTCCCAAAATTTCAAGCCTGCTGCCGCCATATTGGAGGAGTGGTGGGGGTTTTTTTGATTTTCGATTTTTAAAATTTTCTCGGATACCGTTTTACGAAAAAATCCGAAAAAATTCACAGTTGTTACTTACATGTGTGACTATTTACCCAATTTTTTTCATAATTTTTAAATGCAAATTTCGTATGCAAAAAAAAATTTGCAAATTTTTGCACATAATTTTTTGTCACTTTAAGAAGAATTTTTCATCGTAAATTACTCATTTATCAAGGCCTATTCTCAAATTATTTTCATCTTTTTAAGAAATGTGGAAGATAGTTAAAAAAACGAAAAACTGCATTACCGACCATTCTCTTATACGCGCCTCACTATCATTTGGACGCATGTCTTGTTAACAAATATACAGGATGTTTCATTAATATTTGGACATACGCCAACTGGAGAATCCTTAGTCCAAAATATGAAGATTTGACCGGAAACACTTAGATAAAATGTGCCTCCTCACTGAGATACAGGGTGTCATTTTTTTTTTCTTTTTTTGCAATATCTCTTGACCGATCTTCTCCCCTCCCAATTTGATAAGGAAACATTTTCTTTTAAGATAAGAAACAGTAATTTATGTATTACATCACGCTAGCTCGTGGAGGGCGCCTCATGAGCTATACCTGATGATGAATATTTTTTCTCTTTTTTTTACGAAACGTAGTGGCACTTTTGAGTAGAAAATCTCATGCAGGAGTCATTTCTACGTAAAAAAGGGTACGCTTGATAGAACTTGGTAATTCCAAAAATTGTATTTATTGAAAAGTGTGCTTTGCTAACGTCTTAGTTCTGTCATTTACGTATAATTTCATTAGTTTGACATTTTGACAGAACTAAGACGTCAACAAAGCACACTTTTCAATAAATACAATTTGTCATGATTAGGGAATATTATTTAGGTATTAAGCAAATCACAACTTACACACTTTTTTATTTATTACGAAATTACCTACTTTAAGTATATTGTTGCCCTAATCTGGGCATGCAAATGGTACCTCTTTGATTTGTTCTCCAATACTGAGTGTTTTAAAGTGTTTTCCTAAGTAGTATATTAGCTTGATCAAATTAAGGTACCAATATACAGAAAGTAGATAGTTTCATATTAAATAAAAAAGTGTGAATGGGCTGAATTTAAATAAATAATTTAAGTATTTCCAACATATATTTTTTTCTTTAAAATGCTAGGAATCATATCATCAATATTTCGTCAGTATTAGCTAGAAAAGTAGTTGTTTTGACTGGTTCTCCAATAATGAGTGTTTTAAAGTATTTACCTAACTAGTATATTTGCGTGCTCAGATTAGGGCAACAATATACAGAAAGTAGGTAATTTCGTAATAAATAAAAAAGTGTGTAAGTTGTGACTTGCTTAATACCTAAATAATATTCTCTAATCGTGATAAAAGCAAATAAATAAAAAATAATTAGTTCTAAAAATAAATCAAGAATAGGCTTGTAAATAATGAATGAATGTTTCTATACTCTACTGATGAGAACTAACGAGTTCGAAAAAACTTGTACAACTTTTCTAGAATTGAAATAGAATGTAAAAGGTTCAATAATTCTTGACAGAATTTCAATAAATGATTTAAGTATTTTCAATATATTTTTTTGCCTTAAAATGCTAGGAATCCTATCATGTAATTCAATACTTCGTCAGTATTAGCTAGAAGAGTAGTTGTTTTGATTGGTTCTCCAATACTGAGTGTTTTAAAGTGTTTTCCTAAGTAGTATATTAGCGTGACCAGATTAAGGTACCAATATACAGAAAGTAGATAGTTTCATATTAAATAAAAAAATGTGAATGGGCTGAATTTAAATAAATAATTTAAGTATTTTCAACATATACTTTTTTCTTTAAAATGCTAGGAATCATATCATGTAATTCAATACTTCGCCAGTATTAGCTAGAAGAGTAGTTGTTTTGACTGGTTCTCCAATAATGAGTGTTTTAAAGTATTTACGTAACTAGTATATTTGCGTGCCCAGATTAGGGCAACAATATACAGAAAGTAGGTAATTTCGTAATAAATAAAAAAGTGTGTAAGTTGTGATTTTCTTAATACCTAAATAATATTCTCTAACCATGATAAAAGCAAATAAATAAAAAATAATTAGTTCTAAAAATACATTTTGTCCTTTTCAAATTAAGTTTGTTTTCAAAGAATTCTTGAAATGTTTTCGGCAGTTTTCTCGAAAACGATTAGAATTATCAAGTTCTATCAAGTGTACCTTTTTTTACGTAGAAATGACTCCTGCATGAGATTTTCTAGTCAAAAGTGCCACTACGTTTCGTAAAAAAAACAGAGAAAAAATATTCATCATCAGGTATAGCTCAAGAGGCGCTTTCCATGGGCTAGCGTGATGTACTACATAAATTAGTGTTTCTTAGCTTAAAAAATGTTTCCTTATCAAATAGGGAGAAGATCGGTTAAGGTACCTAGTTAAGATATTGCAAAAAAGAAAAAGAAAAAAATACTTACACCCTGTATCTCAGTAAGGAGGCACATTTTATCTAAGTGTCTTAGGTTAAATCTTCAGATTTTAGACTAAGGATTCTCCAGTTAGCGCATGTCCAATTATTAACGAAACATCCTGTATATTTGTTAACAAGACATGCGTCCAAATGATATAGTGAGGCGCGTATAAGAGAATGGTCGTTAATGCGTTTTTCGTTTTTTTAACTATCTTCCACGTTTTTTAAAAATATGAAAATAGTTTGAGAATTGGCCTTGATAAATAAGTAATTTACGATGAAAAATTCAGAGTGACCTTCTTTCTCAAAGTGCCAAAATATTGTATGAAAAAATTTGCAATTTCTTTTTGCATAAGAAATTTGCATTTAAAAATTATGAAAAAAATTGGGTAAATAGTCCAACATGTAAGTAACAAATATGAATTTTTTTCGGATTTTTTCGTACAACCGTTGATTGAAGAGTCTATAAGATACGCAACTATACGGCCAAAACCGTTCCTATATGTTCATCTCGCTCATCACGCTTCTCCCACACGTCCCTATCCACATATTGTTCGTTGACTTGTGGTGCCACCGCGCGGTGTTATTTTGCACGAACCGCGAATAGAAATACTGGACGTTGATATCCAGCGAACGAGGGTACATAACATATTTATTAAGTTATAATTCTCCACGCAGGTTGTAGACCGGCGCAATCAGTGCCGGCGTCAGGGCATTTGGCACCTGTAGCAAACAGTTGCTTGCCGCCCTGATAAAAAACATTTACAAGTTTACTACTGTTAGGACAAATTTATTAATAAAAACTTACAAACAAAAATCTCAGATAAATAATTCTTTCACTAGTTTCACTTAAAAACAAATCAACAACAAACTTTAAATATCAATTATTGTCGCATTTCACCTTTTAAGTCGCCACGTTGTGCGCTGTAACAATCGTATTTTGTTCGAAATTGCAATTGTTCCTTGTCCTCGAGACCCATTTGGGGTTCAAAAAATGGTTTTTTTGAGATTTTTGTTCAATTTTGAATTTCTGAAATTTATAAAAATGTGATAAATGAAAAATATTTTATTTTGCTATTCGGTTCAGCTTCATGGAATAGTATTTATGAGTACGTTTAAGACCTCCCAATTTTTTAAAATAATTAGAAAAAAGAATATGCAAATGTCGAGGATGGTGTTTTTGATCTTTCAGCGCTTGCGTAGCGAGAACGGTAATAAATACGAAAATGCACCGCACTTTTTTTTGTACAACATGGAATTTTCTACAAACAAGTCCGCGAGGGCATATTCTTATCTACTATAGTTTTCGAGCTACAGGTGCTCACGTGTAAGCATAAAAATGACTGTTTTTTACGCTAATCTGCAAGTGGCATTGGCGACTTAATTAACAAACAAAAAAATTAAGAAAACGGCGATGCTAATAGTCAAATTTAAATTACACAAAACATAATGAGTAACTTCTGTTTAAAACTGTTTTTTATACGATGCATAATATTAATAATGGAGTTACAAGTATTAAAAAAATGTTGAAATAAAATAAAAAAATAGTTAAATATTCTTTGTGTTATTGAAATGTATGTACAATTGTACAGAAAAAAACACTAATTAATAAAAATATGCGGCAAGTTCCAGTTATATAGAAATTAATGAAAATGAAAAATTACACTTTTCGGTCCTAATATTAATTGTTTATATGTGATAAATAAAAACAAAATGATATGTCAATAATAGATACATTTTTTTAAGAAAGAGAATTACTTCCTAAAAGGTGGAAAAGTTCAAATGTACGATTTTTTTAATGTTTTTTGCATTAAAAAACGCATATTTAAGAAAAATGAAGGACGCCATCGTGCAGAGCGATCAGAAATTCATAAATAAAAAAATCGACCACAACTTCTCATTGGACAAATAATATTTAACTGCTTTAACGGGCTGCTTGGAGAACAGCGCGAAAAACAGTTACTTTGAGGTTTGCGCGCGGGCGCCTTTGGCATGTGAGCCATAATAGATAAAAATATGCTCTCAGGGACTTTTTTGTACAAAATTCGATGCTTTATAAAAAGTGCATTGTGTACCATTTGTGCGATACTTTATCGCCTCGAAAACTATGCTCTCGAAAAAGTAATACCTACTTGTAATAAAAAAAAAATTAATCAGTCTTTCCGCAGATATTCAAATTAAGTTAATTACTTCCACATCCAGTGGAAGTATAGTAACGACAAAAAAATTTTAAAAAATTTTTATTGTTCAAATAGGCTTAGATTGTCGTGAAACGTCGAGATTTTAAGTTTGAGCGAAAAAAAAATTCTGTCTGTCGGTCTGTAACTTTTTTTTGTGCGCACGTTTACTCTGGAACCGTTTGAGATATTGACTTGAAATTTGGTACACGTATGTACTTTAACGAGATCTGGAACTAGATTATATTTTGATCTAGTTCTGTCGAAGGGTTGGGGGTAAATTGGGGTAAATTTGGGGTAAATAGGTCAATCAAGCAGGTAAGAGTCCATAAAATTGGTATTTAGTATATACAAGAGAAGCAAAGGTCTCAAAAAAATTTTTGGCATTAGCCACCCCCATTACCACCCTAACCCCCTTATTAAAGGGGATGAAAAAAAATTGTGATTTAGTGTTTGTACAGGAACCAGAAACCTCAAAATATTTTTTTATTTCATCCACCCCCCACTATCACCCCCCTATCACCACCCCCCCCCCACTACCGATGTGGGGTATCATTTTATGGGTTTTTGGGGTAGAGGATTTCAAATATTATATTATTAAAGTTCCATAAACAATTATTTTCACATACAAAGTTTTTTCGTTGTGAGTGACTTGGATAGAGAATCTGGATGTGGAAGTAGTGATTCCTTGGGCAGCGGTTTTTTTATTATGTTTACTAATTATTACTCTTTTTCCCAATAAAATCGCTTTTTCGTTTTAATTATTAAAAAAAGCAATTACAGAGAAAAGCCTATAAACAAATAAATAACTTTAAATGAACCCATCACTGCAGTAGCAGTATATTTGGGAGAGGATAAAAAATATTTTTGTACAAATTGGTTATTACAGTTCAGCAGAATTAAAGAAGGGAATGGTGTAAACCCGAAAAATATTGCAACATGTAATATTTTTGCAGCAGTAGTAAAGGAAAATGTCATCTAAAACATATTCAAAATTTACTAGGGTGAAGACGGTTAAGAAAGGTGCAAAATTGATAATTTTGTGATATCTTAAAAATAACAGTTTCATCATAAAATGTCAATATGCCTTTTACTTCCACATCCAGTAGAAGTACAACAACGACAAAAAATGGCATTTAGTAAATACAAGAGAAGTCAAGGTCTCAAAAAATTTAACCATGGGGGGGGGGGAATAAAATTGTGAGTTAGTGTGTGTACAAGAACCAAAGGCTTCAAACATTTTTTTTTACTTCATCCACCCCCACCCCCACTACCGATGTGGTATATCGCTTTATGAGTTTTTGGGGTAGGCGATTTCAAATATTATATAATTAAAGTTCTATAAACAATTATTCCCACATAGTAGAGTGCAAATATAGTATCAAAATATTTTTCGTTTTGAGCGACTTGGATAGAACATCAGGATGTGGAAGTAGTGATTCCTTGGGCAGCGGTTTTAACATTTTAAAATGAAAACCGCAGCCCAAGGAATCACTACTTCCACATCCAGATTTCCTATCCAAGCCTCTCAAAACGAAAACACTATATTTGCACTCCACCATGTGGAAATAATTGTTTATGAAATTTTCTAAATGAAAACCAAAAAACGATATGCCACATCGATAGTGGGGGTTGGGGTGGTGGTAGGAGGTGATACGCGGGTGGATGAAGTGGAAAATTTTTTGAGGCCTTTGGTTCTTGTACACACTAAATCACAATTTTTTTTTCACCCCCTTTAATAATCGCGTGGGGGGTGATAATGGGGGTAGTTAATGCCAAAAATTTTTCTAAGAATTTAACTTCATTTATATAATAATAAACTAAATACCAAATTTTATGGACTCTTACTTGCTTAATTTACCTATTTACCCCCATTTATCCCAATTTACCACTCAACCCTTTAACAGAATAAGAACAAAATATAACCTAATTCCAGATCTCGTTAAAATACATATGTGTACCAATTTTCAAGTCAATATCTTAAACGGTTCCAGAGTAATCGTGCACCCAAAACGTCAGAGACCGACGCGATAGAAATTATTTTTTGCTTCAACTTAAAATCTCGACATGTCATAACATTCTAAGCCTATTTAAATAAATGTTTTCAAAATTACTACACTTATACTGGAAGTGGGAGCAATACGTAGAAAATGGCATGACAAAAATATAAACAATTATAATGTGCCGTAGAGTACACGGTGGAAGTAATCTACTTCGAGCACTTTCTTTGAGGAAACGCATCTACACTGCTCGAGGTAACCCACTGCGCATCCGTTTTACTCGAGGAAGCCCACTGCGTATCCGTATAGGTAACCTACTGCGCATCAACAGTACCTACTCAAGGAAAGCCACTGCGCATCCATTATACTCGAAGAAACCTACTACGCATCCATACCACCCGAGATAACCAACTTCGCATCCAAACTACTCGAGGTAACCCACTGCGCATCCATGTTACTCGAGGAAACCCAATGCGCATCCATACTACTTGAGGTAACATACTGCGCATCTATTTTACACGTGAAAACCCACTGCGCATCCATACTACTCAAGGTAACCCATTGCGCATCCATTTTATTCGAGGAAATCTACTGCGCATCCATATTACTTGGAGTAACGTACTGCGCATCTATAGTACTCGAGGAAAGCCACCGCGCATCCATAGTACTCGAGGAAATCCACTGCGCATCTATATACTACTCGAGATAACCCACTTATTAAAGAATAAAGAAAATAATAGAAACACCGAACAGGTTGCATGGTATTTTAATTGAAAATCGTAGAAGCTAGATACACACGCAAGGACGCGTTGCTATATCCTCATCTATCCTTGAACCATTGGTATCAATTTAGCAACATGTTTATAAACCTTAAAATTCCACATCCACGTTTTCTATCCAAGTCTCTCACAAAGAAGAAAAAAATTGCACTCCACTATGTGAAAATTATTTATGAAACGTTAATAACATAATATTTGAAATCGCCTACTCCAAAAACCTATAAAACGATATGTCACATCGGTAGTGAGGGGTGGTGGAAGGGGGTGGTAGAGGGGGCAAATGAAGTAAAAAATATGTTGACGCTTTTCCACCCCCCTTTAATAGTGAGGTGGGGGTGGTAATGGGAGTAATTTTTTGAGCCCTTATCTTTTCTTATATATACTAAATACCAATTTTATGGACTCTTACATGCTTGATTTACTTATTTACCCCCCCTTTATCCCAATTTACCCTTCAACGGAATAAAATGAAAATATAATCTAGTTCCAGTTCTCGTTAAAATACATACGTGTATCAAATTTCAAGTCAATATCTTTAACGGTTCCAGAGTAAACATGCGCACAAAAAAGTTACGGGCAAACAAAAATTTTTTTTGCTCAAATTTAAAATCTCGACGTCTCATGACATTCTAAGCCTATTTGAACAATGACAGTTTTTTTAAATTTTTTTGCCGTTACTATACTGCCACTGGATGTGATTGATGTGAAAGTAATAAAATTCACTTTATCACGTTGTGCGCATTTGTGATGCACATGGTACATGGAACTTTTACTTAATTTTCTTTGTTATGTATTATTTAATATTATATCAAAATGGTTTATTTTACTGGGAAAAAAAACGTTTTATGTTGCCAGTAGCTCATTGGGTTTTTATATTTAATTGTTATGAAAATAAACAGACAGGCAGAATTTTTTTTTTCGCTCAAACTTAAAATCTCGATGTTTCGTGATATTCTAAGCCTATTTGAACAATAAAAATTTAAAAAATTTTTTTTGTTACTATACTTCCACTGGATGTGAAAAATTATACTATGTTTGGTTTCTCAAATATTTGCGATAAATCGAAAATAAACGCATACTTCCCTCTCATTCTCCATTAACAATAAAAATGTCGCGTCGGCCCCTTGTCAACAATGTATCGACTAGACTGATAATAAGGTGGCAAAGAAATATAAAGATAAATCACGTCTACAGAGAATTATCGTATACCATATTACGCCTTTCTTTCTCGATGTATTACATATTAAACACATTGTCCGAATATTGAATTTATTGCATCTTACCGAAGACGAAGATACATTTTCAATTTCACTGAATTGGGAAAGATTTTTAAGATTTTACAAACTAATATAGGTTTGTTTGCAGGCTATATGAAATTTCACTTTGACTTTTCCACTTAAAATATTTTCCTCTTGTTGCAAAATCTTTTCGACACAAATGTCTCGCCTTTTTATCGTGGCATATATAATTGTTTTTACTCCTTGCAATCTAGGATTTTGTTTCACTAATTTGTCATTATCTTTCAAAGTTTGTCCACAGAATAAACATTCCATTGTTAAGCACTAAATAATATGTAATAACTCAATAAAAATAACTAATACTCATTTGCATTCACATTATATAAAGAAAAGTTTGTTTCTAACTGGCATAATATAATATAAGATTACTTGTATTAAATAGTCCACACTTGCCGGACATCTAGGCCTCTAGGATCGAAAAACTCAGCTTTAAATAACAAAATTTCGAAAACTATAAGTCGTAGAGACCTGATTTTTGTTTTAAAAACTTCCTTGAGGTGTAGACTTTATTTCATACGCAGATGGTATGTCAAAATTCCTTAAAATAAAAAAGTTTTTCGTTTACTGAAAAAAGCGCTGCAAGGGAAGTAAATGTTCAAGTTTTACCTCGTTTTACAGAAAAATTAGATTTTCCATAATAACAAAATTTAAGCAGTGACCTTCGCCCACATTTCCTCCATCAATTAAAAAAAAATACGTATAATTATCTCAATTGGTTCCGGAGATATCACGAGGGATGTGTGAAAATGTAAGAAAAATTAATTTTGACAGATTTATAACATTTTTCGTCATAAAAATAGTTTGACCTCCCAAAAAATATTGTAATTGGACATTACAGATGGCCAAGGACCTAATCTATCATGCTGTGAAGGTCCCATGTGGTTGTACCTTCAAAAATTTTTTTTCAAGAAGGAAGCTACTTTTTCCTCGTTTTACGGTGCACTAATACAACAAATGACACGAACCATGCGAGTGCTATCAGCCGACTGAGGGACTGAGATTGACGAGATTGCTAGACCCCAATGTCGGTGGCGCCTAACTATACCACAGACCCTGCCCGCACTACGATATTAAGTACACGGCTGCATCTCTATAAGGACTCTTCACTCAACGGTACAACGGTGAAAATTTTAAAAACGAAAATCAAAAAACCCCCCACCCACCACTCCTCCAATATGGTGGCTGCAGGCTTGAAATTTTGGGAAAATTATATTTAGGGTAAGCCCCTTCAAATAGTTGATAACAAACAAAATTTTGTATTAAGGAAGTTATTTCAAAGGCATTCGTTTTAAGAAAAGTTATTCACTAATTTTCTTAACAGAGTTAATTTTTTGTCGATTTTGCAACGGTTTAAAATTCCCGTTATTATAGAACCATCGTAATGTGTCAGAAACACCATTCACAAATCAGACGAATTAGGAAGAGGTGTTCCCTCATACAAAAGAAAAAAATAGAGAAAATATATGAAGTTACTGGGGATTCTCGCTCAAATATTTTAAAGTTATATAGCTGTATGCCATAAACGGTGTGATGTCTAGTTTAAATATCAGGAGGCGAGGAAACTTTTATCAAAGAGAAAGTTTATCTTTACTAAAATCTTACAAGTTGCTAAATTTGACCTTCTTAGTTTAAGTTATAATTATTATACTCATGATGATTGAAATTTAAATAAAACGTATACAGATTAGAACTTCAAGAAACCCAAATTAAATAGTTATTCAGAAAAAATTAATTCGAATTATTTCAAATGTTAAAAAAAATATATAAATGAAATAAAAACAATACTTCTAAAACAAGGAATTTTATTCTGTTAATTAATTTTTATTGCCATAATACGTCTTATGTATAGAAATGTGTACCTACTTATTATTTTTAACATTCGTACAATTTTTTAATTTTAATTTTTGTATAATTCGTATTTTTGAATATTTTATTTTTGTTTGAATTCACCGACTTATGCTTCTATATCCTATATCCTATACTAGTATGTGTATGATCTCTTAATAAACAATAAATAAATAAAAGAATTTATAATTTTCAACTCTTCTTTTTCTCACTGATGCAATTTCATGCAGAACTGAGCCAAACTTATTTAAGTCGAACTTCTTTTAAAACAGTACAGTAACTTTAATCGGTAGTAATAATGTTGGTCTTAGATATTCTGTACCTATATGCGATATTAAATAGTTTCACTTTCTATTCACGTACACACACATGAACTTATAAATATAACAAAATTTACAAGCGAAAAAAACATCAGATTAATTCTCCATACACGAGATCTGTGTGTACGATTTTAGGAACAATAAGCACGTGGTCGGAATTGTTAATTTAAGCTGAAATACGTTATACCATTCACTCGATTTCTATGCGTTTTCATTATAATATAACATTTCTGCCGATCATTTACCTCTTTTATACAATCTCGTCCTTTCTAGAAATAGATATAATTCGTCGATAGGTACCTTTGAAATGGGCGACTAACTATACCTTGGATTTCCACAGAATTGAGCTAACTTGATTTTAATTTAAATGTTCTAAATATATTAATTTTACATTAATAGGAAGTGATATCCAACATAACAGTAAAATTAATAGTATAAATGAAAATTTAACCATCTGCAGATTATGTCAATATAGTTGGCAAAACGTGCGTTGCGTGTAGGGTTTGTAGAAACTTATTATAAGGTGTAAAAAAAAATTAAAGATTTTAATTGATCTGCATATTTTTTTAGAAAATGCCTGAAATATAGAACAGTTAATGGTTAAGAGGAAATCAGATGGTAAGTAGCGAAGACACTAGGCGGATATTACCAAGGAACTGATGGGAGAGAACTTCGGTGATACCGTAAGCTTAACAGGCAACCGTGACAGATGGAATGATGCTGTCGGGCATGCCATACAGCAAAAGAAGGCCAAATAAAATAATACGTGAGCCATAAAACGACTGTCAAAGCGTTGTAAATAAGAAAAAGAACAATCTCAGATAGACTTTAACAAAGCAAAAAATTAGTTACCCGTCAGAATAAATTGAGTCATATGACAATTGATTTGAACTTCTTTTTTTTCAATTAATAACAAATAATAGTTATCCTGTAAAGAGTGACTCCAAAAATCGCCCATATTCTAGCCGTCGAATTTTGTTCCAACCTAAGTGCTAAATTATTGTTAATAATGAGAACATCCTGAATACAAAATTTCAAGATGAGCATATGTTTGGTTTTTGAGATCTGAGGGATTGAAGTTGTGATATGCGTGATGCTATCAAAAAAAAAAAACAACCCCACAAAAAACGAATACTCATCAGCTATGGCAGAGCGATCGAGATATTCTTAGTATTTTTCGACGCAGAATTCATATCTAATATCGACGAATCCGTATATCCATTGATTAATTCAGAAGGGCCAAAAACAGCCCCTATATAAGGATGAAAATGGGGAAAAATGATGCTATTGGGTTATAGAGCTTCCATGAACACAAAGAAATATAGTATAAGTCTACTGGCTCAATGCATGAACGAAGGTGTTGACTAGAGCTTACACGAAGTAATTGAGACACACTTTTAAGAGGGTGAAAACTACCCCAATATTATACAAAACTGCATAGAAGCTCCACTAACTGGCGAAAAAGCTTGAACCCCTACTGAAGTTTTATTAATAGGAATGAACCATAAATCTGTTATGACCTAGTTCACGAAAACAACCCATCACATGGTGCAAAACTACCCCTCATCTTGAATTATGAATTGAGTCAGTGAAAAGAAAGTGAATGCACCAGATATTGCATTCTGATTGCAGTGTGTCTGGATCTGGAACAATAACCAATATTCCCACAATAGTTTTTTTACACACCTATGAAGGGGTGAGAAAGCAACACACATTTATATAAGCGATCTCGCTGTAAGAATATTACATTAAAGTAAATTCTGTCACAAGGATAATAAAGGGCGCCCTCCATAAAATTAATGTCCTAATGGTCTATTTTCAAACTTCAAGTGAATTTTATAAGAACGTGGGGGTGAATATGAGAGACATCGTAATCGCTGAGTCACATTGGCGAAAATCCTGTAGCAAGGGTTTTCAAGAGCGCTCTTTAGGAATGTCATGGCCTCGTGATTCTTTCTCATCGCTCTAGAGAAATTCACAGAGGGTTAGAGGGTGGAAATTAGCAATTTTACAACCATTATATTGTATGGAAAAAAATACATATAAAGGTAAATATCCCTTTTCCGAACGCCAAGTCTATAGGTCCGTGTTTAACCCTCAAGTGGATTTTATGAGGGGGTAAGGTTGCGAAGGGATGAATATCGGAGCAATCTGGTAATCGCTGCATTACATAAAACTGAAAAAAATACTGATGTAGCGGTTTCCAAGAGTGCCTTTCGCTTAATTCCTTTTCATCCCTCAAATGATCCTGACGGGGGTCAGGGATGAAGACCCACCAATAAGTTTTCGTCCCGTTCTCTTACCCCATCGCAGGTGTGTCATAAAATAGTTACAAAAATTCTAATTATCGTCCCACATTCATACCTACTGCTGCAATCAAAATGCGATATCACTATTTTTTCCTCGATTCAAGTTCATAATTCGAGATGAGGGGTAGTTTCTTACCCTGTAATGGATTTTTTTCGTGTATTAGGTCGTAATAGATTTATGGTTCATTCTTATTAATAAAGCTTAGAGGGTTCAAGCTTTTTCGCCAGTTATTGGAGCTTTTATGTAGTTTTGTATAATATTGGGGTAGTTTTCACCCTCTTAATGGTGTGTCTCAATTACTTTGTGTAAGACCTAGTCAACACCTTCGTTCATGCATTCAGCTAATAGACTTATACTATATTTCTGTTCATGGAAGCTCTAGAACTCAATAGCATAATTCTTCCCCATTTTCATCCTCATATAGAGGATGTTATTGGCTCTTCTGAATGAATCAATGGATATACGGATTCGCTGATATTATATATGAATTCTGCGTCGAAAAATACTAAGAATATGTCTTTTTTGATAGCATCACCCATACCACAACTTCAATCACTCATGTCTCAAAAACTAAGCATATGCTCATCTTGAAATTTTGTATTCGGGATGTTCTCATTATTAACAATAATTTAGCACTTGACCTATTTTTGGGGTCACTGTGCCCAGTACTCGATTTTGATATAATTATATACTTAATAGTTCAGTAATACCGTGCGTGTAATTTCCCATTAGGCATGTACATTCACTTAGCGCGAGAAATATGACAACACCGGCAGCCGTAAATTCGTCCATCGGTGGAGCATTCCAGGCTCTGTTATTTCATTTCAGCCAGCTGGCACACGCGATGTTGTAATTCTACTCCCCATGCCTAGCCCGCGACTACACACACGGTATAACAGTTAATATTGTAATATATCGGACAAAACTCATAAAGTTTTGAAAACTGGTATAAATGTTAAAGATATCATAAGAATCACTAAACCGAAAAGTGTCCACCTCTAAATAGTGTGTTTCATCCCCTAGGACGTCGTTTCCACCCCCATTTTGAGGTTTTAGAGGTTATCTCGGGAACGGTGCACTTTTTGAAAAATACTTGTTTACAAAATTATTTCTTATAAAATTCTCTATCAAAAACGTCTCTACAATTTTTTCATAAAATTAATAGTATCGTGGGAAATAAGGCACACACATAAGGGTTGGTTCCAGTTAACACAATAAATTGTAATCTTTGCTATAATCTACTTTAAACTTCAATGCTTAACGCAAAAGCAGTAGCTACTAAACTCCACTTAAAATTATAATAAATATGGCAGTTTTTAAAGAATTATTTGCACAATTCATTCGAGTCTGGAGTTAAAAACGTGCTTTAGTTTTGAACTGAGAAAAACTAACAAGGCAACTTTATACCAGATTATTAATACTGTTCCAGAACGAGACCCTATTTTCGGAAATAGTGAGTACCTATGTGATTCATGGAGGATACTTGCTTCGCCGCGTAATATGGCCAAAAAAAAAAGGAGAATTTTATAACGTTTACAACGCTTACGTTAGTTACATAAGAAAATTTTTCGGTAATAGAGTAATTGTCGCGTTCGATGGTTATTTGGATAATGCAAACAGCACGAAGAGCCTAGATCGGCGGGTACTGCAAAAAATTTGCCCTGAAATTATATTTGTTGTTTGTGAAACTCAGCAGAAGTCCTTAGTAATTTGTTTAACAAATAACGTTTGATTGCAGAACTGGTGAAAAAATTTAATAATATAATACTTTTTTTTAAAAACTGTACAGAGACAATATTATCTGCACACGCCATTAGCGGTTGCGACACAATCTCAGCGTTTTTTTCCAAAGGAAAGGTTAATGCAATCAATGTGCTTAATAAAAGAGATGACTTACAAGACATCGTGCAAACTTTTAATAATGAAAAAGCTAGTAATGAAGAAATTGTAGACGTAGGAAAGACATTTGTTTTAGCTTTATACAGCTCTTCCTCCGCAGAAAAAAGTCTAGATGTATACAGATTCATGACTTTTAACAAACTTGTTGGTAGAGCAAACATTTCTGTAATGTTATCAAAACTACAACCAACTTCTTAGTCTAGGAGATAGTTACATATATAGGGCCTGGGATATAACATGTTGGCCTTGCTGTTATGTTTTAGCAAATATTTTTCTGACTATTTTATCTTATGTGAGTTAGACTTCCCCCCCTGACAGTTTTGGCGCTAGTCTCTGTGAGTACCAACATTTTTTTCTCAATGTAACCAATTAAATATTTTCGGAGGCGGCTAGCGCCAAAACTGTTAGGGGGGAGGTCTAATTCACATCAGATGAAATACTCAGAAAAATATTTGCTAAAACATAACAGCAATACCGACATGTTATATCCCAGGCCCCACATATGTAGCTATCTCCTAGACTATCTGAGTATCTGCTGTTGCTCGGCAACACTCATGTCGCGTTTTGTACCAAATTCAAACATGGAAAAACGTTACGCTAGAAGCTACTGATTGGGGATGGAAAAAAGTCGGCGGTATATTAACCCCAACTATGACAAAAAATACCAACTCCCGAATCTATTTTAACACTAATTTCTTGTTCATGCAAATTAGGGTGCGAAACATGTGCAGTTGCAGAAGAGCAGGCTTACGCTACTCCACAATGTGTTACCATTGCCACGGACAAGCATGCATGAATGTTGAATCTATGGAAGACGACGAAGATTAATTAACGTAGGTAACCTTTTGATAATTAGTGGATTAGGTATACAGGGGACACCACGTAAAAAATGGAGCAATTACTTTATCTCTGAGGTGGCGTGGAAACAAGTACAATATACAATATTCTCGCATCTTTAGAAATTGCGATCTTTTTTAGGTGTGAGAGAAGGTGGAAGCTCTACATTTATTATAATTTTAAGTAGCTACTGCTTCTGCGTTAAGCATTGAACTTTAAAGTAGATTATAGTAAAGATTACAATTTATTGTGTTAACTGGAACCAACCCGTATGTATGTGCACATCCCCACTAAAGGTCTTTCCCAACAGATCTTTGGTGACATCAACCCAACGTTTTGGGCGATGATTTCTTCGCCTCTTGCCATATGATTTTCCCTGAAATATCAACCGTTGTTTATCGTCCTCTCTCTGGTTGATTATTGATATAATATAACGCCTCTGGACCCACATCTCGAAAGCATCAATGCTCCGTCTGTCTGTTTCATGTCTCAGAAGCGTAAAGGAAGATAGAGTTAAAACTAGGGCGTCAGCAGTAGAATGGTGAGATATTTTGGATTTTGGAAAATTGAAATGCTTGTGTGGCGAAAAGTTACTATTAATAAAGACATTTTTTCCTTAAAAAAAGTGATTAGGGTCCATTTTCCAGCCCCTTGAGCAGAAATATTTACAAAATTTAATTTACAAAGGAAATAATAGCGCTTGGGGTTGGAAAATGAACCCCCAATTGATCTTTTTCATTGTCTCTATCTATGTGAGTACTTCTCACTCAGTAAGGCATTTTCAGTTTTCAAAATAAAAAACAAGTGTCATGATACTACTTTTTGATTAAATGTTCAAGAAATTCTTCTTGTGTCTATAGCACCAAATATTGTTACTAGGCAAGTTGAAGAGAGCATTCAGTTTTATTATTTTTTAGTCTATTTTGACGCTGCAGAGTGTTACAACCTTTTAGATTGGCAAAATATTGTGTATAATGAACCCCCCATTATTACCGGCTTCTTTAAGAATCGACCATCGTTAGAGGAAGCTGAGAATTCTATAATTTCCTAGAGCACACATACAAGCCGTAGAAAGAGCTTGTCATGCAAGATTTCAATACAATATATGGCAAAAATAGAACAGATGGAGTTACAAAGAACACATTAGGTCTAGAGCCAAAATACCAAAACTTAAAACCAATGTTTTCGAAGCGAAAATGGCACGCTAGATTTACTGTTTACATCTGACACTACGCGTGGATTGTATCAGAAGTAGTAATCTGCATTCGCAGTTTTTATGATTACTAAAAATAGTCGAACTTTGTAAAACATTTACTTCTGAATAATCCAAAATACATATAGGTAAAGTAGTTTTCTCGTTTAGATTTTTAATTTATTTTTAACTTCTGTTTTGGCTGGTTTTTACCTGTTTTTTGAGGTTATGTCAAAATCCTGACATGATGGGTTAATTCTGACTCCAAATTTCGTTTAGCGACCCAAAATACGTACAGGTATAGTAGTCTGTTGGGCAGTGAAAAACTTTTTTGTTTTGTGTGTCTGTGTACTCAGGCCCGTGTGGTGCCTTTTTCAAAGGTGAGGCCATGCTTCCGAATGCCGCCCCAATCGCTATATCCATATTACTAATAAAAACATTACATATTTTTATAAAGGTATTTACTTGTTTGCAGGGCAGGATTAAGGATTGGCGCACCCCCAAGCTAATGAAACATTTATTTCCTTTTATTCATAGATGGGATTATGGGGTCCCAAAATGCGCCGCAGCGAAACATTTTTCAAGATCAATGAAATTAAAAGTTAGAAATTTTATATAAAATTATATTGCCATCGTAAAGGATAGGTTATAGTCTTCTTTTTTTTTCATTACTAACGTGCTGAATTTTCATCAGTAGCTTCGTTTTGACGAGTTGTCCAACTTTTCTCTCGGCAAAAATTCTCGGAAGTGGTAGCGACATAAACTGCGGTTGGATATACATGTCGATTGGGTGATTGTTCAAATTTTATTACTAGCAGTTAGTTCTTTAGTTAAATTCTGGAATAATTTGATAAAAAACATGACAAAATGTTTGTCCTACAAAATCGATGGTTTGACCGGTGCGAATAACGAGGTCACAAAAAATGATTACTAACCAGCTGATTTTTTTACTATTACTTAATAAATGTTTTGAAAATTAAATGGCCACATTGTCCTACAAATTGAATGGTATCTTTTTCCAGTCCTAAGCTCGGAAATTGTTAGTTCCACTTTAACACTTTTCTCATTACTAACAACCCAATTTGGTTTTTTTTCTTGGGAATAGTACGTGTGGAACTCGATTTTATTAATGTCCTACAAAAAAAGGTGGTATACAGGGTGTTTCATCTAAAAGTCCCCAGATCATTATAATCGTAAAATAATAAAGGTATTTAAAATCACGGATAATTGACACCAAAAAAAGGTCTTAAATAACTGCAGTTAGAATTGTTCTTTCGCAGTGCACAGAGATGGTGCTGCGGTGAGAAATTATTTTTCGATTGCTGAAACCTTGAAACATGATTCATACGATTAATGAATAAATTGTGAATAATTTTGATTGTGTAGAAAATTTTGTAAAAATCGGCCGTTTTGGAACTACATGATTTTCCTTCTTAATTTTTTTGTTTATGTAAATTTTTAAAACTCCTGTAACTGTTTAGTTAATAATTTTAGAACATCGGTTATTTAAAGCCATTATCTTATTAAATGCAATACTCTTTATATTATTACATATTTTGAAAATTTTTACTAATTCCAAATTTTAAAAATTAGTCGCATTTGAAAAATTTTGAAAATTATAAAAATTTTCAAAATATGTAATAATATACGAAGTATGGAATTTAATAAGATAAAAGTTCTAAATAATTGGTGTTCTAAAATGATAACCAGAAAAGTTACAGAAGTTTTCAAAATTTACAGAGACCAAAAATGGAGAAAAAAATCATGTAGCTTCAAAACGGCTGGTATTTACAAAATGTTTTACATAGTCAAAATTATTCACAATTTATTCATTAACTAACATAAAATTTATAAAACTTATTTTGAAATTTGTAACACTACTGGATGTTGAATATTTTATTATATAAGACATTAAATAAGTATATAGAAGGGTATATATGTATGTATGTGCGCGCGCGCTATCCGAGTCAAAATGCCGCCCCTGAATTGTGCCGCCTGAGGCGGTCGCCTCGCCGCCTCACCCCAGCGCACGGCCCTGTGTGTAATTATACGTGTTGATCGATTCAAATTAGTAACCTTTGCAGTGTATTCGAAGAATTTGCAAAATGATCTAGAACCTTTTGAACTTTAGGAATTTTATCACGTTCGATGCTGACCAACATTAAAGATTCCAATAATTCTTGCCTGATATAAGCTCTAAGTCTAGTTTTGATGATCTTCAACTTGGAAGAAGATGCTCCTGTGTGCAAAAAATAATTGTTGTACAAATTACTGTACGATATTGGGAAAATTAAGGCCTGCTCGGAGAATGCCGAACCGGTAACCCAGCCAGGTCGCCAATGACAAAATGTAGGTACCATTGTATAGAAATTGATAAAATGCTTATTGGAAAATTCTCTACAAATGCTTAAATAAAAAACATAACTTCTATATTTAAACTGATATTAAACAAATCAAATTAAGTTCCATTATGTTTTTTTTTAATTCATATTAATTCATTCAAATACTGGTATTAGTCATTATTAACAAAGATATATAGGGTCAGATTACAATTACAATTAATAATGCAGTTAATAATAAGCTTTAATGAGCTCTGTCCATACCAGAATCTGCTGACTAAGCCGAAAGTTCTATAACAAACATTTTTGTACAGTGTTCAGCATCATTCCTGTTAATCCTGTTAATCCAGTTAAGCTATAGTCTTATAGTCAAATATGATTTTAAATTGCAAATTTAAAGGTAAAGCCTACTTATAGGCTCTTAAAAAACTATTAATTAACTCTCTATTTTTTTACGTAAATGTAGAAGACGCTAAGGTCTGGATATTCTAACTACTTCCAGAAGAATTTGAGGGTTGAGATTTCCTAGAAAGGAAATGAAAAACTCAATATTCGACACATCTTTCATTGGAGTGAGAAATACTATAAAAATCCATATATTAACGTCAATGGAAAAAAATTATTTGCCATAGGAATTGATACAAGAACAGATAAGATTTCGGCAGCTTATAGAGAAATATATAAAGAATGAATAAATTACAAAAAGAACTTGCCATTAACAGGCATAAACAAATTGTACATAAGAATGTGAATACTATACAGGATGGCTCACCGAAAACAGGCCTTTTTTAAATGAACAAGAAAAATGCTTGGAGCCGTCACATTAGTTTAGTGTTTCTATACGTGCCGCTTCAACCACTAAGCAAGAGAGACCTATACTCTGAAAATTTTAAATGGCACACCGTGTTAAAGTTTCATATACCGTGCGTGTAATTGCCCATTAGGCATGTACATTCACGTAGCCCGGGAGATATGACAACACAGCGCAGTAAACTCGTCCGTCAGCGGAGTATCCCAGCTCTCAGTAATTTCATTTCAATCAGCTGGCACACGCGATGTTGTAATTCTCACTCCCTATGCCTAGCCCGCCACTACACACACGGTATAAACTTCCTATAAAACAGCGTTTTACTTTTTAAATTCGTTGTTGAGTAATTGCAAATTAAAAAGAATCAAAGAATTTGGTTACTACTATCATAATCACGTGCCTGTAACATAGTTCTAACCATGCCAAGGTAAGGTTGAAAATCCGTAATTTTATATACATAATGTGTTCGTATTTCTGAAAGCTTTACTGTAGTCATCGAAATAATTGCCATTGCATAGACGTATGTCTGTGAAAATGTGGTAGCCGTTTTGAATCCGTCATTTTGATTTATCTTTTTTTATATCAGATTCGATATCAGCTACTATTAATAATATATTGTATATTTAAGTGTGAGAGCAATACATTCCCGGACGACGATGCAAAAGCCGAGGCCAACAAGCATCGAAGTCCGGGCATATGCTTTCATATCCAAGTACACATACTATTTTTCCTGAAATCACAATCAATATTATTATAAATTAAGGAATTTGTATTAATGCGTAACATTTCTTCATTACAATTAGTAAGCAGTTAGTGCTTACTAATAAATGCAATTTTAATGTGAGCTGGTTTGTCTGCGTGCATTTATTTACTGTCTAAAATATGTATAAAAAACCTTACGGGAATGATCTTACCATTTTTTCATTACAATCTAACTGCTTACTAATAAATGCAATTTTAATGTGAGTTGGTTTGTCTGCGTGTATTTATTTACTGTCTAAAATATACATAAAAAACCATACGGGAATGTTACTTTCCCGGCCTAGGCCGGGAAAGTAACATTCAAGTACGGTTTCGTTGATCGTTGCTTGGCAACGGATCTTTTCCGGTCTCTTTTCTGATAGTTTCTTAGGAACGGACCAAAATACTGGAATTGTGCATTTTTCGATCTGAAATCGCGCCGAAAATGTAGACATTGCCGATCGATTTCAGGCAAAAAATCTAACCACCAATTCTGGGGCAATTCCGATAAAATATAAATTTTGTCCAGTTTTTGAGAGTTTGACCCACTGCGCATTGAGCTTGATGAAAAACTACGAGACCATCGTCGAGCAATAATACACTATGAATTTATTCTAATTGGCTGGAGAGCACATCTGACGTTAACACGTCACCTGTTGCGGTTGCTTGTTAGGTGCTCAGCCTCATCAAAGCTCTTTCTCATTAGCTCCTTGGTGACATCAGCATAATGTTTTGGACCGCTCTCTTCCCATTTTACCATCTGGTTTTCTCTGAACTAATAATCGTTCTTTATTTTTCTTTTTCCGGTTAGCATGGCTAAAGAATGAGAATATTTGGGAGAATACAAAGCTGGAGAATCGCTTGTGGGGGCGTATTTCTTGGATAATCCATAATTAGTATGATGTGGTGTCCAGGGTATTCGTCTTTAAACCTACATTTCGAAAGCATCAATACGTCGCACAGTAGGGCAGGAATTCGAAAACGTGGCATTAAATCGTAAAATGAAATGAGCTAAAGGACTATATGTTGCTGATATATGGCAAGAGGGCATATCAGTATATCATTTGACCCACTATCTAATTTCAGTCAAGGTCATCTCGCTTACTACCACCTCCATGAAACAGTTGTTGTTAAGCAGTATCTGCGTATGATCGATGCGCTAAATTTGTTATAGAACTTTTAAGTGGTTAACCTCAATAATATCTGTAGTTTTTGACTTAATTAACTATGAATCCAATATCGTCAAGTATGTATTACGTTATTTTACTTTAATTGTTTAAGTTATATAGTAATTATAATTTCAAACACAAGAGCCTAAGCAATTATATCAATAAACTACAATATATTTTGTAACCATAGGATATAGTTTATTTCCACATACGTCCACATTGTGAATTTAATATATTATTATAGGTGAACTGTTTTAGTTTAAAAATTAAAACCAAACTGGTACTCATGTGTACTCGTTGAAATTTAAATTGAATTCCTGAAAATGTATTTCATGAATATTTTGAAACGTGTAGTACAGTCGAATCAATTTAATTCAATTCCTTTCGGCGACAACATTCCACTAGAAATTATATTGTTGATTCTTGTGTATTATGATCTCCTGATTACGAAAAAAATATTTGCGCCCCAAAATTCCACACACTTTTTGTTTTCAGTAACACCAGAAACGTGCTTACTAAAATTATGTCAATAAATCCAGAAGTAAACGTTTTCCACCGCCATATTGAAACTGCCATTTTTAATGTTTACATTTCAACGTCAAATTTAAAATGCACACCGTATACCTGTTTTTTTTTTGGGATTGTTTCCGGAAATTAGAATTATTGCCACGTTTTCGAATTTCTGCCCCACTGTGCGACGTCTGTATAATTCACTCCTAACGGCTCATGTCACAGAGGTATATAGAAAGATGGAAAAAGCACTAGTAAGTCTGATCTTTGGAGTTTCCTGATATTTATTAAAGATGGGTAGGAAATCATCATTATAAATTAAAAAAAAGTTTTTCTATTGATATGACTGGCGCATTCGCCAAATTTTATAATATGCTGATATAAAGAACTTGCTACCAATTCACCTTATGGGACCACCGATACCCTAAGTTTGCAACGGATTTGATAGAAGATGAATTGAAAGATACCGACTATGTTATGTCAACAATATAAATATACCAATCTAAAAAAAAAAAAACGGTAAAATTTATTTTTTCCGTGTTATTGTTGTAGAACTCTCCAAAAGACAGAATCAAAATTCGACTTAGGCAAAACTTTCATTTAAAGACATTTTTAAGAGTCTGCAGAGGCATAGATCGGTCCATAAGGACCGTTTTGGGTTCTATAAGGCGTTGGAAATGACCAGGTGAAAATTCGAAGAAACACCGAATTTTCACTTAGGAAAAATGTTTTTGGTTCAGGATATGAGAGCAAAAGTATATAATGACAAAGATTTATGAATAATATATTTTTTCAAAGGTACCACAAATTGGACTTTGAAAAATAATATTTTTGAAAGGGCGTCGAAATTTGGCTCAAGAATCGATTTATCGAAAGTAAGCCAAAATTTCAATTGCAGACTAATTTTTCAAAACTGCGTCGAAATTTGGCTTGAGAATCGATTTATCAAAAGTACGTCAAAATTTCACCCGCAGATTAATTTTTCAAAACTGCGTTGAAATTTGGCTTGAAAATTGATTTTTCAAAAGTACGCCGAAATTGGTCTTAAAATAAATTTTTCAAAAGTACCACAAATTAAGTTTAAAAAGTACCACGAAAATATACTTTGAAATATTTTTGATTTTTTATTCCTCCACCAAAGACATTGACCTTTGATGTACGGTCATTGAAAGTTCAATTCTAAAGTATGAGCATAAAATTTTAGCGATGCACTGCATTCAAAAGGCAAAATAGAAGATTTTGACAAAGCCGGCGTAGTGCCGATAAGCAAAAATTGATAAAAATCAATGCACATGCACAAGGCCGGTTTCTTGCATAGAAAGAGTTTGGATTGACTCAGCGGCTCGCAATTTGGTCGAGCGCGTTGAGTGGTCTAGACAAAGCAATGGTAGGAAAGCCAATAGCAGGGCTTTCCAAATGACAGACAGTTACAGAGGAAAACGCCTTGTGCATAAAAAACCAAAAATTCAATTTTGCCTAAAAGTCGCTCGAAGGTGGGTTGCTGCCATATCGATAATATTGAACAACTGCATAGGAGCAAGTAAATCATGGACTGATCGAACGCTGTTAAACTTATGCAGTTATAAGTCCTCACGAATGTGTTTGAGTACGTGAACCGCCACGATACAAGAACTTTAAAGCTAAGTAGTTTCTAGCGGAACTAAATTCATTTAGTAAAACTTTTTCAAGTTAAAATCAGTCAGCCGTAATTATGAATTACAAATAGTCTCAGACTTCTCTAAAAAGCTCGCATTTTGATTCTGAGAAGGTATGCATGAATCTTTTCTACCTAATCAATCGTTAGCGTAAGCGCTCTCGCTTGTTTGGTCTGAAAGCCATTACCTTGATTCGGGAAGGCACGATTCTTATCTTGAGAATTTTGTATAACCATTTCTGTTAAATAAACGGATTCTTTGAACTATTGTTTCTTAATTGATCTTGAGGCCTGTTGACGGTCTATAATCCCTGGAACATTCGTATCGAAAACCGGATGTGTCGAGTTAATTCACATTAACACTCGACCTTCTGGTTGCTTTACGGAGGTTCGATAGGGATTTTTTTATGTGTTTTTTGAGAAATCCCTGTTATTAGCAGATTAAAACGTGGATACCGCGTACAAAAATTAATCCCTCCAGAGAGAAATTCTTCGGTTGGTATTTTTTATGCAAAAATTCAGGAAATTAAGAGGTACCTAAACCCCTAACGAGGGAATTCAGGTCCAGAGAGAGCGTCGTTACCGATCTGTGGTAGTGCAGCCTTGGTCTATTATTCGGCTATCGAAGTGCATCTTATCTCGAACCCGCCTGGGAGGTAGAAGAACGGGGTAACACGCGACTGGCTCCCCCTGAGAAATAAATTGGTGTCGCGTCATTTTGACGCCCGGTAGTGCGTTCTTCTACATTATCACAAGACAATTTAATACTTGTCTCATTGGTCTATTTTGTCATTAACTAAAAGATAACCATTTATATTACAGTGTAAAATGTTAGTTATCAAAAAGTCAGCGATCAAGTGCAATTTTACTGTTATTGTTCCATTCACAGATGTCCAAAACATACAAGATGATAGAGGACCTCAAGAGCAACAATCACATAGGCACTGAGCCAATATTGCTTAGCAGCTCCTCACTGCACTTTTGGTGGTAGTCAGCTGTTAGTCTGTTCAATAGATACTATTATATATCTCGGCTTTTAGCTCGTAAAATTTACACATTGCAGTGAAACTAAGTACAAAACAAGTTTTTTTAACTAACGTCATATTTTGTTGAACTCCTCTATACATTTCCTTAAATATATAAGGAATAAAAAACCAGACTGCAGCCAACAGCTGTTCTCCGGACTCCCGCCGAGTGCTGGATTACAAAAACGCTAAAAGCTCCGATTGCAACAAACACCAGCCAAAAGAATCCTACTCAAAGGAGTTCTCGTGCCAGCCTCTCCACACCATTTCTAGACTGCAGTTTCGAGCTGTTGACTTTCGTCAGTGCAAGGTAGGTCCGGAATGGCTGAAACGACACCCTTGATCACTCTTTGTACACGACGAGATTTATAAAACCACGACATGAAACAAAAATGGTAGGCTTCATCTAGCCGAAAGACTTATTGCAAGTACCAGCCACTCCACATCACTTGCAGACTGCAGTTTCGAATTGTTGGCTCTCATCAGTGCAAGGTAGGTCCTAAATGGCTGTAACGAGACCCTTGATCACTCTCGGTACATGACGAGATTTATAAAACCACGACATGCAACAAAAATGGCAGAATAAAATTGATAGTGTAGAACAGAGTACGCGCGAAAAAATAGAAAAAAATGCGTAACTTTTAAGCAGACCATCGGGCCCCATACGTAAGACCATGAAAGTGCTTTGGGAAAGATCTTTTATAAAAGATATTTTATGAAAAATGTGGTATATTATAAAATATGGTCGTAAAATATCTTTTATAAAAGATCTTTGTCAAAGAACTTTTATAATCTAATGGTGGCCTTAGTCAATATTGATGCTCTTGGGGTTCTCTATCACCTTGATCGTATTGGACGTCTATGGTTGGAACACTCTGTAGAATTACCTCTAGATGGCGATGGCCCGCTGAAATTCGGACTTTTGTGTTTGCTGAAATTATTTAGCTGTATCACATGTTGGGTGAATAGGTACAATATATTACCTATTTTGCATACTGGGTCAATATACGTCAGATTTAGCCATTGTACCTATAATGCTTATCAGCTGTATTTTCAATATGTTAATCCAATATATATCCAATATTTTACAAACATTCGCATTATTAACAGTTTTTAACCAATATTGAAGCAATGTGCAGAAATTAATATTAATTCCAAATATTAATCCAAATATTAGGCAAATATGATCCCTTAATTATCTTTGTTTACTTATTTATTGATAAATGAGCCCGGATACAATGAGGCTTCAACATTAAAATATACATATGCTATGACGTTTTTAATTAACTATAGTTGCTCAATGTTGAGTAGCCTGTCTAACTAGCTTACAAATTGCTATTAGTCTTGTTAGTTGCTATAAAAACAATTGATATATACTTTAATATGTGATGCATATTTCTAATTTTAAATTTACCGCCCATAGGAAATTCAGAAACGATGACACATTCAAATTTCGGCTATGTTGCCGTTTGCCGGTTAAAATAACGTGTTGGTGCTCCATATATTCATCAATTTACTTAATAAAACACGGTGTGCAGTTTGTGACAACAAATAATTTAATAGGTATGTTCCCATTCAAATAGTAATTAATAGTAAACATCTTTTAGTTTTTGGTAATTTTCCACATTCTTGCAAAGACTTGGCGTATTTATCTCCTTTCTTTCAGTTTAGAAATTGTGGCATAGCGGGTGTATAGTATCTAGGACATTTTCCCAAATCGCACATATTTACCACTAATTACCTACACCTTGCATTCGTCTGAATACATATGCGTAATTATTTTATAAACACAGATTGTATATAGGGCCAATATTTTCCCAAATTTAACAAATCAGATTTAATATTAACATTATTTAACCAATATTGGCGCAATATGTAGATACTAATATTACTCGCACTTGAGAAGAATGGAGTAAAAACTGATGGCCATATCACTCTTGTATGACCCAATCGTGCTTCTATTTTATTCCTGAACAGGAAAAAAATATATTTAAAAACATGGCTTTCACCACAGGTGAAGAACTAAAGAATGTAAATCAGCAATTGGCAGAAAAGTAGGAAAATACGAAGAAAGTGGTAAGGGTATTGATTATTATATAAATATTATTTAAATACAGATTCTAGACTTGAATTCTATATTTGTAATAATAATAATAATAATAATAGGAGGAGGAAAAACGGACGAAATATCGAGATTTGCTCTTCGAGCTCCGCAGGCTTTACCCAGGCCATACTGTTAAGCTAGTGGTCCTGATCATAGGAGCCCTCGGTGGAACGAGACACACACTGCTTTCAGAACTAAAGATCATACCGGCATGCCGAAATTCGGCAGAGATCTTAGCCGGCAGGATGCAGAAGGCCATTATCCTCGGCTCATTACGTCTACTCAGGGCACACGATTCTCGGACCCAGTAGTCACTCACCCCACGGACGTGGGGAGTGGCTGCCGGTACTACCAGCTCCCCTCTGTGAGTGTCGGAGCCACAGAGTATAAAGGGTGACTGGCTTTTATAAACTAAAAAAATAATAATAATAAAATAATAATAATAATTTATTGGTGTTAATGTACAAAAGTACTTACACAAGTCAATTAAAGTAGGTTAGGTAATTTCATAAATTACATATCACAAATAAATATAAAAAATAAACAACAAAAACCATATATTGTTGACAAACAGTGTGTATATAACAAAATTTTACAAACGAACATGAACACTAACATACATTCATTGTCAAAATATCACATTCCAAAAATTCCCTGTAGTGGTAGAATGCCTTCCCTATGAGAAAATTTTTTATTGCGTTTCGAAATTTTTTTAGATTATCGATGTTTTTTATGTCTGATGGTAATTTATTAAACATTTGAATTGCGAGATAACAGGGTTTTCCCAGAAAAAAAAATTATTGCTGAAATACTTAATTCACGTAAAAAAATGATTTATGGCATATTTATTATCTTTTTAATTTTACTAATAGTAACGAAAAAAAAACTTAAAGTTTGAAAAATATTGGGTTCATTTTAAACAGACATAAATTAGCGCGTTGTGACGTCAACGCCCTGAAATCCAGTAAAAAGTCGGCATAAGATAGCCGTGAAAAATATAAAACATAACCTCTATTTATTGACAGCACTTTTTAATTATTATGAGTTGTAATGGATTATCAAAATGCCTAAAAAAGCTTGTTTTGTACCTTTGTGTAATAATACTAGTAAAAATGCTCCCTCAATATTATTTTTGACAGTACCACTCAATATTGAAAGACAAAAAAAGTGGTTTTCTGCTGTAAAATCTAAACAAATACCTATTTCATCTGGGAAAATATTTGTTATAAAAATTCATCATTTCAAAGTCTCCTTTAGGTAAATTATCAGCAGCACCTTTAACATATCCCTCTTCCACTTTACTCCTTTTGATCGTAGAATTAATAAAACATAAACCAGAAACTGATAAAATATATTTTCACTCCAAACAATCCAAATATCAAAATATAATCATAATAAAAGTTTTAGGTTAATCATCTGATGTGAACTGTCAATGCAGACGCGGGTGAAGGTTAAGCCTAAACTACAAAATATCAATGTCCGACGCTTTTACGAATAACTTGTGTGGTATTTATCTGGATTCTGATTGGCCAATATTTATAAGTCCACTGCTTTAGACCAATCACAGTACAAACAATAAAAGAGGAAATTCTGGGGAGTTTTAGAGGAAAGCTTCCTTTAACACACAGTTAGAATCTATTACCAATTAATTATATCCATAATCTCATTGGTTTTCCGGGCAGATACGTCATTCTGGCGCGTAGAAATGCCCGTTTTAAAAAGCACTGAAATTATCAGCAAGTTGTTTTAACGATATTTTCTTAGAAGTAATTCTTATTAAAGAAGTGAATTGTTGTAAATTAATAGAACGTTTTATTATATCATTTTCACGACGTAAAATGTAAAAATAAAATTAGTGGGAAAACCCTATTTGGTCCGTTTTGTGACTTACTTAATCTATAATATGGGGTAATAATTATATTAGTTCTTGTATTATGGTCATGTTGGTTCACATAAGTAGGGTAGTTATTTATATTTGTTTTAATATATGTTAAATATTCCAAGACATATAGCGAAGGTAATGTTAATATGCCAAATTCAATAAAAGCATTTTTAAAATCCTCTGTATATCCTAAACATACTATAATTCGGATTAATTTTCTCTGAATAGCAAATACCTTATCAAAGTCCGCAGCATCTCCCCAGACTATTATAGCATAACTCATGATTGAATGACGCAATGCAAAGTAGGCTGACCTCAGTGTATCTGTGGACACAGTGCCTGATAAGTTACGAATAACGAAAGTTCTACTACTCAGTTTTCGACAGATATTATCAATGTGTATATTCCATCTCAAATGAGAATCCAAATAAACACCTAAAAATTTTACGCTAGATATTACATCAGTAGAAATTTCGAAATTGCGTAACGTGAACATCATACCTTGTGATTTGGTTTTATTACAAATCAAATTATTAGAACTAAGCCATTGTTCAGTTTTTGAGTGTATTTCGCTTTTTTTTACTTCAACGTCAAATAAATTATCGGATCTAATGGAAATTGTGGTATCGTCTGCATACAAAATATATGTGAGAAATTTTTTTGACATGGGCATATCGTTAATATAAATCAAAAAGAGTAGGGGTCCTAATATAGAACCTTGAGGCACACCTGTCTTTAAAATTTCTTTACTTGACATTATGTTATTGAATTTGACAATTTGACTGCGATTGTATAAATATGATTTTAATAGTTTTATACTATTTACATTGATTTTATATTTTAGTAACTTCGATTAAAATTTCATGCGAAACACAATCAAAAGCCTTACTAAGGTCTAGGAATATTGTATCATTAAATTCGAGATTTTCATATGCGTCGAGGACATTATTAACAAAGGCCAATATGGCACTATTAGTGCTGCGGTTCTTCCGAAAGCCATGTTGACATTCAAGAAAAAGACCATTTGTTTCAAAATATGTAATTAATCTATTATACATGCATTTTTCCAGAATTTTTGAAAAAACTTGAAGAATTGATATGGGCCGGTAGTTTGTGAGGTCATCCATATCACCACTCTTAAAAATGGGCGTAACTACTGCTTCTTTTAACATGCATGGGAATATACCCTTTAAGAGACATTCGTTTATCAACTTTGTTAGAGGATACATTATAAGGTTTTTTATAGTTTTTATAACTTTCACACTCAAACCATATACATCTTTACTGGATTTGCTTTTTAGATTTGTGATTATGTCTCGTATTTCGTTATGGGTAACTTCAGTAAATTCAAAGTCGGTATTTGGCAAGTTATTATAGTTAAAATTTAAATATGGATCTAAATTGTCATTTGGAGGAAGTACAGTGCGCTCATTTAAAATTTTTTGAGCTGCAGTGACAAAGTGTTCATTAAATTCATTCGGTTTTATGTCAACATTATTTTTATTTTGACTTATTTTATTTCTCTGTTTATTTATAATATCCCACATACATTTATTAGCTTGCATTTTTTATCAATTTGTCATTTGCTTCTTTTTTTGCCTTCTTTATTTCAAGTTTATAACGCATGCGATAAACATTTTTTTGTGTCTTATTCGCAGGACATGGATTTTGTTTATACATTAAATCAAGAAATTTTAGTTGTTCACGCATATTTCTTAAATTATTATTAAACCAAGGTGGCCCATTTGTATTGTGTTTATTTGTGTATTTTTTTTCCCGGAAATGCTATGTTATGGCATTCTAGTATTCTGTCTAAAAATATCTGAAATTTTGAATTAATATCCACCCCCTTTTCATCAACAAATGTCCAGTCAATGTTTTCAACTAGGCTATAAAATGTGAACTTACCCATTTCTGTAATCGGCCTATATATTTTTTGTTTAATTTCCTGTACATAGTTTCCTTTCAAGTGAGGTACATTAATAATAATACCGTTATGATCTGAGAAATCACAATCAACAGTGGACATTTTCATTTCCATGTCAAAATTAATGAACACATTATCGATGCAGTTATTTTCTTTTACCTTTTTTTGAAATCCAAATGTACTCAACAAGTTACGTAAATGAGCACAGTAGCTGACTCCTTATCCGAGTCAATCTCAAAGAGTACATTGAAATCGCCTGTTTTTTTCTTATTATTTATATTTAGTAAAATTTGCTCAAGTATTTCAAGGAATATTTTAAAATCGCTACTTGGAACTCTATAGATATTAATTAAATATATATCTAAAGAACTAACCATAACACCACTAACCTCTATTATTGTTTCAATTGACATATTATTTATAGCAGATAATGAAGTATAATTCAAACCTTCTTTTACTAAAATGACGGTACCACCACCTTTATGCGCCTGTCTACTAAAGTATGAAGCAACATTATATTTTCCCACGGTCAGGCATTCCATTTCTGCAGGATAAAGCCATGTCTCACTAAAACATAAAATTTGAAAATTTTTATCAAACAGATAACAGTCAATTTCATTAAGTTTGTTTCTTAAGGATTGAACATTTACGTAGAATATATTGAATATATCACGGTCAAAGTTTTTTTCTTCTTTATCTTTGGTAGGTGCCTCCGATTAAAGAACTTATATCTAGATACATAATGGCATTGATTTATTTGTCGCTGAAAGACTCACAATCTAAGGCACTTCTTCCCATAAGTTGCTGATTGGCCCATCGGCGTATTCGAGGCCGCTCGTGCACGATCGGCTCCAGTTCGATTATCATAATCTCAGTTGACAGTTCGGCCATTAATGTCAATAAATGTTTTTCGTGTTCTCCGACCAAAAACTGGTGAAAAAGTAATTTTATTTTAAGTTGTGATTTGCTTAATACCTAAATAATATTCTCTATTCATATTTATAGTTTAGTGACAATATATTTTGTGCAAATAAATAGTGTAGTGCTGTGCCGTTTGCAGAAAGCAGTTTAGAAAAGAAGAAAATCGATCTTCCATAGTTGTAACATGATGAAGTTCAGTTTACAGTTATAAAGTAATAGCAATTAAATTTTAATATCCTTTCAATACATATTTATCTTACTGTTTTATCTTACTGTAATATCGTATCCCTACATCACGTTATATAAAGAGCCGGTAATGCAGGAATTGCAATAATTCATGTTAATGAAAATATTTACCATTCTACACATTTTCTACACACACAACGCCACTGTTGCCTATGGGATGTGATGTTCATCTATCCATTTTAATGGACATATAATGTGACTATGTTAGGAGCAAACAAGGTATATAGTGAAAAGATAGCCTGTTATGTATCTAGATATAAGTTCTTTAATCGGAGGCAGGTGCGTTATTTTTTTCTTTGGCTAGAGACGTCAGTTCGGTAAAATTGTCCTTTTCTTCAGGAATAAAAAACGGCTAACGCAAGCTCCATGCGGCCACATTTCTGGGTCCATTGCTTTTTCAAAGTTCTCTTCTAAAATAGTGACTTTGAAAGATGTGTAGAGATCGGGATATTTTGGTGTAATTGCTTCCACTACCACTTCAGGGAAATTTTGTTTTACGAGTTTTGTAAGGGATTCGACTGTGGTATTCTTATCCACTCGGTATACATGTAGCACAGTTTCTTTTGGGGCACCCTGTACTATTTTATTATCTTTATTACTTCCTATAATTGTTTGTCTTTTATTTCTCCTTTTCTTATCGACTTTTTTCCAGTCATTTGCCTTAATACTGTTAGGCTGCGTCTGCATGTCATTGTTAATATTTATGTATTTGTATTTTGGGAGAGATCAGCCACACAAAAGCTATGAATGTTTAATTAATGAAAAGGAAATACCTAGCTATGTTCTATTTGGGAGAAGTAGAAAGCAAAAGAAAAAATCAGTGTGAAGGCTCAAATTTTTGTCGTAGTGTCTAATAAGTAAAAAAACTAAACCAGTGAGTTTGCTATTGTCAAGTGATTTTCACTGTTATAGCGATAATTCATATAGCGGAGCGTATCTGGTTTTGAAATGAAACCAACTTTTTTAAATTTTTTTCTTTGACAATTCGGTTACACACGCATTCTCTTTTATTATGTTATCAGTCAAATACTAGAGGTAATAGTGAACAAATTCCATTTTGGGGGGTTGAATGAATTTCCTTTCCATACTTCCCCTTCCTCCCCTAGTTGGCCCACCACTCCCACCATGCCCATCTTCCGGCTCCAGCAATTCTTATCTATTTCACCTACCTCAAGAAAATCTCATCTCCCTAACTCCTTTTTTTGGTGAAGAAATTAAGGAATTACTTTTTTGTATATTAGTGCTGCGACAAGAAAACGAGAATTTTCAAAAAAAAATTTCACGAATTTAACCAGACTATGTGCTTCTGCGAGATCTTCAATTTTTTATTCAACTTTTTTTCGTAAAGTCAGTAATAACGAGGTTATCGTGGAAAAACGTGTTGCGAATTTTAAATGCGAATTCCTTCCCCACCCCGTGCGATTAAGCTGAACTAAAATAATTTTAAAAAAGTTTGTTTCAAAACTCCTATTTTTCTCGCCAGATCCGCTCCAATATAGCCGATTCAAAGAAATCACAGATGTGCATATAAAACTAGCAATATCAGCATCTTACCTGGATCATCAGATAAAGATGGGGAAGTAATTTTGCGAAACCACACGAAATCACGGTCCCCCAAGAAACGAAACAGATGAACGGGGATCAGGGCCGGATTAAGGATTGGCGCGCCCCTAGGCTAATCATGTATTTGCGCCCCCTTCTTCATAATCGAAAAAAAAAAAATGATGAGCTGGGATCGGCATAAATCTGAAAAAACATTCTAAATTGACGAGCGGGAGAAGAGAAATATGAAAAAAAAATTTCGTCCGAGTTTCAAAACTGATGAGCAGGGGGAGATATCTTAAAAAAAAAATTCAACCAAAATTGATAAGCAGGGAGAAGGAAATGGAAAAAAAACATTTTTTGTTGAAAACGAAAATTGATTGCGCGCGCCCCTTCAGACATTGTCACCCCTAGGCTATAGCCTAGTTAGCCTTATGGATAATCCGGTCATGACGGGGATACAGTAATTAAGTTTATTCTTTATTGATTTTGTTTAAGTTTCAGAGAAATTGATTCAATTTTTATTCCTAAGTTTTCCTTTACATTTATTATCGCCATATAATTACTTGGGCCAACATCATGCCGCAAACGACAATTTCTGGACAATGAATATTATGGCTTGCTATGTTACCTTTTATAATTAATTTTTCGTAAAATTCTCATAAATGCGTAACTGTAATTAATTATGTAAATCTCTATCATTCCCTGGTTGGAGTTAATAACAGCTTTACGCTGACATCCCGCCAGGCTAAATAAAGGCATTTATTATTATTATTATTATTATTATCACCTAAAAGGATTCATATTGACCAATTGCCAACAAATACGTTATAAAGGAAGAAATTCATCTTAGAATGTAATATGTAATTATTGTAAGCACGTGCCGTTGAAGACTGATGGTGGTAGGTGCGGCTGGCAGAAACTCACCCAAGGTCCACTATATAATAAGTATGAATGCATAATACATTAAACTTACATTTTAAATATTAATTAGATTGTGAGGATCTCCTTTAGTTAATTTAGACACTTTAGAAAATTTAAGAGGCAAGTAGAATGGAGATGTGAAATAAAAAAATGCAATGTGTGACTATTTAATTAACTAATTTAAGTTTGAATTAGGAAAGACGTACATGCTAATGAACATATACATAAATTATCTTAAACCAAGCAGATTTTATATTGCATTTAAAGTATTAAACTAAATATCATGACGAAGGTGTATCAAACTCTTCACGCAACTTGACTAGTTAATAAAGTATTTATCCAATAACCTTTTTAACTGACGCTATATTTTATATTCATGTGGAGAGACACTAACAAGGGCGATAATTAATGAACGTGGGGCCGTGCTCCGCCCATGGGCTGTCCCAGGTGGGTACCGTCCCATCGGTGACTTCGCACCCGCCACAGTATGTGCGTGATGCGCTCTATTGACTGACGGTACGTCGCATGCCTAGGCACCTGTCGTTATTTTAAATACCACCAAAGTGATAATTGCCGGTGCCGGCCATATAACATTAACGGAATTTGGTGCCAATCTGCTTGTGGTGTTAATTCCTTTGGATGCTGTGATACATTTTTAGTTAACTGTGATTCTGGATTTGCTTTCATACGCGCATGTGACTAAATTTGCTCAAAAATACTCTTTATTATTAACATTTTGATTTATTTGTGATTTACATTCATCCGAAGGTTACATATAGTAAGTCAGTTTTATGATATGAAAAAATATAGACCTTACTATTACTATAGAATTCTTAATAGAATCCTTAATAAAATATATTCTCATACTTTCTATTATAAATTAACTATTGTTAATCGGCTTATCATAAACAGCAAAGTAGTTAAATTATCCTGCAGGATTGGTTTTAGAATGGGCATGTTGACATGCAGGAATCTCGTTGTCCAGTCCACCACACAAACTATTAAGATACACTAAAGAAACAGGAAATAAAATATGAGAAACATCAAACAAGCACGACGCACCTATTAACTATTAAATGGAGTCTCTTATTTTTACTTCCACATCCAGTGGAAGTGTAGTAACGACAAAAAAATTTTTGAAAATTTTTATTGTTCAAATAGGCTTAGAATGTTATGAAACGTCGAGATCTTAAGTTTGAGCGAAAAATTGAAACTAAATTGCTTTAAATTCTAACTAAAAACAAATGATCATCAGGCCAAATGATAGAGGGGGTTAGTCAGGGTAATCGCCCCGAGGTCCTGCTGATCTCAGGGTCCCGCGGTTCAGTAAGAGTCGCCCTTTATTTTTTCGGATTATTTTGTAATTATACTTTTTTATGTTTTATATTATAAATCTGATAATCAGTGCCTATAATGTATCAGCACCATCCACAAGTCTAGGGACATTGGCATTGGGGCCCTTTCTACCAAGAAAGTTGGAGTTCAACCAAATAATTTCTTATTTTGCAGACCAGAAAGTTCGAAAAGCATTTTTACAAACAATTTAGATTTACAAACATTTTAGATTTAGATGTTTTATAGTGTTTTGAATTTGTAGCAAATCAATAAATATTTCTTTTAGTTAATCATACTTTGTTATTCTGCCAAAAATTGTGAATGGTGCCTTTATTTTATAATTTTATTATGGTTGAGGAGGGTCCGAAAATTTCAAACGCATCGAGGCTCGTCCCGACGTCCCGGCTGTTGACTACGCTGATGATCATTGTTTTTGTTACATACAATAATTTAGTTTCAAAAATCAAAATCAAAGACTATTCCGAATTTTTCATATTCTATCGTTTTTACGTTTTGTATTTTTCACAATTTGGTCTATGTTTCGTTGGTGTACAGTTTATCCAATAAATCGTAAAAATGCTTTTAGAACTGGGTGAAAAATCAACGGTTAAATGAATAACCATTTTGAATTGATATTTATTTTGAATAGTCAGGGCCGCATTCCCCATCAGGCCAACAGGATATTATCTATATAGTGGAGTCAATAGAGGTTTTCACTTCTGAAAAATTCCGGGAAGCGGTAACTTTTGAGAATAGATCTCTGAACATGTCAGGAACAACATACCAAAAGTTACCAACAATAGTCCTTGAGCGTCATTTGTTATTAAACAAATTAGTTGCAAAATACCAGTTTTCGCCAAATATATCTTAAAATATTATTTTGCTTCGAAAATTAATTACGCCATTCGAAAGCACGGGAAATTTCACATCAAAATTATATATGAAGTTTTTTTGTACGATCAAAAATGTAGACTCCAGATTTTTTTGTTTAACGCACGAAAATGGAACGCGACGACACGTAAGTAAGGCTCACGAAGCGCGCGCGGCTTTGGGCGCGCTATATTAAATTTGTTGTAAATTTTGAACTAATTAATGAAATGGACCTCACAAAAGCTTAAATGAAAGAGGAAACATGTAGCTATTGGATTATTATATTTTCAAATACAAAAATGAATGTATGTAGGAATAGAATATATTTATGAAGTAGGAACATAAAGAGATTTGCGTGAAATTGGTAAAAGCTCTACTACCATTTCTAAAATTTTTAAGATAAAACCCTGGGTCTTTCACATTTTACTCTTGAAGTAATGTATGAAAAGATCCGATAAGTGAAAAAATCTCAAAAATTTATTTTTGAAGATGTACACTTCCAAAATTTCAAAATTTTGAGAAAGTAATAAAATTTGGTATATATAACTAACTTTAACCACCTATTACTCTGGTTTATATCTCGAGATTAGATCTCTGTAGGTGTGATTTTTAAAGCCTGAAATATGTACTTTAATAAGATGCTTCAAGAAGGTTTACCTAAAAATTAAATTAACCCTCTTCTTTTTACGAAAAGAAAAAGAATATTTTTGCTCGAAAATTCCTGAAATTATAGGTAAAATAAACGTTAATAACTTTTATAAAAAATTTATTTTGCCTACCTATCTAGCATACGTTTATAGTAGGACCTCAAAATAAGTAAATCTGATGTAAAAAAAAATTAGAAATTATATTAACCTATACTTTTCACGAAATATTGAAAAAATATTTTTTTTTCTGTAAATCGACTCAATGTTGATTGTCTCGAAAATTTTTATCCAAAACATATTAAAAATATTCACGTGGTACAGTTCTATTTGTGCCGGATCTGATTGCACAAACTGTAAGATATTTTTGGAACAAGAGCAGGAACAAGAAAAGCAGGTCGAACTTTAACTGAAGAAATCGATATTTAAAAATGAATTTATAACGGTCAATGTAATTTGAATATTTATTATGTTTAATAAAAATCTTTTATTTTGCGTAAACCATTTTTACTTTTTATATCGCCAATATCATATTGAATATGTTAATCCGAGCGAAATTTGCTTGAAATTTATCGAGTTACGTCCTTTTTAATGAAATTTTTACCAAAAAGTCGGCATATTGGATCAGCCATTTTGTATTATTACTTTTTGACATCATAATCTATTTCAGCGACCTAAAAAACCCCTACAGTGTTAGTCCAAGTGAAATTTGTTTGGAATTTTTCGAGTTACGTAATTTTTACTGAAATTTTTATCGAAAACTCGGTCATATTGGATCAGCCATTTTGAAAAAAAAGTTTTTTTTTTGTTTAAATAATTAATAAACAATTTACTCACGATTACATCTTTTTATTTTAAGCTTTGCAAAAGTGATATCAAAGGGCTTTAGGAAAATTAAAGCTTCCCGTAATTACTCCGAAATAATGCATATTTTCAGCCTTTATTGACTTCACGAATAGCGCAAAATTCAGGAGGACACGAGAAGGCGCACAAAATTTTGCCATAAATGACCGACCATTATGCCGAGTGCTCCATTATATTTTCCTTTATATCTTTTGAACGGGTTGAGATAAGAATGTGGTTTTCACTAGACTATTTTAAATTGTCAGTTTTTTCGTGCCTATTTTTTTCGCAGTCTGGAAATTTCTGAATCAAAATGGCGTCATTTCAAATTTGTTAAAACAATTAATTTAAAACAAAAGAAAACAGCAAAATAAAAAAAAATCAATGATGCATTAACGATATCAAGTGGGCTTTCGCATAAACGTCAGAGTTGTTGTCTTTATATCGTTTCAGTTGTAGTCATTTAATTTTTTGCATAAAAATGGTATTTTCTAATATAGAAAGGCAAATGTTGTAATTTATTTTGGAGAAACAAAATCTGTCACATACAGGCCTCTCATATGGGGGGGGAGCAATTGGATACTGAGTTTAGGGACCCGTAGCGGGGGCCCGCCAGAGATGATGACAACATTTTTTTCACACTTCTCTCCCACGCTCATTAATTATAGAAGTATGGGGGCCCGCCAGAGGTCCTGACAAAATTCTTTTTTTCACATTTTGCCCCCCCCCCCGCTCATTAATTATTAAGCGGAGTCCGCCAGTGAATTTGGGGCCCATGATTTGATGTGGGAGGCCTAATGATATACACTAGAAGATATTTTTAAAGAGACTTTAACAAATTACCGCTAACAGCAAAATCTGTAAGAAAGTGGTTCAATAATTTCAAAACCTATGAATCGCTTACACGTAAAAAAAAGTGCAGGTAACAGTACAAAAAGAAGTAAAAAAAAAATAAATAAAAAGTTCCAAAATAATAGACAAGATATTTTATTTTTTCAATAAATTAAATAGAAACTACACAAGGTAAAATGCTCTTGTTCCAAACAGTAAAGCTGCAAATCTCGAATAACCATGTTGTCGCAATTCCCGAAGAAGCTAAAGCGATTGCTGCATTGGTATAACTATAACTGTTTACTTTTGACAATACTAAATTTATGAGAACAGTTTTCCCCGTATGGTGGTGCTAAGATGCTCAAAATTTCGTCTTTCTGCTCGCCTGTGAGGAAATAATTATTTTGTTTTTGTTTGGTAACAGAGCATCGACTTCATAGATCTGATAACATTTTAGATTTACATAAAACATTGATCATATAATTCTTTTCGTATAAAATGAAATTTAAAATGGAAAAATGTTTAATATTTTTTAATTTTTTAAAAAATTCTATCCTCTCATTTCACCCACTCTATCTCGAAAAAAAGTTTGTATACGTAATCAACATTACCTCCAAATTTTAATTCTCTGACATTAAAGGTTTGGTAGTGATACTTTTTTTTTATTTTTTAACCCTCCGTTTTATCTCCATGGAGTTAAATTTTGAAAAAAATATCTTTTAGTGAATGTGTAGGTCACACAATGACCATATTTTAATGTTGTAGCTAGAAGAGGAACACAATTACCGCCCTAATTCATCCCGTTAGAAGGAGATTTCAAGAGCATCCCCTCTTAGTGGGTGAATTTGTTATATAAACGGTTTTGGGCGGCTTTGCAATGATTAATTACTATAACTAATAATTAAATTCTGTAACTTGGATATACAGTATTTTTCTAAAAAAAATTCTAAAACACGTCAATTTTACTATTTCACTGGCAATATTCCAGCGCTAATGTTCTTAAATTATTTTCATCTGGAGAAATTCATAAAAATATACATATTAATGAAGAAGGTTCTTTTCTTCTTAGTAATCACTTTACTTGTGTTGAGGGGTGATCATGGTATTTGCCAATATCCTGTCCCTTTGGAGGCATACGCAGGGGTGTCGCTAGAGTTTTTTTTTGGGAGGGAGGTCAATATTTCCCAACTCTCATTACAGGAATTTTCTCAACTCCTCAAAAAATTTTTTTTCTCCAAAATGAAATTTGATGAGCGGGGATGAAATTTTCCTCGAATTCTCCCAACTCGAAGCTTGAATTTCCCAACTTGAACCACAATAAAAAATATTCCTTCGAAAATAAAGATCGATGAGCGGGGAAGAGATATTTTTCCCGAATTCTCCCAACTTGAAGCTTGAATTTCCCAACTCGACCACGACATTGAAAATGTTGAAGTGAATCCAAACTCAATCAGGTGACGGCCCAGCCTATGCGAGTTGTTCACAAGCCCACAAAAAAAAGTCTTGTAGTTGAAAGGTGAGGTATCATACCGTGTGTTTTTTTAGTGTGCTGAAAACGAATCCGGAGTCAGAATTGCTCCATCAACCACCATTTTTTGTTAATCGCGAAAATAACCTAAAAAAACTCATAATTTAGGTTATTTTAGGGATTTACTAAAAATTGGTGGGTGATGGAGCTAAATGGATACCTGATTTGTATTTAGCACGTCGAAATATATAGGAATTACCCAATGGAGCCCCAGAAACCGACCATTTTTTTTTTGTGTGTGTGTGCCTGTGTAATAGACCTTTTCATCATAGAAGCGCGCAGGTGCTGCCTCTATGTTTGTTTGCGGGAACTATGAAATGTTCGGACACTTGGATTGTCAAAATGTCTGGACCGGTATCATTTTTTCACATTAATTTAGACGAAAGCGTGATTGACGGTGCAAAATTAGTACACAACATTGTGGAAGAACACACTTGCGCTCAATTAAGGCGCTGTCTCAAGTATTCTGGCCGTAAAATGACTGGAAGCAAGAATAAAGAACTGGTTGCAAGGTTAGAATTCAACTATCAACTTATCAATTTATATACAAGTGCATTAAAAGAAAACAAATGTGTTTAGTCTACAATATGCTTAATAACATTCTTCGTGCAGATTGGTAATGCAGTAAAAATATTTTCTGTTTTTTTACGAAAATGTAGGGTCAAAAATACAATTGAAAATGAGGTTTTTGTCGATCCTTCTGTGGATAAAGCTGGCTTCTTTTTTTCAAATTCTTTCAAAAAGGTAAACTATACGATATGGCACTACCTATTTTCAAAAAATTTGTAACAGATTCATCATTATTTGTTTAAAAAACGTCAAGTTCCATGTTTGTTCGGATAGTTTTCGGATGTCAATATTGGATTTGACATAAACATTACGTTTTTTAACCTAATAATGATCAATTTGTTACCAATTTTCTGAAAATATGTAGTGCCATATCGTATAGTTTACCTATTTGAAAAAAATTAGAAAAAAAGGAGCCAGCTTTATCCACAGAAGGATTGACAAAAAACCTTATTTTCAATTGCATTTTTGACTCTACATTTTCGTAAAAAAACAGAAAATATTTTTACAGCATTATCAATTACTACACGAAGAATGTTATTAAGCATATTGTAGAATAAACACATTTGTTTTCTTTTAATGCTCTTGTATATAAATTGATAAGTTGTAGTTGAATTCTAACCTTGCAACCATTTCTTTAATCTTGCTTCCAGTCATTTTACGACCACCATACTTGAGCCAGCGCGCAGCGCCTTAATTGAGCGCAAGTGTGTTCTTCCACAATGTTGTGTACTAATTTTGCACCATCAATCACACTTTCGTCTAAATTAATGTGAAAAAATGACACCGGTCCAACCATTTTGACAATGCAAGTGTCCGAACATTTCATAGTTCCCGCAAACAAATGTAGAGGCAGCACATGCGCGCTTCTATGATGAAAAGGTCTATGTGGTATCACCGGATCCTCCGCCATTTTCTAGAATACCGCGTATGCGTATATATTATAGACATACAAAAAAAAAAAATGAAAAGTGGTCTGCTTCTAAATAATGAGTTTTCTTTTAGGTTATTTTCTCGACTTACAAAAAAATGGTAGGTGATGGACCAATTCTGACTAAGGATTCTTTTCAGCACACCAAAAAACATACGGTATGGTACCTCATCTTTTAACTAAAAGACTTTTTTTTGTGGGCATGTATTATTTTATTCACTGTACTTTTCGCGATTTCTCTGAACCGGACAGACACAAGTTCCTGGATTTTGCCCATAATTCCTAGGATTTCTTCTTCAATGAGGACTATTCGTGTTTGATGGGGACGCGTCCAGCATTAACCTTGCTCGCTTTGAACCGGCCAGTTTAGTCCAGTCCATAGAAATATGACTTATATGACTTCATTCGAATCGACACACGGTTTTTTGCACTTTGTATACTTTTTAAAAATTGTGTTTTTTGAAATTTTTTATTTACTTCGAATTTTATTTGTAACTAACGGTTCTTTAAGATGCCGAATGTAAATTTCAGATTGAAAAGCGGAAACACAAAACCGCAAATTTTTTAATGAAGTTAATTTTAAAAAAATTTTAAATGTCTTAAGAAAAATGTTTTTATTTAAATAGTGAAGAAATTATAATTAAATTTACAGAACAATTAAAAATTTTTTTTAATAAAAACAAAAGAAAATTTTGAACAATAATTACTCGACCTGTTAGGATATCGAAATAGGTAAGTTAAAAAAACACAAAATATGTTAAAAACTGGTGCGGGAATTATAATGTAGTAATTTAATTTCAGTCACTTTCACTATCACTTAATAATTCTGTTCCATTGAACATATGTAAATCTATCTTGTCAAACAACTGATTGTCTTCGTCGTTTTGTATATTGGTTAAACTATTATCCAGTACTTCGGGAATTGTATTGGGAATCCGAGAATTTTTGCACGCAGTTCCTCTGCAATTTAAGTAGGCAACGGAGCATTTCAGCCCACTTTTTCTGCAACCACACAAATTTTCGCAACCTTTCGTACACAAACAAACGATTTTTTTAAGTACATTTTCGGGAGAAAAAATTGTTATTTTTTAACGTTTCCTTTAGTAGTTCGATAAAGTTTTGTTTATTTTTTGAATTCGATAGAAAAATTTCTTATACGTGATTTTAAAATTATTATAGGAAAAATCGCAGTTTTCCGGCAGCCATCTCGGATTTTCAATTTTTCGATTTCAGGTTCGTAATTAGCGACCGACCCTAAAAATCACCTATATGATTTTCGAAAAAATCACGCTTATTTTCCGAGATATTGGATTTGTTAACTAAATTGTTAATTTAATGTTTATTTAAAAAATGTGACGTTGGTTATTTCAATTTCGTAAATAAGTTTTTCATTCGTTCCCAGATGACAAAGTCGAGAGGTGTCAAATCTTGGGATCTCTCTGGCCACAATATTTAAAAAGGCCCATACTTATTTTAAAAAATCCATGATACTTTTCGTAGTGGTATATATGGTCAGATAGATTATAAATGAACCCAGCTATCACCCCCTTAAAACTTTTTATCAATGTATCAAGCACCCCGTGTAGTACCTATCTCTTTCTGTTTCGTTATCACTTATAATTAAAATCTCTTTGTTTACTATCAGCGTACATGGTCAATTGACACTGAGGACTGTCAGAGCTTTTCTAGCCTTATTTAAATAATTTGAAATGATCAATATATAGCAAGAGAATTACATAAAATAAAGGCCCCCCCAGCTAAGGTTATCCGTTTGGAAAAACGCATGTACTGGTTTTCGATATAGATGTAATGGTGATGTAATTTTAGAAAAAGTAGTGAACTAAAACTGCATTTGAGAAATAATATTTTGAGTGTATGAGCGGAGAAAGAAATACTCAAAGTCAATGTGTTTTAGACAACTTATAATTTTATGCGTCGCGGTGCATTGCAAACAACAGAATCACGCTAATACTCTAAATTGCTCACAGTCACAATACTTCCCATATATGTTCCACAGGTATATGGGAAAATGAATATAAGTATTACGAAAAGCATGTTTTTATCTCTGTATCATCCAACGGTGATCATATCAGTAATTATGAAAAGAAAATCGACTATAAATTAGATCGCATCGTTATTTTTTTTTTCAATCAAGTAAATAGTGAAATGAATAGGGTTTAAATAGATTATGCTTGGGTCATGACCGAATAAAAAAATACATTCTGTCAAAACTATACAAGTACAATATTCCACTAGGGAGAAAAATTGTATATGTATTAGTATGTCTCCTTGATAAAAAAGTATTACCATTAAAAAAATATTAGTAGACGTAAGCAAGGGGAAGTAGTTTTCGCCCTTCTGTATATTTAACGAAATATATTAAAATATCACTAGCCAAAACTCGTCGAGATTCGATGGAGCGGGAATGTTTGAAAATGTGTACCAGAAATTATTCTTTTTAGGCCCACTTTTTTCAAGAAATTCGCGGCACTGATTTAACGTCATAGTCTCATCTCTCTAAGGGCCGCATTATACTATAAACGTTATTTGACAAAGATATTATTATTATTATATATTATAAAATATATTTTATGAGAAATTGATAGTATACTGGACCAAATTTTATAAAATATCGACTATATTTTATAAAAGATCTTTGTCAAAGAACTTTTATACTCTAATGCGGGCCTTAGAGAAGTTAAAAAAAAAAAACAAAGGAGTACCATACCTTACTTACATTTTCAAGTATACACTCTCCGTTGAATGTAGACGAGTTTAGCTTAGAAAGCTTTTAATGTTTTTTTTCGCACTCAAAATGTAATGCTGAACTAGTGGAAGCATTATACTCTTCGTCGATTTACTGAGCTTTTTATATAATTGTTACACATTCTATAGGATACTCCTCGCAGTTTTCTTGTAAATAATGTTAGTTTTTGGATATTATAAATTTTGTGATACCAAGTTTGTTGTGAAAAAAAAAATATATAAAAAAAATGAAAAAAAAAGCATTACCCCCTCTGAGGAATTCGAACACACGACCTTTGGATTACAAGGCAAAACATTAGCCATTGAACCATCACACATTACTACAAAAATTGTCTGTAATGTATATCATTCGAGAATTATATTTCAATCGATTAGATATATTATTATGAAATATGTATACTTATTAGTAAAATGTATAAACAAAAAAAATTATAGAGAATAACATTTCGCAAGATTTTTATTTAAGTACAAGTGACAAAAATTAGGAATTTTTTTTTAAATTTAAATGATTAATAACTTTTTTATTTACTGATTGATTTTTTTCAAAAACAATAGGGTTCTTTCTCTAGCTAGCGCCAACTTACTTTCCAAATTTCAATACAATTGGACTTTTCTTTCTTAAGTTATCGTGCTTACAAGAAACGTGATGGACGGACGGACAGACGGACAGACGGACATTTTGAAGGTTGTTCAGAATTCGTTCACAAACATAATGATATGAATTTTTTTTTTCTACGAGCGATATTTACTGTTTTAGAAATGTGCCGATCAAATGCAATATACTCTTCGTTTTTACGAAGAGTATAATAATGCGAGTACTTGGCAAAACGCCTGCGTTAAAGAGTGTCATTTTTGCACTATAATTTGTTGCGGAACATCTCAGAGTGTTTCCGTGACTATGTCAGAAGCTTCAGGAAGATTTCTTTCAAAAAATTAAGCCCAACTCTTTTACCACGCAATATCCTAAATGTTTCATCAATGATGTAGATAATGTTAAAATTATCAGAAGAAATTGATTTTTTGATAATATCTCTAGAATGGCAAAGAAAAAAATCTGATATTTTCCATGTGGTTGCCAACCATTGTGTCTAGTAAGTTTAAGTCAGAAAAAGTAAACTTCTTTATTCTTCAAATTCTGTGGAAAAATTATAGAAGACCGTTTAAAAATACAAGAAAAAATTTGGTAAATTGTAAAGTTCATCGTTAAAAAATATTTTTTAACTCAATGTATGAATCATATTGAAAACCAAATAAAAAATTTGTAGAAGCATTTACACAAAACTTCCGTCTCTGGGCAACATTTAATTATTGATTATTTTCTTTTTTTGGTGTATGTTTTTTGTACTGATACTAAATTATGTTTCTTCCCTGGTAACTGTGTTAACTATGTGGCAAATATTGTTTTCCGTAACATTTTTTCCTTAATTATTTTTTCGGGTTTGCATGTCCACCCTCTATATTTTTTACTCAAAATATACCAGGTTTCTTCTTTGGCAATAAGTGTCAATTACCTGCCAAATATTATTTTCCTGTCAAATAGTTTTTAGATATAGCGTCAACAGACTGACGGGTAGACAAGTTAATGATTGAATTTAAATACTTCCATTCGGTAAGCGAGGGATAAATAATCTGTAAAATTATTTGCAAAAATCCCCACTCTCTATATTTGACACCTTTTATTTATTAATTATTGTTTTCTTTTTTTTACTAACAGATTTTCTTCCTTAGCAACAATGTCAACCACATTCCAAATATTATTTTCCTGTCGTTTTATTTTTTTAGAGTAACCACTAAAAGAATGGCAGGCTTCTTCTTTATGTTTATTACATGCAAAATATTATTGTCCTTCGTTGCATTTATTTCATTAATATATTTTTTAGGGTATTCAACCTGTATATTTTTCATACATATCATAATAGAGTGAGATCCCAGAGCCGCCAGACCTACGTCATTTTAGCAAAGCTAATATTTTGACAAAAAATAGTGTAATATCTAGTTAAGAACGTATGCGTATTTGCTAGTTTGAAAGTGGGGCCCTTTTGCAGAAAACAGGTACAAAAGGTACTCAGTACGTTAAATTATGATAGCTGAATTATTTTACAAGTGACACGCTAACTACATGGTGTAAGCACTCCGGAATGGCGCATTATTGTACCTTGTGAAACATTAATAAATGCTTGTTGTTGTTGTTGTTGTTGTCAGCCTCTAAATCCGAAGGTCCGAGGTTCGATCCCTGAGCGTTCTCAGTTTTTTTTTTTCAAATATACGTACTAAGAAAAAAGTTATGGCCAAAAATAATAAATATTTCCCTTTCGGTTGTCTCTTTCTTGGTAATCGCCACCTTAAGTTAATATTTGTTGAAAAAAAAAAGCTGAGAACGCTCAGGATCGAACCTCGGACCTTCGGATTTGGAGGCAAAAAAAAATCAATCAATAAACAATTTATTAACAGTTTTATACATTTATGTGCCTCACCGGATCCTAGCCCGGAGCCAGCCAGACAACCACGGCGAACATCGCCGAGGTGGGTGTGAGGCTGGGCGGAGTAGGTCCGGTTCGGCTTGGAAGTAAATTCGGGGGGGGGGGGGGTAGAATCTCCTGTCTGCCACGTGCAGACTTAAAAGCTAGATTACAATTTTTATGTGTCCACATGGACCTAAAAGTAGCTTAAAAATAAATATAACACTGAGAACACTAAAATCGTAGGCGAGCGCACTTCGTAATTTTGATTGTTGATACGGGGAACACAACTAAACGAAAAAACCCGTTCGAACAAATGACGACCTTGTGGTCTGATCGCCAATAAGGAAGGTAGGGTGGAAATAAAATTGTGGTTTAAAAAAATTAGGATTTAGGTAAGTTTTCGGCCTAGAGGGGATTTCGAGAGACAAAAAGGGAACAAAAACAACAAAAAAGATAAAAGAACAAAATTGTACAAACATAAATGGGGAGAGAGAGGGATTGGAAATATGTAAAGTTGAGGAAAGATAAAAGTAAGGGGGTAGAGGTAAGTTATCGTAGAAGGAAGTGTGGCTAGGGGAGCTGCCGGAAGGCTGACGCTTACACCATGTAGTTAGCGTGTCACTTGTAAAATAATAAAGCTATCATAATTTAACGTACTGAGTAAAATTCTTATGTACCTTTTGTACCTGTTTTCTGCAAAAGGGCCCCACTTTCAAACTAGCAAATACGCATACGTTCTTAACTAGATATTGTTGTCAAAATATTAGCTTTGCTAAAATGACGTAGGTCTGGCAGCTCTGGTATCTTGGACTATAAGTGATATAATTTTGTCGGCAAAATTTAGTGATTATTAAGAGAGTTTGTTGCTTGGCAATTTCGCAATTGACATTGACAGATAAAAATAACGAGCCGTCAGACGAGTTATTTTTGTCAATGTCAAGAGCGAAATTGCCGAAGCAACAAACTCGAGTAGAATAATCATTAAATTTTGTCAGACGAAATTATATCACGAATGGTATTCGACATGAATTTGGGAAAACATAATTTGATATAGGAGGTAAATTTTGTCATATCAAACAAACTATTTAGCATTATTATTCTCGCACATTTCTTACAACTGACGTGAACTGACGTTTGCAAATAACGCCGACTTGTTGAATCAATTACTATGTTTTCAAAAAACAAAGGAAAATTTGTCGCTGAAAAACAGGTTGGTTGCTTAATTCTGGCTTTTTATTGGTTGAACAACCCTGGCAAAATTTTAAGTGTTAAATTTTGTCGATGTGAAACTATTTTTTGATTAAAATTATCGATTTTGATTGGACGAAATTGACAGGAATGAAATAGTCATTAAAAATGTATCCTTCCTTTTCAATAGTGTCGACTACCTGTCAAATATTATTTTTATACGTCAAATAGATTTTTATAATATATAACTCAACAGATAGACACTCGACAGACAGAAGGAAGTGACTTTAATTCTCGTAATTTACATAACCTGAAACTGGAAGATAGGAAGAAATCTCGGATTTTTTCACGATATAATACCTCCTTTTGGTAAGTAAGGAAAGTAATAGATTGGAAAATACCATAAACCAAACACATATATACTCCCATGTATTTTTAACCGCTGAACACGACCCCGGTGTCAGTTTTACGAAATTAGGTCAGGATTTTTTGTTAAAGACGAAAAACAGTCCAGAATAGGTTTAAAATATAAATTAAAGATTTTAAATAAGTAGACCATCTATTCGATATATTCTTGACCTCTGAACACGATTTCGATGTCAGTTTTTCTCCACCAGGGCAGGATTTTTTGTTAACCACGAAAAACAGATTAAAACAGGCCAGAATATAAATTAAAGATTTTAAATAAGTAGACCATGTATTCGATGTAATTTTGATCGCTGAACACGATCCCGATGTTAATTTCAACCAATCAGGAAAATATTCTGAGTATATGCGAATACAATTTCCACAGATAAGCGAAGCCAAATTGAAGGAAGGCATTTTTAATGGTCCACAAATAAGGAAAATGTTAAGAGATAAGAAATTCATTACTACAATGTCAGATACGGAAAAGGGAGCTTGGTAGAGCTTTAAAGAAGTTGTTGATACATTTTTAGGAAACGATAAGAGCGAAGACTACAAAGAACTAGTATCCAACATGGTAGAAAAATTCGGAAAATTAGGTTGTCTAATGAATTTGAAACTACATTTCCTGCATTCTCATATAGACCAGTTTCAAAAAATTTAGGTGATAAAGGAAATGGAGAGTAGATATCAAGGTCGATGGGATGTTGATATGATGGCAGACTACTGTTGGAACATTGAAAAGGAATGTGAAAACCAAAGGAATAAAACGAAAAAGAGAACCATTACGCAGATGATTTGAAGACAAAAGAGTACGGTACCACAGAAAAGAATAAATCAGGATAAATAAGAAGACATGACCTCATTAGTTGAAACTGACCTCGGTATCGCGTTTAGCGGCAAAAAATACATCAAATACATGGTCTACTTATTTAAAATCTTTAATGGGCTCATTTAGTGGTATTTACAATTTAATTTTGCATTTTCCTTTAAGTATATAGTGGAAAAATTAGGCCGCTAGCGTTAATGTTAACTGTAATATTTGATTTCCAATTCGTAACATATTTGAAACGTCCGATGCGACAGCGCGAATGATGTTACGCCACCCGCTTGACTGGTTTTATGAGTTATGTGGTTATAGCACATCTGCTATGCTTGCCGTATGAAACTATATGGGAGCAGGCAAGCAGTCGACCGCTGGAGTGGTTTGACGTCACACTGCGTTTTCGAGCGCTCTATTTTCATTATTTATTTTAATGGAGGAGTTGAAAAAAAAATCTAATATTTTGCACGCATTTACTAACTACAAGGTGTACTTTCGAAATATGAATTAAAAAAAATGCTAAATGAGCCCATTTTTATTTTAAACCCTATTCTGGCGTTCAGCGGCCAGAAATACACCTTTAATCTTCACCAAAACCTACAACCAACCCCTTTCTATTCCCTCTGTTTGTTTTTACCTTTTTTGTTCCTTGTCCATTTTTGTCTCTAAATTCAGTCTCGACCAATAAACTCTTAATAAACCAAAATTTCACATAACATTACACACTTTTAACTATCCACGACACTTTCCTGGCGTCAGGAAGACTACCAGGGTGGAATTGTCTCAAACGGGTTTTTTTCGTTGAGTTTTGTTTTCCCGTGCCAGCAATCAAAATTTTTAAGTGTTCGCGTGTGCGCGAAATCAATAGTTTTTCAGTTTTAATTTTAATTATTTTTAAGTACCTACCCTCGTGTACAACGCTGCACAATATTGTTAAATTTAAGCCTTTTTCCATTAGGCAGGAGTTTTAACTCACCAAGTAATTTTCGTCACCGCCAAACCGGACCCTCCCCGCCCAGCCTCACACCCACCTCGGCGATGTTCGCCGTGGTTGTCTGGCTGGCTCCGGGTCGGACTCCGGAATATGGCGCATATTGTATCATGTAACATTAATAAATGCTTGTTGTTGTTTGTTGTTGGTCAGAAATACATCGAATACATGGTCTACTTATTTAGAAATCTTTAATTTATATTTTAAACCTTATTCTGGCCTGTTTTAACTTGTTTTTCGTGGTTAACAAAAAAATCCTGACCTAATTTTGTAAAACTGACATCGGGATCATGTTCACCGGTCAAAAATACACAGGAGTATACACTTGTGGCAGCTAAAAATCTTAGGTCCATCCTTATAATAAGATAGAGTGAAATATAAATAGCAAAATAATGTACGTGAAAGAAAGCGATATATTAACATCAATGCTAGGCACTTCAGCATGTTAAGAGTTCCGCCGACGGCTAAAAGTGGCTAAAGAGCAAAGTGGCAACAGCGTAGGTTAAATCTGTTTCTTTTCAGCATATTATTTGTCCATTTCTCTTCTCTTCTACCTTACATTGACATCGACTCAATATATTATAATGCCACTACTGTATATGTGAAATCCCAGGAAATTGACTTTTTTTGTGTGTGTCTGTGTAATAAAACTTTAAGGTAACTGTAAGAAATAACGCCCACCAGTCCAAGACGCCTCGCCCCCTGCTCTCTTAGAAGGTTAGCTCCCATTGTAATTGAGGATTGATTTAAAATGACATGAGCATTGAGAACAAGCGCTGGCCACGCTATAAGAAACTTATGCTGTGCATTGGCGCTGTGCAGCTAGTTCCGATTTTTCAAAGAGAGTTTAAAGCAGAAGTCACTAGAAGTTCTGAATCGAAAGTGAGCGGCAAAGTTCCTAGATCTTTTATTTTGTGTTTACACATAAAAATACAAATTTAAAAAAATTAAAAATATGGCGATAAAGAGCTTTAATTTAAAAAAAGATCGTCAAAATCGGTCAAGTGGAAGCTGCTGGATAATTATAAAAATAAAACGAGGTATCTATTAAATACATAGATAATTATTATTATTATTATTTGGAATCTGAAACTACTTAAATAAGAAATATTAAAGATTGGTGTCATGTTAACTTTTCAGATGAAGAATTAGAGCCCGGTAGTCGTCTGCAAATTCTTATTACATCTAGATTTTTTAAGTGTTCTGGTAATACTAAACTCACGCTGAAAATGTTTCTTATCGACATAAGCATACATCTGCATATAAATGTTCATCAACAGTTCAAAACTACATTTCTAAGTGTTCTGGTTTTTAAGTACGCTCTTCTCTGTAATAATTAGTTCAAATCTAATAAATGCACTAAAAATGTTGTATATTAGGAAAATAAAAACGCCATGGATGCAATAATAGAAATAAATAATTAATAATAGTTCATATTTCTTCCATCACTGCTTTCTCAGAGATCATTTAAATGCTAATGCCCTATTTATTTGTCTCTTTAGTGGAGTTTATTAAACTTATTTGATGTCACCAATAAGTATATTACATCCGGGGAAAGATTATTATTTTGAGATGAAGTATTCTTACTTGAGCATTTTAATGCAGCATTTTTTGTTGCGGCGGTAAACAGCAGAAACTTCTTAATTCACACTTTGCGCATTTTATATGGAGATGCAATGTCTTGATGGGCATCTGCTGACGGATGATATGGAACTTGTTCTAATTTCTGCATGGCATGCATGCTATTTGCAAGATATAAAGTGTGTAATGATTCCACTATAGTTAAGTGTAGTTTCTTTACTTTATGAGGTTGTTATTACTTTTAGTATTCAGAGAAACTTTACAGCCATTAGTTCAACTAGAGTATTTAACAAGATTAATCAAGTCCCCATTAAACGTATGTTCTAAATATCGTCGTGCCTTTTGAGGACTATAGATAATCTTAAAACTGCAGCATGACTCTAAGGTATGGGTGTTAGATGTTAACAGGGTACAACTTTAAATTTAATTATAAGAAATTTTGTTTTCTTAATATAAGTACTTTCATAAACTTTATTATTTCATATTTCATATCATCCTCCTATTCATATCGTCTAGATAGACGTCTTGACACAGTAGAATGACATATTAGTTCAGATTAATTGTCACGAATAGTATCAAAATGTGGCGAAAATAGATAACCACGATTTTATTATTTTAAGTTGATTGGTTGGACATCCCAAACAAGCCCTTATAGCGTGTCAATGGATGTCATACCGGATAGGGGGGGGGGGGGGATGATAAAATCGGTTTTTCGTGTTTAAATAGAAGGCTAATAATCTGAGAGGAATGTTCAAATGCGAAAGTTATAGGTATTTAAAAAACCTATAAAATAAACCCCAGAACGTTAAGATAGTTCTATATGGTCAGGAATAAATTTAAAAAAAACGGAAATTTTAAACAAAATTTTTAATTTCAGCAAAATTTTAGAAAAATTTTTGTTATGTAAATGTTACAAAAGTACTTGTTATATAGGAGGGAATATCTGATAAATATTTCAGATCTATATCTGCATTATTTTTCGATAAATTCAACTTTTTGGAAAAATGGCTATAAGTACTTCACTTTCTCTCAGATTTTGCTATGAGAAGAAACATTTTATTTTACGAGAGTTGTTCAACAATTTTGTAAAATGTAATTGAAATTTACTATATCGTTTAACAATTAATGTTAAATATTTTATCGTTATAAAATTTGTTACTTATTATACATGGCATTACTATTGTATTATTATTATTTGCAATGATTATAATGATTTCGTTGAATCGTACATTATTCTTGGATTACAAGGATTTAGAAACCTTTATTCTTTTGAAATTTTTACAATTTAAAGGTTTAAATTACTTTGTTTGTACGTATATATACCAAATGGATTCGTGGAAATTAACACATCTATAGGGACACGTTTCTGTGTAGTGTAGTGACACCTAATTACTAATTCATACAAAGATCTTTGATATGATGAAGACCCAAATCCTATTTATACCTGGGTTCCCGCAAGGTCCAAAGAGCCAGGACCCAGGGAGGTGGGCCGAAATCGTCTGCACTGCTCACATTTGTGAGTGGGGCCGATGTAAAGTAAGTTCGCCCGCCCTGAACGAGGCTGGTCCCCGGTCTACAGCGATGCATTGGGGTAAAGGGAAATAGTCCTGCCCGACTCCAGTCATCCGAGACCGACATCTATAGCCAAGAATATTGGCGGAATCTTGAACCAGTTTGTCATGAGCCTTGGAACAGTGAAGAGTAGAATTTTTGCAGTACTAGCCAGGGGTGGATGGGGTCAGTCCAACCGGCCCAGGCTATTTTAGGGAAACGGTCCAATCAGGCACGGAACCGCAATCTCAAATTTAGGTGGGCCAGGGCAGGATATTTTTTTTGTGGGCCAAGATCCAAGTGGAAAAAATACCCTGCAGGCCAAAATGTTGTATTCTTTAAATTCAAACAGCTATATAATGAAAAGTTAGAAATTCGAGTTAAAAAATTACTTGCAATTTATACGGCTTAAAATACGAAAACATGCCACTCAATTTGTATCGCTTTTTCTTATTTCAAAAATTAACTTGTAAGAAATCTTTTAAATTAGAATTATTACCACCAACTGAAGGTTTCGTAAAACAATACGTTTTAACATATTTACAATTACAATTTTGGTTAGGAAAGGAAAACAGCCCTGCTCAATATGGTTGGACAGTTTCTCCTAATGGTCTAAATCCAGTTTATACTGAAGAAAAGTTATTAAAAATAGTTAGTTGCACGTGCGTGTAATTGAGCTACTTTCCCTTCGTTGCTTCAGAGTAATATGAAGATATGAAATGTTGTGGATTTCTCAGTGTAGTCTCGCGTGACTCGTAGAGCTCTTCGGCAGAATATTTTGCCATTTTCAGATTTTTTCGCTGATAAATACGTACTACTGCTTCTCGTTTCTCGAACGGAAGTGACGTTCTCCTTGTGTTCTCTGGTCAATAATACGAAGCATTAGCTGGTTTGAATTATTTTTTTTACATATTTATAAAGTACCTAGCTTAGTATACTTCTGAAATATCCCTGCTCACAAAAAGATGTGCAAGTTTTTACGATCGACAAGCTACAAAGGCAAGGATATTTGCTGCTGGCATAAGTTGTATCGTAGCACTGTATGGTTCAGATTCAAAAACACATGTTTATACGTTTTGCATTTTGAGTGTTTAAAAAAATGCACTTTAAAAACATTATGCAAATTATCTGTTCTCCCACCAACCGAAGAAGCTGCAAACGAGCATTCATTGAGGGTGTATTTTCAAATACAGAAATGGTTAGGGTTTACAGATAAAGATCCTGAAGAGTATGGTTGGAAAAATACCATAAATGGATTAATACCACTGACAACAAAAAAATTCTTTGCCAGATGATTTATTAAAGACTATTTGCTGTATGTGTAAATCGGGTTGCAAAACAAAACTTTGTAAAAGGAGCGGGATTAAATGCACAAATTTGTGTCATTTTTGTAATGGATTAAATTGTAACAACTGTTCTGAAATAACATTAAAACAAACTGAGGACGAACTTGATGACGATGAAGACGATATTTTATCGATTTCTGAAATAGAAACAGATGAAGCAGACTTTAAAAATCCATTTGTTACAGGGGAAAACATTGACAACAACGAAGTAAGCATAATGTTTCGGAAAGTGAGAACTATTTTCAAACTGATAGTGAAGAAAGCTCCATCGATGAAGATGATTCAGATTGTGTTTGTAAAAAAAGGAAACTACAATAATATTTGTACGTATAATGAATTAAAGAATATTTCTATTATTCTTCTATACCACTGCATTACATCTCTATCATCGTTCCCTTACATATGAAATAAATGATACGGCCAGGCCGAATTTACTTTCTTGGCTGACTTACAAATTTTTTGTTTATCAGTAAATTACCTTTATGTGAATTTTACAGAAAAACCAATAATGGTATGTTATTAGATCAATTTACAAAATCGTTAAAGATGTTTTCTAGAAAATCGAGATATTCGAGTTTTTCCATATGAGATATCATTTGCAGTACCACATGGCTCAAAATTGGGACCACTATGTTGTTCCTACTAATATGTTAATAGCATATTAGCTCGCATATTAGATAATAGTACCTCAGAAAACCTTATGTTTGTTGATCATTTTAAACTTTATACGAGAGTTACTAGTGTAAAGGACTGCAAATTAGTACAAGTTGACTTTTGTATTGGATTGTGGAAAAAACGTTATTTTAAAGTAGAAGAATGGTCTTTGTTATAGGTACTCAATAAAAAAAAAATGATAATAAAATATGATTACATCATGAACTATGAGGTGCATAAACGAATATCCAAAATATAAGATCTTGATGTGTATTTTGACTATCAATTTAAATTTGCGTATCATATAGATTATATTGTCAAGAAGGCACTTAAGCATAACATCTACAAAACAATTTAAAGACTTAAATTATATCAGTGTGCTAGACTATTGTTTTGTAAGATCTATATTTGAATGCTGTTCGTTAGTGTGGAGGCTGGTATACAGTTTTCCATTTTAAAAATTTAACTGCTTAATTGAGAATCAATACTTTCTATCACGTTTGCCAATTAGAATTATTCCAAGTAAAATACATTTTATTTATACAACTCCAGAACTAGAATTTACCCTAATTCACCATTGAATATTGTATAATGTCTGAAATAATTGTGTGATGATAACATATTCTGTACAATATTATGTAATTTTAGGAAGACTGTAATATGTAAAGAATAACAATATTTTATTACAACTTTTACTTGTTTTTCTTCACATAGTAAATATTGCATAAATAGAGCTTAAACAAATTATTTTACATTTCAGTACATTAAAAATTGAAAATAACTACAAAACAAAAACATTTAAAAAAAAAAACAGAAAATCAGGTATGACAAAAGCTGAAAGCGTCATAAAAAACCGCTGCCCAAGGAATCACTGCTTCCACGTCCAGATTTTCTATCCAAGTCTCTCATAACGAGAAAATTTTGTATGTGGAAATAATTGTTTATAGAACTTTAATAATATAATATTTGAAATAAAAAACCCATAAAACGATATCCCACACGGTGGTGATACTCATCGAATTACAAGGGTAACTAGTACATGCAGCAGAAAGAGCCGGTACGCCGTCAATTATCGTGAAAGGCAAGATCTTTGCACTACTTTTCAAAGATGGTGAATATATTTTCGCACTCAGGGGGTTCATACTTACCAAGTTTATGATTATCGTAAATTTGTGATACTCATCAAATCACGAGGGTAAGTAGTACACGCGGTAGAAACAGCCGATACGCCGTCAATTATCGTGAAAGGCAAGACGTTCGCACCACTTTTGAAAGACGGCGAATATCTTTTCGCATTCAGGAGGTTCATACTTACCAGGTTCCTGATTGCCATTCATAAACTTATCATTTTTTTAAATCTGACTTTTTTTCAAATTTGGGCGAGCATAACGCTTATTTGTACCGCCCAAAATGAATGGGAGTCTGGATTCATGATGGGGGTAAATTAAGAAATCCCTCCAACCCCTATGCGTAAACCTATGACTTATTTGTGACTTTTTTTTACTTTTACAAGTCATATTTTTTACACCTTTGGGGGCCTGCCGTACGCCCCTGTCCCAAAAGAAGGGCTGACATGGTCATTTCTGTGCTCTACTGCCAATACACATATTTTGGATGTAAACCTATGACACCCAATTAGTGGTCGGCCGGCTCCTGGTCTATAAGCGCTTACACCAATTGGCGTACACACATAATACAATTTGTCGATTGCCCGAGTCTCAGCTCGGGAGATTGGAAGATTGCCCTGCCAACTCGTAAAAGTAATGAAACAATCGTTCCAATTAGCCGACAGACGAGCTAATCTGCAGGAATTTTGGCAAATTGAATCCTGCCATTGTATAGTGTGTGGACTCCTTTATCCTAATACCACATATTTCTTATTTCGCACATGCTTATTGCTGTTAATATCAACGATATTTCAGGCAAGAATGAATACTAATATTCGCAAAGTAAATGCAAATTAGGAAATCTATATATTTTACGTAACACAACTTTAAAAAAAATACCCATACTTTTTATTATGTAAAATGTGTGGTAATTATTTTCTAACCGAGTTAATAGTTATGGATATCTTGTTAGTAGGTATTTAACTATGATAATTAAATATAATTAATACCAGCATAGTGCTATCGTTGTAATGTGTTCATTTATTTTTAGATAATAGGTTGCTAATTAGTATAACCTATATAGAAATGTTGAATAAGAAATTTTGTTTTAGCTAAATTACAACCTTTTGTATTTACTAAAGAAATTCTGATTATTAAATATTCTCAAACAAATGGAAACAAAGATCATATATTAGTTTCAGAACTAATTAACATTACTAGTGGCACCAGAATCATCCACTCAGAATTAATGATTAGTAAACTTTTCACCGATGTATGTCCGTTTCATAATCATGATTATCATTTTACTTCCACATCCAGTGGTAGTAACGACAAAAAAATTTTGAAAATTTGTCATGAAACGTCTAAACGTCGAAATTTTAAGTTAGAGCGAAAAAAAAATTCTGTCTGTCGGTCTGTCTGTCTCGGTCTGTCTGTAACTTTTTCTGTCCGCACGATCACTCTGGAACCGTTTAAGATATTGACTTGAAATTTGGTAAACTTATGTATTTTAACGTGATCTGGAACTAGATTATATTTTCATTTTATTCCGTTGAAGGCTTGGGGGGTAAATTGGGGTAAATAGATAAATCAAGCAGATAAGAGTCCATGAAATTGGTATTTAGTATATACAAAAGAAGCAATAAAAAACCTCAAAATATTTTTTTACTTCATCCACCCACACTACCAACCCTACCAACCTTTATCATCACCCCCACCCCACTACCGATGTGGGATATCGTTTTATGGGTTTTTGGAGTAGACGATTTCAAATATTATATTATTAAAGTTCCATAAGCAATTAGTTCCACACACAAAATTTTTTCGATGTGAGAGATGGAAAATCTGGATGTGGAAGTAGTGATTCCTTGGGCAGCGGTTTTTTAATCAATATATTTGTTAGATTATCCGGCCGGAAAAATGTCCAACATGTTATTTATCGACAAATTCACGTCATGATAGATAAAACTCTCTCAGGAAACAGACATCATTTGAGTAAATATGACGTCGGTCGGTTCAGACCTCCCCCACGATTCTAACTTTAAGGATAGAATTTTGCAGAGTGAGAGGGAAATATACGTTTATTTTAGGTTTATCATAAATATTTAAAAAATCATAAATGGTTTAATCTTAAGAATAGTTTCAGGTACTTCCCATTGCTCTAAGGAATGCAACCATATACAGTTTCTATCATAAATTTTGTATATAGTCAAATGCCATAGCTCCAATAATGAAATTAGGTACTATTTTCATTGACAAACTACAATATTCAAGTACAACAGAAGTTTACAATAAAAAGTAAGTATAGTTGTACTCGTTAGAACAATTGCAAGCATATAAAACAGTTTTAAAGATTATACTATGCTTGGTTTTTTAAATATTTATAACAATTTGAAAATAAACGCATATTTCCCTTTCACACTACAAAATCTTATCACTAAGCTGCGTCCCATTCTTCCGCGGGAAATATTTTTTGCGTGTTACAAGTACACCATTTTACAGGTTCGTATTGTTACAAGTGTAGCTTTAGACTCTGGGATATACCGAACAAACTCGTAGAAATGCTGTATCTGTAAAAGTACTGTAAAACCTACATAGTAGAGATCTGTAAAAAGTTATAGCAATCATTACAGGCCTGTAAAGTACTGTACTAATAACAGCTAAAGTTTTGAATTTCCCGCCGAGGGTAGGGGGCTCTGGTTAAAGTAGAGTGATGGGGATGATGTGAATCTGCACTATACCTACTAATTAAGTACAGGTTACATTAGGTTTCGAAAGGAAGAGCTGGATGATTGGAGTTGACCGCCGCGATCCCCTGTGGTTCTATTGTGACTCTTCTGTTCTAGTCTTCCTTAGAGCTCCTTATCCAGCTTTACCTTTTATATCAGACTTCTTGAAAAATGCCCCGGATATTAGACATTGGTTTTCTTCCCAAAGTAGTTGGAATCTTAATTTAGCTCAAAGCATAAAATAAGGTAAAAAGAGGGCGGCACTAGCGCCGCGCAGTGCCGCTCGCAGTGACGCGCGGCACAAAAGCTCAAAATTAAAAATTTTCGTTTTTGAGGCAAAAATCAAATAATTTTGAATTTTACACCCCCGCTCATTAATTTATTTTGAGATTCCCCGCTCTTCAATTTTAAAAAAAAAGTTCAGATTACCTCCCCTCCGTTCTTCAGTTTCCAAAAAAGTTTTTTTCAGATTTTTCCTCCCCGCTCTTCAATTTTCATTTTAGAAGTTTTTTTCCGATTCCTGATCACGGACCTGAGTACACACAAGCTTCGAGTTCTAGTGCCACCCAGTGAAAATTACTTCAAATATACTCTGGTTTAGCTAAGCCATCACAGTGACATAGGAGGTGGACTAAGGTTTCCTCTCGGATTTCCTCTTCCTCTTGACAGAATCTGCATATTGCGTCCTCAGCCAGACCCATTAGATTCATATACTAAGCCGACAATGTACGGTTAGAAGACCTATTATTATCCGGACGGCCTTTCTATTTTGGTGCAGTAAGTCTTTCGTAAATTTTTTAATATCCTCTTTGTCCTGTCGAAGGAAATTCGCGGGAAACTCTCCCACCATTCCAGAGATTTATTTTGTATCAATTTAGTAATGGATGCTCGTATACATGGCCACACCAAAAAAGGATTCGATTCCTACTGGAGCCTTAGGCGCACCTTCCCTGGTCAGCTTATCAGCCTTTCATTTCATTCATACCCTCGCCAGGATTCGAACCCGTGTCCCCATGGTCGTAAGCCTGACAAATTACGAAATTACCAAAGTACAGTTTCTTTATTATATTTTAAGTATGTTCACGTCATTTGTATATGATTTTATATTTCATTTTACAATCAAATTAATACACTGCGTTACACAATCGCGAACTGGTCGCGCAGAGTGACACAACGGCCAGGTGTTTCGGCGAACGATATTCAAGCTCATGTGTTTATTAATTTGCAAATGATCTCTCTGTAGTTTAATCGTATTTTGGGCTTTATATCCTGGGATTTCATATTTAAATTCGTAGACAACTTAAAGATAAGAGAGTAATATTTCTGAGAAATGCAGGAAAAATGTAAACAAAAACCCTGCTCTAGATGTTAGTTGAATAAAAATATTTATTTGCCATAGCAAGGCAAATCATTTGATGGTGTATAGAGTTCAGCGAAGGGTCAAGATGGGTAAAGGGGATGATGGAGAGGTGAGAGGTTTTGAGGGGGTGGTGTTTTTGAAGAGAATGTGGGTTTCTGGGGTGGTAAACCTAACACCTTAAGCACTACGCCACCGAGCCGGTTATTTCAGGCTGAAGTGACCGCAATACAGTGGTATGCAAAGGCTGTGATCGTAGCGTAGGTACCAAGCAATTATGTGACACAAAGGAAATGAAAGGCTGATAAGCTGACCAGGGAAGGTGCGCCTAAGGCTCCAGTATGGATGTGTAGTGGCGTTTTTCACGTGTTGTCGAGACGGTAGCAGTGAGCTAAACTGCGGTTGTGTGAGAGACAACACAACACGGTTTAGTCGCTCTCCTCTCCTGAGTTCGAATCTCAGCTGCGACAGATGGCAATGTCGCAGAGAATGGGTGTTGTGATGTTATCTATATGTGTGTGTGTCCGTCCTGGTTGAGTGGTGGTATAGCCTAAGGCTAAACTCCGCCAGGACAATAATATAAATAAGGCGATTAAAAAAAAATACTGTGGAGTATCTTCCTAAACCTATCAGAATTACTGTTTTTGGCCCTATCTCGTAAATTCCAGCTCTGACTCCCTGTTCTGTTTGTGCAGATATTGGGGAACCGCTTTTCCAATCTTCATTTGAATTTTTTTTATTGAAGTTATATTTTAGGACTATAGCATCTGTGGGTATTCCTAGAATGGGATCCGCCTTCAGCTCTTAGTATAACTTCTGGTGATCTGTTCAATGCTGCTGCCTTATCAGCGTTGATCTTTGAATTAGTCTGTGCACTACTAAATAAATTTCTTAGATAAATTTGTAGTAGTGGCAAGTCTAGAAAGGCTTCCAATGCAGCTGTGGGGACGATTTTTATGCAAGCCTTCATACGTCACTTAAGAGGCTTATTAACAGCAGTCTATACCATGACACTGATTCGTAGGTTATCATGGGTCTTACTATCTCGGTGTATACCCATAGAGTAATTTTGGGATTCAGCTCTCAATTTTTCCACATATATACCTGAACGTTCTCGGGGCAATTATCGCTTTCTGTGTAATTTGCGGATGTGGGCTTTTGATTAAAAATGCATCCTAGGTTTTTTACTTCACTGGCAAATCGTTTTTGAAAGAAATCGATTGGCAATTACAAGAACGGACCAGAGAGGGTTGTAACTTTCAATGTCACATTAATACTGATGTAGTTTCTATAAATACCAAAATACTGTGCCTGTAGCACATGTTTCGCCAACACGCTCGGCATCATCGGGAGATTATGAAAATGAAATTAAAAAATGTAGCGTATTTGCTAATTAAAACAAATATGTGTTATATCTTTGACTAATTGACTTGTAGCCGCTCTTAGGTATTGTTGGAAGGAATGTCAATTTAAAATAAGACAACAAGATCATTTAAAAAAACTGAGAAGAATATGATATAGTCTAGGAAATAGTGTGCAAATTCGATGATGATCTGCCAGTCGGTAATCAAAGTTTTTTCTCTTTGGAAATTTTTGATAGGGAGGGAGGGGACATTTTTTTTAATCGAATGGTTACCGATATCTGTCCACATAGGTAGTTAGTATGTGTTCTTCACATACCCCAATTACGGAACAAGAGCTAATGGAGATACGTGCAACTGTTTTATTTGTTGTTGACTGAAAAATCCAAGGTTCAATTGAAACCAAATGCGGAACACTACCTCGATCAACACGTTGAAGACCATAACACGGTTCCTTCAAGGAATTCAAGATACAATAATTCTTTAGAATGAAAACATTTCCATACAAATGAAAATGCTAGGCTAGAAAGGGCTTTTTGGTCGATTTGAATAAAATAAATAAATATTAACCACCGCTGGGGGTTAAAACTGCCTCCACCCCCAATAACGAAGTGCCACGAAAACACCGAAAATAAGTAGGAAAGCGGTATACTCCCGTTTTCGAGGGCGGGGAATGCGATGGTGACAATATTTCCCGACCTACCCTTCACATACTACCTCTAAATCTGAAAAACCACTCCGGTGCTAGGCTTGAGAGAGCTTGTCAGGTTGGTTTCTTTTCGAATAAAATACCTCAATATTTACCACAGGTGACCTAAGCCACCTCCGGGGGTTGAAACCACCCACACCCTCAAAAATTAATATGGATTTTTAGAACCAAAATTCTCTTCAGAGAAACTCATTCCCAATTCGGTTTTTAAGCAAAACAATTGTACTTATAAGAGTGGATGTGTTAAGCGATGTGGCTGTAAAAAACTAGACTCATTCTGTAAGAATTGTAAGGGTACTGACCGCAATAATTGCGTGCATGTAGAGGAATCACTTGAACAGGATGATGATAATCCTGATTGTAACAAATTTAATTCCAGAAATAATAATGTGTGATGATAATGGTAATGATGATAATTCTAGTGATGATGGTAATGGCAATGAAAATGATGATTTTGAATGTAACGAGATGGATTGTGACGTCCTTATGGGTGGGTTTCAGGGGGTGGAAATTAATACAATTGAATAAAATTGTGAAATTTTGGTTTCGAATAGAATATTGCCTCCAAATTTTAGAAAAAATGGTTAAAAAATTCCACCGATATATAAGGGTGAGTTTCAGGGGGTGGAAATTGAAATAATTGGATAAAATTGGTAAAAATGGTAAAAAAATTCCATTGAACAATTTCATGAATTGAAATTAATCAGTCATTGCAATATCAGTAATTATTATTACTCCTAAAATTGGGCATTTTTAACCTGCATTAACGTATTTAAAACGCCTTTACTCAGAAACCGGCAATTATAGGTAGCTGCAATTTACAGAACATGTAGAGAACACTGAACACAACATCATGGGGGTGAAGCATACGGGAGTAAAGTGTAACAAAAATGAAAAGTTTCTTTTTAATCAAAATTTACTCACTCGCTAAAAGGCCATAATTCGGACACCAAATAGCAAGTAAAGTTAACTAACTGTCTGCAATAAAGCTCTTGCCTTGTCCCAGACATGGCCGATTCGTTCAATTGAAGACAAAGAAACCAAAAATTCACAGTCGTGTAAACGCTGAATATTCACTGCACAGTTTTAACCTTGAACACATGTTTCCTTCTCGAGCTGTAGAACGCAAATGGAGCAGGGATCAAGGCCTTTTGTTCCCCCAAGAATAACTTCCACCCTTATCAAAAAGTTTGTTTATTATTAATTTCTCGGAAGTCTGTGAAATTTGGTTCATTTGAGTTTTGGCCAGAAATCTCTCAAAATGACCCACTATTCAAACTACTGAAGGAAAAGTTCACTTCGTGTAAAGGCTGCTTTAGCCCCCTGGTTGGTTGGGTCTCGTCTGATCCAGGTTTACTTATTTCATTCGAATTGACGAGAGAAAATTCTGCCGACAAATCTAGCACCGGAAAATCGGAAAAGGGGGATGGTTTTCAGATAGTGGGTGAAGGGTAGGTCGGGAAATATTATCACCATTGTATTCCTCGCCCTCGAAAACGGGGGTATACTTCTTTCCAGCTGATTTTCGTTGTTTTCGTGGCACTTCGTAATTGGGGGTGGGTTAGGTCACCTGTGGTCAATATTTACTTATTTTATTCAAATTGACCAAAAAAAAACCCGATCCGACAAGTCCTTGCAAGCCTAATACTGAAAAATGGGAAACGGGTTTTTTCGGTTTAGGTATAGGAGGGTAGGTTGGAAAATATTGTCACCATCGTGTTCCCCGCCCTCGAAAACGTCTTGCAATCCAGTCGCAGAACTTTTGGGGTAAAAGCTTTACCTCAAGGGTCTATTATATGAACGAGTAAGATTCCAATTAAAACGGATTTTGAAACTACTAATACTTGCCTATTAAACCACACAACTCGTTTTTGGTGTAATTTTTTTCATACTTATCGTTGTTTCAAGCACACCATGCAAAAGAGAATACAAGAGATTTGTAATTTACAAGAAATAAAAAAAATATATAATGAATAATTGGCGTTCACTGACAGCTGATAATTTACAATTCTTAACAATTTAATTCTTTGGCTAGTTCTCTCAATATGAACCCTGGCAATGTAAACAGCATATTCTATCCCCATTGTGTTGACGTCATGATGAGGCTAGTCGTAGTTCCTCAGATAAGGCTTACCGGAATCTTCAACAAACAACCATTTACGTTTTAAAAATGGTATATTTGTTAATAAACAAAACATTTAATTAAAATTGTCAATTGTTAAACCAATGAAAATGCTGGCTGTAAAGCCGTCTAAAGAGAACTGTAAAATTAGGACACAGTACCGATTTAAACTATATCAACACAATTCATTTTCCTAAGCCTTGTACATTTGCTTAAAAACAATGTCACTTTACTTAATTAAAAGTGCATTGTCGTCATATAAATACCCAGTAATTATGATAATAATATTCAGCGGCAAAAATATAATCTAAATAGCAGAAGATTATGCGCATATGAAATTTTATAGGTAACAATAAAGAGCGATATTAGAAATAAAGAAATTAAAAATTATCAAATGCAAACGGCAGAATAGACCTAATTAGGTATAATTATATTCCGATAACACGCAAATAAGGCTTTTATCGTATTCTGCATGGCTTGCAAAATATAAATTAGCATGTTAGGAGTGATTAACGTTTTTTACAATGTACTTAAAATAGTGGTATTGTTGACAAGTGAAAGCTTATTTGATTAAAATTAATGAATTGGCGTCGAATAGGAGAAGATCCTTTCTATTATATGTTCCATAATAACTATTAACTAAGCATTTTACCATGAAATAAACTCAATAAAATTAATACTAGAAATAAAGAGTATTTAAAATAATTAATTATCCTTGTAGTGTTTAGTACTACGCGGTGACTCACGGAAAGGAAGTTATTAACAATTGCGTAAGCATAATGAATGAGGAAGATAATGAAACACAAAATTAGGAGAATATTTAGATAAATAGTCCTTCAAGTAATTATACATTATACACGACAGTCTTTGTGCAAATAAAATAATACTATTTTCTAAAAATGGAATAGGCCTCTTGCATGTGCCGTATATTTTAAATTAATGTATACAATATATTAATATAGTGTTACTAAACATTAGCAATTATCAAATCTGTTTTCATAATTTCTAACCGGAAAGTAATCACAGAATAATATCCGGGAGAAGTGGCATATCTGAAAACACTTTCATATTGGAGTTGACGTCATCTATCACTATATCTTTGCTAGTGCAATCAGGCATAATTCGCCGTCATAGTTCAACCGGCAGTCGACGAGTGCAGACCTCCAGTGTGCAGTTGAAGACAGAGCGAAGCGAACTAGTGAAGTGGCAGCCCCACAAAGAGTGCAAGAGGAGAAATATCAGTCGTCTTTATTAAGACGCTGGTATAAAAGATAAATAAAGTCCCCCGCCTGGGGACACTGTGTTTTACCCTACCCATTCCTTTTTCCCTATTTTTCTTACAGGCGAGAAAATAAGAAGAGAGGACGAGATGCCAAACTCTGACAAGAGCTTCGACATGGAGATGGACGACTACTCTAGACTACTCTAGAGCGTCAACACCAGTGTCGACGATATCACGAAATGACAGGATCAACGAACTAATAAGAAACCACCTCATGGACGAAAACAAACGACTACGGGCCCAAATTGAGAGACTTAAGACCGAACTAGCGGACATCACCCACCAGATGAAAGCCCAGCAAGAACAAGCTGACCGTCAACACAGAGAACTGATGGATACTCTCCGAAATACCAGGACACCCCCAGAGGCCCCCGTGAAGGAAGCCCCGAAAAGAAAAAATGTCCTGGACAGCGACGATGAAGCCACCCCCACAGTCACAAGAAAGAGGACGCCAAAGGCTGGCGAGGACAAGCCATCCACCAGCCAAACCGAGAATGCGACGGCCATGGACGCCGAAGTCCCAGAAAACCCCCGGATGCCCCCCGTTGTACTAAGACACAAGGAATCCTGGACAGAAGTGACCCACAAACTCCACAACGCCAGGATTGGATTCAATAAAGCCAAGGTGGTCAGAGAGGGCATCGCCATAGAACCCGCTTCCAAGGAGGACCACACCAAAATGACCACGATGTTCGCGCAGGAGCAGCGCGAATATCACACTTATGCCCTACCCGAAGAGAGGATGCTGAGAGTGGTAATCCGGGGCATTCCCAGCGGCGTAGGCACGGACGAAGTTAAACTAGACCTAGAGAGACAGGGATTCACACCCACATCAGTCCAAAGGATGACTTCCCGGAGGACAAGACAGGAAATCCCCCTGGTGCTGGTTCTGGTCCCCCCGACACAAGAAAACATCCTGGCAGTCAACAGATGCTGCTTCCTGGTGGTCAAAACCGAGAAGCAACGAGCAAAGCAGACCATCTCCCAGTGCCACCGGTGCCAGACATACGGCCATGCACAAGGACGGTGCACGGCGCAGCCAAAGTGTGTCAAATGCGGAGAGACCCACCACACCAAAGACTGCCAGAAGACCAAGGACACCCACGCAAAGTGTGCAAACTGCCAGGGAGCGCACCCCGCAAGCCACCGAGGATGCCCCCGATGCCCCAAAAGGACAACCAGCCACCAGACACCAGCCCCCCGGAAGCCACCCGCCCACAAGTCAGCCACCACCAGGACAACCCCCGGGCTTAGCTACGCCAGAGCAGCCCAGGGAGCAGCAGGAACACCCACCAACCCTGCCCAACTACTACAGGCCCCTCCAGAGGCTGGACAAGTCGCTGCTGTACTGGCCCAGATGCAGCAGATGTGTACCATGATGGGGGCCCTGTTCGCAAACCTGCCCCACCTCACCCCCCCAGTGACGCCACCTGGACCACCCCCTCGATGGAGAAGCTACCCGAAGAGACATGACGACACCCAACACCCCACCCACGACCCTGCGGGTACCGGACAACATACCGTCCAGTACCTGTAGTCCCCTTGGCTCCGGGCAGACTACAAATGCTACCAATAGCATTTAGGTCTGCCCTTCCTCGAGCTACACAGCTCATCCTTACCACACCGACGATCCGGATGACAGGATATACTAAATGCCAATTTTATGGACTCTTACCTGCTTGATTTACCTATTTACTCCACATTTACCCCAATTTACCTCCCAACCCTTCAACGGAATAAGATAAAAATATAATCTAGTTCCAGTTTACGTTAAAATACATAAGTGTACCAAATTTCAAGTCAATATCTTAAACGGTTCCAGAGTAAGCGTGCGCACAAAGAAAGTTACAGACCGACAGGCAGAAATTATTTTTTTCTCAAACTTAAAATCTCGACATTTCCTCATTCTAAGTCTATTTGAACAATAAAAATTTTTAAAAAAAATTTTGTTAGGTACTATACTTCCACTGGATGTGGAAGTAATTTTATCGTGTCGGGTTCCCTCTGCTATCCCAAGGAGATAAAAGGTGGTAATAGACACGACAGAATTTTTTTTGTCCCAAATTGGCTTCAGCGCGTCAAAATACTTCAGAAAAGTTATATCAGAACCTTAATGATAGACCTTTTTTGATCTTTTTAGGGCACAAAAGGCACAAAAACTGACACAATAGAAAAAAATTTCTGTCCAAAATTGGCTTCAGCGCATCAAAATACTTCAGAATAGTTAGATGAGAACCTTTTTGGACCTTTGCAATTGTCACTTAAACAAACTGTAAATTATCTTTTACGTGGAGAATGCAATAATAACTTCCTGGCAGTTAACCAGGACAAGACATCTAATTGAACACTACAGTTCACTTGAAATAGGCTTCTTGCACAAAAGATAATTTTAGCATTTTTAGAATTTTTACTTAATACAAGTGTGTGTAAAGGATTTTTCCATATTTTTTCTTTTACAGACGGTAATCAGCATTAAAGTTTGAATAAATCCGTTAGGCGTGCAAATAATGCGTGGCGTCATGCATCAGGAGACAGCGCCAGCGTACATTTTAAATTAACTCCATTCATGGACGTTGCCCTTGTAATAGTAATAGTAATAGTTTGACAGAAAAGTCTCTCCGTTCTCGAGAAAAAAAAACCAGCGTAGAACCAGACCAGACCTTAAATGGCTATTTACAATACTTCTTATTTCGAACAAATTTGATTGATTATAAAAATCATGTTTTTTAACATTTACACTGCCATATCTTCAAATCTAATTGAGCTATCGATCTGAATTTCTTTTTAAATTCAAGTACACATGTAAGCACTTCCAATGGTCTTTTTGATTCTATCGATAATTGTTTATTACTTTCTTTAAACAGCGATGAACTTATTACTCGACTATCACTTCCCTAAAAATGTACACATATTTTGACTAAGCGACAAACTTTTTTATTTTTGAAAATTTTCATATACCTGCAGCGAGACGATTGAAGGCCAAGCTACAGGAAAATATTTTGAAAAACAAAAATTTCTTCTAGGACTGTCAACAACACAGGATGTCAATTGACATTGACATCCTGTGTACCGGCAGTCTCTCCCGTCAAAACTTCCAACAAACCAAACAGACCGATGACTACCCCCCGGGGGGGAAACAAGCTGGCGAAGAAAAGAAAACGAAGACAGAAGAACGCCAGAAGAGGCCTTAGCCAGCAAGGTCCAACGAACCAGGACCCAGGGAGGTGGGCCGAAATCATCTGCACCGCTCACAATTGTGAGTGGGGCCGACGCAAAGTAACTTCGCCCGCCCTGCACGAGGCTGGTCCCCGGTCTACAGCGATGCATTGGGGTAAAGGGCAATAGTCCTGCCCGATCCCAGTCATCCGAGACCGACATCTTTAGCCAAGAATATTGGCGCGCATAATTCGTGCAGTTTGCGGTTATTTCCTAAAGTTGTTCAGTTGTATTCGGTCTGTGATATTAAATTATACTGTGTATTTAGGTGTACCGTATTTAAAAGGGTTTAAATTGTTTTAAACATGACAGAAAAAGGTTATTTCAAAGGTCAATCGGATAATTTACGTCGAACACCTGCCGGGTGTATGCCACATGCTACTGCGTCACAAAAATATTCATAAATAAAAAACTATAAGTCCTAGAAGAAATTTTTGTTTTTCAAAATATTTTCCTGTAGCTTGGCCTTCAATCGTCTCGCTGCAGGTATATGAAAATTTTCAAAAATAAAAAAGTTTGTCGCTTAGTCAAAATATGTGTACATTTTTAGGGAAGTGATAGTCGAGTAATAAGTTCATCGCTGTTTAAAGAAAGTAATAAACAATTATCGATAGAATCAAAAAGACCATTGGAAGTGCTTACATGTGTACTTGAATTTAAAAAGAAATTCAGATCGATAGCTCAATTAGATTTGAAGATATGGCAGTGTAAATGTTAAAAAACATGATTTTTATAATCAATCAAATTTGTTCGAAATAAGAAGTATTGTAAATAGCCATTTAAGGTCTGGTCTGGTTCTACGCTGGTTTTTTTTTCTCGAGAACGGAGAGACTTTTCTGTCAAACTATTACTATTACTATTACAAGGGCAACGTCCATGAATGGAGTTAATTTAAAATGTACGCTGGCGCTGTCTCCTGATGCATGACACCACGCATTATTTGCACGCCTAACGGATTTATTCAAACTTTAATGCTGATTACCGTCTGTAAAAGAAAAAATATGGAAAAATCCTTTACACACACTTGTATTAAGTAAAAATTCTAAAAATGCTAAAATTATCTTTTGTGCAAGAAGCCTATTTCAAGTGAACTGTAGTGTTCAATTAGATGTCTTGTCCTGGTTAACTGCCAGGAAGTTATTATTGCATTCTCCACGTAAAAGATAATTTACAGTTTGTTTAAGTGACAATTGCAAAGGTCCAAAAAGGTTCTCATCTAACTATTCTGAAGTATTTTGATGCGCTGAAGCCAATTTTGGACAGAAATTTTTTTCCATTGTGTCAGTTTTTGTGCCTTTTGTGCCCTAAAAAGATCAAAAAAGGTCTATCATTAAGGTTCTGATATAACTTTTCTGAAGTATTTTGACGCGCTGAAGCCAATTTGGGACAAAAAAAATTCTGTCGTGTCTATTACCACCTTTTATCTCCTTGGGATAGCAGAGGGAACCCGACACGATAAAATTACTTCCACATCCAGTGGAAGTATAGTACCTAACAAAATTTTTTTTAAAAATTTTTATTGTTCAAATAGACTTAGAATGAGGAAATGTCGAGATTTTAAGTTTGAGAAAAAAATAATTTCTGCCTGTCGGTCTGTAACTTTCTTTGTGCGCACGCTTACTCTGGAACCGTTTAAGATATTGACTTGAAATTTGGTACACTTATGTATTTTAACGTAAACTGGAACTAGATTATATTTTTATCTTATTCCGTTGAAGGGTTGGGAGGTAAATTGGGGTAAATGTGGAGTAAATAGGTAAATCAAGCAGGTAAGAGTCCATAAAATTGGTATTTAATATATACAAGAGAACGTGAACTGGAACTAGATTATATTTTTATCTTATTCCGTTGAAGGGTGGGGGGTAAATTGGGGTAAATGTGGGGTAAATAGGTAAATCAAGCAAGTAAGAGTCCATAAAATTGGCATTTAGTATATACAAGAGAAGCTAATGTCTCAAAAAAAATTATTGGCATTAACCACCTCCATTACTACCCCCACCCCATTATAAAAGGGAGTGAAAAAAAATGTGATTTAGTGTGTGTGTAAAAGAGAAAATATTTTTTCTACTTCATCCATCCCCACTACCCCCTCCCCTTTATCACTACCTCCAGCCCACTACCGATGTGGGATATCGTTTTATGGGATTTTGGTTAGACGATTTCAAATATTATATTATTAAAGTCCCATAAACAATTATTTATATATAAATCTGGGTGTGGAAGTAGTGATTCCTTGGGCAGCGGTTTTTTGTTTTTGCCCAGAATTGGCATCAGCGTATCAAAATACTTCAGAAAAGTTAGATCAAAACCTTAAGATAAGACTTTCTTTGCTTCTTTTTAGGGGTAAAAGGGGGTTGGTAGGGAAAAAAAAAATTTTGTCCAAATTTGGTTTCAGCGCGTCAAAATACTCGAGAAAAGTTAGATCAGAACCTTAGGACAAACGCGTCGTATGTAAGCAAAGAGGGCCGATCTTTCTTTTTGTTCAGAACAAGACAGAAAATTTTATAACTAGAAATGGCATTTCTAATTGTAATTTTTAAATATTTCCCATTCCTTAATCATATGCGAGTTAGCACAAACGTATTTTTAATTAGCTTTCCTTCATACCTTTATCTTTATTTGTGATAGCAGGCAATTATTTTTTGGTTTCTGCATGAAGCATTATATATACAGGAGACTTGTAATTTAATTATAACTACTTCCTTCGATAAGAATTTCTTATATAAATACCGCAATTATAAATTTACATGTAGACGAGCTATATATAATCATCTTATTAATACCAATAAAGTCTGAGATGATGGATGTGTATTATTTGAAATTTATTACGATTTCTCAATTATTCTCATAAATATTTATTTCAATCCATCCAGTCATTTTAAATGTATAGCCTTACATACATTATATATGTAATTGCTCAATTAATTAAATTAATTAGAGAATAATTATGTTCTGCTGGGATTTTATTGCCAATTATTGATTGCATTTTAAAGGTCATACGCCCAGCGCCGTAGTTGAAACGAAATATTAGGCAGGGTGATTTTCTTCTTGGCGAGGTTAATATCAACACTAATGTTCATAGTTGATATTTGAGTTTTAAAAAAGTTTAAAACAATGAGTGAAAGTGGTCGGCGTTACGACAAGTACGGTTCGCTTGAATTTTTTTTACTGGGGTTCAAATTGTTGTTAGCACCCTCCTGGCTACGGCCCTGCGCACGTTTTGTCTTTTTATGTGGAATCACAATTTGATTTTTATCTCTAGACTTCAGTCCATTCATACTGCTAGCCGCCTAATAAATATCCTCTTTCCAGTTTGATTAAATATTCCGTTACAAATCTACCAAACACAATATACATTTTCCTCAGATTTTAAATAGCAGTACTTACTTTGGATCTTAACTTTTGAAATATGATTGATATTAATTTGATATTTCTACACACGCTAAATCACAATTTTATATCTTTACCCCATTTAATAACGGGGTGGGGGATAGTAATGGGAGTGATAGTGGTGGTGGCTGATGCCAAAAATATTTCAAGAGCTTGGATTCTCTTACATACACTAGATTCCAATTTTATGGCGTTTTACTTTGTTGCTATACCGATTTACCTCAATTTACCCCATTTACCCAACAACCCTTCAATAAGATCAAAATATAATCTGGTTCCAGATCTCGTTATAATATATAGCTAATTTAATTAACAAAACCGTTCCAGAGTAATCGTGCGCACAAAAAAGTCCGACAGGAAGAAAAATATTTTTTTTTTGCTCAAATTTAAAATCTCATGAGGAAACCAAGAGGAATACAACAAAATTGCAAATTTTATCTACCATTTCTCTATATTATTATTTCTTTAGTCGAGGCTTCTATAAAGTGTTTGCTGCAAATGCTATTATTTACAATTTACTAACTTTGTATTGCTCGACTTTATTGAGAGCAATAGGAGCCCGCAGCGTCAGAGGATCCATCCCTCAATCCACACAAAACCTAGTACACCCATTCATACAGTCTCTGAGACAAACAACCTTCCAAGCTGGTATGGACCCAATATTCTTTAAACTGTCCGAGATACGGGCGGCAATAAACTCGCTTCACCCCAGGAAAGCTCCTGGACACGACAGCATCCCCCCTTATGTAATAAAACATCTTCCCATCCACGCATATATGTACATGACCAAGCTATTTAACTTTTGTATGAGATGCGTCTATTACCCTAAAATGGCGCATCTCAAAAATAGTGAATATTCCCAAACCCAATAAATCCAAAACCCACCCTTCAGGTTACAGGTCAGTGAGTCTCCTTTGCTCGCTGGCCAAAGTACTAGACATCCTACTCTTAAACCGTGTCCAGGAGCACCTGGAGGCGGAAGATACTCTGAATAATTTTCAGTTTGGGTTCCGTGCCAGTCATTCCACAACCCAGCAGCTATACCAGGTTGGTGAGATCGCCACCACCAACTTCAATCGAGGTCTACTCACAGGGTTTCTCGCCCTAGACCTCGAAAAAGCCTTCGACAAAGTTTGGCATCCTGGGCTACTTTACAAGCTCCACATCGCGGACTTTCCGACTCGAATCATAAAAATGATCGAGTCATATACATCAAACCGACAATTTCGAGTAGTAGTAAACCAGGAGTGCTCTCCTTTACAACCCATCCTATCCGGCATCCCCCAAGGTTCATCCCTTGGTCCCATCCTATTCAACATTTACACGAACGACCTACCACCACCACTAGACCACCGAACAACCCTATATCTGATGGCGGACGATACCGCTAATTTGACGACGTAAAATGAAGCATATATAATGACCAACCTACTGGAAAAACAAATAAATGCTACTATAGATTTCTACAACAAATGGGGACTAAAAACAAACACGGATAAAACCCAACGCATATGCTTCACAAGAAGCGTAGGTAGACAACTAAAATGAACATCCAGGGTCAACCATTTGACTGGAGGGATGAGATATCGTACCTTGGCGTAACATTAGATAGGAAACTGTTTTTCAACACGCATGTGCCTAATATACTGGGGAAGTGCTGGGCACGCACCTCCACCCTATTCCCACTGATCAAAAACTCCCCACCAAAAATAGCCACGCTTATATACAAAGCCTACTTAAGACCAATACTAACATATGCGTCACCGGTTTGGTATCCATTAACAGCCCCTACCCATCAAAACAAAATTCAGACAGCCCAAAATAAATTACTCAGATTAGCCAACAACCTACCGCTACTGACCCCAATATAGCTACTACACGACTTGACAGGAACCCCAACAATCTTCAATTTTATACTAAACAGACTGCTCCCTAATTTCCAAACACCCTAGTCTCCTCTACAAATCCCATCCTAATAAATCCATTAACATCCAAATTCTCCGCAGCCCCTACCCATCCCTCCTTGAGTTATATATATATATATATATATATATATATATATATATATATATATATATATATATATATATATATATATATATATATATAACAATCTAAATTTAGTAGGGCTTCGGACAAGTGGGCGATGAAGTAAAACTCTTATTTACTATGCCGAGCTTTCGAAAATGTTTATTTTCTTTTTCAAGGCTACAATTAGATAATGAAAATTAGTAAAATTTAATTATAATATTATAATTGTTAACTTACTAGTAAGTTGAGGTTATAATTTAAAATTGGTGAACTTCTGTACAGACATTTTCACTATCGTATTATTAGAAATGAGCAACAATTGCTTATGATGTTTATGTAATCTATTGGTTTCATTGTTAATTGATTGCTAAATAATTAAAAGATTAACACTGACATCATTCTGCTTCATGTTTTCAGAAACAGCCATGTGACGTATAGCAAAAAAACACCACAGGAACCTATGATGGCGCCATCTTGTATCTAACTGTCAAAGAACTTTCATTAAATTTTACTACGTTTACATGATGTTCCATCCACGGTTTTGTGGAAATATGTTGAAGTTAAACAATTTTAATTAATATTAGGTTTAATTATTATTTTAATTTGTCACACTGATCATTGTCCACTTGCACTTCTTGTTATATACCAATCACTTATTAAATTAATTACTCATTAAGAATTGCTAGGGGAGTTAAAGTTATGATTTCAGTTTGAATTTTTTTTTTTTTGTTAAAAAATTTTTGTTATTCAATTGTTGATCAAAAACACTTTTTTAATATAATATTGGGTCTCATGGTTCCGTAGAACTACTATTGTTATCATTTATGCTGAGTTTTTCTTTATCCAACTTTAATATATACGAATAAATTGTACTTAAACCACTAATATCTGTCCTTTTGTTCATATTTTGTTCATCATTATTGATCTCTACCATTTCAAGAAAAAGTCTTTTTGTTAAGTTAGTTTCGGTGTGCAAGATTTTATAGTTATTAAAATTCATATGATGTCCAGTGTCTATTGAGTGTTCTGAAAGAGCACAAGTGCGTTTTCCCGTTCTGCAATCGCTTTTGTGTAAAGTCATTCGTGTATTGAGTGATCTTGATGTTTGGCCAATGTACTTTTTTTCACAATTATGACAAGGAATACTATATATCACGTTTGATTTTTTAATTGGATCGTCTTTATCTTTAAGCTTTGTGTAAAGTTTACCGATATGTTTGATGTTTTTTTGTGCAATTTTTATGTTTTGTTCGTTTTTGAAGACATTAATTAATCTTGGAGACAGATCTTTTATAAACGGAATGGACCCATATGTTATTGGGATTATATTATAATTGTTATTGGTGGCTTCCGTTGCACCAACGTTATTCTGATTGTCATTATTTCTTGTATTGTAAAGCCATTTTTTTAAAAGATGTGGAGGATATGAGTTATCTAGTAAGATAGATAACGGAGTCTATCAATGTTAGTATTGCGTAAAGACGAATGTGATATTTTTTGTATTCTATTTTTCATAGCTAGTACGAGATTGATTTTCATTCTTTCGGTGTGATGAGAGTTATAGTTTAGGTACCTGCCTGAACTAGTTGGTTTAATATACCAATCTAGTATCACTGTGTTATCAGGTCTTCGTATAAGTTGTGTATCGAGAAAAGGTACTCTCATATTCGTTTCCTTTTCTAATGTAAATTGTAAATGCGTATCATAGCTGTTGAAAATATTTAGAATTTCATCTATACCTGTTGCTGGTACTGAACAAATGATATCATCTACGTATTTTTTCAAGAAAGGTACTGCAAAACTGAGTTGTGGAATACATGTATCTAACAAGTCATCCATGACATACTGAGCAATTATTGGTGAAACGGTAGCTCCCATTGGGGTACCTAGTATTTGTTTATAGAAATTATTATCGAAAGTAAAGTACGTTGTATCAAAGATCAATTTAATGGCTTCTATAAATTTTTCATAAGGCATATTACAATAAGTGCTAATCGTATTCCATCTTTTTTCTATGCTATTGTTAACTAACTCGATCGGAATATTGCTGAATAATGAGACTACGTCTAAACTTATTATAACATGGTTATCTGGTAATTGTTTTTCATTTATGAATTCAGAAAAAGCAAACGAGTCTTTAATAAAGTATTCATTGTCGTTATTGTATGACCAAGTAAGAATATTTGTAATGAATTGAGCTATATTACTGTTTGGTGTATCGATGCTAGATATAATAGGTCTGACAGTTAATGTTGGTTTATGAATTTTAGGTAACCCATAGAATTTTGCTGGTACTGCATTATAAAATTTTAATTTTTTAGCCTCGTGTTCACTTATCATTTCCTCATCACTGAGTTCAGAAATAAAATTGTTAGCTTTTTGTTGAAAGGTAGAGGTAGGGTCTCTTTCTAGTTTACTATAAGAACTTGCATCGTTGAGTATATCTAGCGACTTTTCTATATAATCACTTTTATTCATAATAACGGTAACATTACCTTTGTCTGACCTAGCAATTATCAACTCTGCATGTTCTTTAAGGAACCTTTTACTTTTATTGAAAATATTATTAAAAAATGAATTTTGTTTATGTGGTTTATGAAGAAAATTTGTTAAGATGTTAGTGACTTGTGATCTAAATAAGTTTTTCTTGTTAATGTCAAAATTTGAAATTAAAAATTCTATATCTGATAATAATTTTGTTGCTGAAATGTCTTGAAAATTAGGAGGTATACAGAATTTGAAACCCAAAGATAAGAAAATTTTGATGTCATCAGGGATCTCAACGTTGGAAAGATTCTTAAGCCAATTTTCTTTTACGTTTATATTAAACGTTACTTGTTGTTCAAGATTTTTTAATTTATTAATATTAATTTTTTTAATGCTACGAAATTCTTTGTTGTTTGTCTTCTGATAAATTCTTGTAACATATCATTTGGTAAAATATTTTGTAAATCAATGTGAATTTGTTCAAGGGACCTTTCCAACGCTTTGAGATTACCATGAGTGATTTTGATCTCTAAATTTAGTATTTTGTCCTTTAACCTTTTATTAAAATTGTTCACTTGTTGTCCCGTCCGTCCACTGTGTACATCGATGAGTGTTTCTACATTTCTAGTGTTGTTGATAATATGAGAGGGTATTACTCCTTTCTTTCTGCATTGTAAGAGGAAAATTTTTCTGTTTTTAGAAGCTGCCAATTTGATGTGTAAATTCGCCAAACATCAAGATCACTCAATACACGAATGACTTTACACAAAAGCGATTGCAGAACGGGAAAACGCACTTGTGCTCTTTCAGAACACTCAATAGACACTGGACATCATATGAATTTTAATAACTATAAAATCTTGCACACCGAAACTAACTTAACAAAAAGACTTTTTCTTGAAATGGTAGAGATCAATAATGATGAACAAAATATGAACAAAAGGACAGATATTAGTGGTTTAAGTACAATTTATTCGTATATATTAAAGTTGGATAAAGAAAAACTCAGCATAAATGATAACAATAGTAGTTCTACGGAACCATGAGACCCAATATTATATTAAAAAAGTGTTTTTGATCAACAATTGAATAACAAAAATTTTTTAACAAAAAAAAAAAAATTCAAACTGAAATCATAACTTTAACTCCCCTAGCAATTCTTAATGAGTAATTAATTTAATAAGTGATTGGTATATAACAAGAAGTGCAAGTGGACAATGATCAGTGTGACAAATTAAAATAATAATTAAACCTAATATTAATTAAAATTGTTTAACTTCAACATATTTCCACAAAACCGTGGATGGAAACCATCATGTAAACGTAGTAAAATTTAATGAAAGTTCTTTGACAGTTAGATACAAGATGGCGCCATCATAGGTTCCTGTGGTGTTTTTTTGCTATACATCACATGGCTGTTTCTGAAAACATGAAGCAGAATGATGTCAGTGTTAATCTTTTAATTATTTAGCAATCAATTAACAATGAAACCAATAGATTACATAAACATCATAAGCAATTGTTGCTCATTTCTAATAGTACGATAGTGAAAATGTCTGTACAGAAGTTCACCAATTTTAAATTATAACCTCAACTTACTAGTAAGTTAACAATTATAATATTATAATTAAATTTTACTAATTTTCATTATCTAATTGTAGCCTTGAAAAAGAAAATAAACATTTTCGAAAGCTCGGCATAGTAAATAAGAGTTTTACTTCATCGCCCACTTGTCCGAAGCCCTACTAAATTTAGATTGTTCTTTAACTAGTCGGACGTGACTATCCTTCATTATATATATATATATATATATATATATATATATATATATATATATATATATATATATATATATATATATATATATGTGTATACCCCCTGAAGCTTTGTAAACATAGTTGAAAAAAACCGAAAAAATAAAACAAAAAAAATCAAAAAACAAAAAAAACAGATCTTCAAAAATACAAAATCAAAAATAAAAACAAGATCAGAAAATGCACAAAAGACCCAAACAAGCGTTCTACAAACAAAAAATATAAAAAGAGCCATTACACTGTGCATGCACAGCCCAAAACAGTACAACCAACACAAACAATTAAACTAACATTAAATACTAACACCTAAAATAAACCATAAAATCAACAGTTAGCCTCAGAGCAAGTCACTCATCAAATATACCTAGACAGACTGGGATAAGCATCGCAAAATGGAAAGTCCAAGCATTGGCATATACTACGAAGGCGTCAGAGGTGTCCGAGTCTGCTTTGCGCTAACGAGAGCCAAAAGCTCGAAACAGGTAACAGGCAAGTTACTTTGAACACCTGTTTAAGCGGTGAGACTCCTTTAATTTAAGCAGAGTTCCCTTCATCAGCATTGGCTGCAAGTACACTGCGTTTCTAATAATGTTGGTAATGTCAATTAGGAAATCAAGAGAAATACGACAAAATAGCATATTTTCTACCAATCCTCTATATGTCATATCAATGACCCTCCTAACTCTAGGAGATCTAGACTTGTTTGAGCAAAGGAGACGGGGCCCTACAGTTATAATGGAACTTGAACCACATCTTGGGAATAACTTACTATGAAAAATATTTTCGCTGTGTGAGTCTCGAACCCACTTCGCTAGGTACGCTCAGAATGCAAGCTAAACCGCTAAATACTGAGCTACCGACCCCCTTAAAGTTGAAAGTAAAATTACTTTTGGCGTAAACAATATGATTTGAATACGAAAGCGTTAGCCACAAAAAAACTGCGACGAAAGGCCATGTTATTAACATATTTCTTTTAATTATAAATTGACAACTGTATCTCGAAATTCACAATTATGTTGCGTGTACAACCAATAAAAGCGCGTAATCAGAAGAAGGCATTTATTTAGCAAAAATTTAACAAAGTAGAGTTGTACAATTGCACTAAGTTCGCGTGCGAGAAATGAAGCTTTTGAGAGTTGAAATATGACTGACTGAATCTGGCTACACAGTATACAGGTACAAGGGATGAGCAACCAGCGGGATTTTTCTACTCTAATCTACCAACTGTAACTTACTAACCAATAAAGCGGGCTATATGGATAGGATAGGACCTTTTTCACTGTTTTTATATAAAAGTTAATTAATAATGTAACAAATAATAGAAAGCTTAAAAATTGCCAATGTATGTAAAACAGTGGTAGTGGGGGTGGATGAAATAAAAAAAAATTTGAGGCCTTTGGTTCTTGTACACACACTAACTCGCAATTTTATTTTTTTCACCCAACAGGTAAGTACAGGGGTCATTTGATATTTATATGATCAAACATACCTATATGAAAAATTCCAAGGTTTTTCTCTAATGCCGTTTTGCATTTTTTTAAAATTATATCTTTCATCATTTACGTAATCATTACGCATAAGTTTAACTTTTGATATTCTGAAACTTTTTTTTTTTGTCAAAAATAAATACACTTTTAAAGGAACTGATTTAAAAGTTTCGGTTGGTTAGAAAAAAATAAAAAATACATTTATAGGAAAAAAAATGTAATGGTATGTTAAGGTCTCGAATTTCGAAGTCTTAAAAAAATGTTTTAAAAGTCGTCTAGATGTTAAAATTATTTTTAAAACTTCTCCGTTCCTTTTTATTGGTATTATCATACATATGTGGGTTCAACAAAATCAAATCTTTTTTTCATTTCAAATACATTATTTGAGAGGTTACAATATTATTATTTTTTATGCTCGAAATGTTGAAAACCCCATATATTTAGTTCTTGATTATTAAAAAAAAAATCATTGCCGATTGATATTCTTTTGTTTTTGTCTTACAACTGAAAAAAACTTGATGGTATGTTTGACAATGCCGATAAGAGAGTATAAAATAGAGAAGATTTCAAAATAATAGTAACATCTAAACGACTTTAAAGAAAAAGTTATAACGAAATTCTCAAGTCTCGAAATTCGAGACCTTAAGTTACCATTACAACTTTTTTGCAATGTCTTAATTTTTTTATAACCAACAGAAACTTCTATATTATTACTTCCACATCCAGTGGCAGTGTAGTAACGCAAAAAAAATTTGTATTGTTCAAATAGGCTTAGAATATCGAGATTTTCAGTTTGAGTGAAAAAAAATCTGTCTGTCTGTCAGTTTGTAACTTTTTTGTGTACACGCTAGTCTAGAACCGTTTAAGATATTGACTTAAAATTTAGTACACCTATGTAACGAGATCTGAAACTAGATTATATTTTGATCTTATTCCGTTGAATGATTGAGGTGTAAATTTGAGTAAATGGGGGTAAATGGGTAAATTAGGCAAGTAAGAGTCCATAAAATTGGTATTTGTATATAAGAAGAAGCTAAGGTCTCAAAAAATTTGTTGGCATTAGCTACCCCCCCTTAATATAGGCAAAAAAAAAATAAAATTGTGATTTAATGTGTGTACAAGAACCAAAGGCCTCAAAATTTTTTTTACTTCATCCACCCCTCTACCACTCCCCTACTCCCATCCCCACAACCGATGTGGCATATGATTTTATGGGTTTTTGAGGTAGCCGATTTCCAATTTTATATTAAAGTTTCATAAACAATTATTTCCACATACTGCAAATATAGTATCAATATTTTTTTTCGTTGTTAGAGGCTTGGATAGAAAATCTGGATGTGGAAGTAGTGATTTCTTCAGCCGCGGTTTTTTTTTGAAGTTTATTTATTTTGGATAAAAAAATATTTCAGAATATCAAAAGCTAAACTAAGTGCATAATAACTACATAAATGATGGAGATTTTTTTTTTAAGTACAAAATCGGTATTATAAAACAGCAGCATTTTTCATTTTTGTCATATAGATGCTAAACGTTCCCTGTATCTCCCTGTTCAGAGTCGGCATCGCTTTGCTAAAACCCTGTATATTGTTAAATTCACTTTAGTTCCAATTACCTCCAGATGATGTCAACATGGTTGGCGAAACGTGCATCGATTGTAGTAATAGAGTGGTTTCGAATTGTAGAAACTGCTTCATCATCCGTGAATTCCAATCCGACAATTGTGAATTCCGGGATACAATTGTGAATTTCGAAATGCAATTAAAAAAAAATAATACGAAAAGCATGACCGTTCTGCGATTTCACAATTTGATGTTTCTGTGCTGTATGTGAGGAGGGTCATTTCAAAATGCGTCTTGTATTCTCAAAAATTTTAAATTAAATTTGGATAAAAGCATTTTGGAGCAACAGGCTGGATAGAGCGCATTTTGAAAAAACTATTTTGGCAAGTATACACACAAAAAAAAGTATATTTGATTTGAATAAATATGCTTCAATCCAAATAAACGGTAAGTTTGTACATAATGAATAAGATCAATATTTCAAATGAAGACTACAATTTATTTAAGACTATCCTTAATTAGACAAGTACGTAGCATTAAATTGAACATATCATTTATTTAAAATGAAAAATCCTTGTTTTCTTGTTTTAACACTATTCCTTATTTTAAAATGAACACCTCAATATATTTCCTTTAAAATTGTATTTAAGTCTTTGTGAATAAATTGTATGTTACATTTAAAATTACCTCTTATTTAAAACAATAACATTGAATTTTAAATCAAACTAAAAATCAAATTAAACTAAGAATACATGTAATTTTAAATTAAAATATAATATATTTAATCCAAAAAATAGCTGGTCTCAATTTAACGCATGATTATTTTTAAATCAATATTATAATTTATTTGTGTATAGTCTCTCGTAGTTCAAATAAAAATTAAGATCTATTTAAATTAAAAATCAGGGATTGTTTCCTGTTGAAATGAATTTTTCAAGTCGAATTCTTGTCGACAGCAAGAATTGACTTATTTAATTATTTGCCCATCATCTTACCCCTGATGATTCAAGAAAGTCTGATATTGCGATGGAGCAATTGTATTTTTATCGCCTATACGAATTTTCGGGCGAATGGCAATGTGGTAAGACAAAGTCAGCGAATTGTAAGCAGATCCATCTACCAGCATCTACTGTGAACTTGGAGAGAGCTTCACTATACTCTGTATAAGTTAAATATATGATACTTTCAAATTTAAAAAAAATGTGTTATATTTAAAGATTGTCTCAAATTTATATTACATTTGTTTCAAAAGTAAAGCATTTTTAATTGCCATTATGCATAATTCTATATTTAGAGTATGGATCCCCCGACTTTAATAGATTTATCTCACAAGTTTAGTAGTTTCCATTGTAAATTTTTTTAATAAATATATTTAATGAAACTAATAATTCTACTATTTATTTAAAACTTATGTAATGTTTATTCTAAGGTTATTTCAGATTAAACTTGAAAATATATATAGTTCTCATTGTAGATATGAATGTCTCAACTTGACTATACTCTATTTAAGTTAAATATATGATATTCTCAAATTTCTAAACATATGCATATATTCAAAGGAAGAATTTTGGCCTTGTTTTAAATTTATATTATATTTGTTCGAAAAGTAAAGTATTTTTAGTTGAAATTATGCATAGTTTTATATTGAGAATATAAATGTCTCGATTCGAGTATACTGCTCTCAAATTAAGCATTAAATTTTTCAATAAATACATATAAAGAAACAAAGAATTCTACTATTTATTTCAAATATATGTAATGTTTATTCTAAAGCTAATACATTTTTAACTTGAAACTATGTATAATTTTCAATGAAGGCTTTGGATGTCTTAACTTGATTATACTCTATTTAAGTTAAATATATGATATTCTCAATTTTTTGATAATATGCATATATTCAAAAGAAGAATTATGTTCTTGTTTCAAACGTATATAATATTTGTTCCAGGAGTAATGCATTTTTAAGTTTAAATTATGCATAGTTTTATATTTACAAAACGAAGGTTTCGATTTGATTATCCTCATCTCAAATTAAAGAAATTTATCAAGATTTTGCTTTAGTTTTCACAAACAAATATATTGTTTTAAACCAAGAAAAACCTCTTCTTTTGAGCAAATAGTACATTCAAATTCCTGAACAAATAGGTACATTCAAAATAAGCATACTTTTTTTTGTGTGTGTAGAAACAAACTTTGTCAAAATAAAATATGTTTGGAATTCTTATGCAACTACACTATATCGTAAAAATGTTATCAAGAGCAATATAATAAACATAAAAGGCTTTAAATTCTAAGATCTTTGAATTCTCTAAAACAGACTCTCTGTTTTCTTCTGTCAAAGAATTACATTAATTCGAATCATTCGTAGCCTTCTCCATGAATTGTTTTTCCAATCCTATCGAAAATAAGTCCAACAAAGTTTTCAGATTTGAAACTAACTAATTTGCACTCCCTGCATAATATGCTGAATCGCATGATCAAAATACGTCCTTACGATTGGTCCAATTGGATTATATTCACTTTGAATTAGCATATTGATGGATAAGGCGCATTATGGAAAAGCTTAATTTTTAGACATATTTTATATAGGATGAGCATCGATTTGGCAGAGCAAAACATATGCAGATGTGACTAAAGCAGTGTAAGAATTAATTCACGTCGCTAACTAGAATATGACTAAGGGCCGATTTTATAGGTTCAGATTAAACTAGAGTTTAATTAGAAGTTTCACCTAGAGTTTTAAATTGTAGATTTTAATGTTTTGTAAAATACCCTTTTATAAGCTTTTGTCAAGATCGTCAGTGTTATTGTTATAGAACCTCCCAGAATCGACCTAAGTCGAAGAATAAATAAATACTTCGACTTAGGAGATAATTTATCAAGAGACAATTTATTTAGAGCATAACATATTTAAGGAATCAGCGCCGAAGACTGGCACAAAAGGACTCATACACGCTCACAGAAAAGTAAGGCACAACAAGGCGTACAAATCAAAAGTACGCCAAAAATTTCACTTAGTAAATATTATTTTTTCTTGTCCACAAAAACCTGATATATTTTTAGTTAAAAAAGTATACAGGGTAGTCATCCTACAGAAAAGATAATGAATTAATGAAAAATGCTAAATAGCGAGGAAAGTTTTGCGTAAATACTTTTACAATTTTTTTTTAATGTTACAAGTATGATAGGTACGGTTATATATTCGTATAACATTAATCGTAATTTATTATAACATAACTGATAATTAATAAATAAATAACGTAAGCTTGTCATAAGAAGTCAATGTCAAGTAACTTGTTTTTCTAATATATACTAATTATAATTTAAAAACATTAAGTGGGACTAATTGGCATTTATTAATGTAAAAAAATAGTAATTAAATTATTATGGACTCAAATGATAAAGAGGAATATTTTATTGCAATGCCCTATTAAGTTAATTTGATTATTGACTTGATAACTGTATTTTTACGAGTGAAAATACGACCGGTTTTTGACCTTGGTAAGTGATCCTTTAGTTACGGACATTTCCAGGGCATCGAGTTTCAAACAGTTTTGGTAAAACTGCGACAGAAGTCAGATGACATACAGCAAATGGAGGTCAACTATGGATCATGAAACATCTATTAAGACGTTGTGAATAAGAAGAAGAGGAAGATGGTGTCGTTATGACTAGTGGAGTAAGCTCTAGTAAACCACCACTGACCGACGCGACGTATAGCTTCGACAATAATGAAAACACAGAAATACATTAGGGTGGTCCTCTATTCTTGACGATTTTTTTTGACAATTAAAATCTGCCGGATTTTACCCACTCCTGAAACGTGACTCACAAGTTAGATGACGGCATCAAGCGACACCGATTCTGCTTTGGTTTCGATAATTCCGCATGCGCATGCGTATTTGTCAGAAACAACTAGCAGTGAACACAACCTAACCTAAAATTTACGTATTCATTGGAAAAACATCTTCAATATTCTGAAATGTCACAAAATGCTACTTTTGATTCGTTCGTGTCGAGCCGAATTTTCGAATTTCGCCGTGCAATTTAGGATCAGGTTTATCTGGAAGACCTCCTCTTTATGTCGCGACATCGTACGGCCGTCCCAATGGTGTTTCTCGAAAAATATGAACGTGCCAAGATTGCATGTTTTTGTAATTTTTTTGGCTCCGAAATATAATCTGTTTTTTGCTATTTTTCGCAGATATCTCCGAAACGATGGGAGTTAGCTCGAAATAAAAAATAAGGTCAAACGAGTATTTTCTACTACGAATCTTTTGCTACCATCAGAATTTTGATTTTTTTTTTGTTTCGGAGATAACTACTGAAATATCGGCCATGTAGGGCAAAAAATCCCAAATTTTGAGCTTCTACAGTTGGCAACTATTTAATCTTGGCTCCTACGCCAAAATACTACTCTAGCTTATTTAAATAGAATTAAGTTTGCTAAACTTTTTCTTTTATTTTTTGAATTCCGACAAAAATGAAGGAATTAGAGGGGCGGGATTTGGGACTTTTTTTTTCGGTAAAATTTTTCCATTTTGTCACCGTAATTAATCGGTAATTAACCGAAATCGATCTCATATACGATGTTCATTTAATATCATGTACTACTTTGACGCTCCGTTAATCTCGGCCCTTCGAAACAAAGGTTTCTGAGAAAAATTATATTTTTAAGATTTACATACACTATAGAAAAGCGTGTAATTTCCTACATTTCCTCGAATATCTCGATAATTATCGTTTTTTTCGAAAAAATCGTAGACAGCTGATGTAAAGAGATTTGATTGAGTTTTTCTCTAACATAAAAAACAAAAGACTTATAACCGAATATGCGGACGTCTCAAAGCCAACCACCGCCGCGCCGCCCAGTCTATTAATTAGGGTGAACACGGACCGCTCGAGTAGAGTACGCCATCTGTGGGACTCCACGCGAGACTAGTTTCCTCAATGTGACGTCACAGTGCTTTTCGTGAGAAGAGGCGAGGATTTCAACTTTAATTATTTATTGCAAAGTAAGTACTGCGATATTCGGTGTGGCGTGTTTTTATACGTAAACACACACTTTAATGAAATTTAAAAAAAAAATGTACAAGTTCCCTATTTTCCTCGATATTTTTTTCATACAATTTTTTCGGCCTCAATTATTTAAAAAAATAAAGTATACAAAATTTTAACTAACGCTAACCCGTGCCCCAAAGCAATTAAAATTCACCATCAGACGCAATTTTCATCTATTTTCAATAATATCTCGTGAACTGTTGATTACATTGAAATGTTATACATACATAATTGAAAGAAAATTTATTTTTCTAAAACGTCATTTCTTTGCATTTTTCTCATGCATTTAATAGTTGAATAGGAATAATAAAGCTTTGGTTGGAATAAACAGGAACCAGAACATTCATGTTCTCGTTGAAATGCCCGGATACACGTTTTGTGTCCCATGAATTAATCGAATTAGCTTCCCTTTACTGTAAGGGATGTCGTATAGCAACACGGTATCTGTCGCGGTTGTCCGCTAGGCGTACGACTTCAACAAACTCTCTCTCATTGGTCGTTTTTTAACAACGATTCCCTGCGATATTATGTAGTATTTATTGATGCATTATACAAAAAAGTATTTACACAAGTCAATATTACAATGTAAAAAAAATGTATGTATTGCCATCTGCTGCAGCTGAGGCTTGAACTCAGTAGAGATAACAGCGACTAACCACGTTCTTTCACTCAATCGCGGTCTAGGCTATTGCTACAGTTTCGTTAACACGCTAAAAACGGCACTAAACATTCATACTCCAGCATGGGCGGATCCAGGAGCTTTCTAAGAGGGGGGCACTTGCACAAATTGACAAATATTGAAAAGTACCTGATAAAAAACCCAAGTAGCAAAATAAATAATTTATTTTATAGTAGTTTATACAACCTTTATAAAATTTCTTTGCTACTTTGGAATGGTGTAAAAAAACATACATAAACATACATACTTCGACAAAGCGGCGCCGCCGGTCAGGACGTTTCAGATTTTCGCACAGCACAAGGAAGGCCCAAGGGGAGGGCAATTGCACCCTTTGCCCCCCCCTTGGATCCGCGCCTGTGCTCCAGCCAGGAACTCTCGAACCGGGAAATCCGTGATCTCAATGCTAACACGTAAGCACTGAACCAGTGAGTCGGTTAAGTTTCTTTCACTATTTGCCATCTGATTTTCCATGAACCATTAACCGTTTTATGTTTTCCTTTTCGGTTGATGTGGTCAAAAACATTCTAGGATGGAAAGTTCTCGTCAATAGGGAGATATAGCGGACCTCCGATCGGCTTCAATTGTTCGCAACTATGGTCACACATTACTGAATTCACCGGCCACGAGTCTTCACGCTGCTAAAATCTTTAGAGAATATTTAGAGATTTTACTAATCAAATAATCGGCAGTAAATTGTCATTTAGCAGACAAGTTTTAAATGAGTTTATTTCAATTTCAGAGAAGTTAAAATGACAATTTGTAAAAGCGTTTTGCATATTATTTGCGAAATATTAATATTTTGGCAAAAAGTCTGGTCTATTAACGTGTAATAAACAACATTGTCTAGAGGTTATGTTATATTCGAGACAGAGATGTCTATAAAAAACATTTGAAAGTACAGCTAAAAGAGAAGAGAACTTTTGAGGAAAATTAGATAAACTCTCATTTTTTGGTCACATCAACCGAAGAGTGGACAGTATAAAACAGTTGGTATTTCAGGAAAACTAGATAGCAAAAAGCGAAGAGGCCGATCTGTTGAACGTTGTGCTGATAGCACCAAGGAGCTGATGGGAAAAGCTTTGGAAAGGTTGTGCGGCACTGACAATGTCGGTGGGTTTGGATGTATGTCTGTGCACAGCCTTGGTTTTGGATTTGGGGATTGTCTAGTTATATGTGGTGTGCGTGTTTGTGCATGTTATTTCAGAGTTAGATTTGATGTAGATAACAAGCAATACAAATTTGACAAGATCAGTTTGGGATAGTTTGGAAATGACGTAGAAAATGAGCAAATAATGTTTAAAGCCAAAACTTCGCTATGAAAATTTGAGAGGCCCATTTTATATGGCCAGTAGTGTACTATATTTCGATTGTAAGGTATTATTGAGAAGCCAATTCGAATAATTCATGGGATCTAAAACATCTGCTAAGACGTCCTTAGGGAGAATATGAATGTTCTAGTTAAACAAAGTTTTAGAAAATGAAATTTTCAATTTTTCATAAAAATGTAGAAAATTTCGATATGATAAACTCGTAACGAGATACTTTTGAAAATAGATGAAAATTGCGTATTTTAGTGACTTTTAATAACCTTGGTGCACAGGTTACCGTTATCCGATCGAGTTGAAATTTTGTATAGTTCATTTTTTAAATAATCGGAACCACTTTCGAGGGTGAGACCGAAAAAAATCCAATGTCGCAAAATAAGGACCACCCTAAAATATATAATATGTTTTTTTTCAAAGTAATCTTATTTGAGGCAAGCTTTGGGTACAAAGAAAGCATTTGCCATGTCAAGAAAAGACTAATATTTAATTATATACGTTTTTATCGATTAACCTTACACTTTACCTTGTTATGTATTGCATTAGAATGGCATGTTGTGTATTGCCATCCACTAAACAACTTTATATTTTAACTAGAATTCTAAATTTGATCTTCCTAATATTTTTCTATAATGAATTCCGCATATTTTATTTAGTTTCCTGTGTTAATAATTACATTTTAGGAAAGACCATGGAGAGAATAAAGTTATTTGAAATATTTATTAATCAATTATAGTATATTAAAATTTGTTCAATTAGCTTCACCTGTGCGTTGATAATTCTACAAAACTACTCGCAATAACTGTGGTAGTTTCCAGAACTACCTACCTACTAAATTAATGTTCATTTGAAATATGTTTCCTCGGCAAGTTAGCGTCCTCAGAAGATGATTTAAAATTAACAGCGCCGGATTTGGGTCTATGGTGACCACTACGCTAAAATGCTGCGGGAGCCCTCCTGACCAGGGTAAAAAAAATCAAGTGGTAATGTTTTACCCCACATCGTGGAAGTATAGTAACGATAAAAATAAATATTTATCTGTTCAAATATATTAGAATGTCATGAAAAGTCGAAACTTTGAAGTTTGAGCAAAAAAAAATCTGTCTGTCGATCTGTCGTTCTGTCTGTTTTGTGTGCCCGATTACTCTGGAACGGTTTATGATATTGACTTAAAATTTGGTACAATGTATTATAATGAGTTCTGCAACCAGATTATATGTTGATTTTATTCCCTTGAACGGTTGGGGGTAAATAGGTAAGGCAAGCAAGTAAGAGTAAATAAAATAGGAATTTAGTGAATGTACGACAAGCTAAGGTCTCAACATTTTTTAGTTATCAGCTACTCCACCCCATTATTAAAGGGAGCAAAAAAATAACATTTTGATTTAGCGTGTGGCCTCATAATTTTTTTTGTCATCAGCTGCTTCCACCCCCTCTAATAATGCTATGGAGGTTGTAGTGTGGAACCTGGATAGGAAGAGACAGATAGGAAATCTGGATGAGAAAGTAGTGATTCCTTAGGTAACGGTTTTCTTTTCGAGTTTCGTGAATATATTGTGGTCCACTCAATGTGATACGGTTTGACATTCAGCGTTCTTCTCTCAGTGTTATATTGAATGTGAGAAGTTATTCCTAGCAGTTAGCATTTAAATTTTCCTAAAATCAACTTACTAATATGGTATAAATATGGGTACTAACCTATCATAATTTACTGTTAAAGAAAGGATTTTGCAGAGTGAGAGGGAAATATGCGTTTATTTTAGGTTTATTATAAATATTTAGAAAATCATAAATGGTATAATCTTTGAAACAATTTCAGGTACTTCCCATTGCTCTAAGAAATGCAACCATATATAGTTTTTATCATAAATTTTGTATATAGTTAAATGCCATACTCTAATAATGAAATTAGGAACTATTTTCATTGACAAACTACAATATTCAAGTACAACAGTACAATAAAAAATATATATAGTTGTATTCGTTAGAACAATTAATAGCAAGTGTCCAGAACAGGAACAAGATTATACTATGTTTGGTTTTTTAAATATTTATAATAAATCGAAAATAAAGGCATACTCTGTCAAAAAATCCTGATAAAAACTTATAAAAAAAAAATGTATAAGTTTTTATAATTTTTGATGTGTGTATTTGAAATGTGTTTTAATTGTAAATTCTCATAAGGTATCTACCAATATTGATGAGTTGTTATAGTATATTTAATTAAAAGTTTTTATAGTGTTTTGAATATAAATTCCCAAATGATATCTATTAGTATTGATGAGTTTTTATAGTACATGTAATTAAAAGTTTCTATAGGTTTTTATAGGTTTGTATAGTGTTCTGAATGTAAATTTCCCATAGAAATTCTATTAGTATTAATAGGTTTTATACAGATTTTGGTTGTGAATTTGAAATATATTTTTAATGCCAAATCCCAAAAACTTACATAGGTAAGTAATTATTATTTACTTACTATTAATATTTCAAAGATCAATAGTAATATAGTGGTAAACACTAAATACTGCGTTCTAGCCTAAACGCAGTTAATAAGTTAGCAGTAAAAGAAACTGCTTTACTTTTAATTTAACAATCCCACTCTAGTTTCTTAGGTCACATTAGATTAGATATGAATTAGCGACATGTATAACAGCTCCCTCTACTGGAGGCTGGAGTATGTAACACTAAACTTTCATTAGTTTTAATTATGTATGTGTGTGTTTTAAATGTACATTCCTCGTATGAAACCTATTAGTATTCGTAAGTTTTTATAGTATTTGATATACAAATTTTTTTATAAGTTCTAAATGTAGTCTGATGTGCGGCTATTTGAAATGTGTTTTTAATGTGAATTCCTTGCTTGAAGTTTATCAGCATTTGCATATATTAATAGGAAATGCGAAGTTTTTATAATATTTGCTGCGTACAATGGGTTTTTAATGTAAATTACCGATATGGAGTCTATCAGTAGTATTAGTATATTTAAGTTTTTATAGTATTTGAAATACGAAGTATTTTATAAGTTCTGAATATGGTTTGATGTGGCTATTTGAGTTGTGTTTTTAATGTAATTTCCTTACCTGAGGTCTCTCTGCATTCGCATATATTAATAGGAAATACGAATTTTTTATAAGATTTGCTGCGTACAATGGGTTTTAATGTAAATTTCCTATATGGAGTCTATCAGTAGTTATACGTTTTCACGGTAATTGATATTTTTTATGTATTTGAAAAGTATTTTTAATGAAAATTCTTCATACGAGGCCTATCAGTATTTGTAAGTTCTTATATGGTGTTTGAAATACGAAGATTTTAAAGGTTCAGATGTATCTAAGTTCTTGAAGTATTTAAAAAGTGCTTTGAATGTAAATTCCTTGCCTGAAGTCTATCAGCACTTGCACGTTTTAATAAACACGAAGTTTTTCTAAAATTCAATGAGGATATGCAATTTAAAGTAAATTTTCTGAATGAAGTCTATCAGTATATTTATAAGTATTTATGGTAATTAAATTGCGAAGTTTTATAGGTTTTTATATGAATTTGAAAGATGTTAATGTAAACTCTCAGTACGAGGCCTATAAGTATTTATAAGTTTTTATGGCGTTTGAAACACGAAAGTTTTATAGATTCTGTGAGTTTTAATGTATATTCCTCGCTTGCAAGGTCTTTTGTAAAACTTTTATGCTTTTATGGGAATAAGAGGGTTTTCTAAAATACAATGTGTATATATACTTATAATGGATTTTAATCTTACAATGGATTTTAATGTAAATTATATGAAATCTATTGTATTAGTAAGTTTAGTTTAGTAAGTATTGTAACTTTTTTATGTTGACTTCTATTGAAATCCCATAAAAACTTTTCAAATTAATAGTTGTAAATAATACTTTTCAATAGGTGCACTGAGAAATCCTTATTAAATTCTTATATAAAACTAAACTAATAATAACCCTTCGATATACTAATTATTTATTATTAAATGTTATAAAATTCATCCCTGGTTTCCTGATGAAGCATTATTAGTTTTACTACTATTGGAACCCGTTGTAAATCATTATTAATACTTTTTAATAGATGTCTCTATAAATCCTTATTAAATTCTTATATAAACGAAACTGATATGAACCTATGAAGTCTTATAAAAATAAGTACAAATATATTCTTATAAAAATGTATAAAATGCCTACTAGGAACACCTTATGGTTTATCTTTTCAATTTCATTACTCTTCAGATTCCAAATGGCTCACAAAAGAATTCGATAATACCTTATTCATACTTTTTAAACATGCATCCTTACACTTTTCCATTAACTTCTTATATAAACTAAACTGATATATACCCATGAAGTCTTATAAAAATAAGTACAAATATATCCTTATAAAAATGTATAAAATGTCTACTAGGAACTCCTTAGTATATCTTTTCAATTCCATTACTCTTTAGATTCCATAAAAAGCCACAAAAATATTCGATGTAATACCTTATTAACATTTTTTAATACGTATCCTTATAAACCCTCATTAAATTATTATATAAACTAAACTGATAACAACCCCTCAGATCTTACAAAAACCATATACTAATTGTTTCTTATAAAAGATTACAGAACTCGTATTTGATTTTACTGATGAAACCTTTTCAGTTTCAACACTATTCAGATCATATGTGAACTTATCAAATTAAAAGTTGTAATGCCATATAAAAACTGTTTTTAGGATAAACACTTATGGAGACATACCAATAACAACATGGGTATTCCAACTCAATTAAGACTCCTTTAGATACTTATTCATCCCAATATAATTTCTATATGGCAAAATTAATGTACTGTATAAAACCTTATAAACCAGATAGGCTCTTATGATTACCCATAAAAAATTTATAATTATCTATAAGTTTGAAATAGGATTTTTTGACAGGGTAATGCCCTCTCAGTCTACAAAATCATATCCTTAATATTAACATTATTACCATTCTTGACATAAGAAATCACTATTTTGATTTTCGTAATTTTAGTAAAAGTACTACTGACGTTTGTTGGCTAAATGCGCGTCCACTTTATAGTCCATGCCAAAGTTGCAAAAACCCTAAAAGTGCAGGGGTAGCGATCAAACATGACTACCCCCATTTCGAAGACGGCCAACACGATGGTGATAGTCGCGCGGTCCCTACCCTCCTCGAACTACCCCTAAACGGAAAAACCCACCCTTTTTTCGAGTTTTCGTTGTCAGGCATGCGAGGGCTTGTTGGATCGGTTTTTTTTAAAGAAACTCAACATATCCTGTAAAATTTTGCAACCAGACATTCTAACGAACCACGGGTGTTGAAACCACCCCCTCCCTCAATACCGAAACATGCAAAAACATCGAAACGTGCTGAAAATTGTTTTTCACACGTTTTCAAGGGCGAGGAACACGATGCTGATATTATTTAGCCTCCTTCCCCTAACCAACTACCTCCAAATGCATAAAACCTTTTCCATTTTTCCTTGTTAGGCATGCGAGAACTTGTTGGATCGGTTTCTTTTTTAAAGACTCAATATGTCCTGTAAAATTTTGCAACCAGACATTCTAACGACCCCAGAGGGGTTGAAACCATCCCCTCCCTGAATCCTGAAGTGTCCCTCAAAGAGAAGAAGGTATCAGGTTTTTTAGAGAGAGAATTTTTTTTTTGCAGCTTAAAAGGAGTTTGATAGGAAGGGCTATGCGCATGTATATTGTATATATAGGGTGTCCCGAATTGCATAGGCCAAACTTCACTAAGCAATACAACTTTTCAAAATAAGAAAAAAAGTTCTTATAGACATGGGTCGGGAAGTACTTAGTTTCCGAGATACAAGGTGTTCAAGTAATTCTCCTGAAAATGTTTTTTTATGAATATTTTCGAAACATCTAAAGATAAACAAATAATAATTTACATAGGAATTTAACTTTTTATGCTTTTTAAGACAAAATGACAACTATGTACGAAAATCATTTAGGAGCGGGTGAAACTGGGGGGGGGGGTAATTAATTTATGAGCAGAACTTAAAAATTTGAAGTTTTCTACACAAGAAAAGTCTCTTGTGTTTTTTCTCTAAAATTATCAGTTTTTGAGTAAATCTTATCTGAACTTTATTCGGGAATATTTTAGCAGAACAGAAAAAACAATGACGGTAAAACAAAATTTGATTACATTATTTTTTATTAGACAACAATGAATTAGATTAAAGTAAGGTAAATTACAAATTACTGGAGTTGTTCAAAGTGCATATCGCCAGCATCAACAAATTTCTGACATCTACGCGGTACAGAGTGTGTAGCTCTACCAATGAAATCGGGATTACCCCGCAAATTTTCACATTCTTCGAGAATTCTTTCTATTAACTCTTCTCTTGTGTTTACACGGTTTGCGTAGACTTTAGCCTTTAAATAGCCCCAGACAAAAAAATCAACTAGAGTTAAATCCGGTGAACGGGGTGGCCAGGCTCTTGCACCTAATCGACCGATCCACCGTTCAGGATAATTATTGTTTACCCACAAACGGTTCTCAACAGCAAAATGTGCAGGAGCTCCGTCCATTTGAAACCAGAATTCATTTCTTAAATTAAGAGGAATATCCTCGAGATATTGAAAAAATGGTTATTTAAAAAAATCATTAAACAATGGTCCATTTAAACGGGCAGGAAGGATGTGGGGCCCACAAAAAGTCCCGTTTATAACACCGCACCATACATTAACGCTAAACTCCTGTTGAAATGTTCTATGACGAATTATATGAGGATTCCGATGAGCCCAGATTCTTAAATTATTAAAATTAACCGATCCATTACTGTTAAAGGTAGCTTCATCAGTCCAAACAATTTTACTTCCGAAATCAGGATCTTGTTCCATGTCATTTATAAACCAATTACAAAAATTGATACGCCTTTCGGGATCACCTGGTTGAAGGCTTTGGACTGGCTGCATTCGAAAAGCTTTTCTGTGATCTTTTTTCAGAATACGAAAAACTTTGTTTTTGGAAACATGCACAGCTTGCGCACGCAGCTGTTGGACCGCTCTTCTGATACTTAATTTATTATTATTGTTAAATTTCGCCAAAATTATGTTTTTAAATCGCCCATTTCGCTGTTCTTCATTTCTTGGACCTCTTTTAAGTCCAACATTTCTAAATTCTAAATCTTTAGATGGTTTCCTTCTATCAGGAAATCTTCTGCGATATTCGCGTACCGCGGCATTCGCGTTTCCATTACAATATCCACAAATAAAATGAATATCCGCGTATTCCACATTACTAGACATGACCATTTTTTACTTTTCAATAGAACACTTTTTCCAAAAGGAAATAATAAAACTACAGAACAATGAACTACAGAAAACATAAAAAACAACAATGTCATTATTGTCATTCTGGCATTGCATGCTAGATTATTTTTCATTTGTTACAAACATTACAATCATGGCACACTCCTGCATACCAGGAATGCTGGTAATAATGGTTACTAATTAATGAAGTTCAGATAAGATTTACTCAAAAACTGACAATTTTAGAGAAAAAACACAAGAGACTTTTTTGTGTAGAAAACTTCAAATTTTTAAGTTCTGCTCATAATACACACAATAAAGTTGGGGCTAAATTATACCTAGGCCCCCCAGTTTCACCTGCTCCTGAATGATTTTCGTACATAGTTGATATTTTGTCTTAAAAAGCATAAAAAGTTAAATTCCTGTGTAAATTATCATTTGTTTATCTTTAGACATTTCGAAAATATTCATAAAAAAAACATTTTCAGGAGAATTACTTGAACACCCTGTATCTCGGAAACTAAGCACTTCCAACCCATATTTATAGGAACTTTTTTTCTTATTTTGAAAAGTTGTGTTGCTTAGTGAAGTTTGGCGTATGCAATTCGGGACATCCTGTCGTGTATGTGCATAGTCCACTTTTTTATTATATATTTATTTTCACATTATGTACATGATTTTTATTATTATTCTAGACATGCGTCATATATTATTATTAAATTTTAATTTAATCTTCTGGTCAATCGGACATTAACTCTTCAATGAGACTTGCTTCCATCTGGGTACATTCATCATCATCGTCACTATCATCAGTCTCATCGTCACTAACATTATTATTCTCTATTAAAATTTTCGGGATCGGCTTCTGAATATCATCAATAGTACCATGCTCATCTCCTAATAGAACTGAATTTTCAGCACACTCGCTATTATCGCAATCATTACCTCTACAATATTTGCAGAATGGACTAAATTTTACACCTAATTTTATGCAGACATCTCGTGTTACAGCCGGTCTTACAACCACAGTTATATTAAAAAGTACCCAAAATAATCATTCCTTTCACAGTTATATTCTTTGAAAAATGAGTCAGGAATTAGCTTTTCGGAGGAATATTTCGGTTGCAAGAAGCCATTTCCCGTTGTCCAACGCAACGCGATCCAACAAGTCCTCGCATGCCTGAAAACGAAAACTGGGAAAAGGGGGTGGTTTTATGCATTTATTGGTAGTTGGTTAGCGGTAGGAGACTAAATAATATCAGCATCGTGTTCCTGAAAACATGTGGAAAACAATTTTCAACACGTTTGGATGTTTTTTGCATATTTCAGTATTGAGGGAGGGGGTGGTTTTAACCCTCGTGGGCTATTAGGATGTCTGGTTGCGAAATTTTACAGAGCATATTGAGTTTCCTCAAAAAAAAACCCGATCCAATAAGTCGCATGCCTGACAACGAAAAATCGAAAAAAGAGGTGTCCTTTTTTGCGTTTAGGGGTAGTTTGAGGGAGGTAGGGACCGCACGATTATCACCATCGTATTGGCCGTCCTCGAAAACGGGGGCAGTCATGTTTGGTTGCTACCCCTGCACATTTGGGGCTTTACACTATTTTTGCAAGTTTCGTATGGACTATTTTATCAATACATATCGTGAAAGCATTTATTTTTATTTTTTTTAAATTTATTAGTTTAATCGAACCACAAAGTGACCTCTGCAATAACTATTTTAAACCAATTTTTACAAAAAAAAGGTAAATCCTACGATGTTTAACAAACAGGAATTTGTTGTGTAAATTTGATCAGGAAACCATATTCCGGTATCAAAATTTAAAAAACAAAAAAGGGACAAAAAATTTGGATTGTACGCCCCTGGATGAATTTCAGTTAGGCCAATATCATGAAATAATAGCCTTTATTAATTCTTAATAACACAACGTACCGAATCTCGTCGCTGCAGCACTGCGAAAACTAAATATACCTATAATATTACATGAAAACCTATTTTGGGGCTCCATCTTCGAAGAGCCCCAACTCTCCTAAACTCTTTTTCATATTTTTGCATGTAGAATCTGCACCAGAAGTTTGTAACTAGTATTTTCGGACACCCTGTACTAATATAGTTTACTAATAATATTAACATTATTGGTTTGCTATTCTTGACCATGAGAAGTAATTACTTTTATTTTGGTATTATTTTGTGAAAGTAGTCAATATTTGGTTTTTGGTTGGCTAAAGGTTCGTCCTCACAATAATTAATACATATAGACGTGCAAGTCCTTACTAGTAATTAAGAAATAACTGAATACTTTTGTAACTGATAACGTTCTTTCTTATTTAGGTTGAAATAACGTAGCACTAATAGGCGATAAGGTTCCAACAGTGTTGAGAAGTCTAAAATATTTATTTAAATAGTAAGATTTAGTCTAAAACGATTTGAACTTAAGTATAAAACATTTGAGCATTTCTGAATAACACATTTTTTAAATTTTTGTTCCCGATTTCAAATATGCGACAGAAAGGGATATATGATATATAACTTTGGCAATGTCGACTGCACCACCGAAGAAAATGATCCACTTTTATGGTCGCCTCGAAAATTGTGCAGAATTGTGCCCCTAGTCAAATTATGATCTACTCTCTCTGGGGGTTTCTTCGTCGAATTACATTTTCGATGTTGCCTTCCAAACCCACCATAATAACATACATTTCATACAAATATCAAATAATCTTCCCGAGAATCTTCTAAAATATACAAAAAGCGAGGTTCTATACGTTTAAATTCATCAATCACATTAAGAAAGTAATGGTTTCAAAAACTGAAATGCACCTCAAACCGTTCAGAATAACTTTTCACGTTTAACACGTCTCGCAAAATAAGAGGGCTTAAAATCTCATTTTAAACAACCGGATAATATAGTCACAAAATGTTTTAAGTAGAATAACGAATACTTATTTTTATTTTCAGTTATTTCCTGAGTGCTTAACGTTCATCATAAGAAGCCAAGTAAGCTGAGTTTGGAATTAACATTTATTAGATATTAAAGTGCCCCATGGATAGTGAGTGCCTGGAAATGGACCTTTCTACTAGGCAAAGAGACGCAGTTCCGCAAGAGAATGGCTGTAAAATGAGGGTCGCGAAGTCTGTGTTTTCGATCAGGAGTCTAGTGGATTTAGGAGATGCTGCAGAGAAAATGGAGGACAGAGAAAATAATTTGTGCCTCAGTGGTGAGTCAGATATTGATTAATTTTAGAACTAATTTGTATACTTTAGTTTTCTCTTTCGACAGAGTGCGAACCATGCGTACTAAATTAATCACTACAGTGGTGTATATCTTATTATTTTTTTAATTGAACTATTTGCCAAAGAGTATAATTACACTGAAAAAAAAATGGTTTGATTCAAGCATATATTGGTTTATATATACGCAAATAAATGTATTCTTCATATAAAACAAATACATTTGTGGCAAGTAATCAAAAGCTGGTAGTAAATTAATTATTCTTGAAATAAATGTACTTGTTTTATATGAAGAATATATTTATTTGCGTATATATAAACCAATATATTCTTGAATCAAACCATTTTTTTTTTTTTCAGTGTAAGTTCAATGCTTTTTTCAAGTTGTCAATTATATTATTAATTTTACCGATATTTCAAGTAAAAAGTAAGTCATTGGTTCTTATTAAATTTAGCCTTAAATAATTTACATGGGGAAAAATCACTATTACCTTTAAAATAAGATATATCAATAATGGAAGGGATCTACCTAAAATTTTACATGAAATCCACTTTTGATGATACAAGTAAACTACTTGGTATAGATGTTTATAAAAACAATTGAAAAGAGTTAACTTACCGCAGTTTTTTTTTACCTTGAGGGCCAAAATGGTGGGGAAGTTTCAAAAATTCGTATGAATTATTTATATTTGCGGTAGAAACACTGGTTAACGAGGATTACGGGTTTATAAGTCAATATCAACAAAAAATAAATAAATACTCTAAAAATAAACTAACACAAAAAGGAGAAATGTAGCCATACTTTTCTTGTAGAGACATATCATCTTATGTGAACGAAATTGATGAATGAAAATGAAAAAGAAGCTACTACAATTTACCTCACCAATAAAACAATTGAGTGAAATTTCATACTCTGTGATAATAAAACAATATATTTTTCCAAAAATAAACAAAAATTACAAAAGTGTATATGGTCAATTAGCTTTAAAATTATAGGTCTGCATGTAGACGGTAGACCACAGTCATTTATCTTGTCTGTTTCGTACATGGAGCTAAAATAACAATTGACATTAATTTTAAGAGTTTATTTATTTTTAGTATTTTTCATCTTTTTCTATTGTTTCAATTGCGTTCTTTGCGAGAGCGGCAGTATAAACTACGATATGTACAATGTACGTACATGTCACAGTAATTCATCCAGTTTTGTACTATTTTTTAAATCGTGACAATTCTCCCATACTTCAGGTGACATTGACCATACTGGCCTCCATATATCTTCCGGAATTTCCAATTCCCAAGACTCTGGTGTTGGGGTTGCATATTTATATTGTATGCCTGAGTCTGTACTTGTCTAGCTTAACAAGCTGCTCTAATGGTATTTTGGAAGAGGGTCGTCGCAGTCGGAGGTATGTGATGAAGAGATTTCACTAGTTGAAAAATTACTCCAACTATCATAAAGAAGCATTAAACATCAGAATAACCAATGGTTTCAAATGCCTCATCAAAAAAGTTCCATGCCTTTCAGTCACTTTTCTTCCATTTTGGGAGAAACAATGATATAACTTTCTAAATGCTGAAGCTTTATTTTCTTCTAATGTCGGTTAGAGTCAAGTATGGTTTTTTCTTCAGCTTTGTTTTTGATAGTATTTTAACGCGCTAAATTTGAGACAATTCTGTTATTGTTATTTATAAGTCTTAAAATAAAACCCCCTGTATAACACTGAGGAATAAATCTCTTCACCACACTTTTTTAAAAAGGTTCTAATATATTTTTTTAATTTTCATTCATCAGTTTTGTTCACAACATGATGACATGCATCTGCAAAGAAATATTCTTTCAGGTTTTTAAATGTAGGTATCTATTTATTTTTTGTTAAAATTAAGTTACGAACCTGCAATACTTACTATTTCTACAGCAAATATACGTAGTTTATGTAAATTTTTTAAATATTGTCCACCATTTTGGTTCCTAAGTCAAAATGTAGGGCAGGTGATATTCTTTTAAATAGCCCAAATATCTGACATATTTGATGGATTTTGGAGTTTATGGTGGAATCGTCGGTCACATGATACATAGGTGTCTCTTCTTCATATCCCAAGTGCATGTCGATTTTGGTTGAAGTTTTATAGATATAACGAACTAAAACTATGCATACACAATACGGTTAGGTGTTCTGACAGATTCATATGAAATTTATACCAGTGAACCTTAATACTGGAACGTTGTTTATTAGGTGTTTCATATACGATTTGTCATGGAAAATTACGTCCGCCAACCATAACACATGCCCACACAAAAAAAAGTTATTTGAACTGGACATCTGAATATATTTTTCTTTATTATTTTTCCCGCTGATTACGAATCTGAAGTCAGAATGGTTGGTTAATGCGCATATTACAGAGAAAAACCCGAAAAACTGTCAAAAAATGCGTTTTTTATGTTTTTTTTGCTGGTAAACTATGCAAGTGGCGTGTTCGGCTAGGCTGCTATTTCTCTTATGTTTTTTTGTCCCACTGATCTGAAATCTATTGTTAGAACACAGGGCTAATTGTCAAAATGTTGAGGAAATTAAAAAAAAACCGTAAAAAATCGCGTCTTTCACGGATACTATCTATGCTTTTTTATGGATATCACGTTTTTTTCATGAATACATAGCGTGTTACGATGCGTACACCTTTTTCGAGTAATTGTTTTCGCTGATCACAAATTTTGAGTCAGTGATGAAAATATTGAGAAAAATAAAAAAAACTGTCAAAAATCGTTTTTTTTTTCATGAATGTCGCGTTTTTTCGTGAACGCATAGCGTGTTCCAATGGTCTGCATATACCTTTATCGAGTAATTTTTTCCGCTGATCACGAATCTGGAGTCAAATTTTGGGGTTAGTGATGAAAACACTGAGACAAATCAAAAAAACTGTCAAAAATCTGTTTTTTTCAGGATACCCAATCACTGTGCGTGATATATAGTATTTCAATTTTATATGGGTTTTCGTTTTCGAACGCGCTTATCTTCAAACGATCTGTATAAGGGGTTTCTTCGTCGTTTCGTTCCTTTTGGTTTCACTTCTCTTTGTAGCATCCAGCAGTAATCTGCTAACATGTTGACATCCCATTTACCCTGAAATCTCCTTGCTCTTCGTTGAAGTCGCCATTATTTTGGGAAACTCATCCAGGAGTGAATCGGGAAAAAACAATTTCAGACTCATCATAACTTTTCGTAATTCTTTATTATTTTTGATACAATGTTTCTGTAGTCTGGATCTTTGGTATTACCGAGAAATTTTGTGGACACGTCAAAAATCTCATTTTTTCAGGATACCTAGTTGTCCGTAGTATATAGTATTTGAATTTTATATTGATTTTCGTAATGAAAGTACTGAGTAAAATTTGAAATAAAGGTAATATGTTGCAACAATAAAACCGGTTTTGTAAAAATAAAATGTGTTCCGACAAATTAAAAAACAGTTTACACTTAATCTTTTTTTTACCCCTTGAAGGGGGGTGGGGAGGGGAAATCCATCATGGACACCCAGCGCTTCGAATCTATCGTGCTGAACACGCCACATGCATCGTTTACCACCCAAAAAAACCATAAAGAACGCATTTTTTGACAGTTTTTCGGGTTTTTCTCTGTAATATGCGCATTAGCCCCCTATTCTAACTTCAGATTCGTAATCAGCGGGAAAAAGTAGTAAAGAAAAGTATATTCAGATGTCCAGTTCAAATAACTTTTTTTTTGTGGGCCTGTGTAATTGAACTATTCAGAAATTGACAGATTTATTGATGAGCTACCAGGGATCTATATTCTGTGATTGCATAAAATTCTATACTCGAGTTTAGCTAGTATTTTCATCAATAAGAACTATAATACAATAAAAAGTCTATTATTAGGTACACATCTACATATTCAGGATTAAGAAGATAATAATTACTTGAAACTGTCTTAAATAATATTGTGAGGGAAGTCCGTTAGATAGGAATTAAAATAAACGACAATAAATTGGCACTGATAAAATATGACGTCATTTCTTACTAAAATATTTTGTTTACTTTTGATATTGTTATTTATGAAACAGAAAGTATTATTTAAAAACAATGTAATATAACCCAAAAACATTATTACATATTTTTGTTGCATTGATATATATGTAGTTTTGGTATCCATAAAAACAACATATTTTTTTTATACAGGGTGAATTTTGAAGACTTTAACCAGAAGTATAATTTTTCCCAGTCTAACCTTGTATTCTGACCATATATATGCCAAAGGATGAGTGTCCACAACATGAAAAAAATTCCTCTGAAAATCAATCAATCAATCGTGCCAACACTTTGTTAGTGTTATTAAGAGATTAATAAAATACGTAAATCTAAAAGTGTATCAACGTTGCGCTCAAAGTTAAAACATGACGTTTTTCCGTTATCCTCGTTATTCTCGTCATGTTTTAACTATGAGCGCAACGTTGACACACTTCTATATTTACATATTTTTTTAATCGCTTAATAACACATATGAGTAGAAAACTATAAAAGTGTTATCACGTTCAAGGAAATTTTTCTTATGTTCCTTTTAAGTGCTTGGATAAAACTTTTAAATAATTTAACGGATAAAAAGTTTGGCAAAAAATTTCAGAATTCTTTGTGTATCAATATCAAAGGGCTTCAGCGGATACATATGAGGATGTTTTGGCATTAGCTCGATGTTTTCTATCTTCTATTGAGCCATTATAGTTACTCACAACACCCTGCGCATTATTTTTATTTTTTACGTACGTAGTGTCGTGTCGTCGTATTACATCCTATATATGGTTTGAACCTTACAGGGCAATATGCCCTGTAGCCTGTATGTGTAAACTTTATACGTTAAATGCCTTTAATCATAGTTATGACGTTCGTTACTTAACAACGTGTTAGCTGTTCATTCTTAATTAACATTAAATTTATTATCTGTTCAGGTGGTACCCGTATCAGAAGTAAATTTGCCATTATAAATAATAATTAAATATTCAGAAGTCAAGTTTTTTTTAGTTAATAGTATGCTGAAATTAAATACATCATTATTTATTACACTGTAACATAATGGAGTCTTATTTTAAAATGTTATGCGTAAGGGTAACAATTTGTAACTTTTTATCTATAAAGTATTGACATCGTACCAATTGAATTTATGATTGACATTTTGATGCTGGAAAATAATAAATTCACCTAATGGACACACCTTGCAGTGATCACAATAAGCAATCTAAATGCTTAATAGCCAGCATCCAAAATCTAACTGATGTCCATTTGTCTGAGTAATTCGGTTATTACTATGTAGGCAGCACGTATACCTATGGAGGTTAATTTTAAATATTAATTAATATAATAATTATGGATAAATATATTTGTATAAAAAATATGACTTTCACTTCGCTAAAGGTTGAATAGTTGCCTTCGTAGAATGGTCTCCAATGATACTGAAAAAAGTTGAAACAGAAGGAGCAAAATCTAGCAATAATTTTTAACATGTAACTCCTCAACACAATAATAATCTATATATTTAAAGCACAAGGCGATTTTTTTCTCCCTACTCGCCAACTGCTCCCAGTGAACCGGTTTTGATTATTCTTTTTAAATTAAAGCTGTCTATCCACATGTGCCAGTTTGTACCTTTTTCGTACCTCCTGCACTCCCTCCCATAGCGACACCCCTGATCACGTATTAACATTATTTTACCACCGATACTATTGGTTACACTGTTGCAGTATTCCTGTAATTTTACTGTAGTAATGTGAATTCACACATTCGTTGTAACATTACAAAATGGTCTGTAAATTTGCACGAAGACTAGTAAATTTGCACTCAGTGTGGATAATTACAATGTAATGAATAAATTTGAAAGTTATGTATATTTCCATGCAGCAAGTATTTTTAAATGTATTTGTCTGTATAGTCCAATTAATAAGCAGGAAAATGTGGAAAAGTGGTGGAACAGCACCGATTTGAAAAATTCCTCTTTTCACGTGTTCCCTAGACCACCAGGAACATTCATCAGCATTGACCTCTGCATTAACTCCGAGGATAAAAAAGTTAGGCTATGAAGTGCCCCTTAAGAAAAATTATAAATTAATATTTCGTCTCAGAAATGGGCTCTAGGAGGATTTTTAGCTCGCTGATCACGAATCCGAGGACCAAATTGAGCAATTCCATATTACAGTATGGAATTCGTGCCATTCTTTGATGAAAATTCCGCTTTTTCGGGCAGAAATTTAATTATGAATATTGTGCTGCGGAAGTGTGCTCTAGGGGTTTTTTTGGGTCGCTGATCACAATTCCGAGGTCCAAATTGAGCAATTCTATATTCCAGCGGGAATACGCCATTTTTCGTGTCGAATTTCACTTTGAAGAAAAAAATTATGTATGAATATTACGAGTATTTCAAAATAATTTTTCAAATCAATTTTACTTTGAAGATAAAAGTTATGTATGAATATTACGAGCATTTCAAATTATATTGTGTTGGTACAAAAGGTGGTATTCTGTGTGAGGAAATAGTTCGTAATTTATCATAATTTTTTTATATAATTTACACCATCTAAGTCAATCATAATCTGAATCATATTTGAGAACTGGTAATTCAGGATTTGTTGGTTCTTCTTCAGTGTCACCTTCATCTTCCTGTTCATCTGATATTTCAGCCGGACAAATCGATTCATTTTCCGTTACCTCTGCAGCTCCAGGTGCCTCGCAATAATTGCAGTTGTTTCCATGACAAAATTTACAAGTTTGAGAGCAATATACGCCATTCTTGCGACAACCACAAGCTGCTCCGCATCCAGTTTGGCAGCCACATATTATAGCATCTTTTTTGATGCAGGCGGTTCGGTCATCCTTACGGGATGCAAGACGCCGTCTCAGGATGTCACAATTCACTCTTACCATTGTCCTTGATCAGCATCCTCGAAAACGGGGGTAAACGTCATTAACAATAAAAAAATAGGAAACAATTTTATACCCCCTGACAGTGTAGATTGAACCCTTAATACTGGAGCGGATCTGGCGAGAAAAAGAGTAGTTTTGAAACCAACTTTTTAAAAAATTTTTTTTGGCAATTCGTTTATATGCGTTTTCCTTTATCATGTTATCAACTTAGTTCAGCTTAATCAAACGGGGTGGCGGAGGAATTCGCATTTAAAATTCGCAAAAACTCGTTTTTCCACGATAACTTTGTTATTATTGACCTGACGAAAAAAAAAGTAAAATTAAAAATTGAAGCTCTCGCGGAAGCGCATAATCTGGTATTTTTTTCAAATTGGACGGTAACTTTTCGTGAAAAATTTTTTGAAAATACTCGTTTTTTTGCCCTAACACTAATACAAAAAAAAGTAATTCCTTAATTTTTTTACGAAAAAGAGAAGTTAGGAGGTGAGATTTTTTTGAGGTAGGTGAAATAGATAAGAATTGATGGGACCGGAAGATTGGGGTGGGGGGGCAATTAGGGGAGGGGAGGGAGGTAGAGAAAGGAAAATTATTCAATCCCCTCGAATTTTTTCCTTGTCGTGCGATTTTCAAAAACCAAAATGGAATTTGTTCGTTATTACGTCTAATATTTGACTGAATAATTTTTTAATTTTTTTTCAAATAAACAGACTTGTGGGAGGGGAAACGCATTTAAAAAAAATGCAAACCTTTTGTATTTTTTTTAAATGCGTTTTTGAGTACGAAGGAAAGTGCTCAGAAGAGAATTTTTTTTACAGGTAAGTGATATTTTTTAATCTTTAATTTAAAAAAAAATATATCGCAGTCCAAGCAATAGGAAGGGAGGGGGCATAAGGCGTTTGCGGGAATAAAATGTTGAGGAAAAGGGACAGGGACTTCGGAGCTTAATATTCGGATATATACATCTTTTTTCCATCTTAATATTTTATCAGTCTACCCTCCATCAAATATTAAACTTACTATAAATAATTATTTAACACTGTCACGAGTTTTCGCGGCGCATTTTTCTAGTTTTACCTCCACATCCAGTGGAACTATAGTAACGACAAAAAAGTTTTTAAAAATTTTTATTGTTCAAATAGGCTTAAAATGTCATGAAACGTCGAGATTTTAAGTTTGAGCGGAAAAAAATTTTCTGTCTGTCGGTCTGTTGGTCTGTCGGTCTGTCTGTAACTTTTCTTGTGCGCACGTTTACTCTGGAACCGTTTTAAATATTGACTTAAAATTTGGTACACTTATGTACTTTAACGAGATCTGGAACTAGATTATATTTTCATCTTGTTCCGTCGAAGGGTTGGGGGGTAAATTGAGGTAAATTTGGGGTAAATGGGTAAATCAAGCAGGTAAGAGTCTATAAAATTGGTATTTAGTATATACAAGAGAATCTAAGATCTCAAAAAAAATTTTTGGCATTACCCACCTCCATTACCACCATTATTAAAGGGGATGAAAAAAAATTGTCATTTAGTGTATGTACAAGAATCAGAAACTTCAAAATATGTTTTTACGTCATCCGCCCCCACCCCACTACCGATGCGGGGTATCGTTTTATGGTTTTTTTCGTTGTGAGTGACTTGGATAGAGAATCTGGATGTGGATAGTAGTGATTCCTTGGGCAGCGGTTTTAGGTGTGTACTGTGTATTGGATATATAAAACAATTATTATTTTTCCGCTTAACTCGCTCTAACTCAAAAACGGCACAATGGATTACTCTCAATTTTTTATCGTGTTATCACTATATATTTGTTAATATAATGCGTTAATATGTAGGTCAAATTTTAGTAAGTGTAGAAAGCATTATTTTTTTTTCTAACGCTATGTCGAAAATTTGCATTCTCAAATGTAACATGCGGAAAACTTTTTATCTTTCGAAATAGATACCAAGTGTATCGAGAAGTAACGAAGATAAAAGATGGACGTAACTTTTTTATTTGAAACTTTTTTTCTAGAATTAGCAGTTTTCGAGAAAATTGCAAATGAGTGATTGTTGGCCAAGTACTGCAATTAACTGCTATTAGATTCCACTGCTATTTGGTTCCACGTGGAATATATGTACTTACACTACATAAGAAATGGAAAATAATAATTACAGAGAATGTTAAACAAATATATTTTTTTATTAAAACTTCCTTTCAGTACATTCAATTATATATTCAACTATACAACCACTGCTATTTGGTTCCACGTGGAATCTAATAGCAATTAATTGCAGTACCAGGCCAACAATCACTCATTTGCAATTTTCTCGAAAACTGCCAATTCTAGAAAAAAAAGTTTCAAATAAAAAAGTTACGTCCATCTTTTATCTTCGTTACTTCTCGATACACTTGGTATATATTTCGAAAGATAAAAAAGTTTTCCGCATGTTACATTTGAGAATGCAAATTTTCGACATAGCCTTAGAAAAAAAATAATGCTTTCTACACTTATTAAAATTTGACCTACATATTATGTTAACAAATATATAGTGATAACACGATAAAAATTTGAGAGTTACTATTTTGCCGTTTTTGAGTTAGAGCGAGTTAAGCGGAAAAATAATTGTTTTATATATCTAATACACACCTAAAACTAGTAGTGGAGCGAAATAGAGGTAAAATTGTGTCGTTTTTTTTCATGAGCTTAGAACAAGATCAGACACAGTGGGTATTACCAACAACATCATTTTACACATAAAAACACAAAATACGACATTTTTTAGTGGTCACAGATATTCTTATTTCAAAAAAAGTGTAAAATTTAATTTTTTTTAAATCATGTTTTTTTGTACATCTATTGCCATATCTCAAAAATGAATTGAGCTATAGATGTGAACTTTTTTTTGTTATAAAACACACACTTAAGCGCTTCTTTCTATACATAGGATTGCTAATAAAAAAAAATGTGAACATGCCAAAAACGTAGATGACCTTGAAAGTTTAGAGAATACGCCATCAAATTTTCACTAAGCGAGAAACTTTTTTGTTTTTGAAAATTTTGTGTAACATGCTATGAAGAAAATGAAGTCAATAGACTAAAAAAGTTTTTAGAAAAAAAATATTTTCATTATTAGCAATAGTTTGCTATGTATTGTGTGTAACGGAACTATTCATTATTATTTTTTTATGTTTAGGACTGTTTTATCATGTTTTAGGATCTGAAAGGATAACTTATTTTTTCCAGTGACACATTAAGGACTAAGGTTGAAGGCAAAAAGGAATTAAAAATCTTAAGTGGAGTATGCATTGCATTGGGATCTCGGAAACGGTGAAAAATAATATTATAGTAAAATGGAAAAAATGTTGCGCAACTGGTTAATAAAATCTCATAAACAGAAGTTTAGGAAAAGTAATAATTATGGAGTGTTTTGATAAAAAGTAAACTATCAAGTTTTCCTTTTTTTGCGTTATTATTGGAGCTAAATAAAAAAGACAGTTTCTTAAAGCACGTGGCAATCTTAATATTTGTATCCGACATTTCCTCTGCCAGAGTTCCTATCCGAAATTCCCATCATTGCATTTTTACCCTAGATCCACACAATAACATAGGTCGACAAAAAGAAAATCTGCTCCAAGGACTAAACCTATCATGCCTTAAGTATTTTTGTGTGCTGAATCCGAATTTTCCACTTAGATTTCGAGCAAACGTCAAACATTGTCAAAAAATCGTATTTTGACGGTAAAAACCGGGATTTACTCGATATCTACGCGGTAAAAAAAAATTTAAATTGAAAATTCGGATTCAGCACATAAAAATACATAAGGAATGATAAGTTTAGTCCTTCGAACAGAACTTTTTTCTTGTAGATCTGTGGCACAGGTGCACTTTTTACACAGGTCTACAAAAAATGAAATTCTGTTCCAATGACTAAATCTATCATTCCTTATGTATTTTTGTATGCTGAATCCGAATTTTCAATCAAAAAAAATTTTTATCGCGTAGATTTCGAGTAAATCCTGGTTTTTATCGTCAAAATACGGTTTTTTGACAATAAAAACCGGAATTTACTACGCGGTAGAAAATTTTTTTAATTGAAAATTCGGATTCAGCACACAAAAATACTTAAGGCATGATAGATTTAGTCCTTAGAGAAGAAATTTTTTTTTTGTAGACCTGTGAATTCAGTAAACGTGTCATTTTCGCCTAAATTAGTTAACAAAAAAGAAAAAAACATCCTAAATTAAGTCTTTTTTAATTTCCTAATTATAGTCTCTAAACTCTGTTTCCATGGCTTGTGCACAAGTTTATCGTTTTCCTCTATTACTACGCCACATAAAATTCACTCCATTTTACAATGAAACTTAGATTGCTTATTTATCTTAAATATTTTTTAAGTAGATAATCCACGCACAATTCGCACAATGACCATACGTTCTACAATATAATACAAGTGGTAATAAGAGAAAGAATATCGTTACACATTTTACTTCCACATTCAGTGAAAATATAGTATGGATAAAAATATTTTTGAAAATTTTTATTGTCCAAATAGGCTTGTCATGAAACGTCGAGATTTTAAGTTTGAGCAAAAAAATTCTGTCTGTCGGTCTGTCTGTAACTTTTTTGTGCGCACGATTACTCTGGAACCGTTTAAGATATTGACTTGAAATTTGGTACACGTACCATGTATTTTAACGAGATCTGGAACTAGATTATTCCGTTAAAGGGTTGAGGGTAAATGGAGGTAAACAGGCAAATCAAGCAAGTACGAGTCCATAAAACTGGTATTTAGTATATATAAGAGAAGCTAATCTCTCAAATTTTTTTTTTTTTTGGCATTAACCACCCCCATTACCAACTCCCACTACATTATTCAAGGGGGCGAAAAAAATAAAATTGTCATTTAGTGTGTGTACAAGAACCAAAGGCCTCAATTTTTTTTTTACTTTATCCACCACTACTACCACCCCCCTTCCACCACCCTCAGCCTCACTACCGATGTGGCATATCGTTTTATACGTTTTTGGGGTAGACGATTTCAAATATTATATTATTAAAGTTCCATAAAAAATGATTTCCACATTCAAATTTTTTTCGTTCTGAGAGACTTGGATAGAAGATCTGGATGTGGAAGTAGTGATTCCTTGGGCAGCGGTTTTATAATTTGACCTTCGACGAAAACGAATAACGTTGATAGTACACCGCCCTGAGACTAGTTAGTTTTAGTGGACGCGGGCGTATTTATACTCAATTTCTGCAATTCGCGCGCTCTAAAAAAAATCACTGTACCTAAACTGTAAAAGACACAATAAAATTTATGCTATCAAAAACTTTTTTGGTCTTTTGGCTTTATTTTCTTCGCAGCATGTTATACAAAATTTCCAAAAACAAAAAAGTTTGTAGCTTAGTGAAAATTTGACTGCGTATTTTCTGAACTTTCAAGGTTATCTAAGTTTTTAACAAACTTAAAAATGTTTTAGTAAACAATACTATACACATATAGAAGCGCTTAACTGTGTGTTTTATAACAAAAAAAGTTCATGTGGATAGCTCCATTCGTTTTTGAGTTATGGCATTAGATGTTATTTTTAAAAATAACAATGTCCGTGACCACTAAAAAATGTCGTATTTCATGATTTCTAATGAACATCGACCTACTTAACGAAATGGTACATATCTAGGTTTGTTCTAAGATTAAAAAAAAAAACTCGAGAAGGAAGCGACTTTTCCCCTGTTTTTTACTTCACTATAGAGAAACGCGCCGCGAAAATCGTGACGGTGTAAAATAATTATTTATAATAAGTTTAATATTTGATATTTTATCAGTCTACCCTGGGGAGGGTATTAAGTCCGAAGTCCCTATCCCTTTTCCATAACCCTTTATTTCCGCAAACACATTATGCCCCTTCCCTTCCTTCCTATTGCTTGGATGCGATAATTTTTTTTTAAATTAAAGATAAAAAAAATATCACTTACCTGTCAAAATTTCTCTTCTGAGCACTTTCCTTCGTACTCAAAAATGCATTTAAAAAAAAGTGCAAAAGGTTTTTCCCCTCCCACAAGTTTGTTTATTTGAAAAAAAAAAAATAAAAAAAAATTATTCAGTCAAATATTAGACGTAATAACGAACAAATTCCATTTTGGTTTTTGACACGACAGGGAAAAATGTTCGAGGGGGTTGTATTTCACCTACCTCAAAAAAATTTCATCAACTTCTTTTTTTCGTAAAAAAATTAAGGAATTACTTTTTTGTGTATTAGTGTTAGGACAAAAAAAGCGAGTATTTTCAAAAAAAAATTTCACGAAAAGTTACCGTCCGACTTGATTATGCGCTTCCGCGAGGTCTTCAATTTTTAATTTTACTTTTTTTTCGTCAGGTCAATAATAACAAAGTTATCGTGGATCGATTTTTAATGGGAATTCCTCCGCCACCCCGTGTGATTAAGTTGAACTAAGTTGATAACATGATAAAAGAGAACGCGTGTAACCAAATTGCCAAAAAAAAATTTAAAAAAGTTGGTTTCATTTCAAAACCGGAACCGCTCCGCTATAAGGGCGGTTGCGGTCTACGACCTGATATCACCTTTCACTATCTGTTATGTCCCCACGAAAAAACAAAAAATCCCTGCAAAAATAGTCGATGCCAAGTTGTCATATCAGAAATAAGCAAAAAGGGTTTCAGAAGGTGCATGACTAAACACTTTTTTCACTCTATTATTCGTGTTCAGCACCCTCGAAAACGAGAGGAGGAATAGGTTTCATAACTTTAAATTTAATTATATATTATATACACACACACACTCACACACACACACTCACACACACACATATATAAACACATAAATATGTGCACAGATATAGATAAACACCTGTACATATAAAAATCTAATCAATAGTACTTCTGATTATTTGGAATTACTTGAATTAGACCGCGAATTCGTATTCAGTGACCCAAACGATATCGCAGAGCATATTTTCGAGGAAAGACGTTCATATTTATTTTTTTCTGAAAAAATGGAATTTTCCATGGCGCGAATTCCATACTGGAATATGGAATTTCTCAATTTGGACCTCGGATTCATCACCAGCGACCCAAAAAACCTCCTAGAGCACACTTTCGCAGCACAATATTCATATTTAAATTTCTGCCCGAAAAAGTGGAATTTTCATAAAATAATGGCACGAATTCCATACTGGAATATGAAATGTCTCAATTTGGACCTAGAAATCGTGATCAGCGACCCAAAAAAAAAACCCTATAGCACACTTCCGCAGCACAATATTATATATATATAACGGATTTCTACGGCTGGCGCCGCCTCTCCGTCCCCAGTTTCCATATTCTCCTGTCAAGACATTCATCCTCGGTTAGGTTTCTTACTTCCATCGCCTCGTCCAAGCCATTTCTCCAACTCCTTCTAGGCCTTCCTCTCTTTATTCTCTCCGGTGGTTGCCATTCCAATACTTTTCTAGGCCATCTGCCTTCGTCCATTCTTTTAGTATGACCAAACCATGTCAGCTGTTTTCTTTCAATTTCTTCCGAGATATTTTTTCCGATGCTCATTCTTTCTCTTATCTCTTCATTTCTCACCCTATCTCTCCTTGATAATCCACAGCTTCTTCTTAGGAAGTCCATTTCTGTTGCCATTAATTTGTTTTTGATTGTTTTAGTTATATCCCATACTTCAGCTCCGTACATTATCACACTTTGAACAATACTTTCGTATAATCGTTTTTTTGTTGTTCTTCTAATATCCTTTTCCCAAAGGATTGAATTTAGGGCACCTATGACTTTTCTACCTTTATTATTCCTTTCTATTATTTCATCCCTGCTATTTCCTTGTTTATTAAATATGACTCCGAGGTACTTAGATTTTTCCACGCCTTCTATAACATCACTTTCTAGATTGAGATCATTGCGGTTGTCTGTACCTATTGCTAGGTATTCGCATTTACTCATATTCATAGTTAAGCCTGCCTTTTCATATTCTTCCTTCAGCTTCCTAATCATATACCCCAAATCGTCTTCGTCCTCTGCTACCACAACCTGATCATCGGCAAAGTATAAGCTATAGAGCGCGTCGTCTCCCACTCTTAGTCCCATCTGTTTACACTTTCGTGTCCACCCTATGAGGGCTCGGTCTAAATAAATTTTAAAAAGAGTAGGGGATAGACAGCACCCTTGCCTGAGTCCCTTGTTGGTCTTGAAGCTATCAGTCAGGTCTATTCCTAGCTTCACTCTTGCCGAGTTATCTCTGTAGTAGTTCTTGATGGCCTGCAGCAGAGTAGGTAGGCCTGACCTCCAGTTCCCCTATTTTCTCCCATAGTTGAGATATAGGGATGCTATCGTATGCCTTTTCTAGATCGATCAGGGCTATGTGTGTCTCGCACAATATTCATATTTCATCAAAAAATGGCACGAATTCTATAGTGGAATATGGAATTGCTCAATTTGGACCTCGGATTCGTGATCAGTGAGCCAAAAAATCTCCTAGAACCCATTTCTGAGGCGAAATATTCATTTATAAATTTTTTTAAGACAGCTACTTTTTGGGGCACTTTAAACCCCCCTAACTTTTTTATCCTCGGAGTTAATGCAGAGGTCAATGCTGATGAATGTTCCTGGTGGTCTAGGGAACACGTGAAAAAAGGAATTTTTCAAATCGGTGCTGTTCCACCACTTTTCCACATTTTACACTTTTTTCCGGCTTATTAATTGGACTAGTAGCGATTTTCTATTACATTATTCTAACAGTAAAATTCCATGAATTGTAATGTAATTTTACACGTACTTTTTTCAGTAATTTTCGACTCTTTGGAAGGGTTCAAAACGTCGCCATATTTGATTCGCCTTATTCAATTTTCCGGATTTCAGATATTCTTTTTATCAACCCAAGAATCAACCTTAGGTGTCAAGAAAGGTCTCCAGCGAATTTAGGTGATAGAGAAATACCAGAAAAAGAGTGGAATATTTTTTGCTAACAAACACAGAATTTCACGTCATCGATTTTATATTATAGTTATTCTAATGGTTTATCTAATTCTCTTACAATATTAAAATAACTTTTTGCCTTGCTCACTCAACTGTAAACCAAAGTATGAAGTCTTAACACCTGCTATAATTTAATAAAGCATATGTTTTCTTAGAACTTAAAATCCATTGTTTAATTGTTTAGGATGAATGATTTTTACAGATAACGTAATTACACGGCCAAGTGAGATGCGCTCGTACATTTTTTCTTATTTTATTCAAAAACCATTTCATGGTTAAATTGAATTTCATTCTAAAGATCAAACATCAATTTGTGACACTTCCGCTCCTAGAAAACTCATCAACCATTAAAATTAAAAATAATTCAAAATTGGACAAATTAATTCAATTATAAAAACAACTTTAATTATTGTTGGTTAATAACCAATTACGGTAAAATGGAAGTATCTAAAAACCAAATAGAAGAAACACCGCTTACATTCCAATGTCTAAATAGAAGATAAACTTTCTATGCCTTTTTATCGCAAAAGAAATTCACTTAATGAGGACAAGTATTTAATACCATTATATTGTACCATGCATAATTTTTTTATACTCAATGTACTTTCAGTATTTGCTTTTAATAATTTACAATTTTACCATTGAGAGTTGTCTCTTAATAGTCAATTTATAAAAACGGCAACAATGTACGGAAATTGAATTTACCCTTTTTATAATAAAATAATTGCTGTGAATTTAAAGACTGGAACTAGATAATTGTGGAGAATTAAAAAGTAAACTATACATAATCTTTTTCATCGTACGAATAAGATGCCACCAAATTTTGGTAATTCCCACTTAATAGAGAACTGGCATTTCTTTACAATAATACGAATTTGAAATGGGTGATCCACTGTTTTAGAGAAAGGCTTTACCTCGTGATTCTTATTGATATTTCAAGAGAAACAGTTTGAAAAGACAGGTTTTCTAAGGGAGACTACAGTAAATGTCACGGATACGCCTACTGTGATTGGCTCTTTGGGGTTCAATGATGATTAGTTAACATTTTGTATGACAATTGACAACTTGACTGTCTAGTGTTGGAATATCATTATTGTTTTGCAATCTGCGTTCTGTGAAGTGTTTGTGTGCAAAATAATGTTAATGTCCTACAAGTCTGTTATTTTACAATAACCACCCTATTTTGAGATACATTAAATGAAAAATAACGCCCTAGGGCGTTATGAATATCTATAACGCCCTAGGGCATTATAAAATTATAATACAACCCAAAACAAGCAAATTATGATAGCGTTATTGACAAACAAAATGCGTTGCTATGCAACGGCGGCATTTACAAACAATTTTGATTTTTACTCTCTTTTAAATCAAATCGTTCTGAACATAATAGATGTCAAATGTCAAAAAAAAAAAAATTCGAATTAAATAACAGACTTGCAGGACATTAAACGTTGAAGGCACCACGGGTGTTATAGGATAATGACGTCCTCGGTCGACGTACATTCCCTCGGGCCAGAGGCCCTCGGGATTGTACACTGCCGACCTCGGTGCGTTATTATCCTTATAACACCCTTGGTACCTTAATAACTATTTCTACGAGATTTGCTCGGAGATCTATTATTATTGGAGTCGGCGGGACTATTTAATTAATTGTTTGTTAAAACAACTATATTTAAATAGGAAGAAAATGAATTCAGAGCAGGGCCGGATTTAGGGTTAATGGGGCCCTTTTGGGCACAGGTGCAGGGAAGCAGAGAAAAATTTAGTTTCTTTTTAATACTAAAGGAAAGTGTAACGTTAAATTAAGTTCCGATCTTATATTTGTATATGCGAATGTAAGTTTAAAAATGAGTGAGGCTACGTTTGTCTTTTTAATGTTTGTAGTTGATACCTGAGGAAAACGGTATTTATATTTGCTTCTTTACTTTTGTTGATAGCAAAGTGGATAGAGAAGGTAACTTGTTTGTATATCGATGGTTAAATAAAAATGCTCTGGAAACCTTCTTGTTTACTATGTGATTTATTTTATGGAATCATTATAATTTAGGTTCATGGATTTGTCTGGAGGGTTATAATAGTTTTTATTTTATGTAATTTTCCTTTGGTACTGGCAGGAAGGATTTTGGCTGTTTAACCTAAAATGATAAGCAAAAACACAAGTTAGTAATAGCTACCAGGGAGAGTTTATATTGTATGACTTACTGTTGGTTGGTTTGAGCTAATCCTATTGTTTTACCTTGCTAGTTTTCTCTGGAATTCGGTTCTAACTAACAGTGTGTAAACACCTTTTGAATGTCTGCAGGTGTAAGCAAATATACACATTTCAGGGTGTATTGGCTGAAAAAAAAATGATTTAGTTACACTTCTATTAGTTAAAACAAAACAATATTCTCTTACCTGTAGTCCGTATATTTCAGGCTGAAGTGGACGCTATACAGTGGTGTGCAAAGGAAATAATGAGGCAAGGAACTGTAAACCAGTCAATTGCCATTTTTTCCGATAGCCAAGCAGCGCTAAAGACATTCGATTCCATGCAGGTCGATTCAAGACTAGTATGGGATTGTATAAAAGCCCTTACAGACCTAGGAAGTCAGAACAAAGTGACCGTGGCATGGGTACCAGGACACAGGGGAAATGAGAAGGCTGATGAACTGGCCCGGGAAGGCGCATCTAAGGACCTAGTAGGACCCGATCCCTTTTGCGGTGTGGCTAAGCCACGCATATGAACATCCATTAACTAATGGGTATAAAATAAATCTCTAGAGTGGTGGAAGAATTTCCCACAACAGGGACAGGCCAAAAAGTTCATTAAAGAACGATCGGCCAAATTCACGGAAGACCTACTACGCCAAAATAGAAAGGCCGTTAAGACAATAATAGGTCTTCTAACTGAACATTGTAGGCTTCTTAGACATATGAGTCTAATGGCCCTGGCATGGGATGCAACATGCAGATTCTGTCAAGAGGAAGAGGAAACCTCAGTACATGCGCTGTGCCATTGCGAAGGCCTAGCTAGACTGAGGTTCCAACTACTTGGCGAAGAGAAACCAAGGACAGATAGCTATACCAAGGAGCCCTGATCAAGGCTGTGGAGTCTGATACAAAAGACAAAGCTGTATAAGGAGCTCATATAAAATTAGACAATCTAATCTAATCTAATCTAATCTAATCTACCTGTAGTTAAGAAGTTCTTATTTCATTATATAAATAAATGAGCCTGGTAGACCTTTTTATTATTCTTTTTTGTCAGCTGTCATATTTCAGTTTGAGGGAAAATGATACCAACATTGGTTTTGGAGGAAAATTTATGACATTTAAATTATTAAATTATTGGTTTTATTCATTTTTAATAATGAGTTTTGCGCTTATTAGTTTTTATTTTAAGGATAGCTTTAATGATTCCATGATTGGAATTATTTTCTGTGTACTTATAAATTCGTCTGGAATTATGGGTAAATTTCCTAATTGAATGTCAATCTGTGATTGGTTGATTGGAGAACAGGTGGTTAGAGAAGTCGGTTAGTTTCCAAAAGACGTCATTCTTTAACGCGTCGTTTAGCTGTTTAGACGAGATTTTTATAATTGCTTGAAGAAGCGACCCTAAATTAATTCGGGAATTATATCATAAAAATTTTAAGTTTGGGAGTGCCTAACTATTGTGTGAGCTGTTTGAAGCCGAATATTGTAATATGGTGAGGAGGAACTTCTAAATAAGCGAGAAAGAAACGACGTTATTGAATCCTTTTTTTGTGTGCCCAGGCCGATTTTGTTGTGTAAGAATCCTTCTTGCACATTCTTGGAAAACCGATTCCTAATTCGCTTTATTCTTTTTATGTAGGCAAGTCGCAAAGTTGTCAAGTTGTAATGTTGAGTTGTGAATTTCCTATAACTTTCATTTGGAAGTTCGCCATTTCATGGGAAGTTGCAGTTTTGGTTAAAGTAACGAGGTTGCCAGGAATTTACGGTTTACTGGAATACTGTTTACTGGAACACTAGAACTGGGGCGAACATATGGATGTTGTTGGTATACGAGCATATTTCATCTGTAAAGTCTAGAGTTTCTGCAAGACGTTGGAGAATGGATAAGTACTACCCTCTCATTTCGCTACAGTGATAGCTGCATTAAAGATTTATATGATTTTTTTTAAATAATATTCTTTCATGATGTTTTTTTAAACTCACATTTTATATGTATAAATAATTTTTCTTGTTATCCAATTAGACCCATTTTGTTATAAATAAGATATGTGAGTAACTGCAGTTATATACTTATTTACAGGTATTTGTTGTAGATATATTTGCATATGAGGTATCTTATCTCATATTATTATGTGTTGTTGCAACGCAACGTTTGATTAATTCAATCCAATTTACCCATTTAAATTTTAACTTGAAATTTTAGAGCGTATTGACAGTAAATCGACTGAATTTTTTTATTACATTAAATTTCTAACGTAAATCTGTAACTGTACTTATCGTAATATATATATTCTAAATTGATTCCTTTTTGTTTTGACTCGAAATATTTGAATAAATACGGTGGAATCAGTGTGTCTATCATAACTTAAGGGAAATTACCTGGGGCTCGACCTATTCATTTAGCAAAATTTCAAAATCGTTAAAAAAAACGGACCTCACCTCTGAGGTTTCCTTACTAGAGCTAGCCGACCATAAGATTTAAGAGCATTTCGTTACTTTAAGTCTGCTTCTCCATTTTTGTTTCAATTTAACCCGTAACAAAAGAAAATAACAATATATTTGAATTTCAATTCCAATTCTCTTTTTTAAATGTTGGAATGCGCGGATGGAGTGAAAAAGTATCTAATTGGTTGGTATTTGCAAGAATAGCGTCTAATTTTCTTTGTTTTTCTTTGGTATTTCTCATCTTTTCAGCGCCACTTGCATAACTTCTTTTCGCTTTATGACGATCAATGCGATCACCGTTACTGCAATTTGGCTTCATTTTGATAGAAAATCGTTGACATGAGTTGAAGAAAACAAAGTAAAACAAAAGAACGTTTAGTCTCGTCAACGGCTGCTCCGAAACTGAGTGTGTGTCTTCTACCTTTCACTTGTTTGCGAAAATCACCAAGCGCAAGTATTGAGAGAGAACCTCATAGGCGATAAAAATTGCGGCCTCCCATTGGTTATGAAAACTTTATGCCAGAGGGGTAAATTCAAAGCGCAGAATTGTCAACTTTTCAAAAATGTTAACAGCTCGTGAATTTATGATTGCTCTTCAAATGTGGGGTCCAAAAAACGTGGGGGCCCCGGGGTCGGGTCCCAAGTGCCCCGTCATAAATCCGGCATTGATTCAGGGACTTCTAGAGAAGAACCATCAACATCATATGCGTGTGTACACGTGTACTCTTTGTACAAACAAATTTGGTTGCATCAGATTACTTCACCGCTATAAAAAACGTACCTATAGACAAAATTTTTGTCAAATAAATTGACAGTTTTATTTAAATATTTTGTTTTATTTGTGTGTACGATAGATATCCAATCTACATGAGTGATCTAAAATAGGACACAACACTCTGTATCATTACTACTCCACCTTTTGCAGGGCAAAATCCCCCAGTGATTGGTCTATTTCCTTACTTTGACATTTTTTGGAGTAAATTGGGAATATTTCTGAAAATCAGCAAAGTACACGTCAGCCAATATTTTTTCTACTCTTGGATATAAGAACTAACAATTTAAAACCAATGCGAAGTACAATGAAATGACTTAATAGCACTTTTTTTTTGCAAATTAACAATTAGTTTTATAAAAAGTCATGGATTTCAGCAAACCATTTTTTTATTTCTATTTTTGATACATGAACAACTTTATAGCTATGACTGAAACAATAAAATAATATAGGAGCGTTTTTTTTTGCAAATTTGAAATTAATTTATTTTAAAAATCAGCAGCAACCAAGCTCGGTAGCTGCTATAATCGATATGTTATATCAATACCTTCATTCCATATTATTGTTAATTAAAATAAATCATATACCCGCATTGCCACCAAGCAACTCCCTAGCTGTTATACATTGTAATGTAACAGTATTATTTTCTTAATCTCTACCCCACACACCATGCTATCTCCTACTGGTACTACGGAGAAAGGCGGAAAGTCAGATTTTATGTGTTTATACAAAGGCTGTCGGAATAAATTTTATATTATTTAATCATGATTTGTTCTTTTGATTTTCTTTATTTATATATTTTCGAATACTCGTGGTTCGATTTTAAAATCGAGGGCCACTGAAGTTGAATGTTTCTCAGAAAATATTGAATATAATCAGTTTGCACACTTCTTACATATTTTTAAACCATTATCTGTTCAGAGCCTTTTGATTTTCTTCTCCTTTTATAAATATTTAGCCCACATGGTACAAAGCGGGTACATGCTGTTGGGAGTAAATTTGTATGATTTTGTGTGTCTCTTACTTTCTGTTTTTATAACAGATGAATCGATTTATATACGGTATTCGCCATACCATTCGATATTTCTACAGAAAAATTTAGAAACATTTAAATCAACTTCAGCTGCCATCTTGGATTAGCTATATTGAAATGACAAAAATGGGGTGTTGAAGTTTAGCATAGTAGCCGTTTTAATGCCGAATTTACACGTATATGGTAGTTAAAGCAAGTTACTAACTTTAGTAGCTTTTAGTTTAGTATACATCTACACACATTTTAGCAATATTTGTTTGGTTGATTTGAAATTTTTGGATAAGGACGGCACAATCTAAGATATTTTTTTGTTTTGTTTTAATCTAACATTTTTTTATTTACTTCCCTCGCTTACCGAAGGCAAGTATTAAAATCGTGAAAAAATCATCCTCCGAAATTTCTCCGGACTTTCACTTTTCAAATTCAGAGTATTATATGTAAATTACGAAAATTAAAGCCATTTTATACCGTCAATCTATCTGCCTGTCCGTCTGTCTGTCTGTTGGCGCTATGTCTACGGAGAAGGATAATACTTGGTAGGTAGTTGACGCTACTGCCAACGAAGAACTGGGAACAGTTTCGATGAAAAATATACTACATGAAAACATAATTAAGGGAAAAAAATAACGGAACACAGTAATATTTGACATGCAGTTAATACCAAGGAAGAAAAAAAATGAAAAAAATACAGTGTTAACTAAAAAAATTAAAAAATGTGACGGAGGACGATAATATTTCTCATGTAGTTGACACAATTGTCGAAAAAGAAAAATATGAAAAGAATATATACAAATTTAAAAAACAATGCGATTGAGGATGATAATATTTCGCAAGCAGTTAATACAACCGTAAAAGAAAAATATGAAAAAAAGTATACCGGGTGGTCATCCCAACAAAGTGATGGAGAACAAAAATATTTCGCATGTAGTTAACACAGCGTCGAAGAAGAAAAATATGAAAAAATATACAGGGTAGTCTAAAAAGTTTTTTAAAATGCGACTGTGGACGATAATTATTCCCATGCAGTTAATACAACTGTCAAAGAAATATGACAAAAATATACGGGGTGGTCACCCTAACAAAATTAAAAAAAAATGTGATTTAGCACAATACTATTTACCATGCAGTTAACACAACTGTCGAAGAAGAAAAATTTGAAAAAAGCAAGATACAGGGTGGTCATTAAAAAAAATGTTTAAGAATGTAAAAGAGGACAATAATATTTCACATGTAGTTAACACAACTGTCGAAGAAGGAAAAAAATATATACAGGCTGGTCACCAAATTTTTTTTTAAAAATGCGACAGAGAACGATAATATTTTGCATGCAGTTAATACAACTGCCCAAGAAGAAAAAACATGAAAAGAAATATACAAGGTGGTCACCATAACAAATTTTTTAAAAAAATGTGGCGGAGCACGATAATATTTAGCATGCAGTTAATACAGCTCTCAAAGAAGAAAAATATGATTTTTTTTTTAAATGTGAAGGAGGACAATAATATTTTGCATCTAGTTAACACAACTGTCCAAGAAGAAAAATAAGAAAAAAATTTATAGTTCACCACAGAATTCTTAGGCGTGTAAAAAATGCCGTCGTCTTTTATCTTTACAGTGCAGCCAAAGACGCTGACATTTTTTACACGCCTAAGAATTCTGTGGTTTACTTTGTAGGGTGGTCAGCCAAAAGAAAATTTAAAAATGCGATGAAGGCCGATATTTCGCATGCAGTTAATATATTAAAGAAGAGAAATATGAAGAAAATATACAGGGTGGTCACCCTAACAAAATTTAAAAAAAATGTGACGGAGGACGATAATATTTCGCATGCAGTTAACACAACTGTCAACAATGAAAAATATGAAAAGAATATACAGGGAGATCACCCTAAAAGATAATGAAAAAATGTGACAGAGAACGATAATATTTGGCATGTAGTTAATACAACTGTCAAAGAAATATATAACAAAATTCTATAGGGTGGTCACCCTAAAAAAATTGTGAAAAAATGTGAGGAATTATATTTTGCATATTGTTAACACAAGTTTCAAATAACAAAGATATAAAAAATATACAGGGTGGTCACTATAAAAAAAATTTAAAGAAAAAATGTAATGGATGACAATAATATTTCGCATGCAGTTAACATAACTGTCTAGGAAGAAAAATATGAAAAGTATACAATATTAAAATATAGAATAATTCATGAAACATAAAACGTCCGACAAAACATTGCGAATAAGAAGAATAAATAAAGTGTGAAAAACATTTTTTTATTTAAATATAACTGATGAAAATTATTTGACAAAAGATGTTTATTAAAATAATTTTGTCCGCAGTAAAAAATATTTATTGTATATTGTCTAAAAATTAGAATAATTAATTAATGTAAATATTGCAAATTGACGATGTTTTTAATAGGTTTGAATTCAAATAAATGCAAATTAAGATTATACAAAATTGTATTAATTCAAATCTAATATTTTAGTTTTCACTGACTTTTATGGTTATTATAAATGCAAATGGTTATTAATGAATGAGTATTTTGTAAATAATTAATAAAAATACGTTAATTATTCTACCAATTTGATTTATATTAGGTATATTTTAACAGGACAAACGTGTTTAGAAAACACAAAAAAATTGATTATATAGAAACCCATTTCATGGCAACCTGGATTAAAAAAGATGTTTCTATGTAGGCGTGTAGACAGTTTCTTGACACACTAATAAATTTAAAATGAAAAATTTAAGTTTTGATTTACACAGCAGTACGTTGCTAAAATATGAAATAAATTAATTACTTTATGAAGAGATTCTCTTTTAAAAATACCCTTAGACAGCTGGATTTTTATTGTTGAATGCGCATCCTTTGACATACCTGTCAAATTTATGACATATGTGTCAAAGTTGTGACGTCATCGGTTTTTTCTTAAATGACAAAAGGGATCATGTGATACCTCCTTTGAATGACCTTTTGATTCCCTAACGAATACCAATATTCATGTTTCAAACGTACAGCCTGACTATATAAAATATGATAAAATAGAATTTTTTAAATTAAACTAAGTACTAAGATAGTGAAAGCCGGACCTGGCTATAATAATATCCTTTCCCTAAATTTTTTCAAATGTTACAATCAAAGATTCGTTCTTTGCGTATACTTAGCCTTTAATTTTCAATAGAGAGTATTAAAAATATATATTTTTCGTCTTGCAAACATGCAACTGTGGTTGGATTAAATATTAAAGATGCGTTTATTTAAAGAAATATTAACATACTTTTATGTTTGTTTTTTATTAATTTTCAAATTCTACATGCTTTCATCATGCTCTCTACAAGAGAAAGTGCTTTTATTTGTTTTACATGTATTTATATTTATCAAAGCTCGAGCTAGTCATACTTTTATAATTATTTTTTTTCTTTTATTAACAGTTACCGACATTGCGGTTTAATCTAAATTTGTAATAAAATTTACATTAAATTCGACTAATTATTTTATCTGTGTTTAAACACAATAATTTCATTTTGTTTGAAAAACAATAAAGTCAAGTTCAAGCAGCGGATAAATCTTCAATCAAGATGACAGGAAGTCGTACGCTCTAGCGATTACTTTGTTTAAAATGTCACGCTTGGAAAAAATGCGTCGATATCTTCCAAATTCAACAAATGCTTAAATAAAATTGAGTCATGCGCGTTTGAGAAAAAAAAAACTATTAGACAAGTTACTTAACAAATTACAGGAAATCCCAAGTAAAAAGAACAAAGATTGATTTAGATTTAATTAAAAAAGTAAACCGTTACTTAATTCAATAAACAGATATAATAGAATTGAAATGAAGCTAAATTTTTTTCAATTATACCGTAATTATTATTCGTCGAAATCATCTATACTACACAATGCATTATATTCTTCGCACAAAATAAAAAAGTTAGTTTCGTTTTAACTATAAATGTTTAATTAAATGTTATCAAAGGAATTGAATGAAAATTGTGTGCTCCAAATTATTGGAAGTTAAATTATTTAGAAATGATCCTGGTATATATTTATAGAAAACAAAAAAAAAATAAGGGTATTTACTCAAAACTTCCCTCACGGTTTTGCATTTTTCTTTTATTAATTATTTTTCTAATGGATAACTACCCTGTATGTTTTTTAACATAAAAGTATATTAGGTTGTTTTCTTGGCAATAGTGACAACTATACAGGGCATTTGGTAAAGCGATGCCGACCCTGAACATGGAAGTACTGGGGGTCATTTGGCATCTATGTGACCTAACCCTATATGAAAAATGCTACGGTTTTTATAATGCCGATTTTGCACTTTTTTGAAAAATTTCCATTTTTCATCATTTATGTAATTATTACGCACTAAGTTTATTGATATTCTGAAATAATTTTTTCTTTATCCGAAATAAATATATTTCCAAAGAAAAATAATTTAAAAGTTTCTGTTGGTATTATCATATATATATCATTAAGTTTCTAGAAAAACACAAAAGGTGGCGGTTTTCAACAAAAAAAAATCACTACTTCCACATCCAGATTTCCTATCCAAGTCTCTTTAAAGAAAAAAAAAATACGATATTATATTTGCACTATGTGAAAATAATTGTTCATAGAATTTTATTAATATAATATTTGGAATCGTCTACCCCAAAATCTTATAAAACGATATGCTACACACACGGTAGTGGAGAGAGGGTTGTTGCAAAAAATGTTTGTGGCCTTTGGTTCTTGTACAGTTGTACACACAATAAATCATAACTTTTTTACTCCCTTTACTAATATTGTGGAGGTGGCTAATGCTAAAAGAATTTTTGAATATTTTGGTTTTAAGATACGCGCTAAATCACAATTTTATTTTTTTACCCCCTTTAATAATGGAGTGGAGGTGGTAGAGAGGGTGGCTCATGTAAAAAAAAATAAATATTTGGTTTGGTTCTTGTATATACACACACGCTAAATCACAATTTCATTTTTACCTCTTTTAATAATGGGGTGGGAGTTAATGTCAATAAAAATTTTGAGGCCTTTGGGTCTTGTATACGCAGTAAATCAATTTTATTTTTTTAATTTTCTTTAACAATGGGGGTGGCAATGGGGGTTATTGTGGGGTTGGCTAATGGCAAAAAAATTTTGAGATCTTGTCTTCTCGTACATACACTAAATTTCAATTTTTTGGACTTTTACTTGCTTGCTTACTTACCCATTTACCTCCATTTATCCCTCAATCCTTCAACGGGATAGCATCAAATCTAGTTCCAGATCTCGTTACAATGTTACCAAATTTCAAGTCAATATCATAAACGGTTCCAGAGTAACAGTGAGCACAAAAAAGTGACAGACAGAACGACAGACTTATACTTAAATTTAAAATCTCGACGTTTCATGACATGTTAGGCACATTTTTTTTTACCGTTACTAAACTTCCACTTCACTTCTACGTGAATGTGGGAGTAACAAGGTTATCTTTTCCAAAATTTTATTTAAAAGCTTACATAATTGTTATTTTTATGTTCGAAATGAGATTTCTTATTTTTAATGAATTTCCCTGCTCGACTTATTTCAACTATAGTCGTCCTTGTCTTATTTCTGTTCGTAACTGTAGGTCAGCTTACTCCATTTTTGCTATCAATTGAGGACGGTTTTTAATTTCCTCATTGTAGACAAGTTCATTACCGTGTCACCGTCTACCTATTGACCTATTCTTAGATCGAACATATCTTTCTCGGTGAATCGGGCATAGTGGACCTATTCTGTGGCCTTCACGAACCCCAGATTTAACGCCTCTAGACTTTTACGTGCGGGGTAAGATGAAAGTACTTGTCAACAATAAGGAAACTGAAAGCCGTGCTCAACTGACAGCAAAAATGTAGCAAGCTGTCCTATTGTTACGAACAGAAACAAGTCTAAGGAGGACTACGGTTGAAATAAGAAGTTGAGCACGGAAAAGCGTTATAAATAACGGATCTCATTTCGAACATAAAAGATGATAATGTTGTAATCTCTTAAATAAAGCTTTTAAAAAGACAGTTTTGTTTTTTTTGAAAACCTCCGCATATATATAATTTTCGATTAAACGAAAAATAATTGATATTGTTTTTGTTTGATAATACCAACAAAAGAGAATAAAATAGAGAGGTTTTCAAAATAATTTTAACATCTAGGCGACTCATTTAAAAATTCCTATATGGCTTTGAAATGCGATATCTTAAGATATAATTACAATTTTCTTTTATGAATGTATATTTTTTTCTAACCAACAGAAATTTTTAAATTATCTTTCTCTCTTTTGGAAGTTTACTTATTTCGGATAAAGAAAAGAACTATTTCAGAATATCTAAAGTTAAACTTGGAGCGTAATAATTACATAAAATATGGTGATGAAAAATGGACATTTTTCAAAAAAATGCAAAATTGGTATAATAGAGAAAAAAAAGTAGCATTTTTCTTATAGATGTGTTTGACCATATAGATGCCAAATTACCCCCTGCACCTTTCTGTTCAGGGTCAGAATCGCATTACCAAATGTTATTTTTCTCCATTCTTCTTTAGTTATTTTTCAGAATGACTAAATTTCACGGCCCTATCTCAATGTTTAAAGTGAGGATTCATTCCCATGTGGAAATCGACTGACGCTCAGCACCCACGTTAACAAGACTCTACGCAACGTCTAATCCATGTCCAGGAGTCTGTGCCCGCTCCTGGCAGGGGGTAGCGGACTTAACAGCACGAATAAAAAATTGTTGTACACGATGGTGATCAGGCCGGCCATCACATATGCAGCGCCGCGCCGGTGTGGTACAGCCACGATAATGTGGAAATTGAGTATTAGAACACAAATTTATGCGCCTCATTTCAGACTGTGATAGGTCTCACCTCCCTCAGAGACCACTATGCGCGTTGCTATGACGTAACCCCACTAGTGGACTACGTCCAAGAAATCTCACAAAGATTCTATAAATTCGAACTGAACGATAGTCTGCTAACTCGCAATATAACCCGAATCCCGAATCAGAGAGCATAATGCTATCATTTTCGACATAAGATACCCATTACCATACCAAGTGTTGCCCATCTTCCGGCAACTCTTTTAGCCACACTTCCTTCTATGATAACTTACATCTACCCTTACTCTTTATATTTCCCCAACTTTACAGCTTTCCAGTTCCTCTTTTCCCCCTCTTTGTGTTTATAAAATTTTGTTATTTTATCCTTTTTGTTCCTTTTGTCCTCTTTTTGTTTTCTCTAAATCCCCTCTTGGCCGAAAGCTTCTGAAAAATCCTCATTTTTTTAAACCAGAGTTTTTAACCACGCTACCTTCCTTGTCAGACCGCAAGGTTGTCATTCGTTCGAACGTGTTTTTTCATTTGGTTCCGTTTTCAAGTATCAACAATTAAAAATTTTGTGAGTGCAGTGCCAGTAAGTTTTATTCTATTAATTAGTTTTAGGCACGTATGAGCACATTTTGTTTAATCACCTAGTTTTTAAGTCTGCCTGCCATATATGTATTTTTGAACAAAAAATAAATAGTTGTTGAATTGAATTGAATTTTTTGGGTATTCGCATGCGGAAATCCCCGGGCATATATAGATTTTGTTTATTTTTAAAATAATATAAAAAAATGTTTTTATCCTCGTTGTCAAGCACGTACAAAAAGCTACAATTTAAGGGAAAAAGTTTTAGTGTGATAAAATGGCAGGTTTTCATAACGCTTCAAAATTAAAAAAAAAATCTCTTTCCTTATGGAAAATAACATATTTTTATTTGTAAATTTCGATAATAGTTTACTAGAAAGACCTATAATTTCACCAAGTTTCATTAAAATAGATTAATTATTTTTTTACTAATTTCGGTTTACGTAAAATGAGAAATTTTCTTAATTCTTATTTTTTTCAAAAAAAAAAACAAAATAACAGATCAGATTTGCAGTTTTATTCACAATTTTGTTTACAAAAATTTTGATTTTTGTTTGGCCTAATCCGATGAACAGTACCCGAGATATTAAAAAAACGAGACAAAAACACGTTTTTCAAAATTTAAATTTAATTGCCAAGAAACGCTCTCCTCCCATATTGGACAAAACTGTACTGTATGTTCCTGATAACATACAGATTGCATTTCCACTAAAAAATCCCCCCCTCCAAACAATCGTTGAAATCGTATTTTTGATGTTTAGTTTTATTCCACTATGTATTGGATGGTTACGTGGAACAGCATGTATATGAACGTCGCCTTCAACTTTTATTTATTGCTTGTATATTGTATTTAATGCAAATAAAGACACATTTATTATTATTATTATAAATATCGAATTATAGTTATAAATATAAATATATGATACATTGTGTATGAGTATTTAACAATTAATCAATTTGTTGTATCCGTATATGCTTAAATTGTTTAAAAGTCGAGATTCGTTTACACAACAGTAGCAAACAATTGACGTGATTTTCATTTTATAATAGAATTCAGTATATTTTTTTTTTGATTAATTTATTGTCGTATTGTTTTAAAAATGAATTACAATCTAAATGAGTACTTTTCTCACGTTTTTTCTCTGTTAGTAATGGTAAATTATACTGTTTATATATTTGAAAGGTATCTTCGATTAACCGCAATTACTTCATTAATTCAAAGTGACTAATTCTTGGAAGAAAATGTTAATGATACGGAAGTGCAGAAACGATTGACAAATTTATTTTGGATGAAATATTTTTAAAATGTTTATTGTGTGGACACAAAACAAATATAATAAATAATTATTTTAAATATTTGTTAATATTCACTTTATATTGACTGAGACATCATTTTGAACATTCTTGTAGGTATATGAATATAAGACTACTGATAACAAATTTGATGTGTTATGCAAAAAATGAGGTAAGTAGCGTGGTAATCAAAACTAAATTTAATGGAATTGTAAGTGCTGACCAAAACGCATTACACAATATGGATGTATCCAAAACAAACCTTGAAGTAGGTTGCACTTTCATTACACTTCCATCTGCGAGCAGTGTTTGACTGTTTATACTGCAGAACGTTATAGTATTTGGCAAGCGCTGAGCATTCAGAGCATTGTACAATATTTGTTATAAGTTTTTTGAGCCATATGTTACAATTTTTCAGAAGACCCTTTGGTACAAATGATCTTTTCACTGTTGTTTTGTCTAGGATAAATTAATTTAAAAAATAATTTTACTTGATCGCCTAGTCACATTGGAATAAATGGGAAGAATTAGCGGACAAGGCTGCACATCAAGCAGCGGACAAAGAAAATATGGATAATATCCCAGTTCGACCCTTTGACGTAAGATCGGTATTTGAAGACGTATAGTGAAATTACTTAGAAAAGATAACATACGTCACGGCTTCGCGTATCATAGTTGACATAATATCAGTGCCGTACCATCCATTTTTTATTTAATTTCACTCTAATATCTAAGATAGTGAAATACGAATAACGGGGTGAAAACAGTTTTTGGCCCTTTAACGGACACCCTGAGGACACAAGATTTACCCAGAAAACAGTAAAGGCGATAAAAACCAATAGTACGAGTCCCTAATACCAGCCAAGTCGCTACCTATTATTATTATTATTATGAGAAAGGGGAAGGGTCAAATCAACGTAAAACCATTTTTTTCTTGATCAGCATCCTCGAAGACCGGGGTAAACGTCTTTAACAAGAAAAAAGGAGAAACAATTTTGTTCACCCCCTGACAGGGTAGATTCCACCTCTAAGTGTGGTTGCGGTCTACTACCTGACATAACCTTTCCCCATCTGTTATATCCCCATGAAAAAACAAAGAATCCCTGCAAAAATAGTCGATGACAAGCTGTCATATGAGAAATAAGCAAGAAGGTGTGGTTTTTGGCCGTTTCAGATTGTGCGCATGACTAAAAACTTTTTTTACCCTGTTATTCATATTCAGCATCCTCGAAAACGGGATTTCATAACTTCAACATGATTTTCCTTTTTTTCGAGAAAATCCCGACTGCTTACTTCCACTAAGACATATCAAATGAAATGGGAGGCAATGGAATCTAAACTAAAAGCTCTTAAGCCAGAAGCTAAAAAAATCTTACAAACATTATAAATCCTTGTATAAAGTGACCATTCGTCCCCCATTAAGGGGGGCAGTCCCCCTTTTAATGGACCTGTCCCTCAAAATGTCCCCCATTCCCGTGGTTTCACTAACACAACAAAAACTGTAAATTTCGCCCTCTCCTCGCTCATCAATTACACAGCCCCACAAAAATAAAAAAAAGTTCAGACCAGCGAACCAGACCCATGTATACCTATGTATTTTCGGTCCCTGAATCCGAATCCGAGGTCAAAAAAAATCGTACACCCCCAAAATCTTTAGCTAGAGCCAAAAAACACCCCTGGACTGGGGTAAAAAAAATATTAAGCTACGAGAATAGTTGTTACATCTTAATCGATCGAATTATACAAATTAAGGTTAAACAGCAGCATACATACAATAGATATAAAACACACCCCCAGTGAGGGGCGAAAACTAGCCCCCATTTATAAAAATCGATCCAAAACAGTAACGACTGCTGAAAAAGCTCAAAATGTCTAAGTTTCGTTAAAGTGATATAAAACTGCATCAGGTCCGACGTAATCTTCATAAACTGCCCCCATAGGGTTGAGAACAACCACCCTTAAGTTTAAAGGACACAAAACAATAGAAAACGTAAAATTCAACAGGATTTTTATTTTGCGTAGTACTCTAAAATACAGCTAGAAACTTTCGTACCATCAACGTCCTACAGTGTCAACCCTCAGATGGTGAGAAAACTACCCCCTATGTAAGATTTATCCATAAAAAGTTACAGTGACTTCTATAAAAATTCGAAACACCTGCGTTGTGTGGAAGTGAGCTATGTTCGACGCTGTGCTTGAAAATCACCCCTACGGGGTTGCGAGATGCCATCCCTATATCCGTAGGATATAGGGATGGCTGGAAAAACAGAGAGAAGCTAACCTGATTTACATTTTTATAGATGCTATGATTAGCAAAAATCATGATGCAAACTTCCAGCGTCCTACGGATATAGGGGTAGCATCTCGCAACCCCACGGGGGTGGTTTTCAAGCACAGCGTCGAACATAGTCTAGTTTCTTCCCACTTCCACACAACGCAGGTGTTTCGAATTTTTATAGAAGTCACTTTTTATGGATAAATCTTACATGCGGGGTAGTTTTCACACCATCTGAGGGTTGCCACTGTAGGACGTTGATGGTACGTAAGTTTCTAGTTCTATTTTAGAGTACTACGCAAAATAGAAATCCCTGTTGTATTTTACGTTTTCTCTTGTTTTGTGTCCTTAAACTTGGGGGGTGGTTGTTCTCAACCCTATAGGGACAGTTTATGAAGATTACGTCGGATCTGATGCAGTTTCTTATCACTTTAACAAAACTTAGACATTTCGAGCTTTTTCAGCAGTCATTACTGTTTTGGATCGATTTTTTTATAAATGGGGGCTAGTTTTCGCCCCTCACTGGGGGTGTGTTTCATATCTATTATATGCACGCTGCTGTTTAACCTTAATTTGTATAATTCGATCTATTAGGATGTAACAACTATTCTCGTAGCTTAATATTCTTTTTACCCCAGTCCAGGGGTGTTTTTTGGCTCTAGCTAAAGATTTTGGGGGTGTACGAATTTTTTTGACCTCGGATTCGGATTCAGCGACCGAAAATACATAGAGATACATGGGTCTGGTTCGCTGGTCTGAACTTTTTTTTATTTTTGTGGGGCTGTGTTATTAAACCTGGAATTTTTTTTCCATTATGTCTCTCCATTAGCAACATTCACTTTATCCTTATAGCATATTTGCATAATGTGAAATGCTTTAATTCGTCGTTTATCTTTTCGAGATAACATTCCCTTCTGAAATTATAAAATGTGTTTTTGAAACATCTAAGAGAAAATCGTCGATAAAAATTAAATAAAATAAGTTTTCTGGAGTTCTTAGGTATTTAGCTGCCCGCGCCAGGTGTCTTATAACGATCAATGTGTTAAGAAAAACTACAAAAATACATAAAAATGTTATAATTACAACTTGGTTAGTTGGATGAATAATGTCTAGGTTCCCTGTAATCTCTGACGAGCCGCTACTGTCAAACAAATATTAACGATACTTTTTAAACGAATCTATGGTTTACGAGGTTATTATTTCTTACGATAATTTAAATATGAAATTACTATAAAATTATTTGTTAAACGCTGATTAAAATATATTACTGACATAAAACCGCAATCATCAATCAAGAAATTAATGATGATTACTGCACATAATATCAAACAAAACAAACATATTTCCTCTGTACAAATAACAAACTAACATACAAATGCAGAACCAAGCAACTTTGTAATTGAAATAAATTCAAAAATCAAACGTTACACAGCAATTAAGCCAATTACGATCAACACATAAATCGCAATTAAGAAAATGAAAAAACACGAATGGCTAATATCAGAACTTAAAATACATAAACTTAATTAGGTATAAAATGAGAACTCGATATGAAAATAACGTTCCTCAAGCCCACTCGATATTAAAATCATAATAAACTTAATTCGAGGTATACGTCACATTAAATGCCAAACGCCAGCAATAAATTCTAATCAAGGGAATAAGAAACAGCCATGCCTAGGGCCAAATGCCAATTAGTTTACGATTGGTCGGCAAAAGTTCAACAAAGGACTTTTCTTCGCCATCTTGGAATTTAACACGCATCTACTACAACTTTTTTGGTTTTTAAGTGCGTAGGAGGTTGGCCTGGACGAGGAGAAAGCTCCTTCCTTACAGGATAATTAAAAATTAATAATCAATTACTTGTTGACGTTCAATTAATGAGTTATTATTAATTTATGGCAAGAGGATGGAATTTATGAGGTGGATATGTTTAATCTATTAATGAACCAAGAAAATTGTATATCAATAGCTTTAGCGCTAATAGGATTCGCAGTTACAGGCATAATTGGAGACGAGTTTTATTATTGAAAAATTAAAATAAGAGAAGATTTCCTGAGGCATGTTTCTTTAATTGGACGTCGGTAATGGTAGGTCCAATTAATTATTTCTGATAGAATACGTAGATTTGATTCAAATATTTTAAGACTAATGTAATCCATTGTTAATTTCATAGATGTCATAGGGTAAGAACATGCCGAAGATGCTATGCAGCTAGAAATTTAAATGTGACCGTACATGCCGAGGATGCTAGCCGAAGTTCATCCTAGCAGTTTACATCGAGGTCTACCGGCATGTCCACGTCGAAACAAAATAGTTTGTTTTCACATGGCAGTAGAGAGGAAGGCTTCGCGGTAACTTGCACTCTATTTGTCGTTTATAATTTTATATAGTTGGTGAGTTGCTCATTTTCAAGTTTATGTAGCGGTGCATAACATAGGCAACAGAATAAAAAAATGGTCTTTTTCTGGTACTCCATTGGCTATATGTATTTCGACGTGCTGAACACGAATCGGGTGTCCGTTTAGTTCCATTGGCCACCATTTTTTTGTAAATCGCGAAAATAACCTAAAAAAAACTCATAATTCAGGTTATTTTCGCGATTTACTAAAAATTGATTCGTATTCATTATGTTGAAATACATAGAGGTACCTATTGGAGCCCCAGAATCAGATCACTTTTCACTTTTTTTTTGTGTCTGGGTAATATATTTGCATACGCGATTTTCTAGAAAATGGCGGAGGATCCCCTGATATTCATATATTACACAGACACACATACAAAAGAAAAGGTCTGTTTCTGGGATTGCATTGGGCAACCCCCATGTATTTCGACATTTTCGACATGCCGAATACGAATCAGGTATCCGTTTAGCTCTGTTACCCACCAATTTTTAGTAAATCACGAAAATAATATAAATTATGAGTTTTTTTGTAGGTTATTTTCGCGATTTACCAAAAATGGTGGCCAATGGCGCTAAGCAGACACCTAATTCGTGCTCAGCACGTCAAAATACATGTGGGTTACCCAATGAAGTACCAGAAAAAGACAACTTTTTATTGTGTAATTTTCCAAAAAAAAAAAAATAATAAAAATGCCTACTTGTTACATTATACAGGGTGTAATCAGTTTCATGTATTAAAAAAAAACTGATGGTGGAGAACGACTAAACTAACAAAAAAACCTTATATAACATGGGATCTAAAACTCATAGTTTTAGAAAAAAAAAAAAAAAAAAAAAATCGAAACTTTTCAGTAAAATTGTTTGAGAACTGCTGGAATATTGGGATAGGCTTTATCTTCGCGTATGTCGGCGCCTCTAACCATCAAATACGCTAATACGGCTCTTTCGCAAAGTGTCGCGTTCCTTTGTTAGAGCCGCGAGGGCACAAGTTGATAATCACACTTTTTATGGCTTTTTAAAACTAGGTAAGGTAAGGTCTTTAGCTGTGCGGTATTTTAGTTTCTGTGGGCACTTTGTTAAGCACACACGTCATTTTATTGGCTTACCGTTCAAGTCGTTAAGTTCTTGATTACGTACAGACACTACTTGTTCGTTCTTTTTGTATTTGTTTTGGATTCTGGACCAAGTTTTTTTTTAATTCTTTATTGACAACGTTAGTTAATAGTTTAGTGTGGTATTTTAATGTGCATAGAAACCATAAAAAATGATCCTAATTTACTCAATGTGTTGAACGGAGTGCGTATGTTCCTAGTTCGACGAAAAGTGTATTGATGCAGACGGCGGCCATTTCGAACAATTTATGTATATCAAAAATAATGTATTGGTAAGTTCTAGATTTATTGAATATTTTAGTTTTCGATACTTGATTGGCAATTCGTTAAATAAATGAGATTTTTTCCTAACTTAAAATACACATAATTATTTTCTGTTATCGTATCTCAGACGTCTAACTCTTTATTTCCCAATGTCATGAAATAATTACTCGTTTTTTAAGCTTAACCCAGAACACTCATTTAGGTTACAAATGTTAATAAACCACATTTAAATCTGATAAATTATAAACAACAATAAAAGCTTCAATATTTTGTTCTAAATTAAAAAAACACATATGTAAAAAATGCTGTGTTTAAACCCCTTCTACGCTTATGAATTATTTGCAGTTCTGCAAAAAAAAAATAACGAATTATTTACATTTTTATAATTGGTTCTGTTGAGGCGCTCATCAAAGGTGCCACCCTTCTTTGCTTTGAACCGCCGGCCGGCGACGAGTCGGTCGGTAATCTTTCCACGTTTTTATGACAATTTAAAAGTTGTAGAATTATACCTAGTACACGTCCATTGACCCACAAAGGCAGTGATTCTCAAATGTTTCCTACCCTAATATTCAAATTGTTGACCAAGGTCAGTTTTTTTCAAAGTGCTCCTAGGGGAAAAAGTCATAAAGGTTTTTTGTTTGTCTAGTCGGTCCCCATTACCAGTTTTTTTAATGACATGAAACTGATTACGCCCCGTATACTTTAAAGGTACTTATACTTACTAAGTAAGTGTTAATACAATCTTAAATTACAATTTTAATTTTTTGGGATCTACACTAATATACAGGGTGAATCTGAAAGGCGCACTTAAAAAAATAATCTCCCTAAATAAGGAAGAAAATGAGGCGTACTTTGTCAGTTCCACCTTGTACTTGAAAAACTTTATGGACCCCGTACAAAAGTATAGGAAAAGGTCGTTGGGTTAAAATTTTTGAAATTTTAGGAAACCGCCGGTTATACTGAACGAGAGTTCTCATGGCCACAATGCTCAAAATTCAATAGTTCGGTCGCCAGTGGCCTTTGAAGTCTAAAAATATAGTGTTCTTATAGACCAATTAGATTATTTTATTCTCTATTTTTTTATTATTTTATTTTATTTTCAGATAATAAAAAAGAGTAAACAAGTTAATATTTTATTTACGCTGAAGTTTTCAATACGGTAAAGTAAGTCTGAATAACTCTCACGCTTCACTTTTTTTTGTGTGTAATGGGCTCATTTAGTGATATTTAATTTACAATATATTTTTGCATTTTCTGTAAGTATTTAACCTTTCAAGTATATAGTGAAAAAATTAGGCCGCTAGCGTTAATATTAACTGTAATATTTGATTTTCAATTCCTGACATATTTGAAACGCCCGATAGCGCGCGGATGATGTCACGGGACCCGCTTTATGAGCAGCGTTGCCAGTGTCAGTACATTTGTACTGAAATCAAAACTTTTATAGCACAATCAGTACGTCAGTGCTGCTTTCATTGTATCGCTACATTTTTTTGTATGACGTCCTATTTACTTATTTTGCAACTTTGACGACAAATTTTAAAGTAATTTATCATGATCCGTGAAAGGAAATACGGCACGATCAAAAGATCACCATGTTTTTGTTCGCAAGTTAGTTCCGGATTTTTCATCACTTTCGAAAATTTTGTTTCTCTGTATCTCGTTTGAATAAGGTGTTATCTTTGCATTCAAAAAATGTCTAATGGATGCTTGGCAATAGGGACCAACCTGGGTTATCCGCAAGGAAGTTGAGTATATTTATAGTCTATAGGAATTGTAAAAATGTTTGTGGTCCTTGAGAAGTTAGTGCACTGAGGGACATTTAAAAATTCAATACTAATTGCATACACTATTAATAATTTAACATGTGATTACAGGACACTGAAAGTATTTCGCATAGAATATGCACTGGCTGTTTTTGTAGTAACAGTTCAAGTGAATATTGCGAACATATTTTTTATACACCAAACAAATAAAAACTATCTGAGTGGCGAAGTATTTTTTTATATTCATTAAAATTCCTAGATATCGCATAAAGGATTTAATTAACATCTGTACTTTTGTTATAAGATCATTACTTTTTTGTTTCGATACCAGTACGTTAATTTTTTACCTGGCAATGCTGTTTATGAGTTATTCGGTCTGTTGTGCTTGCCTTATCAAACTATGTGGGTGCAGGCTAGCGGTCGATCCACAGACGGTCGACCGCTGGCTGGAGTGCGGGTGACTTGACGTCACACTGCGTTTTCGCGCACTCTATTTTCGTTGTTTATTTTGATGGAGAAGGAGTTGAAAAAAATCTAATATTTTGCACATTTACTAACTACAAGGTGTACTTTCGAAATACGAATTTTAAAAAAATGCTAAATGAGTCCATTTTCTACGCAACTCAGATTTGAAATAAAAAAATCGCTAATATTTCATAATTTTCCACCCATAATAACAAACGCAGTAGGTCGACCTTTTACATTGTATAAAATGTATGTATCACAATAATGCACTTTTCAGAGATCTACGCTTCAATTTTTTGAAGCCGATTTAGATCGGATTTTTCTAGTCTAAATCGGACCTAAAATACATTTTTTAAGGGGGTGATTCCAAGCAAAAGGCGACACACTGTAGAGAGTAAAATTATTTTCATGAAATACAACAGAAGCACGTCAAACCCCTGAGAGACTGAATAATATAATAATAATAACGTTTATTCATAAATAAAGAGAACAATAGCCTATGGCATTTTAATAATAATAATAATAATAAATAAACGTGTAGTCGACTCACGAAGCACTCACACGTCATGGACTGTGATTACTTGTCTGTGAGCTAAAACCTACCAAAATCTATTTATAATATGGCATTATTTAGTTAAATTTAAATATATGTACATATTTTTTTTTCATATTTTTTCTTTACATTTTTTTTTAATATTACCTATAAGTATTTTTTTTTTATTTTAACATATCGATTATATAAGATAAAATAAATTAATTTTTTCACTCATATAAATATACTTAGTTTCTTAACTACGCAAACAAATCAACGGTGGTACAATCTGAAACATAAAATTATGTTTGACTTTCTCAGAATATATCACAGCAAGGGCTAACACCGTTACTGATTAAGACTAGGCATAATAATATGTTTTATCTATTATCGCATCAAACATCCATTGTTTAATTCTTTTTTTTAATGAATGGAGACTGTTTAGCGTTTTAATATCCTGCGGTAATGCGAAGTACATTTTGGAGCAAAGGTATATATAACATCTTTGACCTACTGTTTTAGTGCATTTTATGTTTCTAGAAATAGACGCAGTCTTTGTCCTGGTGTTATATTGATGTTCGGAAAAATTTAGAAGTTTTTTGTTTTTAAATATTTCAGTACACATGGCTAAACGAAACAACTGACGCACATCCAGCACTTTTGCTTCTTTATACAATAAATCAGACGAGTACGTATATTTTCTTTTCAAAATTATTTTTAGGCACCATTTCTGCATTACATCTAATGAGTGTAAGTAGTTATTATTAACTCCCCCCTAAGCTAAAATTGCGTAATTTATATGGCTTTGAATTGGGGAGAAATATATTGTTCTAAGGTCGCGAAATTCTAGAAAGTCGGTTAGACATTTTATTTTTGAGATAATGCCCCTGATTTTTCTTACAATGAAGTTTATTTGTTTATCCCATCTTGAGTGACAATCTATAATGATACCTAGGTATTTAACGTTATCACTTTCTTTCAGACTTATATCATCATGATTTATTTCTATCGATATGAATTTATATTGTGGTAAACCGACTTTATATGAACTGAATGCTACGTATTTTGTTTTGTCCGAGTTTAGTGTTAAGGTGTTATTGTTAAACCATGTTATTATTGTGGAAAAGTCTTTTTGTACGTCAGCCCGTACGGAATCCCATGTTTTACCTTTATATAATATAACCGTGTCATCAGCGAAGCTTGTTATTTTCCCCAAACTGTTCAAGCTCAGTAGGTTATTGATGTATACCGTAAATAGTAATGGTCCCAGTACGGTTCCCTGTGGGACTCCATACATTAATGTTTTGGGATTACTATATACTTCTTGTATTGAAACATAATTAGTTCTGTTTTCAAGATATCTTTTGAGAAGTTGAAGAGTTTTTCCCCTGATACCGACAGCATAAAGTTTTTGGAGCAGTTTATCATGGCAGCCAGTGTCAAACGCCTTTGCAAGGTCAACAAAGACTGCCAAACCTGGTTCGCTCTTCTATCTAAAGACTCATAGATTTTAGAGGTTAAATCACATATCGCATCTTGAGTAGACCTATTTTCCCTAAATCCATATTGTTTATCTGAAATTATTTTATACCTATTTAGGAAGCTCAATAATCTTTTTTTAATAATTTTTTCGAAAATTTTTGCAAAATTAGATATATAGGGTTATAGGTCTATAATTACTTATCTCATCTTTTGCTCCGTTTTTATAATGTGGTTTAACAATTCCAACCTTAAACACAGATGGTACTATACCTTCATTAATTGCCTTATTGATTAGGTGAGTAAATGGTTTTATTATTAACGCACTAATTTTTTTAATTATTTCAGATTTTATGCCGTCGATGCCAGGGAGTTTATTATTTTTTAATTCTTTAATAGCCTGATTAACTTCCAAAACAGTTATCTCACTGAGATATATGGAGTTTTCATTATATGATAATTGTAATGGTGTTGATACGTGTGACTGTAAGATTTTTTCTGCACGATTTTTTCCTAAATTTGTATAATGGTCATTAAAACTATTTGCAATGTCAACAGGATTATTTATTATAATGTCGTCTTTTTGCGCCGAACGAAACTATAATTGATAAACTTCTCTGCCACGTCTACCCAGAATAGCGGCATCGATGCAATGCATGGTCTGATGAATCTACTGAGACTACGAGCTGCACTTCTAGTGGCGTAGCATCTTCAGCATGTTCTACTAGAAGTTCAGGCCACAGTTTCAGTCCATGCATCTAATCCATCAATTTGTAAAACAAACCTGTACGTTTAAATGTGACCGCACATACCGAGGATGTTAGCAGTGTGAACCGCTCCTAGCATCGTCGGTATGTGCGGTCATATTTAATTGTACAGGTTTGTTTTACAAATTGGTGGCTTCGATGTATCGACTGAAACTGCGGCTTGAACTTCTAGCTACGTAGCATCTTTGGCATGTTCGTACCCTAACATTTGGGATGACTTAAAAAAAATGTAGCTAAATTTGCAATTGAAGATGTCACAATTTAAAGTTGAAATCATAACATGAAAGTTGCATTGTTGTTTAATCTGCATTTTTATTGGGTATTTTAAATACTTCAATACTTTTAAGCGAATAAAATCATTATTCTATTTATTTAATATAAGCAGGAAACTAGAGGCCGTAACAGGGTACTTTTATTCATTTGTATTTGTATCTTATAAACCTTTATAGTTCAATAAAACTTAAAAATTTAAAGCAAGAAATCAGATAAAACTTTGCAAATATGTTCATTTTTGCTAACTCTTTCAGGAACCGGTGAGTCTACCTCAGAGTAGGGAGTTTTTAGAGGAACTAAAACGGGGGGGGGACGTTTTTTGAAAATATTTGAAAAACCAGGGTTTTAGCGAAAAATTACGAGATCTATTTTAAAGTTCATGACATTTTCGTTAATTTGAAACAAAAACTGATTAAGATACAGCATTTTAAAAGAATCGGATTTATACGTTTTTCCGCAATTTACTCAAAAACAAAACGTACCAGATCAAAAATAATTTAATAATAATAATTACAATACTTCTTATTGTGCAGCACAAAAGGACAAGATACATTTTTCAATGATTTTACAATCTTACCCCATCATTAAAACATATACACTATTTTTTTCCTTTACATTTCGACCTTACGATCTTAGCATTTTGGCCAGAAAACAAATAATGTATACATTAATTTTAAGTTATTCCTTTGTAATAAACTGCTGGCCAATTGAAACGGACCAAGCGAATTTTTAGGTTGAATTTAAGTCCACATTTTTTGAGAACGAGAATAGATATCGACGTGCGGTTTTTAGGATTTAAAAGATAATTTATTTGTGAAACAGCAAGCTTTGTCCAATTCTTTTATTTTGAAGCAGGTTACTATCTATAGGGTGTGAGAGAAAGCTTTTTTTACCAAACTTTATAACTTCCGAGATTCCACAAGTCACAAGTCAGGGGGAAAAAGGAATTTCTTAAATTTTTTATATATCTCTTATTTTATAAGATACCGATTTTTTTCTAGAAATGTGTAATCTTTCTCATTTTTTAAAGTTACTCCTTATTCAGTTTTGTTTATGAGGTCTCCTTTGCTTGATTTTAAGTGCAAAAAATAATTTAAATGCAAATGAGAACAAAATAAATTATGATATCTTAAAGTTGAAAAAAAAACTTTAAACATATTTGGTCTTTCGAGCCGGAATCCGATTTGTGAAGTAAGACGTTTAAGTCAGTAATAAAATACTAGAAAACAAATAAAAAAAGGCCCTCAATAATCAAAGCAATCATATTCTCAAGAAATAGTTGTCTTAAGTGATGAAAAATTGTCCAATTCTGAAAGGAAATCGCCAAGCTTTCCCATTTTTCGATAACAATACAATTATACGAGTTGATGGACAGCTGTCAATCTCAAATTTTGACAAAAGTTTTCAATTTTACTCAATTGTTATTTGTTAAAGAGAGTAAAAGACTTTTGCTGGAGCCCTTCCGTAGTCATGTAAGATTGGATGCAGAAGTTCCAGAGGTCCAAGATGTAAAAAATCTTTTATATTCTTTTATACATAATATGTTGATGGCGTGATGCCGCCAGACATGCTATACAACAAGCGAAGACCAACTAGCATAATTATCAAGAATCGCAAAACTTCTGGCAAGATGTTGTGAATAAAATGAAGAACACATATGTGATTCTAAAATGTATATTAGATGAACTTTGTCTTCTTTACTCAGACAAATCTGGACTAAAGAGGGTCATTGAGGTGACATGGAAGGCGGCTAAAATACATTTTAAACATTTTTTAAAAATAATTTTCTAGTGCTTGGTAAGGATTTTCGATTTGGTGGAATTATGCTTTCTCATGGCTTAATTCTAATACGTTTCTAAAAGTAATCCCTGTTTCTAAAACTATTATTCTCTTTTCTAATCGAACTCATTGGAACCACAGAGTTCATAGTGACTTGGGGAACCTGGAAAACCTGCGAAAATCGGGGAAATTGAGGTTGCCTAAAAATGTCGGAAAAGTCATGGAATTTGGAAAATTTATTGATAAATCGGGGGATTTTAGCAATTTTCATAAAAAGTCAGGGAATGTGAACATTTTTAACGCTCATAATATAAAACTACGAATTATACGTTCAAGCATTTAATGAGACTGTAAACAGTGTCTCTTTATTAGACGTGGAAAATAAATCCCAAAGGTCCTGAAAAACCTGGAAAAAAGTCAGGGAATTTAAGTTTGAAAAATTACTATGAACCCCGGACCAGAAATATAGTAGTAGTAATGCTGGGAATATATTCCGTTTCTGGTAAGATATTTATTATTTGTAAAAGAGTCTATTTTTTTAAATAAATGGTGAAAAAAAACCGTTTTTTTATTAAATTGCCAAATAAACAAATCCATTATAGCAATATAATTTTTGACAACTTTATTTTGTTCATATTATTAAGAGAACACAGAAAATAAGTGAAATACTTGGAAGTTTTGAATATTTTGGTACCTTTATTAATAATACAGGCACACAAAATAAAAAAAAAGTGATTTCTTCTAATTAGACCTTTATAGACCGGGAGCCCGTATATAAAATGACTGACTATCCGGCGAACTTTGAAAATATGTAAAATGGATTGTTCTTATATAAGTTAGCAATTAATGGACCGTCAGCTGGTTGGGTAGCGGTGGGGGTGGCTGCCAAAGGGTTGAAAACACATAAAAAAATTGAGAAAAAATTATCCGGCGAATGCTGAAACTTATATGAGGGGAAGATTATGTTATATAATGAAAGTAGAACATAGTCAACGGGACAGGGGGCGGTGGATTTAGCGTGAGCTGATCGATCAATCAGGTCTGAGAAAATGAAAAATTTAAATTACTCGGCGAACTTTAAGATAATATTTATACTGAGATTCACGAAAAACATAGTCAGCTGCAAGTATGTGGGTGGAGAAGTCGTCAGCTGGTACAGAACAGTGCTGAGTGATGATCGCCTGCGAGGCAGCGCGCATCACCTTTCTTGCATCAACTGACGACTTTTTAACCCACATACTTGCAGCTGATTGTGTTTATCGTTAATCTTAGTAAGAATATTATCATATACCCGAATTTCAAAGTTCGCCATAAAGATTTAATTAGTAATATCGATATTGATAACTCAATGTTAGAAAACGTGCGTGCGGCATTCCCGAGTTTCTTTTTTTAATTTGATTAAATATTCAATTTATTATTAATATACATTATTTTATGAGAGTATAAATTAATACATTCGTACATTTCAAAATTATACAGAATGATCTGCTCAGAAAATTTATTTAGTTTACTGAAAATAAAAATAAATTTATTCGGCTTCTGATAACAGATCTTCCTCATTCTCATTTCCTTCCAACTTCCAACTCATCACTCTCTTGATGCTCAAAAGGTAAAAGTAAAAGGGTAAAAGATCATTTTTCTCTTTGTCACTCGTATCTAAAAAAAAATAATTATTTATAAAAAATTGATTAAGATTATATAATAGGATGAAAAAGGAAAAACACAAATGATATAATACCTTCAGTATTTTCGGCATCTCGGATAATCATTTCCACTTATGGAGATAATTGGTCTCCATCAAACCACTTGCAAGTTAAATTTGTTTTCCTCAAGCTGTAACCCATAACCAAGGGATCTAATGTAGACGGCACTTATTTGTGTGCGTTGTTCCAAATCGTGAAAAAGAATCCAGCGGAAATTCATTGTCATGCAGTTTCCGCGCGCAAAACAACCTTTGATGCGCACACTAAATCGTAAAATTTTTTTTCTTCTTGATTTTGAATAATTTTGATTTTGAATTTTTTTTTCAAGGCTTTTCGTTTGGCACTATTGGCATCCATTTTAAAATATAAAAAAAAAACACAAAAAAACAAAAAAGTCGATTTGCACACCCTTCTGCACGCGACGACTGCCTAAAATTTGCGTTTCTGGCATATTCATGGTAATTTCACTCATATATATGATTGGCATACATTTTAAAAACGTTGCACCTGACTGGTCAAGTACCGCCAGTCTAATATGCGGTATTCTAGAAAATGGTGGAGGATCTGGTGATATTCATATATTACACAGGCAAAAACAAAAAATAAATGGTCTTTTTCTGGGACTCCATGGGGACGGTAGCTCAGTGGTTTAGCGCGTCTAGCTAGCATACTGGCGTACCTAGCGAAGCAGGTTCAATCCCTGCTCATCGCGAAATAATTTTAATTATAAAATTATCCCCAAGAAGTGGTTCGGACTCCACTATAAGCTGTAGGGCCTCGTTTCTCTTTACCTAACACAAATTCATTCTGGATTTTCAAGGAGTTACTTCGGTGACTTGAGAAGCGGTTAAGAAAACATTTCAACAAACATTTCAAAACATTTCAACCTCTACGGAATACGAATCGGGTATCAGTTTAGCTCCATCATCCACCAATTTTTTGTAAATTCCGAAAAAAAAATCTAAATCATGAGATTTTTTTTTAGGTTATTTTCGCGACTTACAAAGAAATTGTGGGTGATGGAGCAATTCTGACTCCGGATTCCAATTTAGCGCGTCAAAATACATAAAGATAAGTTGCTCTAGTCAGAAGAAGAAACCACTTTTTTTTATTTTGTGTGCCTGTGTAATCCAAGTTGCCGGTGGCTCGGCTCCAGCATGTTGGAAAAACAGAAGATATTAACCTATTTTTTCTTAAGTCAATAGCTTGGACGTAGTAACTTGAAGAACCGAAGCATATTTTAAAAATTCTCGTTTTTCCCAATTTACTTTATCATGACTTGAAATAATCTACATTTGCTTCATACGATAAAATTAAGTATTGGAGATGAAGAATGTTCAAGAATAGGATTTCTTGTTGAAAGCTTTATTTAGTAGAATCCAACTACAGTGTTTATTTGAAGATAAATTTTCCCACAATAATACATATCATTTCCACACCACTATGAGATAGAGTATACAGCGCCTTGTTTTATATTTGATTTCCCCTATAGGACTATAACACATTACGTCAATAGTATTTGGTTCATTTTCAGTGTTTTTTCGACAGTTCCAATAGTTTCATCATCGTTTTCATACGGTTTTAGCAATGTTTCAGTTGCATTATCTGTTTTGTGCTCTTCTTATATATTTTCGCACGTGCAAAAATTTTAAGTGATCGAGCTGTTTAGGCTAAATTTTTACAACCACACAATCGATGTGGACCAACCACATCTATTTGTTTACTTGCAAGAAATGAATTTTAGCAAGGTTTGAGGAGCCGGATAATGATAAGTCCAACATCACTTCTTTTCCAATCCCATGTTTCGGGATTTTGTTCAACGCCCCAACACCATTACACGTGATGATATGCCCGGAATTAGAGCTGTCGTGCAATTTTTCTCTTAGGTGGTAATAGAACAAGATTGAATTTCCTCTTAGCGAGCGATTTTATAAAACAATCGCATCAGTGTTTGTCCAGGGACGTGTTCTTCTGCCTCTGAAAAGTCATCGGGTGGAGCATCTGAATTTTTAAACACTAGAATCATATTGTTTAAATACTCGTGTTCTTGTATAAGTCAGAAATATGAGTTGAAAACTATACTAGTCTTGACAGACTTAAAAACTGCATTTATACAGGGTGGACCATTAATAATAGGCCATAGTTTAAGGGTGGATTCTTTGGATCAGAATATAAGAATATAACCAAACACGCTTTCGTAAATTGTTGCTGTGGAAAAAGATACAGGGTGTCAATTTTGACAGAGTATAAAACTATATAAGTTCTATGTTATCTTTTTAATTTTTGTAATGTAATGTAAATGTAATCATAATAGTTATATCCTTTTTAAAAATATATAAGTATTCAACTAAATATTTATATAGAGCGGTAAACATAAATAAACTTTAATAAATTAAAAAAAAAAAAAATAAAATAATATTCTCCAATACATGCATGCACAGAAGTCAATCTGATTTATGAAATAGAATTTTATATTTTAATCCAAAACACGTGCAAGTCATTCGTTTTTTTTTCTTGCTCTTTCTTGGAATATTGTAACTATTGATAACAAAAATTTTGTTGCATTTATTACAGTACTCGTTCTTACCTAATTTGAAGGCGCTTGGTTCAAATCTGTAGGTAGTTTTGCACTGTAAGCTCTAGATTTTTTGCAATTCGACATTTTCATTTTCTCGAAATATGACGCTTTATATAATGACAAATTGATCTTAGTTCAAGATGGCACCAATAAATTATAATTTATGGGTACCAACTTGAACTAAGGTCAATCTTATGAGCCTTTTTAAAATTCAGACATTTACTATTCATTTTTATTTTATGAAATTAAGAAAAAAATTGAGCTACCAGTTTGGAGCTCCAGGAGTCTGGCGTTCTGAGGTGGTCGCCTCGACGCCATCTGGTTATGCAAGACACAAAGAGCTTGAAATGAATTTATGTACAAAAAATACTCATCCAGAAATTTTTTTTAATTTATAAAAATCACAACAACGGCGAAAAATATTTCAAGGTATAAGCGAGTGGAAGAAGTGATTTGATTTTTGTACGTCAGAAAATAAATTCATTTTAGAACTTTTTGGTGCCTTACATAACCAATGTCGGCTATTTTGTTAGAACAAAGATTAAATATTGATTTTCATTTTTGATTAATGGAGACTGACTAAAAGGCATGTGTCTTTTGTAGTTCAAATATTTTTAGATAGGTGTTTTGTAAATAATTTCATTCTGTGCTACTTATTTTCTTGTATAAGTCTTGTATAATCAGAAAAATTCGAAGATTAGACATTGCTATTTTTTAGATAGATTTTTATTTTTGATTAGTCATCAATAATTTTCTCTACTTATTCCTAAATCCTAAAAAAGTGTTTCTATTTCACTTTTGTAACAAAAAATTATTTATTCAATTGCTTTTCTCTATAATTTAACAAACGGATTTGGAATTTTCAGTATTTGGATTGATCAATTTTTATTATGATCAGAATTCTGGGGGGGGGGGGGGGGGTCGACCCCCATGACCCCCACCTTAGGACTGTCAGTGGGGAGAAGGGACATAGAATAAACCGGAACTCGACAAAAATTTCAACAAAAGAAACAGATATTAAGAAAAGAAAAATTAAAGAAACAGCAATAATATTTTCAGGTTTCTGGTTCTTGTACATACACTAAATCACAATTTTTTTTCATCCCCTTTAATAATGGGGGTGGCTAATGCCAAACATTTTTTTGAGTCCTTAGCTTCTCTTGTATATACTAAATACCAATTGTATGGACTCTTACCTGCTTGATTTACCCATTTACCCCAAATTTGACCCAATTTACCCCCCAACCCTTCGACGGAACAAGATGAAAATATAATCTAGTTCCAGATTTCGTTAAAGTACATATGTGTACCAAATTTCAAGTCAATATCTTAAACGGTTCCAGAGTAAACGTGCGCACAAAAAAGTTACAGACAGACCGACAGACAGACAGAAATTTTTTTTTCGCTCAAACTTAAAATTTCGACGTTTCATGATATTTTAAGCCTATTTGAACAATACAAATTTTTAAAAATTTTTTTGTCGTTACTTCCACTGGATGTGGAAGTAAAATTTTTTCTAGACGAACCTTTTTGGGGTCTGTCTATTGGGCTAACTCATACTTCAAGAATCAACAAAATATAATCCATCAATCAATTGTCTTCAGTATCATCAAAAACTGCAACACACCATCGTGTATGTTAATGCAATAGGAATTAGATTTTTTTGGTGATTATTTGCCTTATTAGTAGTTAAATTCAGCAGATTGAAGAACATATACTTTCAATGTCTCTCCAATTGTTGTTAGTAGTGAAAAGCTATAATAATAGCATATGTTTGTAAGTTTATTTATTAAACATGACTGATTTCATATTTCAGGCTAACTCTAACGAATCGGTTATAAAACAATTAACTTTTTAATTAAATACAATATACAATAAAACGGCAGTAAAATTAACTATAGATTAATGATCTAAACGCCATATAAAATTATACAAACATAAACTCTGCCGTGTGATCATCAAATAATTTTTAACAAAGCCTTAATTAATGTTAATCATTCTATAATGACTTTATATGGCCAATTAAAATAACCGACTAGTAAATAAAATGGGGTTACTCAACAATGTAAAGCAATATAACAGCTTGTTAGCTGCCGCTTTATAACACTTAATAGACATCGCGCGCTTAAAATTTGCTGGGCTCCCATAAAAGATACTAGAACAAATTGTATTTAAATTGGTTATATCTTTTTTATTGTTTATAGTTTACTTCCTTCCCTGAGTCAAATTACTAGGCATGTTTTACAAAATAGCTAGTCATGAAGATAAGTCTAATATGCAGGCATTCGTTCTAGATCATGATGTTAAACATAAAAAATGAGCAAGTGTATTTGTTTAGCAAAGCAAAAACATATATTGTTAAGTATGATGCCATAACAAAAATTGTACTGTTCTATCAGAAAGGAGGATGATAAAAAGTGGCGAATTTTGGCCTAAGCTGAACAAAGGAAAATGAACACGGTTTTTGATAGCATTTTTCCCGTAGTAAACTTTTGAGATCTATTATATTTTACTTTAGATTATGGTTTTTAGTATATATCTCGTAGAATATGATTCTCTACTTCGCTTTGCAGAAAAATGTCAGGAAAAATAAAGAGAATGCCCAAAAATGTATAAATTTGAGTCTGTAATATTCAAAATTTAAACTTTTTAAGATCTAGAAATTATTATGCGAGATTCTTGCAGTATTTTTCCCGTAGGATACGAAGATCAACTCTTTTTTGCGGAAAAATGTTGCGAAAAGGTGTAAAAATTAAAAAGACGCTTGAAAACTCACAAAATATAGCCTAAGATAATTAGAATTTTAACCTTTTAAGATGCAGAGTATATAACTAAAAATCGCGGTGGTTTTTCATAGTATTTTTCCTTTGGAATACGATGGTCTACTCTGTTTTGCGTTAAAATGCCGGAAAATTGTAGAAAAATCAAGAAAATGTCCGATGACTCACAATATCTAGTTGCGTCATTCCTAAATTAAATAAATATATTGTGAATCAACGTTAATAACTTGAGATTATAGTAGTTTCTCGTACTTCTTCAGTGAAAAGAGAAGGTTAGCACAGCTATGCGGGAGAACCGGTAACATTTGGAAAAATGAAAAAAGTGTATACAGAGTATACAGTTTTATGCAAAAAATACTGCGAGAAAACATCGTCATTTCAAGTTAAATACGCTTGATCTTAATAGATTTTACTTGTGAATATTGCGTAAAATTTTTTAAAATTTTTAGACATTTTCTTCATTTTTCACATTTTTCCGCAAACAAAGTACACCATCGTGTACCACAGAAAAAATTCTACAAGAAACCACCTTGAACTCAATTTATGTATATTTTAAGCTACATATTGTGAGCCTTTATTCATTTTCTTGTGTTAATCAGATTTTCCAGGGATTTTTCCATACAGCTGAGTGAACTTCCATATTTTACTGGATAAATACTACGAAATAAAACCACTATAACTATAATGTTGGTTCTTAATATGTTTCACTTGGAAATGACGCAGATTAGATTTCCTTAATTTTTTCACATTTTCCTAGTATTTTTCTGCAAAAGAGAGTAGACCCTTATATCCCACGGGAAAAATACTACAAGAAACCACCTGCATTTCGTGTAATAAGCTCTGGATCTTAAAAAGCTTAAATTTTGAATATTACAAGCTCGAATTTGTGAATTTTTAAGCATTTTCTTAATTTTTCCGCATCTTCCCGACATTTTTCAGCAAAGCGAAGTAGAGTATCATATTCTATGAGAAAAATACTAAAAGAAATCACCATAATCTAGAATAAAATATTATAGATCTAAAAAGTTTAACTTGTGAATATCTCAGACAGGACTTTGTAAATTCTCAAGCATTTTTTTAACTTTTTCCGCCATTTTTCCGTGAAACCAAATACATCATCGCATTTTACGGGAAAAATGCTATCAAAAACCCAGTTCACTTTCCGTTGCCCAGCTTAGGCCAAAATTAGCCTCTTTTTAACATCCTCCTTTACATAGCACGTTGACACCATCAGCTTAGGTAGCCTTAGGCTGGGTGCATACGGGCGTTATATTAACGTACGTTGTGCATCGCATTAAAATTTATGTACCCCATTAGCTAATAAACACGAACGCTGTGATATCGAAAGTTCATGCAGTCTCAAAAAAATCAATTCAAAAACAAATTTATTTTAAATTAAATACACAAATGTTGCCCTAACTGAGCACTTATCCAGAGCCAGCCAGACAACCACGATGTAAATCACCGTGGCAATTAAAAGGCTGGGTGGAACGAGGTCGAGCCAGATTAATAGAAAATGGAACATTAAACACAATCTCGTTTTGCAGGATGGGCGAATTAAAAAGTGTATAAGATAACACACGTAAAAAAAAACTTAAAATAATTGGTATATAATGCAAAAGACGCTGGTGTAAATAAAATGTCACAGATATGGTTGGTCCGCACGGGAAAATCAACCAAAAAACCCGTTCTAAGTAATGCAGCAAGAGCGAGCGGTTATGCCAGACCGCACAATTTATAGTTTGAACTGTTTGTCTTTCTAGAAATTTTGATATTCAAAGAAAAATTTTGATTAGGAAGAGACAATTTAACGAGTCAAACACAAACAAAAAACAGCAAAAGGAAACAAAGAATAGAGTTAAAGATAGGACATTGTGTTTGTGAGATTTTATAGTTGGATAAAGAAAGGGGATGTGGCTAGATATGATGCCGAAAGATGGGCAAAGCCTGTATGGTAATTTGTGTTTTATGCGAAAAGGTGCATTATGCTATCTAATTGGCGTAAGTCTGATTCAGTATGGAAGACGCTAAAGCAGGGCGGCCTTAGTTCCTCAAGCGCCCTCGTGCGAAACTTTAAAAGGCGCCCCATTGTTCGGGTCAAGTCAGAAAAAAATTTTTTTTCGTCCTCATCCAAAACAAAATTTTTTCTCATAAATTTTCGAAAAAAAAGGTATGTTAAGCTCGTGGCGCCCTCACGTTGGGCACGGTCGCCCCCCCCCCCCCCCAAGACCGGCCCTGCGCTAAAGTGATCACAATTTCTTGGTCTACTAAAGAGCTCTACGCGCGTCGAAAGTACCGCTCGTGTATATTCACTGATATCTGCTAATGAAAAGCGGATTCGTACGTACCATATGTCGTATGCTATAAGTGTAAAACGTATCAAAAATAGACATAGGGAAATCCACAGAGTCATTCACTGTCAACGTATCGTAAGCCGTAAGCTTAAAGATATGGTGTATTATTATTTCTTTCAGTTATCGGTACGCAATTGGTTAGAACTGTAGATGATCGGGTATATTAGCTTTTATCAGAATATTTCCACAACACAACACACATGGTTTTTATATGCATGAATACGCCTATTTTTATTTCTAACCAGTACCTCTTCCTCTTCATTCATTTTCAGCAATTTATTAATTCAGAAGCAGTAAAAGAACAAAACAAGGTAAAAGTACACATGAGATGACATTTTCAACCTAGCACAGCGCATGAGTCCAAGGTTACCTTTTCCAAACAATGAATGAATGCATTCTATTTATTTTCAAATCGTACGGCTTATCGTTATAGTATACGGCATATGGTATGTCAACTCTGAGCGCGCCTTAATTCAACAACGCACGTAAAAGATTCTACCTACGATCACTACTGTAAATAGTAGAAAACACACTACCTGCCATATGTAAGTTGAATTTTACATATTGTAAACGAAACGCACTGTAAACAAATCGCACGGTAAACAAAACGCACGGGACACGCAATTATAGGTGGCTTATATCGCTAACGCGGGGTTAAAGAAAAAACAAATGCGTTTACGTAATTTTCAAACACTGTCAAAACTGACATAATATTTGTTGAATAATATTGTTGATTAGTAAACTAAATCCAGATTTTATTAAATAAATATGATCGTAAGTAAAGTATAGTACATAATTTGAGTTGTAAAGCAATTACGCACTCATGGAATACGCACTCGCCGCTACGCGGCATCGTGCGCAACTTTTCCATTCGTGCGTAATATGCTTCTTACAACACTCATTACGTAATATACTATTATTCATAATCGTACAAAAATAATAAAATTGTCTTATATGTCAAAAGTTGGAAAGTATGACATTTCTACTTCATTCGACAATTGAACTGAAATGTGACCTTTCAGGTTGGAAAGTAGCCACTTTCTTACCAGTTTTCGGGTTGGAAAGTGAGCATTTCAGGGAAGGCGCCAGCCTGGCCAGGCCGGGAGGCACAATGTTTTTTTTAGGTTTGTAGGGGGAGACAAAAATTTATATATTGTATAGTAGGGCAGGAAATGGGAATTATAATTGTAATAAAGCAAAACTATAATATTTTCGTTAAATTAAGTTATTAAAAAAATCTAGGAATCTAGGGGTGGCACTTGGGGGGCACAGTTCGTCTTGGGGGGCACGTGCCCCTGCAGCCCCCCCCCCTTGGAGCCGCCCCTGGAGCATTTGCCAACATGCGTTTTTTACTTTTTTACTTTTTACCAGCAATAAATTATTTGTTGCTCTCTCGACAACTTCCCATTTCACCATCGGTATTATTATCCTGCATTCTCTATAAATAGAGTCAAGAGACAAACACAAACGACACGACGCTACTTTGACATTTGCCGTCTGACATAAGAATTTTTTGTTCATTGCCTATTTAATAAAAATATAAAATGCTATTTAAAAATTTAGTAATCGATTTTTTGGCTTTTTGTTCCTTAAAGGAGATGATTGTGAATAAAATAGTATACAAACCTTGGTGGAAAATTTCATTGCTGTCTTGAGAATTAGTTGACCTCGCCGCTTCGCGGCTCGGTCTGATCTCTCGATAACGATGAAACACTTTCCACCTCGGTATGTAATATACTATTCGTCGTACGTTGTAGAAGAAATCAGCGTATACAATTACCAGTCAGCGTTAAATTTGCAGCTAGACGCTCATGTGAACGTCATAATTGAATACTGTACCTTAGCCGGGAAAGAAGGATAATAATAAATGTACGTAATGAGTGGGTGCGACAGATCCTACTGGCGTTTAAATTCAAATCTTATTGACAGTTCAATTCATCACTATTCTCCTTTTCCGGTTAAACTAAGTAATTCAACAACAGACGTCACAGCGCATAGTATTCAGCACGTTTGGTTAGGTTTTATTGCTAGCTACATAGCTCCTGTTCTTCCTGAAACAAGAAAGTAAATAAAAAACGTATGCTTCTGTATATAGGATATTTCCTTATCGTTATACTATTGCCAATTTTCTAATTACATACTAGCAAGGTCAATAGTATACAGTGTGTAGTGGCGGGCTAGGCATAGGGAGTAAGAATTGCAACATCGCGTGTGCCAGCTGGCTGAAATGAAATAACTGAGAACTGGAATGATTCAGTGATCTAGCGCCGACTTTTTAATCTATGCCGCCGACGGGCGAGTTTGCTGTTGCTGGGTTGTCATATCTCTCGCGTTACGTGAATATACATGCCCAATCGGCAATTACACGCACTGTATACATTCTTAAAAATTTCGTTTAATTAAAGTTTGTTGCAGGTAAGACTTATCATATGCCTATGGATTTGTCCATATAACTTACTTAGCTTTAGATTCTCTGTCAGGAAGGGGTGAGTCCAGTCACAGTTCCCGCTTCGACTTCTTAACTTTCGGAGAGACAATTAATTCAGTACTTTAATGCTCAAAATATGTTACCCGCCAATCAGTCAGAATATCGCAAAAACTTCATTACTACTTTACTAGTAGTACACTCAAAGAAAATGATAAGTGAAATCAACCAAAAAAAGCATATGAAATCGCGCCTATCTAGTTTCATAGTTAAATCAACCAGAAAAGAATAGTCGAACAAATTTTGTCACCATACAATTTTTATTGTCATTTTGAACATGAAATTTAGTTGGTTAAGTAATAATAATAATAATAGTAATAATAATAATAAATGCCTTTATTCATTGTGAAGTACAATAAACAAGAAAAAAAATTAAACAAACACAAATGAAAGGGCGAAGTTCGGTGGTACAGTAGTACACCCGCTCTTCCAAGTAAGTATTATTTTTTTAGTCCTACCATAACTTTATTTGTTTTCGTAAACAAATAGTAGTTTGGTAATCATATCTTCTTGTAGAACAACAAATTAAATAGTATAATGACATTTTTTTATGTTCACTAACCATTTTCAGTTTGGTCTACATTTTCAATTTGGGCTACAATTAAATGGTACGACTTTGTTTTTTGTTCACCAACTAATTTTTAAGTTGATCTACACTCATTGTATAATGACGTTTTTTTTTGGTTAGCCAAAATCTCAGTATTGAGACATCAGACTACCCAAAACCATCGTTTATAAGATCCATCCAAGTATATCGATGATCCCTGATCCGATGAGAATTTGAACATTGCAATGATGTTATTCATTTTCTATAAATTCGTAAGAGTATAAGATAATGCATGATTGATTATTGTCAGTGATTTGTATGTGGCGTCATCTAGGAATAGTTTCTGTAACAGACTATGTGGTAAGCAAGCAAATTTTATGTAGGACTTATTATCTATCTATTTATCTAGTTTAATTTGACAAAATTCAACAAATTATTAGTAAGATGAATAAATTATAGTCTTATGCACATATTTCTTAAGTTAATGTTTATTTTGTTGTGTGACACATTTTTATTGATTGATTTAACCCATACTATTTGCAAACAAAAGCGCTGACGCGACGTGTTAATTCATCAAAGTGGATTGCAGAACGATGTTATGTTTATGTAAACAAAACTGCTGGTTAACTCTACAATAATATTGGTTTATCTGTCAACTATAATAGTAGATCGAACTGCTACTGGGTTTATAATTACAATTCAACAATAGTTAAAAATAAAATAAACTATTATCTAGTTTAATTTGACAGAATTCAACAAAATAATAGTCAGATGAAAAAAATAATAGTCTTCTTCATCTCTTTTTTAAGTTAATGTTTGTTTTGTTGTACGACAACTTTTTATTAATTATAATAACAATCACCTTTTGTTTAAAAATACCATCAATATAATTTAGTTTAACAAAATTAACGGTATTGTTAGTTAGCCATTTTTTTTAGTTGAATTTACCCATACTATTTCTTTGAGTGTAATAAATGAAATTCTCCAAGCCAGAAATCTTAGTTACAGTAATAAAATTATTAGATATATCCAAGGCATTCAACGGTGTCAATTTTGAATTGCTATAGCAAAATTAAGAAATCTACTGTATCAATGATGTTTTATTTGAATGGTTCAAAAACTGTACCAAAGATGTAGGTAACTAAACTGGGTGACATAAACTTATCACAGGAACTACTCATTAGTGTTCCCCAGGACTCCATCTTGGGGCTGCTTCTATTTAATATATTTATATCATATTTGCAGTTTGTTCCACGGTATTCAAAAAATGCACTAATATGCATTTTAATTCTGTCCACAAATGATATTTGTCAAAAAATTGAAAACTTGAATTCGAATCTCAATAATATCTTAAAATGTACTCAAAACATTGGGCTTCTTGAAAATCAACCAAGAGTCAAGTAATACTAATAGGATCACAGCTTAAAGTAAATAGGATTAAAGAACTAGATCCGGTTTTTCAGTTGGACAAGTCCTAGCTGGAAAATCACGATAGTGTAGAGATAATGTGCCTTATTTGATTCAGAATTATCATTTACCAATCATGTGTCAAAAATGTGTCAGGCATCTTATATGTAACTTGTTGAAATCTTAATTTTATCAATATTTAATTGTTGTGTACGACATACTTGTAATATTCCTATTAGAGAACGCATAACCTCTACATTTTAAAGAAATTTATATGTTACGGTTAGAGGAACGCGGATTTCTATATTACTCCTGTTTAATAAAAGAAATAATTGAAGTTCAAACACCTGGCCTATCTGTTCGAAAAAAAAACAGAATTTCGCCATAATGGCCATAGCACAACTATACGAAACAATAACGAGAGGTACACTTAAGTACGTTTATTGGTTTACAATGTAGTTATTTCTTCGTCGTTTTAGAATAAGATTTCTCTACCTCATCCTTTTGTACATTTTACTTTATAGCTGTGCAGTAATTTGTTTTTTATTTTATTATCTATTTAAATACAAAGTGTACGAATATGCGCTGCTTCGTTCTTTTGGAGTAGCGAAGTTGGGAAATTGCACCAATTGGATACATATATTCGTAAGATGAAAATCATATTCACAGGAGTGCTAATCGTAGACCTTCTTGTCCTGGAGAGTAACTTCCAAACTAATAGGAAGGCAGAAGACTTTTGAACTTGGGGTGTACGTATGGCACGTAACATCAGGGGCTCATCAAATCTGATACAAATTGCTTTAAACATAATAACCAAATGGTGCTCGTCAGAGGTGCTTTGTGTCAATTTGAATAAGATAGTTATCGTTCAATATACCAAAAGAAGGAAACTAAGAAACTAAACATGCGAGCTCCCATGTTGGACGGAGCATTATTGAACTTTTCCAGTGAGGTTAAATATCTATACTAAATTCGTAAGAGGAGGATAGTGACGAACTGAACTGTCAAGAGTGTCAGTTGTCACATGTAACAGAGCCACATTGGTATGATAAGCCCTTGTAGAATTTATTGAATTACATCCTCTCCAAATTTAAATGCTAATAGATGTTCACACTGATCACGTACATTTATTACCATCATTCTTTTATGGATTTAGTATAGGAGAAATTATGGATCAATAACTTATCTGAAATTCCCATCTAAAAAGAACACTCCCCGTAGGTTGTTTGGTAAGATCTGTGGTCTGAAACTGAAAATGATATACTAATCCTATATCTTGGTTGTCAAACCAATTGTGATCTACTCATTATACATGGCGGCTAAAGACTGGAGATGTAACTCCAATCGCTTAATCATGGCTGAATAGGCTTTTTTTTTCTCGAGGGCTGCCCATCCCACTGGAATGGGTCTGAGTGTCAGACTCAAACTGACTAAAACCCCTTCTCCTGGGGCTCGTCTGTAAAAAATACTCCGCGGACACTGCAGCCTCCTGGGCTTATTGTGCTCTCCTCCTGTCCTAGTTTACACTGTCCATTTTAATATTCCTGTATCACAGACAAGGTGATACAGGTCTGAAAATGGGCGAGTTTTGATGGTTTCCGGGTCTGTGTTTGACCGTAGATATTATAACTCACTCTACCATATTTCCTGTGCCGTTGGCAGCAGGTTTGAGAGAATGAGCGAAGCGTCTTTCCTCGTTGATATTATATCCTGCAGTCATATAATATGCTTTGTCAGCAACGGCTTCGCTACGTAACGTTCCTAGCTGGACACCACCTCCCAGTCAAGTCCTCGTCACGCACGACGTCGCTCTACTTCGGTGCTCTGTTCGGAAACGGCTTCACTACGCGCTGTTCCTTGATGATCCATAATCCTGTCAAGTCCTCACCGCTCGCGACGTTGCTTCACTGCGCACTTCTGTAACACTTTTGTGAGGACCGCTGTAGCCTCCTCATTGTGATACAGTTTTAATTGGAATGGACCTATTTTCCCATTCCTTAAGCCTTTTGAAGGTTGCTCTTTTCAGGCTCCTTGTCAGCAACGGCCTCGCTACGCGGTGTTCCTTGATGGTCCATCACCCCAGTCAAGTCCTCGTCACTCGCGACGTTGCTTCACTTCACACCCCTGCATTACTTTAGTAAGGACCGCTGTGGCCTCCTCACTATGATGCTGGAATGGACCTCTATTTCGTTACTCTCCCCTAGCTCTGGAACCCAGACGAGAGGCTCGGGCGCTTTGGAAGGTCCTTGGTGTTGACCGAGATCACGGACGCCCCCTCCCCCAGCTCCTTCACCTCCCGCAGTGCGCTCGTGAACTTTGTGGTGGTGGGGTCTGCACAGAAGATGCTGAGAATTCCCCCCTCCCACGAGTAAGGGGGAAAGTATGGTCACCACGCACGGAGCCCCTTACTTACGTGGAAGGCATTTACACAATGGGGTGCGCCTGTGCCCCGAGGTTTGTCGCTAGTGGTCAGGCTTCCCCCGACCATGCGTCCCTTCGGCGCGGACAATACCTTGGGATTGGGGAAGTGGCACTCCGCCACGTTGTCCGGGCGGTGAAGCCAAGACCCCCATGCCCCCTGGGGGTCAGGGGGACATTGCCAGTTCAGGCGGTTTACAGTATGTGAACTGGTCCGCAACGTGGGGTTAGCCGGGCTGGACTGGGTTATTAGCTCTAGCCCCCAGCACGGAGTCTGGCTGTTCTCCTATCCGCCACCTGGAGACGCGCCTGGCAGATGTTCAACTCCCCACCCTCATGAAAAGATGATACCAATCTGAATAGGCTTAACCTAAAGCCAACTAATTGAAAAAAAAAAAACCTCAATCGTATTTGTGAACATCGAAGTTGACGGAACGGGAGTATTTAATTGCAACCTAGACAGGAAGTAGATAATAGGAGCAAAATTCGAAATGTTTTTAATTTAGAGTGCTTTTAATTTAGAAGCTTCACATTTTCCATAGGTAATTCACAGATCAAGTGGCAACTTTTCGCTTCTATTAGAAATCGCATATCCAAATTTATTTATTTTTTTAAATTTTTGAAATTTTTAAAATTTTCAAGCAGCTTGGGGCATTTCAATAACTTAAGTTAGAAGCTTCCGATTTTAACAGTTAGAAATCGCTTATTCAAATTATTTTTTCATTCCACCCTACCGGCACAGTCTTTAGTACTATACTGTATAGTCTACTCCTATATGGGAAAGTTGTCAAAGTTATGTCCGACCATCAATTCTATGTTTCTATACAAAGTATGGCAGATCAAATTTTGTATTCAGCTTACATCGCTTTAATATAATTTTGGATCTATAACTACATACCACAAAAAAGTAAAATCTTTTATTGGATTTGTTAGTGTAATTGAATTCGTTCTCTACGGTCTCTGCGGATTATAACAAGAGTTATTCGAAGTTTTGATGAAATTAATGTTCACAATTAGGTCTGACACGCATTTCAGTCACGAGAATAAGCTATTCGATGTCTGCTGTTAGAATTACCTTTGGTATCCAATAAGCATAATAATATAGTTATACCTTTTTTCTATTATTATCCACTCCTTAAGCATAATTTTCAGATTAATGGTTCATAGTTAGTATTATTTTATTACACACGGATTAACAGGAAATAAAGCTAATTGTGGTATAAACTTTATAATGTGCTAGTTTATTGTAACAGGGAAGTAGTAAAATGTTTACTTTGAAGTTTAGAAAGGAGTTGCAAGTAAATGAATAAGTATTTGTTTAAAATGAGATTAAACAAATATGGACAAAACCCGTTGGTGATTTTGCGACATCTGAAAAAATATCTGTGATTATTATTATTATTGGTAAAATCCAGTGTGTGTATAGTTATTGTTAGCAAACATTGTTCAGGACCAGTGCTTCTTAAGTTTGAGATTCACTAATGTTACTAACAACGCAAATAAGAGTCCCCGCAATGCATACTATTTACTTACACTATTCATAATTCTCACAACGCAAGATAGGAAGAGTAATTTTATACGATTTTTAATGCTAGATGCTCTTGTGGCTTTATTAACCATATATTCTTATACTAGTACAATAACGAAGTGATCCAAAGGTTCATTTTTGTTTCAATAGAGGAATGGAATGGTAGCAAAGTTTGATGAAAATGAAGTACTATAAAAATAACAGAAAGAAAGATGCACAAGAGCATGACGAAAAATATGCGTGTCATATAGGTTAAAGATGACAAGATCGCTGTAAAAGAAGACAAGATTATTTTGTTATAAATGAGAAGTAATAGTAATTGTGATTTACGGAATGTTAACCGATAAATGTTTGTTCAAGTTCTTGAAACGTGAGTCTGGAAATTATTCTACACATTTCTTAGCATCGTACTATCTCGCATTCTGTCATGTTTTGGTCACATTAACCCATGAGACGAAAATATAGAATTATTAATGGTCCAGAAAAAATCAGATGATATGCAGCGAAGCAGAAACACTCCAAATGAGCTATCACCAAAAAACTGAAAATCAGTCCTCAAAAGGCCAGCATAGTCCCATTCACCAGAAGATGAAACTTGAAGGGACTGGGTCTTCTAGTTCTCCAAGATCCACAATTACAGATGTCGGTGGAGTCAAAGCATTTTGGAGTTACCTTAGACTCCAAACTTACCTGAGAGAGTAATGATAGAGTAATACAAAAGTCTGTTGCCACACTGGCAACATGCAGACGACTGTATGGAAAAACATGGAGGCTCAAGCCTGGTATGGTGCACTGGCTCTTTGTCAGTGTAATAAGACCCACCATCACATACGCAGCATTAGTTTGGTGGCCCAAGGTTATTCAAACAACAGCAACTATCAGGCTGAGCCGGATGCAGGGACTGGCCTACCTGGGAATTACAGGTGCAATGAAAAGCACCTCAACAGCAGCCATGAAGACCCTATTGGACCTCCCTCCACTGAGTCTTGAGATTCAGAGGGAGGCCAGAATGGGAACTTACAAGCTACAAAATTCTCAGAACCCATCTCCGTCTCCTCTTGGAGGCAACTCGGGGCACATGAGGATAATAAACACTGTAGCGGATCCTCTTTTGAGTATGAGTACATGACACCAAAAATTACTTTCAACAAGCCTTTCACTGTCACCATTGGAGATAGGAAGGATTGGACGACAGGTGCTCCTGATGCTTTACGTAAAGGCCTGGCCTGGTATACCGACGGGTCCAGGATGGAATCAGGAGCTGAAGCAGGTATACATGGTGAAAGGCCAAGAGCGAGTACAAGTCTCTCTCTTGGACAGCACTCCACTGTATTCCAGACAGAAATTTTGAAATCGCTCAACAACAAAGATCTTGTAAGGATCAATGATTCATTTTCACTAAATGGCACTACTGTTTGTCAAATTCAACGATACACGTAGGGGAAGGTCGGGACCCTTCGTACGGTTTTCACATTTCATTTTTTTTATTTTTACTTAACTGATTAGGAAGTCAACGGGAATCATCTAGCAATAGCACACATATTTGGGTTTAAGATAAACAAGTTTCAAATGGTTAATTTAGTGGGTTAATGAGTAAAAGTGATTTTACTTTCATTTGGAATTTGTACGAATCTGCCCCACGAATGGGGCACTTTCATACAGCAGTGGGGGCACTTTCGGACTCCATGGGGTGGTTTCGTACAAGCGATTAAAAAAGTTAGATAACGTAACATAGTCTTTATTTAATAATTAAAAAAACATATAAATCTCAAAAGTAACTCAAACTAAAATGACTCTTTACTTCTAGGCAACAAAAACATAAAATCTGCTTAGGAAAGAATAACAATATTAATCAAACATTAACGCTATGCTTGCTTAGTGCTACTTATCATGAAGGCAATCAGTCAAAAAGAGATCAACTTTATTCTCACAGTGTCTTTGGTGCAAACTAAAAATTTAAACATAGATAAACAGTCAAACATTGAGGTTATATGGAAATTATTGCACATTAAAATTAGTCAAATTAACCGAGAAAGTGAACAGTCCAGAAGTCCTAGGTGTACAAGCTGATGGTGGTTTTGGATCAGGTAGAATCATTGCTACGTCATTCATGTCCACGGTATGTTCGTCTTCAATATTTGGGAAAACAAATGACCATGACGATCCTGGTTTCTTTCTGGGATAAGAGACTTTGAACTCGGTACTAGAATAGTGGCATATAACTTTTCCCACATAATAGACAACAGACCTTTTTTTCTCAAATTTGACTAAAATAAAACAGTTGTCTTTAATATTTCCTGGTCTTACATCAATAGTTGTTTCTATTTGAGATTTGTCGCAATCATCTTCATCAGTGTCAAGCATGGATGTTGAACTTTCCTGCAAGCTTATTTCCGATAACTCAGATTCCGTATCATCACTTTCTACTTTCTTTGCTTTCTTTTTTTTCGGTTTCGAATTAAGATCCAATAAAGCACGTTTCATTTTTTTAGCTCTAACTCTTCTTTCTTTTTCAATTTTTTTCAATTCTTTTTCTCTGTGTTTCTCTTCAATTCTATTTTTTTCAGGCGTATCGGTATATATTCGTGATTTTCCCGGTTGTCTTCCCTTCTTTGTTTTCTTTTTTCTTACAGCAGTTGGATATGGTCTAATTGTTTCTAGTGTTACAGGAATGTTAGTTTGTTCGGTTTGGTGTATCAGAGTTGACTGTTCATCATAAGATTCTTGTAATTCCTGATGTGCGGAAGTCGATGGCTCACAGGTTTCAGCTATAGCTCCTTGCAGATCCTGGGGTGTGGAAGTCGATGGTTCATGGATATCAGAGAGAATTGACTGCGGTGTACATGGTGCCAGATTTTCAGTGCTCATACTCTGAATAGGTGGTATATTTTCCGAGTTGGTTGAAGTATACACTTCAGTCGGGGCAAAATCATCATCACTAAAGGCCAATTCATTGAACGGCCATATGCCTGGCATAGTGAACCCACTCATAATATTTTTCGGTGTAAATGATTCAAAATACGCAATTTTTACAAGTTTAGGAATATTGTAAATGCTGAGTGTTTTTCCAGGATTCATGATGTGCCAGTTATTGAAGGCAGTTTTCAATTTATATTTAAATGGCCCAAATACTCCAACATCTAATGGTTGCAGACGATGAGATGTGTGTGGAGGAAAAGATAAGTAAATGATCCCATTGTCTCGAGCGTAGTTAATTGCCTCTAAACAAATGTGACTTTCATGATTGTCACAGAGCAATAATATCGGGTTGTTTTTCGAGCATAGCGTATGCTTCTGAATATGTTTCAAAACAGAAACAAATATTTCAGCGTTTATCCAGCCACTCTTATTTGCAGCCCCAATACTTCCCTCAGGTGCACCTTCAATAAAATTATCTTTAAAATGCACGCGTGGAAATACAAACAGTGGTGGGATAGTATTTCCGCTTGCTGAAATAATGCCTCCAAAAGTTACGAGCTCGCCTCTTTCAGCTGAAACAATTTGCCCGACATGTTTTTGTTTCTTTGGTGCTAAAACTTTGGGAGTATCTAAAACCGTGGATACTCCTGACTCGTCAAAATTGAATACTCGATCTGCAGTGAAAGTATGTCGCTTCAAAATGTTCTTCAAATTATTGTAGAACTCCGTTACTGCTGTTTTATTAAAAGCAAAGGACCTGGCAGCGCTGGTATTTTCCGGTTTTCGCAAACTTAGGTTGGTGTTTCTTTTCCTAAATCCATGCATCCAGTCTATACCTGCCATATTATTTTCATCCCACTTCTCTGGATACTTTAACTTTAAAGCTTTAGCGTACTCGTACGCCAGTTTTCTGACTTGAATTGTTGTAAGCCCATAATGCATTTTACAACATTTTGTAATGTAGTCGTTCAAAAGTTTCTCTTCTTCTAAGGAAAATACTTGAAGACTCATGAATTTAGAGTTAAAAGTACGAGTGCTAGTGCCTTCGTCACCATCCTTGTTTTTAATTTTTTTTACACGACTTTCCAATGTTGACGCTTTTACATTATATTTATCCGCAGCTTTTCTATATGATAATCGTCCCTGTATCACATCATCTATAGCTGATTGCATCGAATTTTCGTCCACTTCTTTGCTCCTCGTCTCTTTCTTCTTGTACTTTCGCACCATGGTTCTGTAAAAAATAAATTAATATATTAGGGGCACATTCGTACATGTACGAATGTGCCCTTCTTATTGCTGTCCGAATGTACCCCATGATATATACAAAAATAAAAAATAACCTCTTTTCTAATAAAGGTTAAACTGAGAAATATATAATCATTAAAACACTATCTAAGGGTTACTTACTTGACAATAACGTAAACGTCTTGTTAGAAACGTAATAAAACTGGTCACAATACGATCGTAAACTTCGATAAAATATTTACTCACCGAGCGCCAAAATACGTTTCTACCTGTCAATTCACTCGCAGTCGCGTGACTGGCGCGACGTCCGGTCAGCAACATGTCGGCCATTAAGGCTGCGCACAAATGCAAAGACATGTCTGTACGCCGCTTGATTAGTATTAAATAGCTACTGTACGAAAGTGCCCCGTGTATGAATGTCCCCCATTTTCCCCTACTAATGCATAAGTAATTCGTTTTCAAAATAACTCATCCTGTCGATAGTGATATTGTTTTAAAAGTGTCATTTTGTGCAGCATTCTGTATATTCTAGGGTGACCAGATTTTTGTTAAGTGAATGCTGGACACTTCTGCCAAGGGCGGATCTAGAAAGGTTGGGGGGGGGGGGGGGGTGCACTCAAGGGCTGAAAATAACAAAAATATTTTTTTCTTCAAGCGTATTAAAATGTTTAAATTATGTCACCAAAAACAGAAGTAGAAGTAGGACATTATTTTACTAGTAACAAAATGTTAGTACCGAACGCCACCGTAGTGGACATTGTTTTACTAGTAACATAATGTTAGTTCCGAAAGCGCCACCGCAGTGGGTATTGTTTTACTAGTAACATAATGTTAATACCGAAAGCCACCGGTGGCGCGCTATCCACTAGCCACTTGTCATATTGTGTCAACATGTAAGACTGTAGTTTGAATATTTGTACATTTATGATAAATAAATGAATTTTTGCATTTTAATACGCTTGAAGAAAAAATAGTATATATTACACGGAGTAGAACGCCTTTTTTTGTGTTTCGCCCAGTTTGCGGCTTCGGCTTCGCCTCAGCCGCAAATCCTGGGCTCAACACAAAAAAAGAGTGCGTTCTACTCCTAGTAATATAACATACTATTCCTCGAAAAATGAAATTGATGAGGGGGGGGGGAGAAATCCGAAAAAAAATTTTTTTCGTCCCAAATTTTTTTTGATAAGCGGGGAGAAGAATCCCAAAATTTTTTGACGAGCGGGAAGCAAGAATCCGAAAAAAAAATTTTCCGAACAAAATGTAATGCTGTAACTTCACTATAACCTGAATGCTGTACTTATGCTGGACATTTATTCGTAAGACTTTCCAGCGAAATTCCGGACGTATGGTCAGAATGCTGGACTTTCGCTGGACACTTGTAAATGCTGGACAGTACTTCAAAATGCTGGACTTTCCAGCAAAATTCCGGACGTATGGTCACCCTAGTATATTTATTATATTAGAATCGACAAACAACACTTTGCACGAGTGTTCTGGTTCTGTGTGTTGAAGTCTGAGTAAATCCTATTCATAAGGAATGCTAAAGTCAATTCCAAAGAATGTTTGGTTTCGTTGGATTTAATTGGGTTCAGCTTATAATATATTCATTCGACTTTCATCAAATATACAAATATAGAAATTAACTAGACAATATCGACACGCGTCCTTTGATCCTGTAAACATAAGGTCCCATTTACTTTAATTTTTATTTATCTATTATTTACTAAACCTAGTAAAAGAGACATATTTATGCGTTATATATGCAATGTGGCCGATGTTTTTCCAAGGGAGTTATACAAAGGGATCCGCATGTCCTAACCAGTTTAATAATATAAATGATGTTAATAGCTCCAAATGTTGAAAGAACGCCCCTTCATTATGAAATCCATAAAATTGTTTGATGGCTCGTTATGACGCATACCATATACGTTTCCCAATTCGAAATTGTTATTTATTTTATTTTCATCCTTCCGTTACTAATAGTATGTTTCTACCTGATCCCTTACAAATAAATTAGGACCATGAAATTGTAAACGAAAAACATGTGTTTCAATATTACCCAAACGAATCATAATTAATTGTATCATGTAACGTGGATTTTTTTCCATGTGAATGAGGTGCAATTTAACATTATATTATATAAGTTTATAACTCAAAAAAACTCTTCTAATCGGTACAAAGTCAAATTGTTGTTTATTTAATTTAACAGCTTACTTGAAAAAACTCAAATTCAATTAGGATACAGTTCACTTACCTTTATTTCTGCAGTCAGTAGATGATATTACTATTAACTTATTTGCAATATCAATACGTTATTTTTATTCTTAAAGTAATTTAGATCTGAACAGGCATTCAATAAACCTAGTCTTGTGTTAAAATGAAAAGAAAAAGTAATTTGTTTTATTTTATTTGTTTACTTACCGTGAAAATTACACGTTTATAAAACTAAAGTAACTGTAACACGTATACTAATACTAGAAAGAACCTAGTTTATACCAGTTTAAAAGAAAAAGCTGCCTATCTATCAAATACCTTTTGTTCAACTTTAAAATAAACGTCAGCACCCAAAAAATGGTTGTGTTACGTATATATATAGCATAAGAATTTCTCTCTGTAATTATGTGTTCATATTTCATGCATTATGTTCAAATTATCAAATTAAATGCTATACAATCTCCTTTGGTTATAGACACAATTACTTAATAGCAGTTAAGTAATATAAAAAATTCAAAGGAGAAGTTACTTAATCTCGTTCTAGCAAACAAGAGTTGTAGGGTAGTTATAGCTTATTCTTCTTGGAAGACTCCCGTCACTCATTCATTATAATATTCGCAGTAATGGAATAATTCTTCAAAGAAATTTAAAAAAAGCTAATTTGATCATGTTATATGAAATGTTTTGTGAGTTGATTTGAGTTCATTAACTGAATTATCTGATGTTCTCTCAGCACGTGAGAAATTCTGTATGTGTATTTTCAAAAGTTAAAAAAACTTGGCGTTTAGAAAAAAATATGGTACAGAATCCTTGTGAGTTTTGGCAGTATGTTAATTTTAAAGGAAATGTCTTCAATTTGCCCAAAAATAATAAATATAACGATGATATCACATCCGATCCTCAAATTATGAGCAACTCATTTGATGAATATTTTCAACAATGCAATCGGAATCTTTCGAAACAGTGTAGTTGATGAGGAGCATAATAATTTGTTTATTAATTTTTGTTTAAATATTCATAACATCACGGAAAATGAAGATTTTAAAGAACAAAAGAAGATAAAGTCAAAATTGGTCCTGACAATATACCATCTTTCTTAGTATTTAACTATACCGCAGCGTTTGCTAAACTATTATGTACACCTTTCAATCTCTCCAAATATCAACATTTCCACAATGTTAGAAACAGTTCAAAATATAACAGTCTTTAAGAAATAGCTCCTATAATAGACCGGCAGGTAGTGATAGATTTTTGGTTGTGATTTTACTCAGTATGCCTTTCAGAGCGCATCATGAGGTGTATATTCTCATGACAAAAATGAATAAATCAGAGTGTCATCTTGGATTCTTCATATGGAAAAATAAGTTTTTCTTTGTTCGCAAACTATGCGTATTAGTTAGAATTTAATCAGACTGTCTTGTGTTTTAAAACGTGTTTTAAAATTAAGTTCAAGATAGAAAATTCCTCGAAAAATCATCTTCGTACCGTTAGCGTGGGCCAAGCTCACGTAACCATACAGTCCTTTGGGCTCACGCTAAAGGTATGCTAATGGATTTTCGAGGATTTCTTTTATTTTGAACGTCATTTTGAAACACATGGCAGTCTGATTAAATTCTAACCAATACGCATAGTGTGCGAACAAAGAAAAAATCATTTTTCCATATGAAGAACCCAGGATGACACTTTGATTTATTCTTTTTTGTCATGAGAATATACACCTCATGATGCCCTCTGAAAGGCATACTGAGTAAAATCACAACCAAAAATCTGTCACTACCTGCCGGTCTATAACTAATTACGGACCCATTGCAATTTTAATAATTTCTCTAAAGTTCTCAAATAATATTATTAATGAGATTATTAATTATTATTCATCTTATTTTAAAACAAAACCCAATCTGTTTTATACTGTGGCCAAAGTCTGCCGAAGTTTTACCAACTTCAAATATTCCGCAGGAATCTAATTCCGGTCCACATTTGTTAATTGTATCAACGATATTTCTACTGACATTGCTCTCAGATGTCTGCTATATGCCGACGCACAGTGGGGCAGGAATTCGAAAACGTGGCAATAATTCTATTTCCCGTGACAATCCTTTAAAAATTCGTGTATAAGGATTTTTGACGGTGTACATTTTAAACCTGGCGTTGAAATGTAGAAATTAAAGATGGCGGTTTCAATATGGCGTCGTAAAACGTTTACTTCTGAATTAATTGAAACATTTTTAATAAATACAGGTTTCTGGTGTTACTGAAAATAAAAAAAATGTGTGCGTTCTGAAAAAGACATTTAAAAATAATGTATTCCAATATGGCGGCTGAAAGTATGTGGGGGTTATTTGAACTACTAAGTATATTTATTTCAATTTTTTTGTGATTTCTAGCTAATATCACATTTTGTTGTCTCCCTAAGTAGAAAATGATACTCCTAATCTTACTTTTATTAACCTGTCCTACAGGGTGTCCCAAATTGCATATTCCAAACTTCATTAGGTGAACTGGGCGGTTTTAGTTATTATTTTGTTTTATAATCTATAAACAGTGAAACACCAATGTAAATTTTCACCTTGTCGAATTTGACATATTCAATTAGAGGCACCCTGTATAACAACGTTGTGTAGAAACGTCAATGCATTACACACTTTCCCATCCACCATTGTGAAAAGAAGTTTATGAGACACTGTTAAGATATTTCCTCCAAGTATACCTAACAGTTGATATTTTAATATTTTTGATTTGCATGTCTATCCTGTTTTTTTCAAATACTGACAGTTCTGATGATTCTTTTGCAAAGATTATTTTAAGTGGTCGGCAATATCTTGTGGAAGAAGGACGTGGGTTCTGCCAAACTACATTTTCTTCGGCATTCTCACACAGTAATCGAGTTGGTACCACTGATGATATTAACACACTGGCATCGTCCGCATCCCTCCCAACGCATCTTTGTTTATAAGAGATATGTCCAGAACTACCATCACGCACAAATTTTTGAAGTGTTCAGGTTTCAAACTTAAAATTACTTTTTCCTGTAAACTAACCAAACGTTGAACAGTGTGATCCAACAAAGCTTGAAGTATTACTTCCACAGAAGAAAATGTGATGGTTATATCTTTCTTGCTTGGATAACAATTCTTTTTCACGTGTTGTACTAGTTTGTAGGATGGGAATCTGTCTTTATCTTTAGATATTATTAAATTATACTCGTGTCGTGATAGTTTGCCTTCAACCATAGTTGACATAGTTTCCTTTGCAGTCATTTGTCTGGAACGATTCTGCTCATACATATTGTGTGACTCTCTTTATTCAGTGGCACGCTTAGGTGAACGCATAATAGTTTCCAAAAGCTTAGGTGCATCGACCTGGCCAGCAGCCTCAAACTCATTTTAGTTTTCAAAAAAAGTTGTTAACAAAAGTTCCTAGTCATGAATTTTTGAGGCGAAAAGATCTCTTATCCAAGTTGTGAAGGAGATGTACTTTTCCGCAGATGTTGGGTTTTGAGGTGCTTACTTCTTTCCGAACTACCTTCAAATTTAATTTCTGGGCGTCCCCGTTCTGGTTTTTAACAGGAGTAATTTATGGGCTAAATGCTGCACCACCTAATATGAATGTAGCAATGCTACTCAGCTTCCGGATTGAGCCAAGATCCGGTAGCCAAATAATAGAAAAAATCGAATTGTATATATGTTATATATGTAAATGACGTTTATGTTGAGAGTTCCTAAAATATAGAACAAATTCTACACAAAATCAGTTGATTTAAAAAATTTATCAGCTAGTATATTTTGCGATATTACTTGTTAGTTAGGGTATGTGTTTGTACTTCCAACTGCTCTTTCCCAAGCAAGTGGATTTATTCCCAGAGTAACCAGATTTAATCCCCTTTATTCTTTCTCGTATTTTAGTAAACCTAATAATATCGAAAACCACAAGAACAAAATTTGGCATGAGATAAAGTTCATTTAATTAGACACTAAATTACATTTTAAACGAATCTGAGAGTTTTCTGGCTTTATGCCCAAGAAGTTAATGCATACTATTTTAGTGCAGGAAAAATAAATTTTGGCCTCGAAAAAATTAGTACTAGCAAGGAATTTGGTGGAGATGTTCCACTTGCCATCCTAACGAATATACTAAAAGTCCCTTAAAGTCGAAGCTGTGTCATATTGAAAATTGGCGGCTCATTTTCAGATTTTTGTATATAAATCCTTTACCATTGCAGATAGGAAAAAACGTTTCAAATAAAAAATGTAGGCAATAATAAAACATTTTTTCTCTAAATCGAACGGTTTTTGAATTATGAGGTGCAGAATATTATTGAAATTTGAAAAATCCCAATTGTGTACAAAATATACTGTAAAATGTGTGTCCATAGGTTGTAAGTAAAACAGAAAACATTTTCTTAGGTATATTACCATTACAGAAGAAAAATATACTTTAATTATGAAGCCTATAACAAATAGAATAAGATACGAGAATACGTTATAACATTAGTTCGTCATTAACAATATCGTCGTCAGGTAACATATCTTCTGAGTTGCTGCAAGATAATCCTTGACAATATCCACACATGGCAGAACACTTTAACCCTGCTGATGAGCACTCACAACGTTTTGTGCATCCCGATTTGCAACCGCAGGATATGAGCTTCAGTAAATTGCTAGGGGCTGGATCTAAACATGTCAAAACTGGTTTCAAAGCCCCATGGCTTAACTGCCAACCCCAGGTAGTCGGCTCTAAATTATTACCCATCCATTACTGGTCTTGGAGGTAAGAGCGATATCGATATGAGTGATTGGCAGCTGCACTTGTAGGAAGCAACACTGCCAAGTTAAATTTGGAATATAATCAGACGAGTGTATAAAAAATTCGGCATCCTCCGTAAATAATGCAACAGTCTGTCGCAGATTCGGGTTTTGTTCTAAAAGGCTTAATTTAATTTTGCTCTTTCTAAAGGGCGCGGAGGTTGTGTTACAACCTGTAACAGCATGTATGAACATCAGACAGTGTAATATATTCCTGTGCAAATTACGTTGCTTTGAAATGTAAAAAACTGACATCTTTTACTCCCTGAGCCTGGTCAAAGGAACCAAATATGCATTTCATCTGTTGACACCAACAACTACTTGAGAACCATGCCTTGCTTTCTCAATAGCTGCTGCTACGATTGACACATCAGCATCAGCTTCGGCCTCTTCTACCTGGACACACCGACTTCTTAACTGGTCGGCTAGATATTTTATAAGAAGTTTTTTATTTGCACTGTTTGCAAGAAATTCTTAAAAATGTACCTAAAAAAATGTTTTTTGTTTTGCTCACAACCTATGAACACGCATTTCACATTATTTTGTACACAATTGGGATTTTTGAAAATTCAATAACATTCTGCACCTCAATTCAAAAACCATTCGATTTAGAGAAAAAAATTTTAATATCAAAAATTATTTGTTTTATATTGCCTACATTTTTTATTTGAAACTTTTTTCCTATCTGCAACGGTAAAGAATTTATATATGGGCCCCCACTTTTCAATATGATAACTGAAACATCTCCACTAAATTTCTTGCTTGCACTAATTTTTTCAAGGTTCGCATACTTTTGGTTTATTTTTCTTGCACTATTTTGAATATTTAAAATTATTTTATATGAAAATTATCCGATAAATGTTGCTTAATTACATAGAATTTTTTCGAAAAATTTGTTATAAAATCTAGTCAAATTAAGTGCATTCTCAAAAGAGCGACGTTTTAGTATTCTTAAAAAAAAACGTAACGATTTTAATGAGTTACCACTTAAATTTTCTAAATTCTTTGTAAACTGTAATATTCCTGCCTTCCTACCCAGATAGCACAAGATATTCTTAGATTAATCTGACAATCTTTTTAAAAAATATCTCTTGATTAATTTTAACAATTATCTTTAAGTTATTCTTAGCATAATCAAATAATTTATAATTACTTTTAGAATATGATCTGGTAAATAATTTTAGAATATTTGAAAAAATATATATAGGATATATTTGGGTATTTATTTTAAGAATAATTTCATACATTATCTTTTGATTATTTTTTTAAAAATATTTTATTAAGAATATCATAATAACATTTTTTAAGGAGAAATATGGGACATTCAGCTATTTCTGTCCTTTACCATTTACATATCGCCTTTTCGCGTTGTTCTGTGTTCTGTCAAAAAAGTAATGATCGGATCATTGGATGTGGTTCTTAATTATATGTGTGACGCCGTTTGTTTTGTATTTAGTGATAAAAAATTGATAATTACTGTGTCCAGATCATTATAATTATAATAAATCAGGTAAGTAAAAATAGCTATATATTTTTGTACTTTATTCAGGGCTTGATGGAACGCAGCCGTGCTTACTGTCAAATATAACAGGCCTATTTCTGTAATTTTTATTAAAGTGGCATGATGTACTCATTTTATTATTTTATAACATAATAACGGGCTGATAACGAAAGAAATGTTATTTTCCCCCTGTTACTTACACATCATTACATGCCGTTATAAAGATAACGTACACCGTTTACAACGTTGTTAGGTTAAGTTTTCATCTTTTGGTCAAAAAATATTTCGAAATGGAACATCGCGCTGCTGGAAGAGCTCCAAAATAAAATTCTAAAGTTTATGTTTATTAAGTTTACTTGTCACTGTGACACCAGATATTTTGATCATTTTGCAATAGGTTTATTGTTTTTTTTTTTCAGAGTCGAATGTACGTATGTCTCCCAATAAGTTGTCTAAACATGTCTCACGCTAATAAGAAAACTAAAACCACAACGTGGAATAGACATCCAAATGAGAAATTCAATGATGTTTTGAGTGCAATCGAATTGAGTTCATCGCAAAATCATAGTGCTTTCACATCTGACCATGTATTAAGTACCTACTTCGGTTCAAATAGTGAAGGAGATTGAAGTGCAAGTGGGCTTATGGCTTACTAAAGCCAATGAAATATTAAAGGAAACAGGAAAGGAATATTTAATCAGTGCGTCTTAATATGGGCGATGCAATATACTAAGAAATTGTTTCTTTACTTTCATTTGAAGAGTTATTTTCAATTTGTTTAAAATTATGGACTTTTTTTGTAAACAAATTACAATATCTCTTTTTATTTTTTTGTTTGACTAATGAGTAAAGGCCTCTGTTATTTCAAACTGCTTTTTATTTCGTTATTTTATCTAGAGGCCACGTAAATGAACTTGTTAATAGATGTTGATATTTTTTAGTCTGCGTAAGCCTTCATATAGGTCCTATCAAGTAAATTTAAGGTTTCCCACCTTCTCCAAAGCATATAAGTTATCGCAGCAACTCTAATAAAAACCGATTTTTTGACAATTATTCTTTTTATATTCGTGATGGAGTAAAAACAAAAACTTTGCTGTATGGCGAACAGAAAAGCATTAATCGTTGAAAAATTGGTTTGCTGCACTGTTATCATTGCTCCATAAGCTCGAATTGGAGAAGGCGGAAATTTTGAAATTCACTTAATTAAACCCGTATACATATATACAGAGTGACTCATTTAAAAGCGGGACACCTCTCTAAAATTTTTGTTTATTGTGCGATTTGAATCAAATTTTACTAAAATATAGAACGAATCCGAATCTAATTATGACCAGAAAAACATTCGCCTCCTACAAATGCAAAGTCATCTGCGGTACCAAAATATGCGGAAAAAATCAAAAAATCATATTAGGCATTTTAGTATCGGAAAATGTTGTTAATGAAACTTATTCAGAATTGTCCAAAAAGTTCAAAATTAAAAAATTGAAATTTGACAAATTTTAAAAATAATTATTTTTAAAAAACTGCAAATTACTTGACAACTACCTGATGGCGGCTTGGGTTTAATATCAAACAAAATTGTCATAGTACAGTTCTCTAAAAAAAAAACCATTAAAACGATATTTTCGGATTTGGACTTTATTTTAATCAAAATTTCAATATTTTTTTATTTTGAATAAGTTTCGGACTTAAGTTTTTGGACAATTTCGAACAAGTTTCATTCACAAAATTTTCCGATAAAAAAATGCCTAATATGATTTTTTGATTTTTTCCACATATTTTGGTACCGCAGGTGGCTTTGCATCTGTAGGAGGCGAATGTTTTTTTGGCCATAATTATATCCTAATTTGTTCTATACTTGAGTAAAATTTGATTCAAATCACACAATAAACAAAAATTTTAGAGAGGTGCTCCACTTTTAAATGGGTCGCTCTGTATAAATAACATTTATTTTTATTTTTCCCTGACAACAGAAGATTTGCAGAAAAGTATTGTCTAAACGTTATTTGTGGCATTTTCTTTATTTTTTTCTATTTTATTTTTGGGTTTTATTATATGCCCTTCTATCTTCAAAATAGTCCAGAGATAATTTACAAAATAGCATATTGATGGAAATAATCTGTACGCCCGTGACTACATCAAAGAATGCAGTTAGGGCCAGTTGTACGAACTAAGTTGAGCCAAGTTCAGCTTGAACCAAGATTAGAAGCCATGGTTACGATTACTGTAATAATCGTAACCTTATTAGAAGTAATTTTTTTTGACAACTTATATAGATGTAAAAATATCAAAAATAAATTATCCACTGACATTTCGGAAACTAAATCCGTTTCCTTTCTCAAAGTAAAAATTAAATCTTTTCTTTGGTCAAAGAGAAGATTCTTTGAGAAAGAAAGTTTCCGAAACAACAACAACAATTTATTATTGATATTTTTATATGTATATATTCGTTGTCAAACAAGAACAACCTCTAACTGCATCCTTTGCCGTAAAGTCACGGGCATAGAAGCTATTTCTAATAATAAATATACTATTTTGTAAATTATTTCAACTATTTTGAAGATAAGGACATATGTGGCAATAAAACCCAAAAATAAAACAAAAAAAAAATAATTTAATATCATGCACATATTATTTCTGCATTAATATAAAGATAACCTGAAAATACGATTGATGATTAAACATAAAAATATCTTAAGAATAATTTAATATTATGCACATATAGTTTGGGATTAGTATAAAGATAACTTGAAAATATAATCTAAGATTAACCATAAAAATATATTCTAAAAATATTCTAGATTCTCCAGAGAATATTCTGCGAATTATTCTGAAATTATTCTAAGGAGACATATAGTTGTACCGTTTATTACATCTAGGAATATTCTTAAAAGATAATAATTATTTTCGTGTTATTCTAAGAATAATGAAATATTCTGTAGGAATATTTTAGGAATAACATAAGTTTATGTTTGTGCTATCTGGGTAAATCAACTAGGACTTAATTTATGTCATTTTCAGATGTGATGTTTCCCCACCTCAGCTTATATTATTCTTCATTAAATTTATTAAGAACAATTAAATTAGCACTGAAACTAATTATATATTCATCTGACATAACGAATTAAATTAATTAGTTGGTTATCAAGTGTACGTTTACTTTTGTATAAATGACTAGGAATGAATACGAATAAACACCAGATGCGTGCCATTTCTAAAATAAATACAAGAATTATCAGACGCAATAATTAAACTATTAATGTTGCACTTGTTAATGTATCAATAACAATTAAATCAAAATCGAAATAAGATGAAAATTATTTTTCTGTATTATTCTAATATGTTTTCTTAAAGTCACGAAATAGGTGTAAAAGTAAAACATCGATATATCTTAAGTTATATCCCTCATAAAACCCTACTAAAACATCCCATTTTAATCCTGGAGCGATAGCTATAACAAAGACGTTTATAGTATCGTGAATAGAACAAATTTTAATCGTTTTGCTTCCTTTTTGTATTGTACTAGTTGGTTACACGGATCAATAAGTTCCCCTTACATGAAAGTAAATTTAATTTAAGTTTAAACAAATGGAGAAATGTTGCGTGTTACATGCTACTAAACTACCAAATAAAATAGTGTATTGCTAATTTTATTAGGTTTCCCTCGTTTGCTATTAAGATACTTAAATTTTAAACTTCTCCAAATCTGCTTTTTAGGTAGTTCTGCGAATTAGATTTATTTTGGTTTATTAATAAGAACACGCAAAGGACAAATAATATGTAAATCATATTTATTATATGAAGACATTATGTAACTGTATAAGGGGAAGTTAGCATACTACGTCATATATATACAAAGGGGGGTTAAGAATAGACAAAATGTGGCATAAAATCAGAGGACAGCGTGCTGATGTGGCGTCATTATTTTCATTTTTAATTCACGATACAATTATACATATTTTATAATTATAATTTATACAGGGCGATTCACGAGGAAAGGGACACACTGTTGGGGTAGATAGAGTTCACTTTGGTGAATTAGAAATGGCTATTAAAAAATATTTGGACTTTTTCTTTATCGAACAACTGGGTGATTTAAGAGTTTTGCCCAATTCTTCTTAAGGTCATATCTTTTAAACTATTTGCTAGAATTTTTTCTGTGTAGAACACTATTAATTGTAAATTTACATGCACAATCAAATAATTCCAGGGTTGGATTAATTAATTTTTGTGCCAGGTTCTGTACAAGTGGTTTTTAAATTCTAACAGTAATTATGAAATTAAATATTAAATAGTGACCAATTTTCGTCAAAATTGATGGGCTATAAAAAATAAACTTATTCAAATTAAAATTGTGTTATTACAATCTTTTGTGATTTTATGATTCATAATCAAAAACCGCTGTCCAAGGATTCACTACTTCGACATCCAGATTTTCCATCCAAGTCTCTCACAACGAAAAAAATTTGTATGTGGAAATAATTTCCTATGGAACTTTAATAAGGTAATATTTGAAATCCTCTACCCCAAAAACCCATAAAACGATATCCCACATCGCATCGGCAGTGGGGTGGGGTGGTGATAGGGGGGTGGTAGTGGGGGTGGATGAAGTAAACAAATATTTTGAGGTTTTTGGTTCTTCTACACACACTAAATCATATTTTTTTTCACTCCCTTTAATAATGGACTGAGGGTGGTTAAAGGGGTTAAAATTTTTTGAGACTTTATAGCTTCTCTTGTATATACTACATACCAATTTTATGGACTCTTACCCATTCACCCCAATTTATCTCTCAACGGAATAAAATGAAAATATAATCTAGTTCGAGATCATGATAAAATACATAAATTTCAAGTCAATATCTTAAACGATTCCAGAGTAATCGTGTGTACAAAAAAGTTACAGACAAACCGATAAACAGAAATTTTTTTTTCACTCGAACTTAAAATCTCGATTTTTTCAAGACATTCTAAGCCTATTTGAAAATTTTCAATTTTTTTTGTCGTTACTATACTTCTACTGGATGTGGAAGTAAAATAAAAAATTTCGAGAATGGATTAAGTAATTTTTATTTCTGGGGTTGTGGGAAAAAATCAGTCACAGTACATTAATAAATAGAACATTTTACTACAACAAATTCATAGGACATAAAAAATCTTCAAAATTAAATCTTTCTGCTCCTCTGCATTTTGTTTGACGAAGAAATATATTATTTACGGCTTTCCTAATAATTAAAGTATTAACAGCATCATAACAGTTGTTTATTCGATCAATTAATTGATCTCCCGTATTAATATTTACGCTTTACACCATAGCTTTTAGGTGTCCTCATAAAAAATAATCCACAGGATTAGCACATTCATCCACAGCGGATCTGGCAGGCCATGAATATGGATCTCCTCGACCTATCCGTCTGTTTTGATAGACATCTTCTAGGTGGTTCCTAACAGCTACAGAAAAATGAGAACGTACTCCGTATGTTGAAAAAGCATATCTCTAAAACCTGTTTTCTATTAGATAGAGCCAAATATTTTGTAGAATATTCAAATAAACTTCTCTCGTTAAACGTTCTTCAAAGTAATGTGCTCCTATTAATATTAAATAATTATTGACAATTCTACATCAGACACGTGATCATTTCTTGAATTATATACCCCATCTCTGATAAATTGTACCTCGTCAGTAAACAATATTCTGTAAATGACTCGTCTATGATTGACAATCCACTGATATGACAAAATGCCTAACATTTTGTCAGATTATATTATCCCCTGTCACTGAACGTGTAATATGGGGGTTTAGATGGAAATGCCGAGATCACAATTTTTGACCTGAGAGCTGTGTTTTTACTATTTAGGAGGTAAACATACCAACATTTCCCGAACATAGGAGGTGTGGGGGTGCAGGGGGAGGGGCACGAAGAAGGTCTCGGTTTTTTGTTTTTCGCTCATATTTCGAAAACGGTTAGCCATAATCAAAAAGTGGTTATATGCAAAATTTATTATAAATTGAAAAAAAAAAAAATTAATAACCATCGTAGAAATTTTTTTTTTGTGAAGATATCCGTTTCATAGCAGACTTAACTCAAATATCGAATAAAAAATGTCTTTGTGTCTGTAAGTGTGTGTGCGTGTATATGTATGTGTGTGTATACTGTTTCTTGTAAACACGATAACTTCTAGACTTAAAATATTTAATTGCAATTTGGAACATATGTAAAACAGCATTGTACATTAATCCCTATTGAAATCGGGCCATATCTGTAACACATGGTGATAAACCAGAGGCCTACAAACTCTCACTCTTACGTAAAATAGGTTTTAATTTCAGAGCAAAATGTTACTAAGGTTTTTCATTAAGCATACAAAAATATGAAGATGTATAAGATTTATAAACCCCAATATACCGGGCGTATGTTAGGTTCAAACCAACTTTATTTAACTTAGATAATATATTAATGTTATCCTAAAATTTGGAACATAGTATTTTTAATAAGATTATTATGTTGTGAGAGTTTCTAGATCTCTGGTTATCACCATGTATTACAGATATGGACCAATTTCAATAGTGATAATTGTACTATGCTGTTTTAGATATGTTCCAAATTGTAATTCAATATTTTAAGTCTAACATAAGTTATCGTGTTTACAAGAAACGGTATAAAAACACACATACATATACACGCACATACACTCCTTCAGACACAAAGACATTTTTTATTCGATATTTGAGTTCAGTTTGCTATGAAACGGATATCTGTAAAAAAAATTTTACTACGATGATTATTAAAATTTTTTTCAATTTATAATATATTTATAATAAAGTTAGAATACAGTTAAATGATATACAATCCATTACTGGACCATAACAGTTACGAAAAAAATTAATAGAAACATTACTGCAAAAAATTTAGTCAGATTTAATATTTCATATAGCCAGTTTTTCATTATGGCTAACCGTTTTCGAGATATGAGCGAATAACCAAAAACCGGGACCATCTTCGTGCCCTCCTGCACTCCTTTTGATATGTTTACCTCTTAAATAGTCCAAACACAGCCTTCAAATCAAAAATTGGGATCTCGGCATTTCCCTCTAGAAACCATTCATAGACAGGACTATGGTTGCAGGCGCCGTACTTGTATGTGAAAGGAAAGCAGTTGTTCTTTTCTCAAAGTCCGCCACACTCGTGATTGAGAAATATCCATCTGGGCACTAATTCTACGGATATTCATTCTAGGGTTTTCATTTACAAAATTTATATTTTCCCTTTCTTGAATGTTTTGTGCATTTCGCTCAATTACAGTTGATGTTGGAAATTTTCTATGTTATCGTGCGAAACGGAAAATTGAGTCAAACGATTTGTGGTCAGGTTTATAGCGCCTAGGATATCTTTCAGCTGCCCTGCCATTTCCATTACAAAAACCAAATGTTAATGATATCGACATATTCCTCATTGGTATATTGATAGGGCATTTTACCAGAACTAGTAGTAGACAACAGTAACAATAACACTTAGTAACTGTATGTGCATAATCATTACTCAGGACTGGCTTAAGCGATTTCTGTGAAATCTTTTTCAAACTGTAAGGGCATTGCTCGGCGGTGGTTCCATATTCATTTCATCAAGCTACGTCTAGTACACGGTGAACAAAAATTGGAAAAAAGATTCTTTTTTAAAAACCTCTTCCGAAGGAATCACTACTTCCACTTCCAGATTTCCTATCCAAATCTCTTACAACGGGAGAACTTTAATAATATATTATTAGAAATCGTCTACCCCAAAAACCCATAAAACGATATGTCACATGATGGTGATACTGGGGATGGTAGAGGGAGTGGTTAACGCCAAAAAAAAAAAAAAATGTTTGAGGCCTTTGGCACTTGCATACATACTAATTCCCAATTTTATTCTTTACCACCTTTCATGATAAGATGGGGGTGGCAAGGGGGTGGTAGAGAGGATAGCTAATGCCAAAAAATTTTGCTGAGGCCTTTGGTTCTTATATACACACTAAATCACAATTTTATATTTTACTTCCTTTAATAATAATATGGTGGTGGGTAATGGGGGTGATAGTAAGGATGGCTCACGCAAAAAAAAATTTAGACCTTGACTTCTCTTACATACCCTATATTCCAATTTTCTGGACTTCTGCTTGCTTGCTTTACCTATTTACCCTCATTTACCCCCTGAACCCTTCAACGGAATTAGATCAAAATATAATCTTATTCCCACAGGTCTCCTCAAGGTAAAACATGTTTAGCAAAAATGGCGACAAAATAGGGTTGCTCCGAAAGTTTAGGAATTGTTTCAAGTGTCAAAAAGACATGATTGAAAATCGACAGATTGTCCGCAGGTATTATCACATTTTTATGCAGGAATAAAAAAAATCACAAATTTTAGGCATCTATTTTTCTCTTTATATTATATGAAATAAGCATTATTAGTGTGGTTCTAAAGTTAGACCAATGAAATATTTTGCCAAAATTAACAAAATATCCTTTATCTCAGTAAAGAAGGACGCTTCATACATTAATGATGGGCGATCACCAAAAGAGTCCAAATAGTCCTTCATCCACAGGTGTCGTATGCATATTTAACTTTGAAACGCCCGGTATATTATTTTTTCATTGTTTTGTTTTTTCAGAGGTAATTGAAAAAAAAAACTAAAGGAACTGTAGTACAAGTTTCATTTGTGAGCATTTTTGTCAACGTACTAATTTGAAAAAACATTGCTTGACACGGTCACGCTTTAAAGCAGTTTACGCTTTTTGAGTAAATTATTAATTATTTTTAAGGAAACACCTTGGAATTTTAAAGAAATTGATATACTGTGACGATATATTGAAATATAATAAGTGATATTTTCATTTATATGTTTTCAAGTGAGTCATTCACTTAATAAAATAATAATATCTATATTTTACACCTAATTAACTTCGTGACTTTTAAGAAGTCACGAAGAGAAATTAAACCCAATTCGACCACGCTATTATAAATCAATCGTAACCATTTACACAAAATTCCAGGTAGAGATAAAAGGATTAAATTATTAGCATTATCTTAACAAAATAAAGCTATAAAAAATGTTAAAAGCATAAAACAAAAATCAAAGACAATGTAAATAACTGATTTGCATTAATAACCCTGGCCAGAGCTTCATTCAAAATAATCATCCCAATTTTATGTTAATGTAAAATATAAATCAGAAACTGTAATCCTTTGTCTGAACTTGCGACGAAGTATGAAAATAATCATCCAATCCTAAAACTCATTGGAAGAAATTATTCACAAAATATTCACTGTGTTTATTTTACATATGTAATGTATAGTTTGTACAGTTGTGCACGTATTTCCTAATAAGATCTATCTTTAAAACTAATGCTATTATTGATGGTAAAGCATCTATATAGGTTTTTGAAGCATTGATATAACACCCACATGCAGTTTTATCGCTATGAAATACTACACACAATTTTACCGCTGTAAAATGCGTTACATCCATAAACATGGTAATATGCAATAGACTGACTCTTCCCTCTCTGTGACTATTTCAATTTCGCTACTTTTCGAATTCATATTGTTAGTTAGGTCTTACAATTTTATCAGACAGTTCCTTCTAAGCTTAAATACAGTCTTCAATAGTACAGAATAGTACAGACTAATTATCATCGCGGAAACTAATATTTATAATATCTTTATTAACATAAATAAGAAAGTGATTTCATATGTTATTACTTTATATGGTTTCATATCAATTGGTTTTTTTGTAGATGGTGTCTGTATTTGTCATGTGAAAATATACCAATTTGTAACCAACCTTGGTAGTTTTATTATTAACTGGAAGTAATTGTTAAATACAATTACTTAATGTTACTTTACTAAATTATAAATTAGTAATAAATCACACTGGCGACGAAGTGAAACTAAATTAAATTTACGTAAATAAATAGTTTTCGCAAGTGAAATAAAAAATGTCAATTCGAAAAATTACAGACTTTAAATTAGGTGAGGCAAATTGGAGTACTTATACTGCCAGATTCGAACAATATTTTATTGCAAATAAAATTGAAAATAATTTAAAAGTAAATACTTTGCTCGCGGTTGTGGAGGAAACTTTCGAGTTGATGGTGGATTTATGTAATCCTAGAACTCCTGAAAATCAAACCTATGATTATTTAGTGACATTGGTGAAAGACCATTTACAACCAGAGCTATCAAAAAGGGCTGAAAGGTTTAAATTACGCCAAAGAAAGCAAGAGACCAATGAATCGTTTGCATCGTATTTGGCAGCTTTAAAAAGTTAGCAAAAACTTGCCAATTTGGAGATCAATTAATTAGATCACCTAACCGACCAGTTTTTATATGGTAAAAAAAATGAACATATCCGTCAACAACTTTTCGCAGAGAAGGATTCGGATTATAGTAAAGATGTAAGAATTGCCCTAAGTATGGAGGCTGCAGAAAAAAATTCACATATGATTGAGGAGGCATTTACGTCATCGACTATTCATAAAGTATCCACGAAGAAGCCATCAGAAGTGACAAGAAATTCGAGAGAGCGATGCCACCATTGTGGAAAAATGAATGATGATGAGAATCGCTTTCAAGAATACGCGTTGTCATCTATGTGGTGCAGAGGGGCATGTTCGTAGTGTGCGTAAAGTGGGGGCTAAAGATAGTAAGAAAATTGTAAAAACACATCAAATTCAACTTAATTCAGATGATAAGATTAAACAAATCGACTTACATTCATCACAAGAAATTTTTAAAATTGAACAGTCAAATAAAAACCTTTTGTACTGGATGTATTAATAAACAATATTCGAGTATGCATGGGAGTCGATACGAGTTCAGCTGTATCTGTAATTTCTGAATTTGAGTACAAAAAAATTTTCTATAATTGCAAATTAAAGTCTTTCACTCTAAAATTAAAATCTTATACGGGTAACTCTATCGAAATTTTAGATTCTATTGATGTAATAATTAAAGTAAATAATATTTCACGTAAGGCAACACTTTTTATTTTACGAGGATGCGGACCACCGTTAATGGGCCGTGACTGGCTTAAAGAATTTCATATTTCAGTGTATAGTTTATTTCATTTGTCTGAAAATAATTTTTCTAAAAATGTTTCAAATTTATTAAGGTCGAAAATTCCAAATGTCTTTAAGGACGAACTGAGATGTTTGCAGGATAAAACTGCCAAATTATTTTTGAAATCGGGGACAATACCAGTATTTTGTAAGCTCAGAGCTTTACCAATAACTTCAAGAGAAAAATTAGAAATTGAAATTAATAAATTAATTACATTAGGGGTGCTTACTCCAGTTGAATTTAGTGAATGGGCCACGACCATTGTACCAATTCTAAAGAAAAAGGGAGATATACGCATATGTGGAGACTTTAAAGTCACGGTTAACTCTAAGTTACACGTAACTAAATATCCTTTGCCAAGAATTGAGGATCTTTTGTGTGGATTAAAAAACGGTACAGTCTTTAGTAATATAGATTTGTCTCAAAAGCATATGCTCAAATACCTCTGGACGAAGACTCAAAAAAAATCGTTACCATAAATACTCACAAAGGATTATTTCAATACAACCGTTTACCTTACGGAGTAGCTTCAAGTCCGAGTATTTTTCAAAAAATTGTGGAACAGATTTTTTCAGGTTTAGAAGGGGTAGCAATTTTTAGATGATATATTAATAGCGGCGAAAAACGAAGAGAAACACATTAAAATTTTAATACGAGTCTTTGAGAGATTAAATAAATATAATCTAAAAATTAAAATGGATAAACGGAGTAGAAAAACTTGATTATTTATGATATACAATTGACAAAAATGGTTTGCATACAAATAAACAAAAAATAGAAGCTATTGTAAATATGAAAATTCCTGAGACAGTAACGGAAGTTAAAACTTTTTTAGGTCTAGTAAATTACTATTCAAAATTTATTTTTGATATTAGTACAAAATTGCAACCACTTCTTTTAAGAAAAAATCAACGATTTACTTGGGGTGAGGCACAACAGAGGGCTTTCGAAAATATTAAGAAACAGCTAATATCGTCCATGGTACTGGATTATAATCCCAATTTACCAGTGACTTTAGCATGGGATGGAAGTGCGTATGGCGCATCCGCGGTTATTTCGCATGTCTACCCTATAACGGAGACAGCCGGCCGATCGCATATGCCTCGCGTACGTTCTCTTCCTCCGAGAGAGCCATGTCATATACTGACAGAGAAGCAAGTGCCATTATTTTTGGTTTAAAAAAATTTAATCAATACCTCTATTCACGTCATTTTACTTTAATAACTAACCATAAACCATTAGCAAGTATTTTTGGGGACAAAAAAGGCATTCCAATTTATGCAGCGGTGGAGAATTATTTTATCTGCTTACGATTATTCTATTAAATTTGTAAATTCGGATTAAAATGCAAATGCTGACTGTCTCTCTCGTTTACCTTTACCAGGTCCGAAAATTAATTATTTAGATTTTAGTAATATTTTTCATATAGAAGAAAAATTACCCATAAATCATAAAAATGTGGCCATTGAAACAAAAAAATATGGTATTTTAAATAAAGTGTATAACTATAACGAAATGTAAATCATTAGCCAGGTCTTATGTTTGGTGGCCAAAAATTGATTTGGAAATTGAAGACATTTGTCAAAACTGTCAAGTTTGTAACACATTACATAACAACCCACCAAAAACTACCATAACACCGTGGCCATTGAGTCAGTAAGTATGGTCAAGAATTCGTATGGATTTTTTAGGTCCTATTTATGGAAACAAATATTTAGAGCAGCCAACAAGTGCTTCTTGTGTAATTAATATTTTAAGACCATTGTTTGCTAGATTCGGTTTACCCGACACTGGCATAACTGATAATGGATCCCCTTTTTCATCGCTCGCTTGATGAAAAAGGGGATCCAGTTGTTAATTATTTGTCAATAAACGAAATTCGGCCCGTTTTTACAGCGCCGTATTATCTAGTAATGGCGCAGCTGAAAATTGTAAAACGTGTCAAGTCCGCCCTTAAAAAAGCATATTTACTCTGAAATAATGCTCGGCAGGAAAATAAAAACTAGGCTAGATTTAATTAGGCCTAACAATCGAATTTTTATAGAGGATAAAATTGAAAAACGAATTAAAAATCATGGTGGACATGATAAAAAAATTGATATTGGCGAAAGAATTTTGTGCAGAGATTATAAAAATTCGGTTAGTCCTACTTGGATTCCAGGATTAATAAAAAATAAGTTTGAAATTCAAATGCAAAATGGAAAAAATGTAGTAAGGCATTCGGATCAAATCTTTGCAATGATATGAATATTTTTCCGGAAACTGGAAATAATATTACAGGGCCGTCAGGTATTAGTAATAAATCACCAGAAAAGGTAATAAAAACATATAATTTTAGACCAAAAAAAAAAGTCGTTAATTAATTAATTTATATTTTATCACTAATATCTGAATTCCGAAATGACAAAAGTATGTAACTAAAATCTATTTTTTTTGTCATTTTTTTTTCGATTTAATATAGGTACTTTTTTCTGTTATAAAATAAAAATCAGTTTTGTTATTTTTTTTTTAAATAATCTCGTTTATGTACGTTTGATAATTAAGGGTGTAATATCTGTATTGATATAAATAAGAAAGTGATTTCTTATGTTATTACTTTATATGGTTTTTATATAAATTGTTTTTTTTTTGTAGATGGTGTCTATATTTGTCATGTGAAAATATATCAGTTTGTAAACAGCCTTGGTAGTTTTATTATTAACCGGAAGTAATTGTTAAATACAATTACTTAATGTGAGTTTACTAAATTATGAATTAGTATTAAGATATCACAATATTAAATAGCAAGAAAGGAAAAGCTGAACCCCTTACTAAAGTCAGAATGCACTATGTAAACAAATAAAGAATTAAACAGACTAAATCATCAAATATTCGATTCGACTCGATTTTCATATTGTCAACCATGGAAATCTCTCACAACATTTTATTCGCCTCTACGATGAGGAAATTCATTGTCTGACTAAATCCTACTGTACACTTCTCCGAAAAACTGAATTTCTTTGTGACCTTGCATTCCTGAGAGCCTGTCGCTATCATCAAGTCATCCCAAAATCTCTACAACTTAACCATCAAGTCTCCATCTATCTGAAGAATTCTAAACAGAGCACGTTTTGCCCTACTAAAAACTCCATTCGCAACATAAGACGAAATCTCAACACTACCAACACCCGTGTATACGAAACTTATTCACATATTCACACTTTCGCCATTCATCCGATACTCTGGTATATACCTTTGACCGACTATCCAGTGACAATCACAGAATAAAATGCCTTTCTCCGGTTCTAAAACTGTCTTAGCTGAAACTGTAATTTCTCAATATCCCATATTTAAAATAAGCAAGCTGTGAACACTAGACAAGACATCACTAGCATACTCCGGACCGCTAAACATCCTCTTTCTAATGTACTTTTCAACACACAAACGCAATGCTACCGTCATCCTTAACACATCCGATAATCTAAGAAAAATGAACTATTTACTTAGTACTTCTGATTATTCAGCTCGATCCCACCATTTACCGAGAAAAGAAGACAAAACCGTCATCGATAGCTCTTATCTCCATTGAGATACAGAAAAATTCTTTAAAACTTGTATTCTCAAAATTCACAAAACCAACAATCCTCTGCTACTAATTATTAACGACTTTCGTTCCTCAACCCATAAATTAACTGGGTACCTAGTCAACTCATCGCTGAGAAAGCGTCATTCTATATCAAAAATTTCATCAATTTCATTGATCATCTTCAAAACGATTCCGTTTACAGAATGAACATACTGGTTGGTTTCAATATTATGTTTTTAATTTATGTACGGCAAAGGGAAACCTTGCGCCTAATTTTATCAAAATTAGTTCGAAAGTATCGGCGCAATCGTGTCCATAGACATACACACAGACATTTTTTAAATACCTCCCTTTCCTGCTTCTGGAACATCAATCGTAAAGATCTGGTCTTATCTCAATTTTCAATTTCGTATCAATTGCAGTAACCTCTCCATTTTTATGTTGTTAAGATAATAACAATTAGCTTTAAAAATAAATATTAGTCACTAAGCTGGGTATAATAATTATCAACACAAGAAAATTGTTAATCGAAAAAATCAGTTACAGAAAATTTGCAACGGCAAGCGGCCATGCCAGACCACACAATTTGTTATTAACACAATATTAAGTTAACGATGAAGAGTCTTTAGAATTACAAAAAATTATAATAAACAGAAACGAAGAAGGGGATAGAAAAAATTTTAAAAATCGAGAATTGATTTTCTAGTTACAGAAAAAAGTTATTTCCGGAAGATGGGTAAAGTTTGGTCTGGTAATTTTTGATTTATGCGAAAAGATGTATTATGCTCGCTAATATGTGTAATGTTGTTAGTAAGAGGACACTAACCAAGTTTGAATTGATAGAACTTCTGAGATGTAACTCTGATGTAGTCCCTTAGTGGCGTTATATCATGGAAATGTGCAAGGCGCTCATGAAGAGTTTAAGATGAGGCGCGTAATCTTTATGTCAGAATTATTGGCGATAAACATGATAATGACGGAGAGAATAGCGAAAATCAAAGGAAGGGATAGAGATGATAAAGATGAAGGTAGCGAAGATGACGATACCAACAGTGACGAGGAAGTGAAGTCTCGCTGGAACTTACTAATAATTTATTATTGTCGGATTATTGATTTATTTTTTTTCATTTACATAAAATATACTTCATATGTCAACCTCTGTGTACTTTAAGAGTAATAATGTATTTAAGTGCTCTAGAATCAGATCATCAATGTTGATAAAACTTTTCTCAATTCGTAGTTGAACATTTTACAGTCTTTGGGAGAAGACGCCGCACAACTCTCGTTGGAGTTGCATTAAAATTAGTAGCCAGTAGGTATTTTAGAAGTAACTAATATCGAATTTGATCTCAAGAATTAAGCATTCAAAACTGAAGCTCAAAAATACAAAATGATGGATATGTTAGTTTATTGTGTAGAGCTAAATATAGAGGTCACTAAAAAGGGTAAAAAAAAACTTTTGGAAAAAAAACTGAGCCGCCTTCAAAAAAAATTAGGTAACAAGGTTCCATTATCTGGGCAATGGACAACGGTGAAATTTTATTTCACAATTTTCTGCGATCTTTACTGAAGGCGGTTCAATTTCTTTCAAACATTTTTTTGTTCTGTGAAGCTGTAAAAACAGTACTCTATGACTACCTGGTCGATACCAGGTTTTTAAATGCTCTCTCATCCTTTACTTCTTACCTTTGCCTCATTTTCTGTCTTCTCACCTGAAGCTATAATCTTAAAAGTATGTGAAGAGTTCTGCTCAAGGCTGGTTACGATGACTACCGATTTTATACAGGTCTTGCCTTCTTTATCATGATCTTTCAAATCTGGAGCGTTAGAAATTTTGGGCATGATTAATTACCGGCAATACTATCTATTTTTATATCAAGTATGTTTACTAATCACGTCGATAGTCATACATCAGAGTGGGTACAATAAAGTGAATTTTTTTTAATAGGTAATAAATATAGACATCTTTACGTCATGAAATTGGAGATGAAAATTGAAAATGCTGTATGGCTTGATGAGTACCATATACAGGGTGATTTACCACAGCATGCGAAAAATAAGATGGTGAACTAGTCTTCTATGTGGGAAAGTCCCTGCAAAATTTTATAGTGTTCCGAGATAATTTAGAAATTTTTGTTGCATTAAAACTTGCAAAGATACGCTACTGTTACTTGTCTGTGGTCAGTAATAGGGCGATGAACTTACTTGTGAAAGAACATATCGAAGATGTTTACATTTCCTTAATTGGCATAAAACGTTAAGCTGGCGGGTGTGGTCAAAGTACCGCGTTTTTACTTTCGGTCGAACAATCAGAACACCTGCAGGTATAAAGTGCCACCGAAGTTTGGTGTTTTTGTGTTATTGACGGGTTTAAGCAAATATCTCTTGTTGTTGTAGAGTTCACTAGTATAGGCTCAATATCTTTTCGACTTATTTCGCTCTTTTTGTAATGTGATTTGATTAAAACCAAAAAGTCACTTCTACCCTCTCCAGCTTTGCTGTCAACAGTGTCAATTCCAAGTCTACAAAAAAATAAGGTAATTTTTTTGGTCATATTTTTTTAATTTATTATTTTTTTACTCCTTTCGGTGGGGACAACAACCTACTGATAAATTTTCCTCATGTCATGGTAAATCACCCTGTATGGGTGCCATACATGCCTGAACGTGTCAGTCTTGGCCTACTCAAAAATTATATAATTACTGCACATAATTTGAAACACTATCTAAGTGAACCATGAGGCAGCATACATTTGTCATACAGATTGGTGAGGGTAGATTTGATGTCAGGCCAAAGTGGTAAAATTTTAAGTTTTTTTTTTCGAGTAAAAGCCGTTAGCTTTTAAATTATTATGACTTACTAGATATCTTCTAGATATTAAATAAAGAGCATTAATGATACTTTGACTTTCATACTACACATCTTCACATATCTTTAAATAAAACAAAGTTGTTAAGTAGACCTCTACTTTTAATAGTCAGAGTCAAAACGTGTGTTGGTAAAATATTCAATATAATTCACCTTTTTTGCTTAATCGAGTATTTAACCACAAACATCTCAATACAATCAAATCTTTTATTGTGCTTTTAACAAACTGAAGATATTTATATCATTTTCAACTAACATAATTTTTTATTCTGAGATTTAATAGGTTCTCCAGCCATTATCTTTTCTAGTGGCTGAGTGACTAGACGAGGGGATAAGAGAAAGGCACGCGTCAGTCGCGTCAAGTAAGTGTAATCGTGTTAGCTCCTATCTCACTTCCAAGTATTTTAATATCAATACCACTTAAAGAATTTACTTTGAGAGAAGTGGCCACACAAATGATGTTACATCTTTTTTTCACTTAGAGATATAGTGAATGTTTTTAATTTGGATTAATACTTACAGAAATAAAAATACCGTAGATAGCGTCATAATTGGAAACGGAATTTGTAGATAATTTACTAGTTTAAGTGACTGACTAATTTCTGTCATTTATAAATGAAAAACCTATGGCTATCAATAATCTCTATATTTATAAGTAGATATCAATTTTACTAATCGAAAACTATTTTACCAGTTCACCAAATGAATTAAAGATGGTGACATATTGTTACCAATAGGAACTGAAATGATGCGTTTATATTTTTGGAATCTAATTTTATCATTGCTGAATTTTGTTGAAATGTAAAAAATGAATTAAAAAAATAGTCTGGAGAAAGTACTTCTATACTGGTACATTAATATTAGTTGCAAAATAGTTGTTTGTCCGAGTTAGGAAATCGTTATTTGTGCAACAAGTTAGAAAAACAATTTTCTTTTTCGAGAAACAAACAATGGTGCAAACTTCGGTCGTATAGCTTTTTCGACTGCCGAGCTACAGAGCGTTTTTGGAAAATTGGCATTTTTGGATGACTTCTATATCTCAATTACCAATTAGTGTCGAATTGAAAATCGAGTAACTTAAGGCACTTTTACTTCCACATCCAGTGGAAGTATTTTAAAAATTTTTATTGTTCAGATAGGCTTAGAATGTCATGAAACGTCGAGATTTTAAGTTTGAGCGAAAAAAAAATTTCTGACTGTCTGTCGGTCCGTCTGTCTGTCTGTCTGTAACTTTTTTTTTGTGCGCACGTTTACTCCGGAACCGTTTGAGATATTGACTTGAAATTTGGTACACATATGTACTTTAACGAGATCTAGAACTAGATTATATTTTTATCTTGTTACGTCGAAGGGTTGGGGGGTAAATTGAGATAAATTTGGGGTAAATAGGTAAATCAAGTAGGTAAGAGTCCATAAAATTGGTATTTAGTATATACAAGAGAAGCTAAGGTCTCAAAAAAAATTTGCATTAGCCACCCCCATTACCACCCCCACCCCATTATTAAAGGAGATGAAAAAAAAATGTGATTTAGTGTGTGTACAAGAACCAGAAACCTCAAAATATTTTTTTACTTCATCTACCCCCACTACCACCCCCTATCACCACCCCCACCCCACTACCGATGTGGGGTATCGTTTTATGGGTTTTTGGGGTAGAGGATTTCACATATTACATTATTTAAAGTTCCATAAACAATTATTTCCACATACGAAATTTTTTCGTTGCGAGTGACTTGGATAGAAAATCTGGATGTGGAATTAGTGATTCCTTGGGCAGCGGTTTTTTGAATAGAATTCGTTGCTGATAAGAAGAAAATTATGCATGCCTCAGTTTTCGAGATATAGGCATAACTCGTGTTTTTTTAAATGGAACATCCTGTAAATTATTTCATTATTCGATCTGATTGGTTTTAGTGTGTAAAAGTCACCAATCATATGTTGCTATTGTCTTCTATTAACAAGGAGAAGTAAAATTAACAGCTGATCTTCGAGGTGATCCGTACTAACTTAATGCGGGAAATAGTAGACTGAGATGAAAGACGAAGTTGAATTCAACCTGAATTTAAAAAACCTCGTGAAGTTATGGATCGATCAAATATGTACGTCTTAGATAAGGACTCATTGAAAGGAAGCTAACTAAGTGATTGATTATAGAAGACGAATATCCATGTGATACAAAGAGCTAGAGATATGGTTAGCAGAAGTCAGAAAATTTATTGCCAGGGAATGTCAAGGAAAACACCGATAGGTCTCAATTCAACCAAGATGATTTTATGTAAATCGACGATGACATTAAAAGACGTGAATTGGATATTCAAGTCGAAATAATGATAAGTGATACTGTTATGAGTAAAAAACATAATCACCGCCTATCGGTACAAAGAAGGCTCCCCAGACTACACCAGCCTCGCATCATAAATTCGTACAAGAGAATCTAGGATGACGAGGAAGACCAAAGTTACACTGTACTAGATCTAGAGGTCGTCCTAGGGTACTATTTTCATTTACACGACGAAATGATCGAGAAGAAAAGGAAATTCCAACGATTAATGTTAATGATGACAATAACGATACGATGTTTGCTGAAGTTGTAGAAGTGAACATAAAAATGTGTCTTCTGAAAGTGACTATTGAGAAAAAAAGGTACTCAATCGGAAGTTGAGAGTCTGATGAAAAATGATATGTGGGAAACTGTTAAAAAGCCAGGGTCAAAATGTTGCTAGTAGTCACATCATGTTAACCAACAAGTATTGGCCGGATAAATCAAATCCAGCGAAGTTTGGGACTGGAGATTAACCAAAAAGAAGAATTCATCATGGCGACATAAAACAGATACATCGTAAATAGAAGGTTTGGATGAACAGTGCAATCCAGTAACAACACAGGCTAAGCTTTAACGAGGAGGTAGGCAGATCCAAGTAACTAAAGATGATAATTAGCCTTATCGGTAGCTAATAGGAGGTCTGATGTATCTTGATGAAGGAACTAAAATTGATGTTGCAAATACCATACCGAAACTAGTTCAATTTACCCATGAACCTAATCAACATTGGGAAGCAGCAAAATTTAAGGTGTTTAGCTGGAACCTAGACAGATTTAGACAAGAATGAATGAGTCTTTGTTCGATTATTCCGGTGTGGACTGGGGAGACTGTATGACTAATAGATGATCCTTTACTAGTTGTACTTTCATCCTAGGAGATGCAGCCATAACTTGAAAGTCGCAAAAGCCATTAAGGGTAGCGTTATCCTCACCAGCAAGAGCTGCGGTCGAATAATGATGACACCTGAGGGCCCGCTTGCTCACGCTGACCAGCCGCCGATACTGGGCTTCCAAAACCCTGCACCGTAATATCCTTACCTGTTTTTGAAGGCTTCAAAAGATTACCCAGGAACTTTGGCAGAACAATTCGGTTGCCCGCCTTCACCACATAGAGGTGGCCTGGTCGCAAGAACAAGCAAAGATTCAAAGAAATAGAAAACATTTATATTTTCATTTCAAAACCATTTTCATGTCTGATGAAGCCCTGTGGAAACTTATCATTATATACCAAATTCGAAGTTTCATAAAAAATTTGAAAATCTAGCTACAAAATTTAACTTTACAGCCATCTGTTGATGATTTTTCATAAAATAATTGCAGATTTTACGAACTTTTGATGAATACCCGTTATAATTCGTATTGCAGAGCTTTTTCAACATCAAATTCAGATTCAGCACGTCAAAATACATGGAGAAACATATGCCTGATTAAAAATTTTATTAGTTTTCAGTTCAATTGCCCATAGTGGTAGTTTCTGGCGATAAAACGGCTGAATTTGTGAGTTTTTGGCAAATACTCGTCAGAATTTGTCTTGTAGACCATTTTTAACATCAAATTCAGATTCAGTGCGTTAAAACATGGAAAACATATGCCTGATTAAAATTTTGATTAGTTTCCAGATCAATTGCCCACAGTGGTCGTTTTTGGCGATAAAATTGCTGAATTTGGCAAATACTCGTCAGAATTTGTTTTCAACGTGAAATTGAGGTGAGGTGAGGTACGGTACCGGTTTCAGTGGCGAGCCCTCTGGTGGAATAGCATTAGTTAAACTTCGCCAAGACGTTAAAAAAAAAACGGATTTAGCGCGTCAAAATACATGGAAAAACATATATCTGAATATAATTTATATTAGTTTTGAGTTTATCTGACATCGATTGATCGTTTTTTGAAATAAAAATGCAATTTTAAAGATAAAATCTAAGATAAAAAAAAACAACGATAAAATTAAATTCTGATGGCGACATCGAATTCAAGAGGTCAAAATACATAAAGATTGATAGGTCTAGTTTCTGGGTCTGAACTTTTTTTTTTGTGTGACTGTGTAATTATAAATATCGTGTCTTCTCTAATTCATGGATACAATCTTAAACAATAATTCATAATCATGATTATTTGTGATGTTTTATTCAATAATTCTTTCATAACCAGAGCAACGATCAAATAATTATAATCAGAGTTTGGCCCCACTACGTCGCGCCGCTCCAAATTGCGAAAGGATTTTTAGCGTACAGTCAATTGAATACCGTTCAAGTTTTGTTTGGTTATTGATTCATATTTTTAAAAAAAGCGAAGAATATGATTTTAAATAATTGAAATATTTATTGAAAATTGTATTTAGATTCCTTGGTAAACTAGATGGCGCCTTTTAATAATACAGAAGTTGGTGCTTACTATAACCACCATTGCGGTTAGAATTAGTTTCGTTTGACCAAATAATGTTATTCAATAAATTGTGACCTTTACCGTTAAGTAATCAAGCACGAAATCGTGATTCTCGTAGTAGATCATCGTGACTTTGGACTATTTTTATTTATTAGATTTCAATTTGTACCATTTTGGAATTTTCTATTTTAATTATTCTAACTTGCATGTTTTTCTTCATTGAATGGCCCTAAACGGCTAGAGCATCTCGTTCTGTAAATTTAGTTCTTCTCTATGTATTGTTGTCAAACTTACTTGGTGTTAGTTTTTTTAATGTTCAACGTGGTTTTTTGGGAGAAGAATATCATTTTCTTCATAGAAGGAGGTAAATATTTACCTACTTATATGTTTATCACTATAATAAAAAAGATACAATCAAATGATTTACATTATAATATTTCTAACTTATTTTTCATCTATGATCTAATAATAATTTCAAACTTATCACAAAATTAAAAGTTTCGTTGCGAGTTTTCATTGGAAACAAAGTTGAACAAAATAGAATTGAATCTACAACCAAGTGAATTTTCTAAAATTTGCTGTATGCCAATTAAATTGATTTTAAAGTTCCAATATAATATTATAAAGTAAGAAGTTTTAAATATATTCAAATGTTTTATAATTTGCATATTGTATTTATTTCTCAAAACACAATACAATAAGAATCTATCATTGAACGTTTTTTTGTCATTATATATTAGTATTTTTAGTAATCATTATATATAACACTAGCTGATGCCCGCGACTTCGTCCGCGTGAAATCTCAACCCCATTTACCATCTTGGGGATCGAATTTCGAAATTGATTGCCTTCTTAGTGGTTGCCTACGCCATTAGAGGAACCTCTATGCAAAATTTGAAGTTTCTAGACCCAGCGGTTTGAGCTGTGCGTTATCAGTGAATCGGTCAGGGTATTCTTTCATATATATAGGTAGATTTAGAGGGCCAAGTTATAATTGCCTTAATGTTAATAAAAATCGAGTGCATTGAGGTCATTGAGGATAAGATCCATTTCAACGATTCCTGACGGTATTATTTAAATGCTGAACCACAGATACATCATCTAACAACTCGCGCGTATATTATTCGGGTGTATTGTTCAAGTGTTCTGGTGTTTGAACGATATTCTTTATGTCAACCTTTATAAGCAATATAGCTATCAGTTCTTGGTTTTTCTTCGTTAAATAGCTGGAATCTCAATCTAGCTAGGCCTGCGCAGTAGCATAGCACATGGACTGAGGGTTCCTTTTCATTTTGGCAGATTCAGAATCTCCTCTTTTTCCACATTCTCTACCAGACCCATTACAAAAACTCTCCACCGTTATTTTGTACCCATTTATTAATGCTCGTATGCATAGTTTAGTCTAGTTTAGTTTAGTTTAGTTTAGACAGACTGCAAAAGGGCCTTATTAGTTCTTTAGACGCCCCTTTCCTGGCCAGCTCATCGATATTTTTATTTTCCTTGTCTCTTGTGTCCTGATAACCACGTTAGCTCACTTTATTCTGACTTCCTAGGCCCATAAGAGTATTCAAGCAGTCCCATATTAGTCTCTACTCTATACTAGTGTAGTAGACTTGCATGGAATTGATTGCCTTTAGAGCGCTGTTTGGCTATCGCAAACATTGGTTGACAATTCCTTGCTTATTATTTTCATTGAACGCACTAAACGAGCTTCTCCTCGGATAAATATGTGTAGTGGTGTGGCAGGTCTAGAAGGACTTTCAAAGCATATGTGGGAGCGGTTTTTATGACCCCAGCGGTGTAGTAAGTAAACATTTGTATTCCACTTAATAACCTTACTGCTGCCAACTTCAATATCTTAGTCTACCATGTCACTAATCCGAGATTTATTACCCTTGTGTATAACGGCACTTTTGGATTTAACCTCCAATTTCTTCCACGCATTTGCCTGCGCCTTTTCAGGTCAATTATTGCTTTCTGTGTGTTTTGAATTTTAGTTCTTGGTCAAAAATGATTTCCAAGAATTTTGCCACATTGGCAAATAAAATTTCCACTCCATTAAGTGCTAGGGTTTTATGCCTCCCAATGCTCTTTTTTATGTCGCTTTGTGGCGATTTATGAAGAATTCTTCCTCATTACGCTACTTGATGATACTCTTTGTGAATGTTTTGATATCGTCCCTGACTACTATTATTGGATTGTCAACATATTTTAGGCAATAAATGCCTAAGACGATCAAAATTTTCCGGAGGAGTTCATCAACAAGGGTTGCCTATAGCAATGAAGATAATACTCCTCCTTGGAGGCAGCCTGTACACACCTTTGCGTCAATGTAACCTCGCCCATTATCCTCTCTTCTAGTCTAGCTCTAATCCTTATCAGTTCCTTGGTAACATCAGTTCAGCATTTTGGAGGAGGAATAATTTATTTTTTGTAAATCGCGAGAGCGAGTCAGCCTTGGTTAAGATTTCGTGAGAATATAATTGGTGGCTTCCTACTTTGATAGAGGATATGCCTTGATGTCTTCCAATGCTCCCATTTTCATATGTAAATGACCCTGTAGAGAGAATTTTTGAAAAAAGCATGTTGATTTAGTTCATTGATTTGTCGCGTTAAAAATTGATTGTTTTAGCGGTACAATTCGATTTGCTTCAAATATAACGAGGTATTGTCAGCTTGTAGTTAAAGTAAATAATAAACTAAAAAATGCTAGTTCATGCTCGATTCTGATCTCGGTAATGAACTTGTGGAGATGCCAGGCGGAACGTTAGAAAAACTCTTTAATTAGAGAATGTTTTGTCAAAAGTTAACGCTACAATGCTTCTGTATTGGATTTAAATTATGATTTTAATTGTTAAATGTATTATATTGGTTTTATACAATTTTTTACGAAAAAAACATTATTTGCATTAAACAATAATTTTAATTTAAATGTTTTTGTTTCTGTAGGTGTCATGTAGCATAAAATTGCTTGTAAAATATTTGTAATACTGAAAACGAACAAGAAATTATTATTAATGATATTAAGCACAGATCAATCAAACAACTGTTCTTATAGTTACTGAAAAGTTAATTATTTATGATTATCACAACTTTTGGACACGCACGAAATAAAAAACCATGTTCTAACTTTCAAAGCCTTTTATTTCCATCGGTTACCGAAAGGAATTGTAGTAGTGAAGAAAACACTCTCGAAGATTTCTTAGGATTTTTACTTTTCAGAATATGTACATGTATGTATGTATAAAATTACAATCGTTTAATTCAGCTAGTCTATAATCAGTCTGATGTTTGCTTGTCTAGGAAGAAATCTGATATGACAGTGAAAATATACAGGGTGGCCATCCAAACAAATTTAGTTATATAAGAAAACGACGGATGAATATAATGTTTAGAATGTAGTTGACACTATTGCCAAAGACAGAAATCTAATATACGTGGTCACCCAGAACAGAAATATAATTAATAAATAGAAGACGCCAATAGATAAGAAACTTTTGCATACATACTTTTACAGACTTTTTTTCAAGTTTTCACATTTAAAATATATGATTATATTTTTCTAAAAATAGAGGGAATCTGAAACATATAGTTCAGTCAACGAATGGCCCAAAGGGTGATGTAGAGTGCGTGAGCAGGCACGTAGTGATTTCTTTAGAAAGTTATTCAGGGTGCTTAGGGAGTGACATACTGAAAGTCCTGATGTCTAGAAGGTAAGCCGGGAATGCTGTTTAGCTGCGCTCTCGGGTGGTGGGAGAGAGCTGATGTCAGGCTAAATATTTGCAACTGACCTCATGAACGACTGGTACTGGTTGAGCTGTCTTGCTGGTGCCTCCCAGCTTCTTCAACCTCGCCTTGAGTGGAGGAGGGAAATTTTCTGATAGATCAGTGCCGCTTCCTTGGTGATTTCTGACTTTAAGTACAATTTTGAGAAGCCCGCCTTTCTTTTCCTTAAAGTTGAAGAGGTAAAAATCTGTTTTTCAAAAATTTTCACTTTTCCGGAGCTTGTAGCTCGAAGACAGTTGCGAATTCGAAAAAGGTATATAAAATGAAAGTTGTAGAGAATTTCATGAGCTTTCATTTGGTATCAGAAAATTTCCCTGTGACGCACTGTTTTCGAGATAAAAGCGAAAAAACTAACTTCTTTGTGCCCCCCCCCCATCCGGCTCACCTCCTAGACGTCAGGACTTTCAGTATGTTCACTCCCTAAGCACCCTAAACAACTTTCTAAAGGAATCGCTCAGGTCCCTGCTCACGCACTCTACACCTCCTCTATTGACTGAACTAGTAGTAGTATTTAGTTGTAAGTATGGAATCGAGTTAAAAAGGTTGGGAAAAGAAGTGCTCAGAAATTATATATACAAAAAGCAAGATTTTTTAGAACTCCAATATGATGAAATATTCTTCATAAAATGTATTACTTTCTTAAATTCGATTTGAATCGATAGGATTTTGCAGAGTGAGAGGGAAATATGCGTTTATTTTCGGCTTATTATAAATATTTAAAAAATCTTAAATGGCATAATCTTTAAAATGGGTCAGGTACTTGCCATTGCTCTAAGAAATACAACCATATACAGCTTCTGTCATAAATTTTGTATATAGTTAAATGCCATGCTCTAATAATAAAATTAGGAAGTATTTTCATTGATAAACTACTCTATTCAAGTACAACAGAAATTTACAATAAAAAAAATATATAGTGTATTCGATAGAACAATAGCAAGTATCTAAAACAATTTTAAAGATAATACTGTGTCTGGTTTTTTAAATATTTATAATGAATCGAAAATGAATGCATATTCCCCTCTCACTCTGCAAAATCCTATCCGTAAACGTTCCAAATGATTAGTGTCGGAATCTTTTTAAAATTATTCAACCTATTCTCTCGTGTTATTGAGCCAACTTTCATTGTAAGTGAAAAATATTTTCTACTTCATGTGTTCGTTGGAGGTTCATTTTTGCAACAAGAACTAGACACACTGATAACGCAAATCTGATTTTTATTGAACAATTTACTTTTAAGAAAGCAGAAATAATGGATACATTAATAATTACTGCCATAGGAAGCTTCCTTTTGTATATATATGCTAATCCATACGCAAGAATTTACTTGATTTCCTTTTTCTTGTACGTTCAGAAACTCTCTATCATTTCTCAAGAACACACTAATTAATAATATTTCAAAATATTACTTCCATTATTTGCACCTTTCCTGCTGTTTCTAAAGTTTTACGTCGTCTTGAATTCTTAGGGAGACAGACAGGCAGCATATTAATGTTTACGAGACGTTTGCTATGAATTCGCATGAACGCATGGCATGGACTGTGTCGCACCAACAACTCTATCCTCCTCCAATCGACTACACAGCATCATATTCTTCTGCAACTTATTTTTTTTTTGACCACGTTAACTGAAGAGCTAGCTAGATGATAAAGAGGATGCCCTCCAAAATGAGGGTTTGATGCCATCAAAGAACTCATAGAATGGTGTTTTGGTGGAGCTTTACGCTTAACAACCAACTGCGTCAGATGGCGTGATGATGCCAGACATACCATACTGCAAAGGGAATCCAACTAGATAATGCATGGTCAATAAGATACATAATATAAAGACGTTGTTGATAAAAAAAAGTTCAATGTCTCTTGAATACTGTATATAAATTTGTAAAATTGAAATAATTATATTTTATCTTTCAATTCAATGAAAATCAATATCTTTTACTGATTTGAAAAGCCAAAACACTTTTATTATATACCTTAAAGAACATAATCTGTTGAATAAACATAAGTTCTTTTCTTCATAATTTTTAGCGACCATTTTTGAAGGCGGTTCAATTTTTTTCAAAAATTTTTTATGTGAGATCTTAAGAGTGAAGAATGCCGATCAAACAGTTTCACCTGTGCGGAAGTGGGGCAGAGAGAAGTACGGATGATGGGCGTGGCTTTATAGGCCTTCCTCACATATTTATAGAGTTTAAAAGGAATAAGCAAAGCAAACTACATACAATACACTGCTCGCCAATATCTGAGGTGTTACTTTATATTTATATTTTCTTAATAATTCATTGCTGCTTTGTTTTACAAATCTAATTGTTTATAAATATTTGTATATTACGTACAATATAATTCAAATAATTACATTACAATAAAGGTTATAAGTGTATATTCAGCCTTGTTTTACATGTAGGAAGTTATGTAAAAACTTCGAATGTAATCAAATGTAAGTTTTTATGAGATTATTTTATACTTACCAGTATTGCGCGCCCGGTTTGATTTTTTTTAATCGCTTCGTATATTATCAGAATAGAACCCTATATTGAATTTTATAATGATCCGTCGGGTAGTTTAATTATTATAAATAATTATTCAACACCTTCACGAGTATTCGCGGACCATTTTTCTCGTTTTCGGCGTTTGCTGGGCAAATAGCAATTATTTTATCGTTTATCTCGCCCTAAGCTTAAAACGGAACAATACATCGATTTTAAATTTTTACCGAATTATCACAGATTTATTAACAAAGTGTGCTAATATGAGGGTCAAATATATGAAAAGGTATGAAGATAAGAGATGGACGTAACTATTTTGTTTGAATATTGTTTTCCAAAATGAACAGTTTTTGGTTTTTCATACGTTCCTCCACCGTTTTACTCTGTCTTCAATCTCCACTGAATCTGCCATTCCTTCACTGTTGGTAAATTGTTTTGTAAAAAAAAATGAACCACTTTAAAAAATAATTAGGGTAATGATTATACTCTATGGCCGATTTATATTTTTACTTCTTATATAATTATTGCATCTTCTATAGGATACTCTTCAAAGTTTTAGGCATTTTTAATTTTATGATGCCAACTTAGTTGTTGAAACCATGATCTAAACCTATACATATTGGGAACGCGTCATTTTGAGGCAGCTTTCCTTTACGTCACACCTTTCGGTCCACTTTACTTTCGGTGTGAGGAGCATAGGGCGAATTGGAACTTGGAATTTTGGAACTAATGAATTTTAGAATAGTGCCAATTTTCTCTACTTAACATTTAAGTACAGTAACTAGAGGTTTTAACTTCAGAATAATGTCATATGACACGGATTTCGTTCATTTTTGGTAACTTAATATTTGGAGGCTTTATTTGCCCTTTTCAGGAGGCGGCAACTAAAAAAAAAAAAAACAAAAACATTGGGGTTGAAAAATACTAAAATTTTAAGAAGAATAGGTTCTATGCAACTTTTCATACAAATTGATAGTCTTTGAGGGTGGCGGTGCTGTGCTTACAAAAATTATTTCGTAATTCGACGATTTCTCCTACATCCCTGAAACGATTGAAAAAATGTTTTGATAGACTTTTAGAGAAAACTTGATAGAATGATACCAGACTATTGAAGTCAACAAAAAAAAAATATATTTTTTTTCATTTTCGCACATGAAACAAATTATTTTCTTTCTTTACTTTTCATTAGCCTAGTACCATTCTATACAGTTGTCTCTAAAAGCCTATCAAAAAATTTTTTGAATCGATTCAGGGTTGTAGGAGAAATTGTCGAGTTACGTTCACGGCACCGCCTATCTTAAGTTATAACCACTAGAAAATTGTGATTTTTGCTTGAAAAAGAGGTATTTCAAATAGGTTTTCATCAAATAACTCGAATGGTATTAAATTTCGTTTCGTTTTTCTAATTTCTGTAGAGTTAATGGTTTCGGAGATCTAGGGATATAATGGTGGCGTCCGAATGTTTATAAAACGAAATTTTAGTTTAAATGTTAAATATCCTAGAAACTATGGCACTTAAGTCAAAAATTCTAATAACCAAAATGAAATACTATTAATTAGGCTTTCAAATATTTTTTTGTATATTTCTATAGCATCAAGAACAAAGAAGCTATGACGGAAACAATATACTTTTTCATCTTTTTTTAATAAAAACGTCGCCATTTTGTTAATGTAAGTATAGTCAGTAATTAAAGCAATATTTATTTATTTATTTATTTATTTATTTACACTGTCCTACAGGTTACTACCCAACTACAGGACAGGAGGTATAGCAAAGTATTATAACATTAGATAAATACAGTTTGCATATTGAAAGTCCTAAGAAAAAAAAAATATACAAATATACAAAAATATACAAAATATATAAAAAATATACATCAAAATTTAAGGAGAGATTAAAAGAAAATACAAAGTAAGTTAACGTAAATTACGTAAGCACAAATAGTACAACAGAAAAAAAAACACAAAAAAACAATTAAACACAGTTAACAAGACGCAAAAAAGAAAATACAGATAAATCAAACTCTACGATAAAAATAAGTTTTTAGAGCAGTGAGGCTACAGTTGAAAATGTCAATATCAGTACAGATTGCGTTGTGGTTGTCGCAAACTACATAAATTGGCGAGAATTTTAAGATGTTCGTACGTGGTGTAGGCAAGTAAAAAACATTGCCGTAACGAGAAGTTCGGGGAATATTAAAACCAATTTTTGAAAGCAGTTGTGGCGCATCGATATTGTTGTTAATTATTTTGTGAAGAAATATTTGTGAAGAACATTCTCGTCTACGGCTCAGGCTAACAACTGAGTACAAACGCAGCAAGTCCTCTTGCGGAAAACCTATCGCTGGATAAAAACCTTCAGATTTAAAATGCAATAACTTCAAAAACTTACGTTGTACTGATTCTAAACTATTAACATGCACATTGTAGTGTGGGGTCCAAACAAGTGAGGCATATTCGAGTTTTGATCTAACAAAACAATAATAGAGCAACTTAAGTGTATCTAAGTTCGAAAAATCACAGGAATATCTAACTATAAGTCCATACATTTTATTAGACTCAGTGACAATGGTATTTATATGTACATTAAATGATAGAGTTTTATCAAATATGACCCCCAAATCTCACAGAGTTTCAGGTCTGTGAAGTATGGTACCATTTATGGTATAGTCATAGGATATTGTGTTCAATTTGCGTGTATAGGACATAACATTGCATTTTTGTGAATTTATCGGGAGTTTATATTTAATACACCAGTTACTGACTTTGTCTAAGTTTTTTTGCAATCGAATGCAGTCATCCAGGGAGCTGATTTCAGAAAAGAGTTTCAAATCATCAGCATACATTAAGTAGTTAACATTATCTAAACCATCTACAATATCATTAATTAATATAATGAAAAAGAGAGGTCCAAGAACAGACCCCTGTGGTACTCCAGAAGTGGCCATGTATTCGGCAGACTTGAGACCATTAAATGCCACGTATTCCAATATATTCTCATATACTAACTGTTTGTCGTTAATATATAGTATGACCTAGATTCTCAAATTTTTACGTCGGCTTACAACACTTGCTTTAGAAAAAATTGCATTTTAAGTTGTAAAGGAATTTTAGAAAAAGCCTAACATTTTTGTTTCTTTGCAAATATCTCCATAAATATTGGTTTTAGAGAAAATTTCGTGGAAATCAAAAATAAAGCTTATAAACTGAACATGAATGTATTTTATTTAAACATTTGATTTTATAGATGGCATAGCATCCGACCGTTTTTAGGATGAAGTATTTAGTTTAAAATATTGAATATCTTAGAAACTGTGGCACGACACTTCTATCAAAAGGTACAAAGATAAAGATGATTAATCAATATTTCAAACTATTTTTTGTTTGTTTCTTCATCATAAAAAATAAAGAAGTTATGGCCGATACAATATGCGTTTTTACGTTTTTTCTAACAAAATTGTCGCCATTTTGTTATTGTAACTGCTCAGTAATTATGTTTTTTTTTTCGAAAATACTGTTTTTCGTTAATACCTAGATGCTTATTTTTTTTATCCTCTTAAAACACTTTTGTTTTAGAAAAAAAATAATTTCCATCCGCTATATGAGAGCCGCCATTTCGAATTTTTTAATTTTTACTTCAGATTCGTAGTCTTTGATCCCAAAAACATAACTGTCCTATATTTCAAAAATAAATTACTAATACTTTTTCAAATATTGAATATTTAGGTTTAGGGGTAGTTTTCAACCCTTGAGGGTAAGAGCAAGTATCCGGACCATATACAAACTGAAGACGATACCTTTTATTACAGTACTAACCCATAAATAATTATTCCGAAATTTTACATATTTTTTACCTCTAGATACTGATTATTAATCACGAGTGTTTACAATTTTTTTTATTATCTATCGAAAAAATTCCGTGAGAGCAAAGTAACATTTAATCATATAGACCTAAAAATACTGTGCTGCTGGAAAAATTATTTTCTTTTTGTGCATTTTTAATAAAGACGTGTTTACATTTTTTTATATATAGGGTGGTAATTGAGTACATAGACATCCTTTAAGTGGTGGTTCCTTTATGATTTTAAGACAAAAAGTTCCCATAAACATATGTCCTAAATGTAAAGGATTTAAGATATACCGAGTGGGTAATAAAGTTTACCTTTTTTTTTGTTTTTTTTTAATATACTGCATTTTTCCTTTATTTTATTTAGGGCTTTATTAAAAAACTATTTCACGGTGTTGTCCGTGAAATAGTTTTTTAAACAATTAAATTTAAAAAAAATGAATCCCGTCCGGGAATTGAACCCGGACTGTTTTTCATGCGGCAGAGACTCTAATTACAACGCCACTTTACCACACAGCTGTATATTAAGTAAAACAGGTACACATATTAACGTTGCTTTCAATTAATTTTAAACTTCCGTAACTTCTGTCACTAGTTGAATTTTTCACTTATTGGATTTTTTCCCATTCATTTCAGATCATTATCCAAGAGCGCACCAAATTTCAAGTTTCCAGAACAAACGGAAATCCATTAACCCATTAAAAGTATTTATTAAATATTCTTAAGTTGACATGTCATGGGCTATATTTGATTATCTCATGCATCTCATTATTACAACCACATATTAGAACGTTACATACGTCGCAGGGACGTGAGCCGCCCTAATGTGACGATGTTAGGCGAGGAAGAATATCAAACCGCCAGAGCTTTATATAAATTAATCGCACTCCGAAACAATCGAAGTGAATTTCTTTTAGTATACAGGCGTTTAAATTAATTAAAAGATAGGTTGAGATTTGGTGTGATAAACCGTTAAGATAAAAAATACACAGGAAAAAAAAATTTGAGGAAAAACCTGCTTTACGACACTTCTGTCAAAGTAATAAAATTACAGGATGATAATATGGTAAAAGATCTATGTATGGATAATGCAAATTAGATGTTGTATTGTATGGCGATAAAATATTTCCTCTCGCTGGATTCCTCAGGGGGAAAATTTGGGGGAAGGAATGTTGAAGGTGTCTTGTGTGGGAAGTGGAAGTCGATTTTCTTTACCGGAGTTTTGTTTATGTACAGTTAGGTAAATGTCCACCATCTATATTTTTCACTAAAACTATACCCCACTTTGCTGGCGATAGCGTCAACTATTTACCAAATATTATTTTTCTCCGTCAAATAGTCTTGTAGATATTATGCCAAGACATAGACGGAATTGAAAAATCTTAATTTTCCCAATATTTTTAGTCTGAAGCGTAAAAATGAGAGAAAATCTCGGAGAGCCTTTTAATTTTTACAATACTTCGAACTTGTCTTCAGTAAGCGAGGGGAGTAAAATATAAAGATGATAGACCATTTACATTTAAGTGTAATCGCTACTGGCTACATAAAATCCCGAATCAAATCACTCTTTGTTAAAAAACCGCTGCCCAAGGAATCACTACTTCCACATCCAGATTTTCGATCCAAGTCACTCACAATGAAAAAAATATGTATGTGGAAATAATTGTTTATGGAACCTTAATAATATAATATTTGAAATCCTCTACCCCAAAAACCCATAAAACGATACCCCACATCGGTAGTGGGGTGAGGGTGGTGATAGGGGGTGGTAGTGGGAGTGGATGAAGTAAAAAAATATTTTGAGGTTTCTGGTTCTTGTACACACACTAAATCACAATTTTTTTTCATCCCCTTTAACAATGGGGTGGGGGTGGTAATGGGGGTGGCTAATGTCAAAATTTTTTTTGAGACATTGAATTCTCTTGTATATACTAAATACCAATTTCATGAACTCTCACCCGCTTGATTTACCTATTTACCCCAAATTTACTCCAATTTACCGCCCAACCCTTCGACGAAACAAGATAAAAATATAATTTAGTTCTAGATCTCGTTAATGTACATATGGGTACCAAATTTCAAGTCAATATCTCAAACGGTTTCAGAGTAAACGTGCGCACAAAAAGTTACAGACCGACAGGCAGAAATTTTTTTTTCGCTCAAATTTAAAATCTCGACGTTTCATGACATTCTAAGCCTATTTGAACAATAAAAATTTTTTGTCGTTACTATACTTCCACTGGATGTGGAAGTAAAAAATAAATAATTACCCAGATTTTTCATGGATTTTATTGCCTCAAAGATATAATGTATAACATAATATTTTCTACACAGCTGCATTTTTAAATATAAAGCATCCCTAGGAAATGTTACTCAGTATACTGCCGTCTTAAGTAAAAGCATCCTATCTACAAAAATTGATAATTTTAGATTTTCACATTTTCTGTCCTATACGCATATATTCTACACTTTTTTAGTTAAAATGTGTGATATAGATCTGGTAAGAAGTTATTAGTTATGGATATTAAATATAATTTTGTTTGTTCGAAGTGCTCATAACAGTACATTTACAGCTGAGTATCCTAGTTGGATTATGCTTGAATGTCAAATAGATTACTCTTTTACTAAGTCGGGCAGTTTATGCTGGTCGAATTGCCAGCGATAACAAGTAGGTGTGGCTAGAGAGTTATTTATATATTTCGTTTTATAGGCTTTATTACTAAACGGGTTGCATAAAAAATACAGAAAACATATTTTATTATGTAGAAAAATATTGTGCTTGTCGTTACGAAGTTAAGTATTTGATATATTTACTGTTGTGGTCTAAATTAAATAAACACTTGTAACCCATTCCCTGAGTCTAATTGTCAAGGTGTCGCCATCTATGAAACTATGAATGAACTTTTACATGTATTTCGTTTTCCTAGCTTTTTAGGCAAAAGTGTGGTTTATTTAAAACAACAAAAATCTTATTTTGTGCATCGCATACTTCTAAATGTTTATTCCTTTTTAATTTTTTTTTTTATGGGACAGGGAGCTTAGAAAAAAATCACAAAGTTTCCCATGTAAAAGCATAGGCATTGCACACTCTTAAATAAAAAGATATAGCTATTATGCTCATAATGTAGATAGTTATCAATTATTCTTTCTATGTCAATATCAAAGTTTATTGAAACAGTCAGTATTCTTTAACGATTTAAGTAACTGAATTATCTTTTTCTGGATATACCGTATACTAACTTTACAATTTTATTACACTACGTGCATTTTTATCATATAATTCTCTGAAAAATTAATAATGTATACTTAGCTGTCTAGCCATTATCCTTTATTGCTGTGTAAATTGTAAAACAGGTCACAATAATTCTGATCCCACTTCAGAATTGTAGGTATATATGCCCATAATAACCCATTACCTAAAATACACCGCAGTAATTTCTTGAAACCAAAATGTTTTTTAATTTCGGAGTGGATATAAAGTTAGATAAACTCTGTAGTTATGGTATATTACAGCAGATTAGCCTAATGTATAGTGTGGCTACATAGAACCCGTCATTATGGACAGTAAGTCAATCAAAAGTCGATCTCGAGCCTCACGTATTGTTAAATTCTTTTATTTTTTTGCAGCAAACCTCACTTATTTATCATTGTATTGTGGTATGTTAGTAAATATAGGCAGGATCGTATCAATTTTGATTTCCGTCACTGTTAGGGAGGTATTATTCATTTTAATGAGATTTACGACATTGCGCATAAAATTAAATACTCGTATATTATATAACAACCTTTATTACCTACTATTAAAAAATTGGAGTATAGTAAATGAGCACTCATAAAAACTCTAAATAGAAATATCAACGATTTTTTACGTTTTAACATCACATTAAACTGTAATAAAGTATTGTTTCAACCGGGAATTACATTTTACAAAATGTTTGTAATATTTTCAAAATCTGGGAAGTCCACAGCCCCTTTATCTGATTTGGGCTCCGTGTTATAGTAGGTACAGTACCTACTAAAAAATATACAAGAATAATCTCATACGTGACAATAATTTTTTTATGGATAATTATTGTAATAAAAGTAATTGTTTTTACAATTAATTATATTTTATTTATTTCATCATGATTAGAGAATATTATTTAGGTATTAAGCAAATTACAACTTACACACTTCACACTTTTTTATTCATTATGAAATTACCTACTTTCTGTATATTATTACCCTAATCTGAGCATGCTAATATATTAGTTAGGTAAATACTTTAAAACACTCCTTATTGGAGAACCAATCAAAAGAACTACTCTTCTAGCTAATACTGATGAAGTATTGAATTACAAGATAGAATTCCTAGCATTTTAAGGCAAAAAAATATATTCAAAGTACTTCAATCATTTATTGAAATTCAGTCATTCCCACAATTATTGAACCTTACATTTTATTTCAACTCAAATTTTTTTGAACCCGTTAGTTCTCATCAATAGAGTACCTATAAAAATATTTATTTTTTATTTACAAGCCTTTTCTTCATTTATTTTTACAATTAATTATTTTTTATTTATTTGCTTTCGTCATGATTAGAGAATATTATTTAGGTATTATGCAAATCACAACTTACACACTTTTTTATTTATTATGAAATTACCTACTTTCTGAATATTGTTGCCCTAATCTGGGCATGCTAATATACCAGTTAGGTAAATACTTTAAAACATTCATTATTGGAAAACTAATCAAAACAAGTACTCTCTAATAATATAAGGTTCAATAATTGGTGCGAATGTCTGAATTTTAATAAATGATTTAAGTATTTTCAATATATCTTTTGCCTTAAGATGCTAGGAATCCTATCATGTAATTCAATATTTGGTCAGTATTAGCTAGAAGATTAGTTATTTGGATTGGTTCTCCAATAATGAGTGTCTTAAAGTATTTACCTAACTAGTATAGCCCACTAGTATAGCGTGCCCAGATTGGGGCAACAATATACAAAAATGAGGTAATTTCATAATAAATAAAAAAGTGTTTCGGTTGTGATTTGTTTAATACCTAAAAGTAATTATCTTCAGTTTTTATATAGTCCCGACACTTGCTCTTACCCACAAGGGGAGAAAACCACCCTTAAAGTTAACTCTTTATGATTTTGGGATAGATGATTACGAATCTGAAAGCAAAAATTAAATAATTCAAAATGGTAGTTCCAATGAGGCGAATGAATTTTTTTTTAAAACAAGTGTTTTAAACGGGCAAAAAGATTTGAGCTTCCAGGTGAAATGAAAAACAGTATTATTGACAATTTTTTTTAATTTAATGTTAAAAAAAATGTGATGACGCACATTATTTCGGCCATAATTTCTTTGTTTTTCGCGATACAGAAAGAAACAAACATTCATTTTAAAGTTTAATTAAGTTTCTTTTGCTCTGGATATTAGAATTTTTGGCACAGTGTCATAGTTTCTAAGTTATTCAACATTTAACAAGTTGGCTGCCGCAATGTTAAAAAAAGATCCCACTGACCACCACAATGTTTTATTTTATTTTTTGAGTTAGGGGGGGCGCAAGATGGGAACAATTTTGGATACAAGTAGTTTTCATAAATTATCCCAGACTTTTTTATACATTTATAAATTCCCTGACTTTTCCCTGATTTTCCTGACCAAAATCAAATTCCCTGACTTTTCCAGGTTTTCCCTGTTTTCCAGAAAGTATACACCCTGTTTGATTATGATCCGAGGCTCCTACGTGGGTACATGCGGCCATTACTATCAATTCGCTGAGACACCATGCTGGGTACATGCGGCAGTCAACGTGTTAAACTGCATATTTTATCCCATGAACGTTCGGTCGCAATATTCATACAGTCAGACATAAATACCTTTAAAACTATCAATCCTTCATAAATGTACAAAAAATCAATAGTATATTACGTAATGAGTGTTGTAAGAAGCATATTATGCACAAATGGAAAAGTTACGCACGATGCCGCGTAGCGGCAAGTGCGTATTTCCATGAGTGCGTAATTGCTTTCATACTCGAATTATGTACTATACTTTACTTACAATCAAATGTATTTATTTATTTAGTAAAATCTGAATTTAGTTTACTAGTCAACAATATTATTCAACAAATATTATGTCAGTTTTGACAGCGTTTGTTTTTTTACCTACGATCACTACTGTAAATAGTAGAAAACACACTACCTGCCATCTATGTAAGTTGAATTTTACATATTGTAAACAAAACGCACTGTAAACAAATCGCACGGTAAACAAAACGCACGCGTCACGCAAATATAGGTGGCTTATAGTTCGCTGACGCGGGGTTTCAAAAAACAAATGCGCCTACGTAATTTTCAAACGCTGTCAAAACTGACATAATATTTGTTGAATAATATTGTTGACTAGTAAACTAAATTCAGATTTTACTAAATAAATAAATAAATATGATCGCAGGTAAAGTATAGTACATAATTCGAGTTGTAAAGCAATTACGTACTCATAGAAATACGCACTTGCCGCCGTAATATGGTTCTTACAACACTCATTACGTAATATACTATTAAACCCCGCGTCAGCGAACTAAGCCACCCATTACCGTGCGATTTGTTTACAGTGCGTTTTGTTTACAATATGTAAAATTCAACTTACATAAATAGCAGGTAGTGTGTTTTTTGTTTTGATCGTAGGTAAACTCGTTTTTAGTTTATAAGCTTTATTTTTGATTTCCACCATTTTTTCGTTAGAACTAATTTATTGAGATATTTACAAAGAAATCAATTTTAACGCTTTTTGGACCATTCTTTTATAGTTTAAAATACAATTGTCTTCTAAAGCAAGTGTTGTAAATGAACGAAAAATTTTGAGCATCTAGATCATGCTTAGGTTAATAAAAACCAGTACTTGAGAATTATATATATTTTTAATTACTGACTACTTACACTACTTACAGTAACAAAATGGCGACGTTTTCTATTAAAAAAATGTGAAGAAGCACATTACTTCTGTCATAACTTCTTTGTTTTTTATGCTATAGAAATAGTCAAAAAATCATTTGAGAACTTAATCTTTTATTTTGGTCGTTAACATTTTTGGTGTAAGTACCTGAGATATCTAACATTTAAACTAAATACCTCGTCTTGTAAGCGTCCGGACGTCATATTTATACTTCCAGATCTGCGAAATCATTAACTATTCTATACAACGTGATCTACCAGGACATGCGGAAAATTTAACAGTAGGTTGTCCCCACCGAAAGGAGTAAAAAAAAATGAAAATTTTTTAAAAAATTACCAAAAAAAATTACCTTATTTTTTTGTAGGAATGCGCCGCCAATCTAACGTAACACGGTACAACCATATCACTTTATCAGACTTGGGATTGACACTACTGACAGTAAAGCTGGATAAGATAGAAGTTACTTTTTGATTTCAATCAAATCACACTACAAAAACACCTAAATAAATCGAAGACATTGATCTCATTGAAAAGCAGATATACGAGATATTTAGTTAAACCGGTCAATGACACGACCGTGTAACTATTGTTCGACCGGAAGCAAAAACCGCGGTTCTCTAGGGGTCTACACACGATCAAGCGGCACGAAGCCAGCCTTGTCGGCATGCTTTGAACTCATTCGTAAAAGTGGATTGGTCCGCTGGAATTCCAATTATCTTCAAAGCGTACCAACAATGTTGACTACCTGCCGCTGTATCGCGTGTAGACCTCTTTTTTTATCTCGCCGGCCGGCTTCACTTTTTATGCCAATTAAGGAAATGTAAACAACTCGAATACGTTCTTTCACCATAAGTTCGTCGACTTCTTCAGAATCGGTAGCGAGATCAGTAGTGTATCTTCGCAAATTGACTAATAATTTAATATACTAAATTACCTCAGAATCCTCTAAAATTTTGCAGGGGCTTTCCCACATTGAAGACTAGCACACCATTTTATTTTCCGCATTTCTTGGTAGATCACGTTGTATAAAGAAAAAAAAAAATTCTCAGTTTAGTAGATTAGTTTATTTGTCTCTAGCATTTTTTCACTGAGGACCGGTTTATCAGTGCGCGGTTAAGCACTTTATCCTGCAGCTAAATTAACTAAAAGTTTAGAATGTGAAGTTGTAATATTGAAATGTTTAATAGAAGCACATTCTAAACTTCTAGTTAATTTAGCTGTAGGATAAAGTGCTTAACCGCACACTGATAAACCGGTCCTCAGTGTGATACTTTATTTGACGAAATCAGTTAAAGCTCAAAAAACACGGATTTTTTATGAATTTTTTGAAGTTAGAAAAAACCGAGACGTGATGGAGCAATTCTAGGTGAGATTAAAATTCGGTACATCAAAATACGTAAAGGTATGGGCAGTGTGAGGTCTGATCCTTACCACATTACACTTTTTTTTGTGTGCCTGTGTAATTATTTCTTTCACTTTTAAGATCTGTTTCAAAATTTCATCGACTGTGGATTTTTTTAGAAGTAAAAATCTAACTGTAATCCACTATGATAAAAAATATAATAATTCAGTAGTATACATAAACCTGATTTTGCTCAACAGCAGACTTCGCTTTTCTTTGCAGAAGAATACAGGCATTAAAAATGTTAAATTAAACAGCGTAGGTAATTATAGGCCCCCATATAAAGCAACACTTGCACGCTAGGTGCTGATACTTTTTATAAACAAAAGACACCTATGTAGGCTTTTATTTTATTTTACTATCGCCAGACTGGTAACTAACTGTAGATCTTGTCCGATGGTCTTCACAACATTTAAAAGCTAAGTCATTAGGCGATGTATCATCATTAGTATAATAACTAATTACTGCGCTAATTTGTTTGATTTATTGTAAATTGTTATAACAACAATAATGTAATTATAAACTAAACTCAATTGTCAAAGTTTACGAGTGAGAATAGTCCAACGGCATTTCAACGTTGTTTTAACTGCTGTGATGTTATTTTCGTTTCATTCAGATATACAGTGTTATGCAAGTTTTGAAACAACTTAACATCTTATATATCTAAATCGTGATATTCTAATTACAAGTGATTATCAGCTTAGAGGTTCTAATTATTAAATACAGCTATAAAGTCTAAGTTTATCGTCTATTAATAGGTTGTTTTAACGTTTGATATTGGAATTTCTGCATATTGACGTCTTAAATCCCATTCCCAGAGATGTCAGTGATAGATGTTTATTTGTTTTTATTCCTTTTCGTCGCAGCAATAAATGGGGTCAAGACCTACTGGCACAAAGTAACGTGTAATAATTCTACAGCAATCGAAAAACTCAATAATATTTACAATTTTCTTTATAAGACTTGATTCCCATTTTGCTCATTAAAAGAAGGGTACAATTTTATATTTCCTTCATTTCCGATCACCCCGTATAATAAATCGCAATCCTGAGAATGGCTACGAACTTTTCTGAATAAGCAAATAAAAAAGTTCACAAGTATAGTTAAGTCCATCCACTGACACGTTGTACATAAAGCAGAGTGTAACAATGTGTCTACATGTTTTATTTGTCCGGTGAATTGTGTGAGTATTTTTCGATGAGCTAGGAACTTGAAATTTGGCATGGATGGAGTACTATTCCGACCCCCATAAAATTCCAAAATTAGCAATTTCAAAATGGCGACTCCAATATTGAGGCCAATCTACGTATATAGAGGGTAATACCCACATTTAAATGAAGATGCTGCCAAAATGGTAAGAAATGGTAAGAAAAGTAAAAAAAAAACTGTCGAAGCAAAGTTGTAGAAAATTAAATTCTTTACAAAAGATTCACTAAGACCATTTATCTATCTTTTATAGTATGTGCGAGGAAAGTGTGAAAAGTATGGCATGTGCAGATTCATTGAATTTAAAGGAGTCGGAAAGTATGCAAAATTGTGCTAAAGTTATGAATCTACCCCCCCCCCCTCCGTGCGAGGGTGCTGAATACGAATAACAGAGTGAAAAAGTTTTTGGTCATGCGCACCCCCATTAACGGCCAAAAAACACCTCTGTTTGCCTATTTCTCATATGACAGATTGGCATCTTCTATTTTTGCAGGGATTCTTTGTTTTTTCGTGGGGATGTATCAGATGGTGAAAGGTGATGTAAGGCAACCGGCCTTAAGGGTGGAATCTACTCTGTCAGGTATAAAACTGTTTCTTTCTTTTTTTTTTTTTGTTAAAGACATTTATCTCCCGTTTTGGAGGATACTGATCAAGGACGATGGTAAGAGTGAATTGTAACAACCTCGAGGAGTTGGTTCCACGCCCCCCCCCCCCAGAGGGTGAAAAACTGATTTTTTTTTATTGTCTACTTTGTAAATTGAGTGGGAGTGGTTTCAAAGTCACCATTTGTCCATTTTACATCCTCATCAAAAATGAACCTATCCTCACAAGGATTTGAAATTCATGTTCCTTAAAACGAGATATAAGGAAGAAAATAAAATTGGGAAAAATTTGTGTTTTTAATAAATTATATATATATACAGGACACGATTTTTAGTTTAATATAATAATTTTTACAAGACATTAATATAACAGGCGCTTACAAAGAGAATTGTATTGTACATATTCTTCGAAATGAACATCACATTCAATGCTATTGCCTCTTTCTTCATCGCACGTATCGTCTGTTTCCGATTCATGATCGGGAATATACACTTCGGGTATAAAATTTAGGAAATTTAGAGCATTATCATAACTATTATCATTGGATTCATTGGTTTCTGTGCTTGGTCCATCGTCTTCATACTCTGGCGCACAATTCTCACAAAGTTTACCTTGACATGTTTTACAAAAAACGTTTCATCGTAAACCTAATTTTATACATACGCATCGTTTCGCACATCCGCCCTTACAATTACAATTATAGTCTTCAAAAAAGGAGTCAGGAACCAATTGATCTTCTAAAAATTTTGGTTCTAAACAACCGTTATTTGATATATTCATTCACCCCGAGGACACAAGATTTACCCAGAAAACAGTAAAGGCGGCGAAAACAAAATAAAAAGATAGTACGAGTCCCCAATATCAGCCAAGTCGCTACCTATTATTATTATTATTATGAAAGGGGTGGTTTCCGACAGTTTAAGGGTTAAAGAAGGGTCGAACCAGCCTAAAACCATTTTTTTATCAGCACCCTCGAAAACGGGGGTAAACGTCTTTAACAAGAAAAAAAGAAACAATTTTACACCCTCTGACAAGGTAGATTCCACCTCTAAGGGCGGTTGTGGTTTACTACCTGACATCACCTTTCAGTATCTGTTATATCCCCATGGAAAAACAAAGAATCCCTGCAAAAATAGTCGCTGACAAGTTGTCATAGGAGAAATAAGTAAAAAAGGGTGGTTTTTGGCCGTTTCAGGGAGTACGCATGACTAAAAACTTTTTCACCCTATTATTCGTATTCAGCACCCTCGAAAACGGCGGAGAATAGGTTTCATAACTTTAGCGCGATTTTGCTTTTTTTTGGGAAAATACCGACTCCTTACTTCCACTAAAAACAATAAAAGATTCATATGTGTCACCACTCACCTTTTAATGGATATTTGGTTCTCTATAACTTTGTTCCTATAGTTTTTTTCACAGCTCTTACCATTTTAGCAGCATCTTCATTTTAATGTGAGTATTGCCTTCTATATAAATATAGATTGGCCGCCATATTGGAGCCGCCATTTTGAATTTTACACATTTTAGATTTTTTTGGAGGTCAGAGAGGTATTCTCTAACTCCTCACTAAATTTAAGTTCCTAGCTCATCGCAAAGTACAATTCATGGGACAGATAAATATAGGTGAAAGCACTGTTACACTCTGCTCCGTATAAATAGATTTACCGTCATTTTAAATTTTGCAAAATTTGGAAATGAAAAATATTCAGATTGGATACCCCAAAAAATAAAACGACATGGAAATAAATCTGGGATATGGTTGACAAAGATAAAGATCTGATAACAAAGCGGTTACTGAAAAGAATAAAATCATTAACGAATAGAAGGTGTCAAATAATTTGACAAATTCCTCGTTTACCAGAGAGAAATATTGTGATCGTGAAAAAGTCACTAGCCCAGATTACTTACGATTTTAATGTTTCAGATTATCTAAATTATGAAAATTCAGTCATTTAGTCTACCTTCGGTCGATCTCTTGGCCCTGTATCTAAAAAACTATTTGACTGTGAACAATAATATTTGATAGGTAATTGTGGCTTATTGCCATGGAAAAAATCTGGTATGTTTTGATCGAAAAATATAGAGGCGAACGTCCCAAAAAATAATTAAGAAAAAACTGTTACGAAAAACAATAATGTCTGCCATGTAGTTAACACAATTGCTAAGGAAGACATTTTTTTTTCTTATGGGTTGCGGTTTCAGAACCGCGCTGTACTGAAGCTTGTACCCCATAGACTCGTTATCTCCTTAGTCCCGTTTCTCTCCAACAGGCGAGTGCACGGTCGATGAGAGCTCTGGATATTTCTTCCGGGCTCACGGTTGGTCCCCCAAAGTATGAAATTCTCCCAGTCGCCAAGGCTGGGCATTCACATAGTATATAGTTAGGAGTTTCCTCATCCTCACTACACATCCTGCATTCTGGATTGTCCTTCACATCTATGTTGGTTAGGTGTCTATTCAGTGTGTAGTGTCTTGTTAGGATTCCCACTGCACATCTCAGCTGTTTTCTGCTCAGCTTTAGCATATCGTTGGTCATTGTCTTGGAAGGCCCGCCAGTGAAGAACATGACATGACTGTCTCATCCCCGGCGCCCCGGTCCAATACAAGTTATGTTTCTGACTCAATAGTTCTTTTACCATTCCTCTTGCGCTATTATATGATATCCTGCAGAATGGCCCGGTTCCCATCAAGGCTGTTTTTGCGCCTTCTTTGGCAAGCTTATCTGCTTTTTCATTGCCTTCATTGTCCTGATGTCCTCGCGTCCACTCCAGTTGTATATTGTTGTGTTCCGCCAGTTTCGCCAGGTGGTCAAAGCAATCTTTTACCGTTTTAGAACGTATCTTTACTGCATTCAGAGCTTTGAGAACTGCTTGACCGTCAGTGATGATGCGAATTTTTTGTCAGTATATGACCTCCGTATCATTTCTTAAGCACAGATTTCTATAGCTGTGACAGCGGTACTGCCCAGGTTCAGACTAATATCTGTCCTTGATTGGTCCTCCGTAACATCTGCTTCAGTACTTCTTGACGTTATTGGTCCTTCATTATTCCATATGGTATCATTTGGATGTCTTCGCAGTTGCCTTTTTCCTTCCTCTTCCCTATCGGGTATGAATACGACGGTCTTTGTGAAGTTGTGGCTTGTGCTGTTGTTTTTTTCCTATTTGTTGGAATATTTCTGTTCTTGGAGTGGTCCCCTATCCGTTTGTTTGTTGAAAAGATGAGACTATTACATTGAAACAGGGCCTCAAACTTTTAGAAAATGTGAATGTTGGTAGTAAGTTCAAAGGTGCGCCTATAAACGATTATTTCTGGGATACATTCTTAAACATCCCCACTCCGTTGATTTTCGACGGGGTTATTCTAGTATAAATAATTTTAGAGGCAAATTATGTACTACTAAAACACGATAAATTAAACGATCACCATTCAAAATCAATATTTGATTATAATTATGCTGCCATGCAACACATAATTACTGCAATTTCTGTGTTTTAAAATACGAATTTTTGAAACAAAATAATAATGATTGCCATGGTGTGCTGAGTGGATGGTTATAAATCTAACATGTCACGACACAGCAGGACACTAACACTGAACTTTGAGAATTTGCACTCCGTTATTTATCTTATTAATTGCTTGAAATTTCATAGCTGCAATAAAATGTTTAATTTATGGTTAATACGCAATAGTTAATTATGAAATATATTCAATTCCTTAAACTTTAAAACTTCAAGCAGTTCTCGCTTATTTTGTAGTCTGCGGAGAGTTTCTCGTTCTAAACGCCGCGCTGTCGTATGTTCAGGATAACCTAGTAAAGCGTCGATATGCCCATGTCTGGTATGCTTCTAACATGTTCATAATTGGTACTTTTAGTATTCATGATCCCTAATCTTTTATTTAACGTTAAGATGATTGTTGATTACTTCTTTTTATTCTGATACTTCTCTGTATTATAATAATCTATGACAAAAACAAGCCGGTCAGATTTTAGCACCTTTAAATTGTAAATAATGTTTAGCATGTTATTAAGGTCACTGTCAACGTAAAAACCAGAATGGAACAACAAAAATCTTCACATAATATTTGTTAGATCAGGCGATAATAATCTTAGTTGTTTTTACAATTAATTATTTTTTGTTAACTTTCATCATGATTAGAGTATATTATTTAGGTATTAAGCAAACCACAACTTACACACTTTTTTATTTATTATGAAAAACCTACTTTTCCTATATTGTTGCTCTAATCTGGGCACGCTAATATACTAGTAGGAAAACACTTTAAAACACTCATCATTGGAGAATCAATCAAAACAACTATTCTTCTAGCTAATACTGACGAAGTATTGAATTATATGATAGAATTCCTAGCATTTTAAGGTAAAAAAATATATTGAAAATACTTAAATCATGTATTGAAATTCAATCATTCACAACAATTATTATTGAACCTTACATTCTATTTCAACTCTAGAAAAGTTGTACAAGTTTCTTCGAACTCATTAGTTCTCATCAGTAGAGTATAGAAACTTTCAGTTATTACTTACAAGCCTATTCTTGATTTGTTTTTACAATCAATTATTTTTTTATTTATTTACTTTCATCATGATTAGAGAATATTATTTAGGTATTAAACAATCCTAGCATTTCAAAGCAAAACAATATATTGAATACTTGTAAAGAATAAATGAATGTTTCTATACTCTACTGATGAGAACTAACGAGTTCGAAAAAACTTTTACAACTTTTCTAGAGTTGAAATAGAATGCAAGGTTCAATCATTGTTGTGAATGACTGAATTTCAATAAATGATTAAAGTATTTTCAAAATATTTTTTTGCCATAAAATGCTAGGAATCCTATCATGTAATTCAATACTTTGTCAGTATTAGCTAGAACAGTAGTTGTTTTGATTGGTTCTCCAATAATGGGTGTTCAAATTATTTACCTAACTAGTATATTAGCGTGCCCAAATTAGGGCAACAATATACAGAATACATAAAAAAGTGTGTACGTTGTGATTTGCTTAATATCTAAATAATATTCTCTAATCTTGGTTGCTTTTATAAATTTAAGAATGTGAATAATCAGAGTAGGCGCCGTTAGCAGTTAATGATTTTTAAAAAATGCTATATTTTAGACAAAATGTTAATCAACCTTAAGAGTGGGTATGCCAAACATGGAAATTTTTCAGATATTCACGGAAGTTATTCAACATTTCATTTTTTCTTAAATAGTAATTAGTGAATTAAAAAAACTAATACCCTAAAAACATGGGTTAAACGATTGTGTCTTAGCCGATAATTTTTATATACAATTAAAGTCAATATTTTATTACAAATACTGCCCTGTTAGGTCAGTAGGCTTAAAATCCAAATCAGAAATAATTGCCACAATATTGTTTTAATGGCTTCATTTGTTGCCTAATATGACTATCCTAGGTCCCCCCCCCCCCCCCCCCCGGCGGAGTTGTGCTTAAGTGGTGGGGGGGTAAAAATGTACCCTCAAAAGGGGTATTTTTACGATTTTACGGTTATATCTCGTAAAAGACTCACAATATCAAAAACATAGTCCTATTAAAAGTTGTAGGGCATTAAATTCTAATGAGACCAGACGCATATTTTTTGGACCACCCGTTCCCATACACGGCTCATCAAAGTTGGTCAAACTTTACATATTTATGAAAAATGTGTTATTTACACTACATTAAACATAGTACTATAGCACTCCATTGTATTAGTATTTAGTAAATATATAAAATATTAAAATTGTAGAATATATAAAAAGATAATATTTAAAAATGGTTTCATGTAAAATATTATGAGATCCATTCAACTGATATAGAGATGGAGGCAGGATAAGATGCACAATTCTTGAAATCAATTAGTGATCTTCCTACCCTGCCTGAAGAGTGCTGAAGTTGTGGCACATCCACTTATGGCGTGGAGAAATATGAGTGGCCTTCTGATGTTGTTTGCCAGTTTGAAGCTGTTGGGACCAAATACTCTTCCAGGTTTTGAGAAATATATGTTGATGGTGTGGCTAGGGCATTGAGCATGATGAGGAGATCCGTATCCTCACCAACTACCACAACCTTCTCATGCGCCTGTGGTACCTCAAGGGCCGTGGCAACAATCAGGTGGTCTGCGTCTTCATTAACTTGCTTTACTGAGAAGCCTTCACCTTCAAGCCTCTTAGTAAGCAAGCTAATAAGACGTGCTTTATTTCTGTCGGTGGAAAGGAATTGCTCCTGAATCATGGTCACCACTATTAACTCGGTAAAGATGACCTCAGAGTAGTGTGTCTTTTGCTTCGATTTCAAGAATTGTGTATCTTATCCAGCCTCCATCTTTATATCAGTTGAATGGATCTCATAATATTCTATATGAAACCATTTTTTAATATTATCTTTTTATATATTCTACAATTTTAATATTTTATATATTTACTAAGTACAAGACTAGTACAATGGAGATAAGACAAGAGGTCATATCTACAAAATTAACATTTCGAGATATTGAGGTCTTTATAGATTTCATCTCACGAATCCTTAATATTTAGAATAAATTTATGAAACTAAAATAGAATTTTGTAAAGGAGTAGAGATTAAATAATGCAATATTTGTTTCAATAATATTACAGTTTGGGACAAATTGTTTTAATAAATGGCATATTTTATAATGTGCCAATTTTATTGAGGTATTCTAAGTGAAGAAAATGCATTTTTAATTTTAAGAACTTTAACAGAAAATAATATTTCAATGTATTAAATAAGTTCAATCCAGATTTTTATCATCATTTGTTGAACCAACACCTCCCAAATAGTCCCTTGAAGCCTTGAGGTAAAGCTTTTACCCCAAAAGTTTTGCAGCTGGACCGCAAGACGTGTTTTCGAGGGCGGGGAACATGATGGTGACAATATTTTCCAACTACCCTCCAATCACTACCCCTACTCGGTAGTGGTTGGAGGGTAGGTAGGAAAATATTGTCACCATCGTGTTCCGCGCCCTCGAAAACGGGGGTGGAAATATCTTGCGGTCCGGTTGCAGAACTTGTGGGCTTTTTTCCTTTTTCTGGTTTACCTCAAGGGTCTAAAAATCGTAGCTGGTGTGGCTGAGAGATTCAAGTAATTTACCTTTCTATATCGTGACTTCCTGACACACCGTGCCCAGCACTGGCCTAGCTTTTTATATTAAAAAAAAAGTCATCAAGTTCCTCATATAATATCATCTGAGAAGCATGTCTTCTCTCTTTTAAATCTGAAGATGCAGTCTCTTAGGTAAACTCAGGAAGTGACTTTCAATATATGTTTTGAAGTGTAATCCTTAAATTTGAAAAAATATATTGATTCCCATTCAGATTACGGCTACAATTTCCCGATGATGCCAGATCGGTTGACGAAACGTTCGTCAGTATACTACGTAGTTTTTTTATTTTTGTTAGAATCTTATCAAAAGTCAATATGGTTCTTCCTCTAACTAATACTAACTAGTAAGTTAGTATTAGTTAGAGGAAGACAGTAGTCCAAATTTCAATTCTTAAGCTATCGTGCTTACAAAAAACGCGTTGGATGGACAGACGGTCGCATATTTTGAAAGTTATTAGCAGTATAGCAGTCCGATGAATAACATGAGCAATACTTATGGTTTTATGAAAATATCTGGCAAATACAATGTACTCTTCATTACTGCAAAGAGTATTATAATAACAATCTAGAACTATCCATTTATATAAAAAATACTTCTACTTCAGAATCCATTTTGTATTTTTACAAGCAAAAGTTTTGAGTTAATAGGCCAAGCACTGTCAGCACAATTAATTATTATTTTTCAACAATTCGCGTCAACAACAATAACAAACCGACATTAACAGAATGCGTATTTAGAGCATTTTAGAGTATTTAGAGGTTAGGGAGCTGGTAAGTCACGTGGAAAAAGTCACAATATACTAAGATAAATAGTCCTAAATTTTGCAGTTGGGACAATTCTTCTTAACAGAATTAGTCATAAATGTCCTAACTACACAAATCTTTAACGTTAGGACATAAACATCTAGTGTATACAATGCAGGACAATTTTATTAAGTATTTTAATATATTTTGTCAATTAGGACAAATAATTCTTTTAATTTTTGATATGCCAGGTTGCAGATAGGGTCTTTGAGCTGTAGTACACATGAGAACAAGTATTATGCGAGTCCAATAGGACAAAAACATAAAAATCTCATTTTTTGCAGATAGGGTCTCTTGTCTTAGGAGGGCAGTATAGTACTATGTTTAATATAGTGTAAATAACACATTTTTCATGAATATGTAAAATTGGTCCAACTTTGAAGAGCGCTAGTATGGGAACGGGTGGTCCAAAAAATGTGCGTTTTGTCTCACTTAATGCAGGATTTAATACCCTACAACTTTTAATACTACTATGTTTTCGATATTGTGAGTCCTTTACGAGATATAACCGTGAAACCGCAAAAATACTCCTTTTGGAGGTACATTTTTACCCCCCACCACTTAAGCACAACTCCGCCGGGGGGGGGGGGGGGGACCTAGGATAGTCATATTAGGCAACAAATGAAGCCATTAAAACAATAAAACCTTTTGTAGCAATTATTTCCGATTCGTCTAATTTTTTGGTTTTACACTACTGGCCTATGTAGAATAATCTGATTTTATTGCAACTAGTCTTTTTATGGACAACCTATTTTTATTAGCGAAAAAAAATATTTCAACGAATTGAGAAATAATATGAGTAAATTCAGTACGGTTCTGTTTTGTGGGTAATATGTTACAAGAGTGTTAAAGGTAAAGTGTGAGACGCAGATGTATAATTTGATATAGGTAGGTTGTTGTATACAACTGGCACAGTGTAATTCTATACTATAGTACTTTGAAATGCGTGATTGCTTTTGCAGATCTGAGAGATGCTTTATAGTATCTTTAATGCATCCAATAAAAAGTCTAAATGAGGGTTTATTTATTTCTTCCTAAGGTATGATAACTACACATTAAGAGTCAATAGCACTAACTGCATGTTAAAATGAAAAACACGAAACGATTATACGGCAAATAAAGGGCAGTATTTATTGTTCTCTCAGTATTATTACGCAAAGAAAATATATTTCTACTTCTGCGTATATTTAAATGTGGTGATTTCTTTTACCGAGTAATTTATTTTATCTTTAGTTTGCAATATTTATGCATGAATACGAACTCTGCTTATAACTTATTAATTAGTAAATATAAGGCAAAATCTGGTAGAATGGAATATTTTTACTAATTTTTCTGATGCACTTGATGATGCGATGCATTTCGCGAAACTCGTAAAAGTGTCTTGGTTTTGACAATTAAAATATATGGGGCAGTAGAAAGAAGCAGAATCAAGCGTATTTAAGAAATTATAATTATATATGTTTGTTAAGAAGATTGTCAAACATTTAGGCAAATAAAACCCTTCGATGGAAGAAGAAAAAACGGAAACAGATAATATTACTAGACGGCATTTTTTCATATATAATATCATAAGTGATATAATTTTGTCGGCAAAATTTAGTGATTATTAAGAGAGTTTGTTGCTTGGCAATTTCGCGATTGACATTGACATCAATGTCAAGAGCGAAATTTCCAAAGCAACAAACTCGAGTACAATAATCATTAAATTTTGCCAGACGAAATTATATCACGAATGGTATTGGTCGTGACTATTTCATGAATAAAAATTTAGGCAAAAGAAAACAAATTTATTAGATATAGGAAGTAAATTTAAAAAATAAATACATAAATCACCAAATCTTCAACATTTGGGGCCGTTATAGGGCATCTGCATCATGTAACCAACATATCCTTAGATTTTAAGTTTTTCAAGTTTATTTTTATTTTTAATGTTTGTATACGTATTTTTAGCTTGGAGCTGTACTGGCTCCATGCAAATATTTAAAAATTCACGTAAATAATTTTTCAATATTGTTGATTAATAAAAATAGACTGCTAATTAGATGTTAGATTTTTCCAACCTATTTTATTAGGACAAAGTATTTAGAACTTCATAAACATTACTCTGAACTAAATCTTAGTTGAAAATACGGGAACCAAGCAGAAATTTTAATAATAGCTGCGTAATACTCTTAAATAGAGAATATTATTTAGGTATTATGCAAATCACAACTTACACACTTTTTATTTATTATGAAAATACCTACTTTCTGTATATTGTTGCCCTAATTTGGGCACGCTAATATACTAGTCAGGTAAATACTTTAAAACACTCATTATTGGAGAATCAATCAAAACAACTACTCTTCTAGCTAATACTGACGAAGTATTGAATTACATGATAGGATTCTTAGCATTTTAAAGAAAAAAAAAAATATATATACTGAAAATACTTAAATCATTTATTCAAATTTAATCATTCACACTTTTTTATTTAATATGAAATTATCTACTTTCTGTATATTGGTGCCTTAATGGGGTCACGCTAATATACTACTTAGGAAAACACTTTAAAACACTCATTATTGGAAAACCAATCAAAACAACTACTCTTCTAGCTAATACTGACGAAGTATTGAATTACATGATAGGATTCCTGGCATTTTAAGGCAAAAAAATGTATTGAAAATACTTAAATTATTTATTGAAATTCAGTCATTCACAACAATTACTAAACCATACATTCTATTTCAATTCTAGAAAAGTTGTACAAGTTTTTTCGAACTCATTAGTTCTATACAGAAAGTAGGTATTTTCATAATAAATAAAAAGTGTGTAAGTTGTGATTTGCATAATACCTAAATAATATTTTCTAATCATGATAAAAGCAAATAAATAAAAAATAATTAATTGTAAAAATACTCTTAAATCTTAAGAAACACATATTTTTGAATCGGTTACTATGTTTTCAAAAAAACAAAGGAAAATTTGCCGCTGAAAAACAGATTGGTTGCTTTATTCTGGCTTTTCATTGGTTGAACAACCCTGACAAAACTTTAAATGTTAAATTTTGTCGATGCGAAACTATTTTTTGATTAAAATGATCGATTTTGATTGGACGAAATTTATAGGAATAAAATAGTCACTAGAAAATTAAAAGTATGTTGGGGTTAGAGAGCATTATGTTTCTCCAGATATAAAATCTCCAAAATTTGTTATAGTTTTAGGAAATGGTGTAAAACTACTCTATATGTTGATATTAACGAATTACTAACTCTCCTTTAAAACTATTTGTTGTGTTAGGATATCAACAAGATATCTATATAAAGCAAAAATCATTTCAAAAATTTTCTCATAGCTAAATAGATTTATCGTGATTTTATATTTATATGTCCATTTTAAATTCAGAGTATATTATAGTTATTAAGGCACCAAGGATGTTATAAGGATAATAACGCACCGAGGTCGGCAGTGTACTTCCCGAGGGCCTCTGGCCCGAGGGAATGTACGTCGACCGAGGGCGTCATTAACCTATAACACCCGTGGTGCCTTCAACATTTAATGTCCTACAAATCTGTTATTTAATTCGATTCTTTTTGACATTTACGATTTATTAATTTGACATCTATTATGTTCAGAACGATTTGATTTAAAAGAGAGTAAAAGTCAAAATTGTTTGTAAACGCCGCCATTGCATAGCAACGCATTTTGTTTGTCAATAACACGATCATAATTTGCTTGTTTTGGGTTGTGTTATAATTTTATAATGTCAGGAAAAGGAAAAGTTGCTGATAAATATTACACTAGAAACAGTTTTCTATATGAATCTATACAAAAGTTAGTTAGTTTTTGTCATTCTTTTACCGGATGTGATACAACGACTTGCTTTTACGGCCAGGGAAAAAATAAACTCCTGAAAATAATTACAAATAATGATAATTTATAAACAGCTGCTAATGTTTTTTATGATTCAAATGCAATACCAGTACAAATTTTTAATTCGGCTGACAAAATTACTTGCCATTTATCATTTATACGGCCTAAAACACGAAAACATGACACTCAATGAATATCGCTTCTTCTTATTTCAAAAATTAACTTGTAATAGATCTTTTAAATTAGAATTATTACCACCAACTGAAGGTGCCGTAAAACAACATGCTTTGAGAACATATTTAAAATTACAGTTTTGGTTAGGAAATGAAAAAAGTCCTGCTCTGTTGGAGAGTTTCTCCAAAAGGTCTAAATCCAGTTTATACTGAAGAAAAGTTAATTCCAGAAAACAGAAAAGTTATTGAAAATAATTAGTAGCGCATGTAAAAGTGGATGTAAAACAATGACTTGCAGCTGTAAAAAACATGGTTTGAAATGTACAAGTATTTGTGTAGCTTGTCGCGGCGAAACTTGTTGCAGTATTGAACTTAAAAACATTGAGTTACCTGACGACGATGACGATGTAAATATAGATATAGATGGTGAGGTAAATCCAGACGAACCAGATGAAAACGAAGATTTAGATTTAGAAAGTAATAAAAGAATTAGGTTGGATAAAAACGATTCGTAACCTAAGCTTGTGTATGCGATATACTGTTTATGGGCCCTGTCTCGCAGCAATTTCTTCTCAACGCATAAAGAAAATTCGGAATTATTGTTTGAGATTCGTATATGGAATCAGAAAATGTGAGCCAGTCAGTCACAAATTACCAGAGGCCAAGTGGTTAAACATGAAAAATTAGCGTAAGCTACATTGCGCTATATTATACCATAAAATAATACTGTTTCATAGTCCTAGCTACTTATTCAGAAAAATTGTGTTTCGGACTGATATACACAAAATAAATGAGGTGAGGTGAGGTACGGTACCGGTTTCAGTGACTGGACTCGATCGGCGAAGTTAAGCACGGCCGGGCGAGTCCATCACTTAGATGGGTGACCGTAACTCATCTCGCCATCCTGGTTAAGTGGTAGAGTAGCATTAGCTAAACTTCGCCAGGACGTTAATATAAATAAGGCATTAAAAAAAAAATATATTAAACCCAAGGGTACTCTAACACCGCCGGTTCATAAAACCGCGGTATGTGAAAGGTCGTTTTCTCAAAATATTGCTGCCATATGTAAGTCCATTCCCTCTGCAGTTAAGTCTCTCTCTGTTTCTTCTTATCTAAAAATTTCAAACGAATTTGCTTATCATAAAGTGTTGCCACTTTGGAAAAGGAAAAAAGAAAAGAAAATTGCGTGTGTATTTCTGTTGTTTAGATAAGTGTGTATAAATGTATACATATTTTTTATATATATATACATACAGTATATTGTTATGTATATTTCTATTTTTATTTTTGTTGTCTCTTTTTTTGGGTTTTTTTGGGTTAAGTGCAAGAACAGCTTTTACAGCGTCTGTGCTGTACTAAGCTGAACTTCTCCCTCTTATGTCATTACTGAATAAAGTGTATTATTATTATTATATATGTAAGCGATTTATTTGACGAGCCTATGAAATTAATGTAATTTTAAAAAATTCTATATGAAATAAAAATAATTATTCTTAAATAATTGTGTATATAATTACAACTGTCGTCACATTTTAAAAATATAAAATATAAAAACTAAGCAGCTAATATTTTGTCTCAATTATTATGCCTGAACGCATTTTATGACTGCCCAATCCGCGCATCGTTACGCTCGCGCACACTACTTTTTTATATTTTTCGAAAACCAGTTATCATAGTAATTTTTTTTTGAAATGGACTAAAAAAAATAGCACTTCAAAATGGTAGACATGATTTTTCGATCCTGCATTCCATTCAAAAGATATTTTTCTGAAATTGATCGGCAATGTCTACATTTTCGGCGCGATTTCAGATCGAAAAATGCACAATTCCAGTATTTTAGTCCGTTGCTAAGAAACTATCAGAAAACAGACCGGAAAAGATCCGTTGCCAAGCAACGATCAACAAAACCGTACGGGAATGTTACTTTCCCGGCCTAGGCCGGGAAAGCAACATTCCCGTATGGTTTTTTATGTATATTTTAGAGAGTAAATAAATACACGCAGACAAACCAACTCACATTAAAATTGCATTTATTAATAAACAGTTAGATTGTAATGAAGAAATGTTATGCATTAATGCAAATTCCTTAATTTATACTAATATTGATTGTGATTTCAGACAAAATAGTATGTGTATTTCGGTGTGAAAGCACATTCCCGAACTTCGAAGCTTGTTGGCCTCGGCTAGCGCCTCGGCCAACAATTTGCATCGTCGTCTGGGAATGTATTGATTTCACACCTAAATACACAATATACTATTAACTTTAATTTGATTTTTTAAAATAAAATAATTTAATTTCTACTAAATAATCGAAAAGTCAAAAGTGAAGTTTATATTTCGCGGTAAGATCAACTTGCCAAATATGATATTTGTATTTTGACTTTTCGTTTATTTAGTAGAAATTGAATTATTTTAAATGAAGTGTAATTTAATATACATGCGAAAATAATGTTATTTTTCTTCAAACAAAGAGAAATTTACTTATATTTTGTCCTTATTTTTGTGAAATTACATATACATTATATTAATTTTACTTACCGTTCAGACGTCGGTAAGTAAATTACTTACCGACATGTTGGACCTAGCTACCAATAAATATAACCTACTGTCTTGGCAATATATATTGCAAATAAATAAAAAGGCTCGATCGTGCAAAATAGTATATTAAGTATCAAGAACGGTAAGGGACATTTACCGGTCGACGATAATGACAATTTTGCCAGAGACCGGTCCAACTCTTAACGTTCGTGATGCTTGTACAGTTTTTTGCACGATCGTATTAAATTACACTTCAATTAAAACAGTGGCGGATGGAGAAATATCAATAATTTTTTTCTCATCTGTGGCGCATGGGACCCATACGAAATATGGGAAATAACATCTAGAGAAGCACTCCTCTAACAACCACTAAAAAATTTCGAAAAACAGTTTGCAAAAAATTTTTCAAAATTCTTTCGCCTCCCTGGTCTAGGGATTCCCGTTTAAAATTATTCTTTTTTGTCATATACATTTTACTTTTCATAAAAATGCAACAATAGGTTTTGGAGTTTATGAAGATATTTTCATTACTAACGGAGATACAACGAATTGAAATTTTGTAATTTGTTAAATTGTAAATTACAAAACTTCAGTTCATTGTATTTCAGTTAATAATGAAAATATGTTCATAAACTCCAAAACCTATTGTTGCATTTTTATGAAAAGTAAAATGTATATGACAAAGAAGAATAATTTTAAACGGGAGCCCCTAGACCAGGGGGGGGGGCAAGAATTTTGAAAAATTTTTTCGCAAACTGCTTTTTCAAAATTTTTTTAGAGGTCGTTAGAGGAGTGCTTCTCTAGATGTTATTTTCCATATTTCGCCACAGACGAGAAAAAAATTATTGAAATTTCTCCATCCGCCACTGAATTAAAATAATTTAATTTCTACTAAGTAAATGAAAAGTCAAAAGTGACGTTTATATTTTAAGACAAGTCCAACTTGTCAAATATGATATTTGTATTTTGACTTTTTGTTTATTTAGTAGAAATTAAATTATTTTACCTAATTGAAGTTTAATTTAATATCATCGTACTAAAAATAATGTTATTTTTCTATAAATACATAGAAATTTCCTTATTTTTTTTATTTTTGTGAAATGACAGGTATATATTATACTAATTTTACTTACCGTTCAGACGTTGGTAATTAAATTACTTACCGACGTGTTGGGCCTAGCAATCAGTAAACATAACCTACCGTCTTGGCAGATATTCTAAATAAACAAAAAAGCTCAATCGTGCAAAAAGGATATTAAATCAAATTTTCAATTAACGAAAAAAATCATATAGAACTGAAAGTTGTACACAAAAATGTAAAACATTAAAACAAAACAAAAAGAAAATTAATAATTCCAGGAACTGAGTAGGACGATTACTAATATAGATTGTTTGTTCTACTAATAAAAGGTAAGTACATCGAGCAATTTGTGAGTGTTGTTTAATTTATTTATCAATTTATAATAATAATCTCTTTATTTAGCATATAAGCTATTATAAACATACATATATCGAGTACAAGATACATTAAAATAAATAGTACAAAGTATATAGGGCACAATATAATACAAAGTATAGAGCACAATAACTATTTATTAATAATTTACAATGGAACGACAGCATCTAAATTCAAATCAAATTTTTATTGTCCGTTGCTTTGACATATATTTTCCAAAAACTTCACTACCCCTATACATGTTATTATCAGATAGTTGACAACAACTGTCGATAAATGATTTGGTGACCTCATTTTGTAACATGCAATAGTCATTTCGGACGGATCCTGTCCTGTCCAAGTCTATCCTTACAATACCTTGGAATGTTCACACTTGGGTATTTAACCACTCGTAGAAACAAACAAGTTACAATATTATCATAAAAAATAAAATGAAAAATGTTGTGTAGACGTAGCCGTTGATTGTTCCACATAAATGTTGATTGTACTTAATGGGGAACAGTGGTTGAATCAAAATAATAGATTAGATTTACGAGTTAATTTGTTAACTGCTAATTTGCATCAAGGACTCATAAATTTATCCTTGGTAGGGTATTTCTCAATTTACTTAGCACACGCGGCATCTGATAAGGACATGCTTCTATATTAGTAACTTTCCTGATATTTATATTACTCTGACTTCCAGCAATTGAATATATTATGATTGTTTTAGATAAGGAAATTGTATAATGCGTATAAATTCCTAAGTTCAAATCTTCAACTTCTCTTTAACATATCCCATAACATATAAATAACTGTTGTGGTTGCATTTCGACGTTGCCGATTGCGAATGTTTATAGGACTAATAATTTGTTTTAGTACAATTTTCTTGAACTATAATGTATAAGAAACTACAAACGGCAAACTTCGGTAGTGTGCTGAGAGGCTAAGAATAATAAGAAAAATTGCCCTTGTTACTAAAACTCTGCTCCACGGGATAGTTTTTCTGCGCTCAACTTTAATCAGGCAGATATTTACCCAAAGGGGACCCTATAATAGTGGCTTAAGTGAGTCGGAAAAAATTTCGAAAAGTGTAACTAATTTATTGCTTAAGGAGACCCCCAGTTTTCGAGGATGCTGAACATGATGGTGGCGGTTTAAACTCTTTCCGAGTTAACCCCACCCCCCAAACGGCCAAAAACCACCCCCGATAGGGGTGAAACGCGGATACGCCATCTCATACCGACAAAACCCGCGTCACCCCCCGTTTTCGAGGATGCTGATCACGATGGCGGTGGTTTAAACTCTTTCCGAGTTAACCCCACCCCACAAACCGCCAGAAACCACCCCCCAAATGGGTTAACGCGGATACGGCGTCTTATACCGACAGAACCTGCGTCACCCCCCGTTTTCGAGGATGCTGAATACGATGGCGATGGTTTAAACTTTTTTCGAGTTGACCCCGCCCCATAAACCTGCATCACCCCCCCGTTTTCGAGGATGCTGAACACAATGGTGATGCTGGATCTTCTCCCCGAAGCAAACTAACCCCTCTAACGGCCAAAAACTACCCCTTTGATACCCGGTTTAATGAAGTGCACCGGATAAGAGAAAATGAATCATATGTTCACAGATCATTGAATACACACCGGATGATGATTCCAGGTTTCTTGATTGACAGTTCAACTGAAAAAATCACCATCGTGTTCAGCATCCTCGAAAACGGGAGGTGACGCAGGTTTAGTCGGTATGAGACGGCGTATCCGCGGGTTGTTTTTGGCCGTTTATGGAGTGGGGCCAACTCGAAGAAAGTTTAAACCATCGCCATCATGTTCAGCATCCTCGAAAACGGGGGATGACGCAAGTTTTGTCGGTATGAGGCGGCATATCCGCGTTAACACCTTTCTAGGGTGGTTTTTGACCGTTGGAGGGGTGGGGTTAACTCGGAAAGAGTTTAAACCACCGCCATCGAGTTCAGCATCCTCCAAAATGGGGGGTGACGCAGGTTTTGTCGGTATGAGACGGCGTATCCGCGTTAACCCCTTTCGGGGGTGGTTTTTGGCCGTTTGGGGGGTGGGGTCAACTCGGAAAGAGTTTAAACCACTGCCATCGAGTTCAGCATCCTCGAAAACGGGGGGTGACGCAGGTTTTGTCGGTATGAGACGGCGTATCCGCGTTAACCCCTTTCGGGGGTGGTTTTTGGCCGTTTGGGGGGGTGGGGTCAACTCGGATAGAGTTTAAACCACCGCCTTCGTGTTCAGCATCCTTGAAAATGGGGGTGACGCTGGTTTAGTCGGTATGAGACGCCGTATCCGCGTTAACCCATTTGGGGAGTGGTTTTTGGCCGTTTGGCGGAAAGAGTTTAAACTACCGCCATCGTGTTCAGCATTCTCGAAAACGGGGGGAGGGACATAGTCTCGTTAGGCTATAAATTATTTACATACCTGTCCGATTCACAGAAGCCACTATAAGCTTCAATTTTTCCTGTGGCAAATAATTCTTTCCGATACCAAAAAACAAAAGAAACAAATTTAAACAAACATGAAAAACTATTTTATTTTTTGCCAAGGTTCATTGGCGGCATGGGGTGAAGTACACGTTAGAAATTTATATACATATCTTCGAAACGGTTGATGTTTAATAACTCCTTCACAGTTTTTCATATCAAACTTTTGCATATCATTTGGGAATCAGTTGAGGATTAGTTGATTTGAATTTTGAAAAATCAGCGGCAGAATTATGTTGACCTGCTTGAAAATATTCAGATGTAAAACTTCTTGGAAATTAAACAGGAAACAACAATTTTCGAAATTTTGGATACCTTTTGGGTATCGACTTAGCGTTAGTCAATTGAAATTTCGAAAAAGTTACAACAGGGGTGTATTTATCAGTGTTAGAAACCCACAAAAATCGAATTTTAAAGTTATTGAACAAAATTGGTTCCTTGGTCAATAAAATAAGCACGGTACGTTTTGGAGCCATATTTTTTAGGATTTTTCAGATTTAGGATTTATCACGTCTTTTGCAGATTCCCAGGAAATTCAATGCCAAATGTCAACTTTCTAACTCTTCGGATAGTAGGGAAAGTTTTGTGAAAGGAAAAACACTGCATGGATTTTATGCACGTAGATTATTTTGGAGAAAGACCTCACGTTTTGTTATTTCATCGTCATCATTTTTTTGTTCCTATTCGAAAATCTAGAGAACTACGTCACACCACCAGTCAGCATGCATCAAAGACAACGGACTACCATATGATTACCACCACAAGGATCCTGTAAGAAAAATAGAGGGAAGGCACAAAACTACATATAGTCATGATATATCCAACAAGCATTTTATACTATCAGTCAAGATGACATAGTCAACACCCCACGTACCAGAAAAGTACCTCAAAATCTAATATAGGTTAATCGTTAATAAAACCTGGATCAAGCTGGAAGCTGCCACTGAAGTAGTTTCTGCTAACACCAAAACCCAAAACATTTGAATAATATTACTCGATGCACGTTTCGTCAACCATGTTGGCACCATCTGATGACGATTAAATCTAAAGTATAACTAAAAAGCTCCCTTATTTATACTAAAATAATATCATGGTTGAACACACTCAACCAATTATGTCATAGGCATGACAGAATTGGTTTAGGTAGGGACCCAAACTCTGCCTTGATTCAACGAATCTTTGGCAAACCGTATACCGGGAAAGTCGGTGCGCCCCATCATGTCTGCAATCGGATACCCAACTTACCACCTCTGAAAATGGTTGTCAACAGAGCTCGAAAATTTACCTAAAGCACAACCTAGTTTTTCAGTCATTAATTCCAATGATTTCATCAGTAAAATCAAAAAGATAGAATTGAAAGAAGGTGAAATTTTGATATGTTTTGATGTTTGCTTTTTGTTTCCAAGTGTACCAATCCCACAAACCTTGAAGTACTTTAGTAACTTACGCAAATTAAATAATATTAGTCAATAAGTAGTTAAGGAGTATATTGACTTTACTAAAGTTTGCATAATTCAAAATTACTTCTAATACAATAACATGTTCTTCAAGGAACATGAGGGAACTGAAATGGGAAATTCTTTGTCATCTTTCATTGCCACTCTTTTCATGAGCAGGTCCGAAACAGAAATAAAATAAAAGAAGAATTCGAGTATTTCCCTAGGATATGGCTGAGATATGTGGGTGATATATTCGCAGCATTCGATACAAAGGTTGCAGATGTGAACAATTTTGTTTCGAAATTAGCATTTCTAGATACATTACTGATTAGGAATAGTGGAAATAAGTTGGAATTTCATATATACAGGAAAAACACCAGCTCTAAGGTATATATCTAATGACACACACCATTGTCCCCAGCACAAAATAGCTGGCCTCATTTTTTTATTATTCTTATTTTAAATTTCTCTCTGAATAAAGAGAGGTTTGCAAAAGAGAAAGCATTAATTAAGGATATAGCTAAGAGCAATGGATATGCAACGGAATCCCTCCAGAATTCCTCGACTTTTCAAACCAAACCTCCAAACCCCGGTGTACCCGTGGTCTAAGCGGGATTGTTAAAAACTTAGCTATGACAATTGTCCATTCATTGTGAAATAAATAGCAGCGGGTCCCGGATTTACCAACTCTAATAGCACACCATTGTTCTACGGATATCTGAAGGGCGTCCTCGATGGACATACAGAGCATCCGATGGACGTTTGTTTTTGGTTCAAAGTACATCCGATGGACAACCGAGGGACGTCCAAATGTCACAACTTTGAATAATATTTGTATATCCCTGAGGGATATCATATGTATAACCATAAAGTGTGATATATGGACATCACACTTTCTTAATATAGATCTGTTATTCAAGGCGCCTTTCGAAAAAGTACAACTTCGACATGTAACGACATGTAACTTCGACATGTAACTTCGACATGTAACTACTTTACTTGATAAGAATGAAGTAATACCTATGGATACACGAGAGACATCCTCAGCGGAGATTGAATCCAATCCAATGAATATCTTTGTTAGCATTCGTATATTTTATTTACATTAACATATTTAATATTATTTACCATAACTCCAATTTATTCTCACAAGGGTTGCCTGCAAATTATAATGTTTATTAAATTATTAAATTCATTTTGTCTTACTTACTTACCTTTTTACCAATTCCCGTAGGTAAGGATCGAACCTGCATACCTGCGTTATCTCTATAACAGTTCTACTGACTTACCCACTGGGTAATCCTGTGTCCGTTATTTTGGATGCTAAAAATAGTATAGTAATGTGTGGGAAATGTATTTAATGAGATTATCAGTAATAATAAGTCTGTTATGTGAAATTGAATTTCTAGCCTTATTTAAAATATGTGAAAATCGTTCAGGTCCTCTTTCTTTTTCTATTTTTTATTTGTATTCCCAAACCTGAATTTTTCCTTTATATTTATTTATAATTATTAAAAACTGTGATACTGTGATCGAACTGTCACCAGTGTCACCTGAGAAGTACGAGTAGTTGTTGAACAATGTAATATTACATTACATTAATTCAGTGGCGAACCCAGTTTTTTGGGGCGGAAGGGTCAGTCCGTTTAAAAAAACTATTTTACTCAGAAATTGAAGAGCAGGGGGGAGGGAGCGGTGGATAGAGTCAACTATTTCAAAAATTAAAGTTTTATGATTGAGATACTTATACAAACCTGGGAAATGTGTTGGAGAAAGAACGGTAAAGAAATAATATCGTCATCTGAAACATAAATAGAATATTTGCATCAGCGAATATTAAATAGACGTCATGCTGCTGTCCCTATAGAGACCTAAAATGTGTGTACTTGCCGTACATAAATTATCATTTATTACAAAAATATAATATTTAAATCAACGGACACGAAATGGACTTAAAATATACATACTTTCCGTACGTAAAATGGATATTCAGAGGACGTCTATTTTGTACAATTTCAAAACAAATCCGTCCGGTGGACGTCCAATTTATTATATCCATGGACGTCAGCACTTTAAATGGACATAAAACGGACATCCGGCGTGTGCTATTAAGGAAATTAATTGTAAGGATTATAATTTGAAGTACGTTGGGCAAAACGTTCAATTTTAAAAAGATTTAAGGGACATAAGGCTCACTTTACAAGTGGAAAAATTGAAAAATCTAGTGTTGCCCAACATGCCTTTGATAACAATCATAAAATAGTTATCAATAACTTGAGGTTAATTAGAAATGTAACAAATAACAGAGAGCCTGATCCTTTTAAAAACTTAGAGATTGTCCGGTTTACTGGTTATTAGGTCACGGTTCATTCAATCGGCAGAGTTTAGATAGAGATGACAGAATTGGTTGAGTGCGTTCAACCATGACATTATTTTAGTATATTCCTACTTTTTAGTTATACTTTAGTTTTAATTGTCTTCAGATGATGCCAACATGATTGGCGAAACGCGTGAATGCTGCAATGCAATGGTTCGGATAGATGACGCAAACTAAACAGAAGAACAAGTCAATCATCCCCTCGACCCCCCCCCACTCCTTGTCCTAGAATAAATAATATAAATCACAATAAAGGGAATGTCGGTTCTAACGAAGATACAGTATCCCAATCGTTCAAGCATACGTCGATGATTTCCTGATCGTCACGGAAGAAAATGAGAAAATGCATCTGGATACATCTAAACCGAAAATAAATTTCAAGATGGGTTTGATGGGCGACACCCTAAGAGGGATGAACACACTAAAGTACCTAGGAACATATTTGACAAATTAACTAAAAAGGAGAGAAATTGTTAAAAAAGAACTAAAATGGTTACAAGGGAAATTCTACATTGAACCGAGAAAATAAACCACCATGAATCCTAATCAAGACAATATACACAGTCACCGTACTGCTAAAGATGACATATGGGGTTGTAACGCGCAAGCGCTGCAACAACAAAAACTAAATCTGAAAAGAACTGAAAGGGGCATCATCCAATTGTATTACTCGCAATAAAAATATTGCCAAAGGAACGAAAAAAACGTCAATATTAGTGGGAGGGGGAACAGTGACAAAAGAATAGAACCGTATGCAGTGAAGTACGCTACCGAAATCAGAAACGGAGAAATCAGAAGACTCAGGAAAAGAAGACCTCTAGAACAAAAAACATGACGAAACGTGGTAGATTAGATTAGATTTGAACAAGAAGCTGGCTGATTGGCCTTGACCACCGCGACCCCTGTGGATCTATTGTGGCACTCCTTGTCCAATTTTACTTAGAGCTCCTTATTAAGCTTTGTCTTTTGTATCAGACTCCATAGCCTTGATAAGGGCTCCTTGGCATAGCTATCTGCCCTTGGTTTCTCTTCGCCAAGTAGTTGGAACCTCAGTCTGGCTAGGCCTTCATAATGTACTGAGGTTTCCTCTTCCTCCTGACAGAATCTGCATGTTGCATCCTCTGCCAGACCCATTAGCCCCATATCTCTACTAAGCCTATATGTCCAGTTAGAAGACCTACCATTATCCTAATAGCCTTTCTGTTTTGTCGTTGCAGATCTTTCGTGAATTTGGTCGATCGTTCTTTAATGAACATTTTGGCCTGTCTCTGTTGTGGGAAATTCTAAAAATTTATTTTGTACCCATTCATTAATGTATGTTCGTATGCGTGGCATAGCCACACCGCAAAAGAGTTCGGGTCCTACTAGACTAGGGCATTAGGTGCGCCTTACTGGACCAGTTCATCAGCCTTTCATTCATACTTACCAAGTATCTGATTGTCAGTCGTAAATTTATAATATTCATCGAATTACACGGGTAACCAATATATGCGGTAGGAAGCTCCGGTACTCCATCAATTATCGTGAAAAGCAGGACTTTCGCGCCACTTTTCAAAGATGGCGAATATATTTTTGCTCTCAGGAGGTTCAAAATTACCAAGTTTATGATTGACAGTCATAAATGTGTGATACTCATCGAATTACAAGGGTAACTAGTGCATGCGGTAGGAAGAGCCGATACGCCGTCAATTATCGTGAAAGGCAAAACCTTCGCACCACATTCCAAAGACAGCGAATGTATTTTCGCACTCAGGAGGTTCATACTTATCAAATTTCTGATTGCCAATCGTAAATTTATAATACTCATCCAATTATATGAGTAACTATTAAATGCGGTATTAAGCTCAGATACGCCGTCAATTATCGCGAAAAGCAGGACCTTTGCACCACTTGTCAAAGATGGCGCACGTATTTTCGCAATCAGGAGGTCATTTCCCCTGTGTCCTTCGTGTCCTGGTACCCATGCGACGGTCACTTTTTTCTGACTTCGTAGGTCCGTAAGGGCATTTATACAATTCCATACTAATCTTGAATCAACCTGTATGGAATCGAGTGCCTTTAACGCTGCTTGGCTGTCAGAAAAAATGGCAATTGACTGGTTTACTGTTCCTTGCCTCATTATTTCCTTTGCACATTACTGTAGAGCAACCACTTCAGCCTGAAATATTGCGGCGTGTATTCCTAGACTTATCAAGATTTTCGTTTTCGACCATATCCCGTAAATTCCAGCTCCGACTGTCTTGGAGCCGTCCGTATACCAGATCATTCGCGCCGATATAGGAAGACCATTTTTCCAGTCCTCTCTGACTGGTATTTTGATTTGAAAATTTTTATCAAAGGTATACTTTGGGACCATAGTATCCCTGGGCATTCCCATAATGGGATCTGCCTTCAGCCCCGAGTATAACTTCCGTGATGTTGCCTTATGGGCGTTATGTCTTGCATTAATTTGTGTACCACTAAATGAGCTTCCCCTTGGATAAATGCAATGTGGCAACGCATTTCATAAACTTCCTATCCTATTTTCCTATACCATGCGCCATATGGCTTTCGGTGATAGTGAATTAATTCAGATGTATTTGCACCTACTCGAGAACGAACCTACCAGTAGTAGTTCTAGAGTGATGACATCTGGAATTATCTAGAGAATGGTGGCGTCATCACAGAAAAATCGAGATCTGTCATTTTTAGGTATAAAAGACCGACCGCATTCTCGGCGAGTAGTTCAGAAAGTATAGTAGTTTTTGAATTGACATATGGACAAGTGAGGTTAAGACTCCACAGTGAAAACAAAGTGAGAAACATTGTTATTTGTAGTCAGTAAAGTACATTTAAGTTAATAACGGTATTGTGAAGTATCCAGTAAGTTATTAAATAAAGTGTGTTAGTGGACAATCTCTTGTTATAATTTTTGGAACCCACGGAATTTGCGAGGGTGGTTTCCTAGGAGTGGAAACACGTTACAATAGTAACAAGCATGACTTCAGTCAGTTCAGTCTGTTCAATCAGTGTGTTTCTGGGAGTGGCAGCAATGCTTACCGTAAGGTGACAAACTAGATCAAATCAATATCAACCATCATTTTGATCAGCGTATTTCTTATTTCAATGAAAGAGATGTGGGCAGGAACTTATTAAAAACATAAATAGTGAAATCGGCTTAAAAATTTTAATCGTCATTAGTGAACAAGGCCTCTAAATCCTTTTCCCTAAAATTAAAAGTTTTTGTCGATTTTCACTGATGTATCATTGCAATAAAATGAGATAATAAAGAATTCTTGTCTAAGCTAAGTCATGTTGTAATAAAGGCATTTCGTATAATATAATGGTGGATAAACTCCTAACATTACAACAGAATCAAGAAAAATACAAGAAATTCCGTAAATTTAACGTTTATCTTTCATAAAGTTTAAATGTGACGTTTCAATTTGGATTCATATCCAGTCACTTGCTGTTTTATTGGTCTTATTTCACCTATCTTATGTGATACCAGCTGTACTTAATGATACCTTATGGCAGCCACGTTATGTTTACGTATATGACCGCTCTCTGTTGGATATATTTTATATCCTTCGAAACGTGCTCAGTTTGTGTCAATCTTTTACCCATTAGCCATGCTAAATTGTATGTTCATTGGTTACTTTCTATAAATATTACCTTCGATATTATTATCGAAAACTGTTTGCATATCTTTTATGCCATAATTCATTGTAAGAGATGTTTGAATGTTTTAACGTTAGCAGGTTCCTTAATGAAATTCATGTAATTTTCACGAGTTTATCTCTGTTTTATTCCGAGAATAAATTATATTTTTTTGTTCTCGCTTATCTGGATATATATGTTAAAGTGCCCAAATCTTCATGAATCATTTGGTTCCATTAATTTTACACACGTAAATATTGCTTTTATGACAAAGATAATTTTTGCATGGGCGTTGTTATTCTGTAGAATGTTAAAGAACCAAGTATCAATCTTCAAAATAAATGATTGATCCTTTATAGTGTTTATGAGCGGTGTATTATTTCAATAAAACTAATAGTATTATACTATTAAGAACAAAATTTTAAAAATAATTGGAAACTTACCAAATGATGGCGGTACTATCATTAAGTAATTCTTGCCCATATTAATGGTGATTAAGCTATCTTTCTTTATTAACGAATTTTCCCAATTTAATTACAGAACAACTTAAAGTTGACTACACACTTGCTAAGCATGTGAAAAATTTCGGCGTCTTTGGCGGTGTGGTGCGGCGTGTTTGATGGTCAAAGGCGCCCTACACACTATTACTAATAGTGGATTGTGTGAGTCGGGAGAATGCCCGAAAAACCCGACTATTGTCTGATGCAATCAAAGTAGTTCTCTCCCTCGTTTTCGAGGATGCTAAACACCGTGGTGGTGGCAGAATTTCTCGTTGGGGTGACCCACCCCCGCAAGCGGCCAAAAACCACCTCCAAACGGGGCCAAACGCGTATTGATAATGTTTCACGGAATCTAACTTATTGATCCCCCGTTTTCGAGCATGCCAATTATGGGGAGGACACTGGGATGCGTGCCTGACACCCGCCGCCTTCAACGGCCAATAACCACCCTCCAAACGGGTGAGAGAGCGCTCTCATCATACTGCTGGACAAAAAGGTTTCCCCCCATTTTAGAGCATGCCGAACACGGAGAGAACCACGAATCGAGTGCCTGACACCAATTCACCACCTGAATGGCGAAAAAATACTCCTTCAATAAAAATATTTTATATAAAATATTTTAATTAAATAAATCAGATGTTTCAATTATTATATAAACCTATTTTTCCCAAAAAATATGTACAAAAAAAATATATTCAACTTTTCTTCAACTCCACAGTAAACGAAGATGACTACTTTGTTGACGAGATCGAGGTTGCATCTTAATATTTTTTCCTGTGTAGCATCCTCAAAGACGGAGGGGGGGGGGGTATGCTGAGAACTATTATCCTTTGGAGGATTGTTATTGGCCATTTACGGGGGTGGGTCACCCCAGGGAGGAATTTCACCATCACCACGGTGTTCAGCATCCTCGAAAACGGGGATCACCAAGTGAGAGTCCCTCAAACAATTATAATACGCGTTTAACCCTGTTTGGGAGTGGTTTTTGGCCGTTTGCAGCCACCCCAACGAGAAATTCTGTCACCATCACGGTGTTCAGCATCCTCGAAAACGGGGGGAGAACTAATCTGGTTGCATCAGACAATAGTCGGGTTTTCGTCCGACTTACACAATCCACTATAATTTACTATCATTAAATATAATAGAGGAGACAAAAAAGTGTATAAAGAAAATAATACAAGATTCTATAAAATAAAAAATAGCAATGGCTAAAAGAAATACAACTACATATAAAACGTATGGCTAACTTGATGCTTATACTAATAATAATAATAATAATCATTTATTGGTGTTATCAACACAGTACATGTTTCACACAAGTCAGTACATAGCAGAATATCTGATAAATATAATTAAGTAAGCGGATACTGGAGCGGATCTGGCGAGAAAAAGAGTTTTGAAACCAACTTTTTTAAACATTTTATTTTGACAATTCGGTTACACGCGTTCTTTTTTATCATGTTATCAAGTTAGTTCAGCTTGATCTCGCACGGGGTGGGGGTGGAATTCGCATGTAAAATTCGCAAAAACACGTTGTTCCGTGATAACTTCGTTATTATTGACTTGACGAAAAAAAAAAAATTGAATCAAAAATGAAAATCTCGTGGAAGCACATAATCTGGTTAAATTTTTTTCAAATCGGACAGTAACTTTTCGTGAATTTTTTTTTGAAAATACTCGTTCTTTTCCGTAACATTAGTATATAAAAAAGTAATTCCTTAATTTTTTCACGTCAAAAAGGAGTTAAGGGAGTTTGAGGCAGGTGAAATAGATAAAAATTGATGGAGCTGGCGGATGGAGGTGGCGGGTCAATTAGGGGAGGGGGGGAGGTAGGGAAAGGAAACTCCTATAAGTTTTTTCCCTGTCGTGCAATTTTGAAAAACCAAAATATAATTTATTCGCATTACTAGTATTTGACTGATTATTTTTTTATATATTTTTTTTCAAATAAACTCGTGGGAGGGGAAAAATCTTTTGCATTTTTTTTCAAATATCAGATTATGCGCTTCCGCTAGATCTTTTATTTTTAACTTAACTTTTTTTCGCCAAGTCAATAATAACAAATTTATCGTGGAAAAACGTATTTTTGCGAATTTTAAATGCAAATTCCTCCCCCACCCAAAATTTTCGCGGTTTTAGCAGTTCTAACAGTATCTACAAATTGAAAAACCTATCGTTAAAGGGCTTTGAGTTATCTTTAAAAAAGTTGATTTTTTGGAATTTTTCAACAATAAATCGTTAAATAAACAATGTTCTGGCAGTCAAAAAGTGGACCAAATTCAGGATCATGTTCGTAGTGAATAAAACTATCGTTTAATCTACGTGGCATCCCGAGTCGAATTACAATATGCATTTTTGCTAATTCCACTGAATTATTATAGTTTCATCAAGGTATGTCTAGTATAAGGTGAACAAAAATAGGAAACAAGTTTTCGAAATTAAAAAAAGTCGCTAAAAATACCACCGACTTCCGGTTAATTGAACCTTATTACTTAATATTGAGGTGCAAATATATTTTTGAAGGCGAACCAAGTTTTTTATTTTTTTATTTTTTTGTAAATACTTAATGTTAGTTTTAGACATTTTATAATTTTATGATGCCTACTTAGCTGCCCAATGAACAAATTTGTTTTATAATTGTCATTTCTACAACAATTTTGTTTTATTGCTACTTTATTACATTTATAATATTGCAGTAAAAGAAAATAGTTGTAAAACGGTTAAATTTTGCTTGTTGGGTGGTGAAATAAAGACATGTTATTATTATTATTATTATTATTATTATAAATACTAATAAAATAAAACAAAAAAAAGTAACTTCAGCCAGCCTATATGTGTTACGAACGCGGAACCATTAGATTCCGAGCCAAACTTTGAAACATTTAAAGCATTTATTTAGCATACTGTATATTTAAATATGTATTTGGTGACTCTCGATTTTCGAGCCTAACGTGTAACTGTACAAGAACTCACCACCACTCGTCTGAAGGACGTGACACTATTTATTTAATTAAATGCGGCAGCCTCGCTCCCTTCTTTGACTTTGGATGGTTAATTTCTACTTCAGTGGAGTTCGGTTAAGTTATAAGAGGCGACCTAGGAGGGGGTTCTGTTATAGACGAGAAAGGTATAAGCTCGTACTACCGAGAATTTCTAACTGTTCCCTCCAAAGTCACCGCTCTCTTAAAATGCACTTGTTTTATATCTAACACTGTTTATCACTTCTGGATATCCTAATTATATTTTTAGAGTTTCTCTCTTCAGCTTCTGTGATCTAATCAATGTTCTGAATATCAGACGTATGGGCCCTTTGTTAAGGACCCCGTTAATTCAGTTGCCGACGTTGCACACGAAAGCTCCCGAGAGGTTAGGCTTAAAGTTAAATATTGAATAAAGAAAATGCAAAAGTTCAAATAATCATTTATTGGTTTAAACCCCAATATACAGTAAATGTGCATTGTCTATTCATATGTAACAATCTGCCTACCAAACATGGCAAGGGTGAATGTTTTCTTTAGAGGACGTACATCTCAACCACCATACAATGGAGAGCATATATTAGCAATTGACTTGGCACAAAAAAATTCACAACTTCCTAGGAGTGTATGAGAGCACTTTGATTTGGACTGACGTTAAATATATAAAAATATTTTACTAAAATTTTGATGTGCTTGTGGCTAGCTTTGTAGTTCCGATAGTGATTATATCATTCACAAAAACTTGTCAGCTAGAAATGCGTTTTACGTCAGTATATAAGTTACTTGAGGTGTTCCTGCATGAACTCATTTATTGGCTAATCGGCGCTTTCCCTTATTTTCGTTTAAATTTAAGACCCTGCCTTCTGGCAGGACCTTTCGGTGATCCTATTCCGTGGTCAAGTCGCCGGATAGATTCAGATTCTTTTTATGTGAAAAACCGGCCTTGGCAATTTTCGCTTTTTTGTCTGAAAATTTTAATTTTTAAAGTCCTTAAGTCCACCTTTATAAAAATTCATATAATTCAAATTTCGGCGTACTTTCGAAATTTGATCAGTTGTGTTCTACATCGTCTTTTTCGACGAAAATTTTTCTAAGTCGATTTTGTCAATTTTTAGACATAGATCGACTCTCCGAGGTTGTACAACATAACCACTAGACAACCATTCGTGACTTTTACGTAATACAAAAATGTTGTTTTGGTAACATGTGACAAATGCCTAGGTTCATCTCTATTCTTTAAAAAATAAAGAAGTGGTGGCCGGGAAATGATCTTGTTGACACCCGGTATTTATATATTAGAAAAAAACATAGACATTAAAAATATATTTTACGTATCTAATTTATTTATTTGTGAAATGTTCTCTACAAATACGTTACATTCTTTTAAATTTTATCTAAGTATAAAAAATTTTTCGAGTTGCGTTGCCAAAAGTCTGAATTGAATTTACACTATTTTTATTATTAGGCAACTACGTCTTCGAAAAAAATGTATCTACTAAATTCTGAGCATAATACTTAGAAATTTTTAGAACAATTTAAAATTTTAAATTAGTATTAAATAACCAAAATGAAAACTATAAGCTATAATCTATAAGCTTTCAAAGATAATTCATTAGAAGAATTGCACAATTATTTTAACCAAGTGGGAGGTACAGCAGCTCTTAGATGCAATAACAATAAACATAAAATTCGGATCACAATGTGAGCAGAGGTAAGTGAGATTATTCAGAAACATAAAGATCGTATATAAAATTCGTTTTTATCTTGGGAGAAGCAGTTCTACCACAAGCACAGGATATTGTCTGGCGCTACAAAAACCCAAACGAGCATAAAAATAAACACTACTCGATGTAATTTTCTTGTGTTCAATCAATATATCCGTAATAAGAAGAAAATATTCTCGGTAACGCGTGCACAATGCGGTTTTATCGAAAAAACCACTAACTATCGACCTGTGTCATTTTTACAATTAACCAAATTATACATTTGTATTGTTTTGCTGGCGGCTCTCGAGGAATCCTGTTGGTCCACTATTATTATTTAACATTGTGTGTATAACCTGTTTATATATTAGATTTCTGGTATTGATGGGCGATACGTGAAATGGATTACGTTTTGCTGCTTCGGTTAGACTTTTCTTGGTGGGAACGGTATCGTTTTTAAATACAGCAATTTATAAACCGAAGATAATATATTTTCCTCATAACCACAATCAAAAATACATTCAAATGATATGAGACAGGTCAATGAAAAACCTCTTTACTTATATTTAATATTAATTTTTGCTAATTTTCATTAAAAAATATGTAAATAAATTAAAACGCGGGCTAATATTATTTAAAATATTGAAGTATTATAACAAAATATAGTGCTATTATTATTTACTTAATTAATTATTTTCTTATATTACTTACAATCAATAAGAATAATCTTAAGATGCTTTTTTCGATAGACTATATATTTTTCTGAGAAAATTGCGAAAAACTTAATTTTGGCGGCTATTTTGGAAGATTTTGGCCGTAACGCCGTGATTTAGGAACTTTTAGCATATTAATTGGGTGGTCGCATATGTACTGTTGATACAGTGTGTCCCGTAATAACGTGCAAAAAATTTAACTACCAATTCCTTAGCGAAAATGAAGGTGGATTCTTCATATAAAAATTGTTAAAATAAGCCTTTCCTCTCCATTACACCCTCTAAAGGGTGTTAATTGAAAATAACCTAATCGAAAAAAGACAAAATTTTACACATCTTGTGTACTAATGAAAAGGCATCTAACGAAATTATTTCATCCATCTAGCGTGTATAAAAAGGGGTGATATTAACTACCCTTAGTGCTCGTTGCTTTTGATTGATCATTTAGGCAGATGTAATTTGGTTTTTCTTTTCTCAAGAATGGTCGATTTTACGAAATTTTTTCAAGAGCTTAAAAAGATTTTAAATTAATCATAATGTTTAGTTTCCTTTTAATTAAAAAAAAATAGCAGGCAGAAATATATTTATAAAATTATAAGATAGTCTGAAGCGTGATAATTAGAAGATATCTCAGAGGGTGACTTTTTCACAATTATAATACTTCCCTTCGATAAGCGAATATCTTTTACTCGTAAATCCATAAATAGAAAAGTTTTTCCTCTTTCGAAGTCTGTCGTCTATCGACACTTTGTATAAAAGGCTTTGGGCGTTAGATATTTCTTAATACTTCAGGGCCTGTTAGTGTGTGTTCGACGGTTGCTATTAAGGGTACCTATCGTCATCGTTATCGCTGCTGTCAAAAATTATCCTGTGTTAAACTCAGATACATATTTGCAGTGCTCAACACTTAGTACGACGAATCGTCTGATTTTCGAGTTTTAAATTGGCTTCATACAATTTTTAATAAAAACGATAGGAGATGTGTTAATCCCAACGTATCTCATGATATGGGTTCTTTGGCATTAACCGCATTTGTAATAGATATAAATTTTGCTTTGGTATCGCACGCCTACTCTCAATTCATGAATGTGTTTCATCAGTATTCATTTCCCACATTTTCTGAGAAAATAAGCAAATCGTGAACAGCACGCTGGCGCTGTTAAGAATAGCATATAGCATATAATATAGCATATATTGCATTATGGCATTATGACATTATGGCATTGCATTATGGCCATATATAACATTCAAACGACACTAAATATACAAATGGAATTTCTAGACACATTTAGGCGATGATGATTTAATCACATGAAATTCTGAGAGTGCGTTTTATTATTGAAATTTTGCATAAAAACTATTTGAGGGCACAGTTTTATTTCTAAATTTCAACGTTAGGATTGGAATGTGTACATATAAACGCAAAATGGTTGCTCTTGGTATTGATGAATATGAAATTTTGATTCTTACTTTTGCTTAAGAATTATATAATCAATTAATTTATATGCACCTGTAGGTAAGCCAATAATCACAATAATTTATTTTATGCTTCCGCAAGGCATGTCAGTATATAGGGTGTTTTGAAAAGATGAGACAACGCTTAGCCGTAAATTCTTGACATCGAAACAAGTCGATTTAACCCAAAAAGTAGTGGTCTAACTCTTTTCGTTTTCAAGATACTGGGTGGTAAATTGGAAAAATTGTATTCGTATTTTGTCTCTATCTTGGAGACTATTATACGTATCTACTTCAAAGTTGGTAAAGATATGTTTTTCAGGTTTCTAATTAGAATGGTGATATTGACGATGTCACATTTTGTAGATGGCGCTAGTTAGCGTACTTTTATGTGACACTCTAAGCCATAACTTTTTCGATGTTAGGTTTTCGAAAATTGTTTTTTATTATAGTCAAAACGTAATTTAATTTCCTAAAGAAAAGTTGTACTTGTTTAAATGCGATAAAATGCAACATTTCAGAGAAATACGCGATTTACACTTTGTCGCACAACAGTTCCAAGAAATTCAATTGTACTTAAAAGCAGTTTATCTAGTAAATGTACGTCAAGTATGATATCTTGAAATCGTCAGTAGTGCTTGTTGTAGATACGTATAATAGTCTCCAAGACAGAGATAAAATACGGACACATTTTTTTTTTACTTTCCATCCTATATCTTGAAAATGAAAAGAGTTAGACTGCTACTTTTTTGGTCAAATCGGCTTGTTTTGATGTCAAGAATCTACGGTTAAGCTTTGTCCAATCTTTTCAAAACACCTTGTATAGTCGGGAGCAAGTGTTATCCCTGGACATGTTGACGATGCAAGTGTGGAACATGTCTCAATCTTTCAGTTGATTTTAATAATATGAATGATATATCAAAATGTTGAAATATGGAGACTTAAAACAATGTGGTGGCTAAAATGGTTGTAAAAATAATTTAGAAAACATAGTTGATGTATGTGAAAGAAACTGAAGTTAAATAATTTGTGTTTAAGGTCAATGATTTCAAATAAATTATTAGAAGAATTATTTTTTATTCACAGTGGAGATATTCAATATGATGACCGACTTGAAATTATAAATTGTAAAATTATGTACAGATGTGATTTGAGGTTTTCTCTAAAACTACGGCAGATAGACAAAATCCAATATAGGTGTCCTAGGCTCGATTTTCGAGAAACAAACAATGGTGCAAACCGCGATCGTCTATCTTTTTCAGCTACCGAGCTACAGAGCGTTTTTGGAAAATTGGCATTTTTTGATGATATCTCAATTACCAAGTGTCGATTCGAAAATCGAGTGACACATTCTTAAGGCATCTTTTTGAGTAGAATTCGTTGCTAATAAGAAGAAAATAATGTATGACTCAGTTTTCGAGATATAGACATAAATTCTGTTTTTTTTTTAAATGGAACATACTGTAAATTATTTCATTATTTGATCACAACTTAAATTAGCTATCCAACGATGTATCATATGTCATATTTATCTCTAGAGAAAGTGGTTAATTTTCGAAAAATGTAATATATTTGTGAGGATGCCATGGAAAACTATTAACAACAACACTTCTTACAATATAAAATAATTTTGCCAAAAATAGGAAAAACTAAAGTGCAGTAAATGTTCGAATTGTCTTACATTGACATCTATGCATTTTTGATACCTTCTCCTTATAGCATTTGCTGCATTTCCAATGATGGCAGTTGTTATTATCCGAAGCGCAGCATGTTTTGTTTTCCAATTCTTCTATGTTATTTGAACGTTCTCTATATACTGCAGGGAAATTAGACAAAGAAAAAATTAGGAAAACTGGACAAAATTAGTAAAAATCTGAATTTTTGCACAGACGTTCTTTGAGGTGTCCCAAACCTAAATCCACAAAAATTTCAACATGGCTACCCAAGATATTGAAGATCGAAGTCTTTTGCAAATGTCTCGTGTCCTATGCATCGGATGCCCATGAGGTCAATATGTTGAGTTGTAGAGAATTGAATTGAAAAGAAAGTTTTTTACTAATTTTGTCCAGGTCAAATGCTACTTTCTCTGGACTAATATATAATATTTTTTAAATAACCCTAAAGCTAAAAGTCGGCAGAGGTTATATCGGGAGATCTAGCTGACCACAAAATAGGATCATTATCTCCCAAAAATTAAACAATATCTAAGCTACTTTGTTGTTTATTTATTAATGTCCAATTAGCTAAATGAATTGTTAGTTATCAATTTAGTTAACTTAGCTGACTAGACATTGATAAACTATTCCTGAGTGATATATAGATACCTATCCAATTCTCCCCAAATTGAACATTTAAATAATTTCGTATTTCATTTGACTTATAACCTGGGGCGCCATCGTGTTGGTAAATTTCTTTGAAATTGTCTTACAGGCATATTATCTACAAAGGACTCTATTTCTTGTCGTAGAACGTTAATAAAATTTTCAGTATTCCAATTACCGTGAAAATGAGGTATCCAATAAAACCACACCATACGCCAAATTCAAATCGTCCTTGTCCTCGACAATTAACTGTAGCGGTTACGTGCGAATTTTCATGAGCCCAATCCCGGCACTTTATTGCACTCACGCGAAAACCCCTGGCAAAAAATCGAGATGCCTTTGAAAGTCGTTTGAGTATAAATGGTGACTAATCCTAATTTTGTAGGGTGTGAATTTATTTTTTTTTAAGCAACGCAGTTGTTTTTGGGATTACTAAATTTTCCTGTATTTAGCGAGACGACATATTAGGATTTTCTCTTAAAGTTTCTAAAACAATATTTTCTACAGCTTCTCTACCTGCTATATTTTTGCGAGATTTACAAATGATCCAAACTCTTTTAAATTTTGTTGTAGCCTTTTGAATATTTTTATGTCTGGCTGTCTCTTTTCTGGATATCTAAAAATATTGTCTAGGCGGCAATTTTGGTACAAAGTTTTGCTGTCTATGACCTATTAAAATAAAGCTCGGAAGCTAAATTTGAATCTTCTTCGCGTTCTATAAAACACTTAATCATATCATATTTTTCACCATTACTAAACTGAACTATTTTCAACAATGCTCACTTAATAATTAACTCACAAATTAGTTTTGACATTTACGATTATTTCGATTTTCTTTTTTTTACCATGGCTTTCTTAATAAATATTATAAATGCGATAAATATGCATAGATGTCAATGAAAGATAATTCAAACATTTATTGTAGTTTGGTTTTTCCTATGTTTGGCAAAATTATTTTATATTATAAGAAGTATTGTTTTCTTCTTATCAGCAACGAATTCTACTCAAAAAGTGCCTTAAGAATGAGTTACTCGATTTTCGTTTCGATACTTGGTAATTGAGATGTACAGGTCATCCAAAAATGCCAATTTTCCAAAAACGCTCTGTAGCTCGGTAGTTGAAAAGATAGATGATCGTAGTTTGCGTCTTTGTTTGTTATGTAGAATGGGGTATTTCCCATTTTTTTAAAATTCAGTTTTGGTGATTAGCCCAGTCAATGAACGTTCAATAAGGGGGTCTAGAGGGAAATGCCGAGATCACAATTTTTAACTTAAGGGCTGTTTGGACTATTTAGGAGGTAAACATACCAAAAGTCCCCGAACGTAGGAGGTCGGGGGCACGAAAATGATCTCGGTTTTTGTTTTTTTGCTCATATCTCGAAAATGGTTAGCCTATATGCAAAATTAAAGCTGACTAAATTTTCTACAATAATGTTTTTATTTTTCCATCGTGTCAGTTTTCATCTACCATCCTCTAGAAAAGGTAGAAAAAGGGTCTTGTTTGTCCTAAAGTTCTGATCTAACTTTTTTGAAGTATTTTGATGCGCTGAAGCCAATTTTAGGCAAAAATTTTATCGTCAGTTTCCCCTCTGACATTTTTTTAAATATCAGAATCGGTTTCAGCACGTCACAAAACAAAGGATAAGATGGTGCTTATCAAAATCACAGCCCCCCTATTTTTTGTTGATCTGTGTTATCAACATGTATTTGCATTTTGGTGCCATATTAAATTTGTATTTCAATAACTCCTATGATGGGAGTAAAACAAAAATGAACCACTGACTTCGTCCAGCAATCTCCAGAACTTAATTTCGGTTTCTTAAAACGAAACTTTTCTTGGCGCCCGAGCCATGTCAATTTTATACTCTACGATATTTTTATAGCCAATTTTAATTACTATGTAGAAGAAACGGGAACAGAGATAATTGCAATTGAATTACAAATTTTCACCTTTGTGGGGGCTGTAAATCGTAAAGTATTGATGACTCAAAAAAAAAACGTGTAAGTAAAAGTATTTTTTTGTATTTTTTTCGTATCTGTTATGGTTCAGTAATGAATTGTATATCTTTAGACTGTATTCTAACTTTATTATAAATTTATTATAAATTGAAAATAAATTTTAATAATCATCGTAGAAAAAAATTTCTTGTACAGATATCCGTTTCACAGCAGACTGAACTGAAATATCGAATAATAAATGTCTTTGCGTCTGTACGTGTGTGTGCGCGTATATATCTGTGTGTGCGTGTATACCGTTTCTTGTAAAAACGATAACTTCTGTTAGACTTAAAATATTTGATTTCAATTTGGAACATATGTAAAACAGCATATTACCATAATCCTTACTGAAATTGGGCCATATCTGTAATACATTGTGATAACCAGAAGCCTACAAACTCTCATACGTAAAATACGTTTTATTTTAATTTCAGAGCAAAATATTACTAAGCATACAAAAATAAAAAGATGTATACGATTTCTAAACCGCAATATACCGAATGTATGTTAGGCAAACCAACTTTATTTAAATTAGATGATATATCAGTGTTATCTTAAAATATGTTTTTAATAATATTATTATGAAGGCCTCTGGTTATCACCATGTATTACAGATATGGCCCAATTTCAATAGGGATTATTGTAATATGCTGTTTTACATATGTTCCAAATTGTAATCAAATATTTTAAGTCTAACAGAAGTTATCGTTTACAAAAAGCGATATACACGCATACATAGATATATACGCACACACACACTTACAGATACAAAGACATTTTTTATTCGATATTTCAGTTCAGTCTGCTGTGAAACGGATATCTGTACAAGAAATTTTTTTCTACGATGATTATTAAAATTTATTTACAATTTATAATAAATTTATAATAAAGTTAGAATACAGTCAAAAGATATACAATTCATTACTGAACCATAGCAGATACGAAAAAAAATAATAGAAACATTATTGTAGTCAGCTTTAATTTTGCATTAATTTTGCATATAGCCACTTTTTGATTAGGGCTAACCGTTTTCGAGATATGAGCGGAAAACCAAAAACCAGGACCTTCTTCGTGCCCCCCTGCACCCCCCCCCACATCCTACGTTCGGGGACTTTTGATATGTTTACCTCCTAAATAGTCCAAACACAGCCCTCTAGTCAAAAATTGTGATCTCAGCATTTCCCTCTAGAAACCATTCATTGACTGGACTAGATATATATCAGGTAATGTTGTTATTTTAACAATGACTGTATAATCAATTTAAACCAAAACGATAATTCCTTAAATGAAAATACGAAATAAGAATACGCCCGTCTAGACAGATTTCAAATGATTTTATTTGGCGGGAAATAATTTAACCAATAATAGACATCTTTCGCTTAGACTGTAACTATCTTACATGAATGCCAAATTGTGTATTTATTTTACGTTATTTTATATATAACACATCTATTTTGCTCAATATCTTGAACATCAATAAATATTATGTACATGTATTTAGAAGGAATTAAAAGGTATTTATGTTTGTTATTATTTAGAAGTTATCTTAAAAATGTAATCAAAACTCACGGCAAGGATTATGTGGCAACATAATATAAAAACAGCTCTCCACCTCTTCCAGCTTTGCTTGCCTGCTATCAGTTCTCACTTCTTGTCACAATACAAGTGAAAGAGACATATTGGTTAAATTTATTTGTTGTTTATTTATGTGGCGTTTGAATTTGTTATTTTATATTTTATTAATATACTATTAAGATAAAGCTGAATTTTGTGAAAGGGGATTCATCAAATTTGCCCAAAGTTGATTATGACATGATATATTCTTTCTAAAACAAAATTTATATTTTTTGTGAGCAAAAGTGAAAAATCAACACGACGCCGACGTTAGAACACATCTGTCATTTGACTAGCAATTGACATTGTTGCCACATATTGCTAAGTATGTTTTTAAAAATCTAATCGCCATTAAAAATTATTTAAAATATTTAATGATTCACGCCTATTATTATTTTTTACATCACAAAATTAAATTTCGTGGATAAATATGTTAAAATTGATTTAATAAATAAGCTTTATACACCTGGTTTTTTCAATTATCTTCAATTTTCTTCAAGAACTAGAGAAGGAATTTCAACTTGGCAACACCACACTGTTTTGTAGAAACGATTCTATCAACAAATCAGTCTACCTACGTCATCGGCCAAACTACCTACGTCACCAATTTAAAACACCTGTTGCTCCACTTATTTTAACTTCTGTTTTCTCAAAAAATTGATAATCATTTTCGCGGAAATCTGTATTGGAAGGCTTGTTACTACATTTTGAAAAAAAATATAGTATAGGTTTTGCATTTTTCCGGTGGACCATTGAAACCCGAAGAAAACGTCGGATCGAAATGAAAGTCATATCTATCGACTCGAGAGCGAATTTAGAAAATTCCGTCCGTCGGTCAATCGGTCTGTCTGTCTGTCACGCTCAGCCCCCCCTAATCCGTTTTCGGATTTCGATGAAACTTGGGTGGTTCATAGGAGGCCTTTAGAAAACCTTAACGCTGGAAGCTCGACTCCGTTCGGAAACCGGAAGTACCCGATATAGACGTTTCAAATTTCTCGGGAAAAATTAAATAACTCGGTAACGGGCAGTCGGATCGAGATATTTCAAAAAAGAAATGGTGCCGTTGGTAACGATTTACAGATAAGTATACCAGAGACTATGTCAAAAAACAAATGGAAATTTAATTTTTTTGCAAAAAACTGGTTTTCTCGAAATCGGGCTAGGATGCACGATAACTGTCCAGGATATTGATCGATTTCGATGAGACTTGGTGGAACCAAAGGTACACGGCCACAAATGAAGTTTATTGCTGGCGGCCCGAATCCGTTGACCGCAAGTATTTTTTCCAAGGCCGAGTATGATTTTCCAAAGAAATTAATAACTCCCGAACCGAAGGTCCGATTTTGATTTTCAAAAATGGCGATTGATTAAGTCTATTAGGTGACGTTTGTGAGAAATTTGACAAAACAAAAGCGAATCTAAGACTCCTGGAAAACTTGATTTTTTGATAAATTCTACAAATACAGAAGAGTTTCCTAATAAAAATCGAAAATTAAGTATTCCGTCGATCAATCTCTATAATCAGTATAAGGCACGGACCTCTTTGGACAAAAGTTTTTTCGAAAAATTAAAAATAATCGAGTTATTTACAAAGATGCATGACCACGTCCGGTATATCAGAGTGGCAGTCCGCCCTAAAATAAAATCGTAAGTCTGAAACCACTCCGCTGATGTGTCTGCATTTTATAATTTTCTTTTGCTATATTCTTGAGCGAAATTTTGGAAAATTAAGTAATAAAAATATAAATAATATATAATTGTCCATCAAATAATATAAATACTTTTGAAAACCTTTTTGTTTAATATCTTTTGAAGAAGAAATAACCGATGCCCTTTCTGTATTTCAAAATGTAGTTAGCCTTTACTTTAGTCAATGCAAAAAGAAAAAAAAAAGAAAAATAATACATGTCAAAATGTACTGAGTCATCCTACGACCTGCTGAAAAGGTACTGAATCATCCCAACAGGAATAAAAAGCATATCAAAATGTAGTTCTTAGCTTGTTTGTACAATTCTATGATATTATTTAAAAAAAAAAATGGAATATACCCCATCCAAATATGAGGTCAAAAATGATTTTAAATGCTAAAGGAACCCCCCAAGGGAGGAGATATGGATAATGGAATATCATAAGAAATACTTACAAATCAGTTTAGATAATATATCGGATACAGTTTTGAAAAAATGAAAACTGAAAACATAATGGTTTTTTGGAAAGTAACTTCATAACGGTCATTGTCACAGAATTGACGTCTCCTTTGCATCGGTAGATGCGCAAACTCTTCGTTATTATTTATAAAACAAGTGTCATCATGTCCGTTCATTTATATTTGGACATTTTTCAGTTTAACTGAGCAAATTTTCAAAACTGTTCAACGTAAGTTATTCAAATTGTGAATGAGTGAGGTTTACAATAGACGTATAATGAACACATATTTTTCAAAATTTTCCCACTCCCCGGTTATTGAGATATTTACGGTAGAAGGCCCAATGCATTTGAATGGTACATTAGCTTTAATATTAAGTTAATCATAAAATTACATTCTATTGAAAAGCTACCACCAATAACTTATATGTTTTGGTAAGATAATTACCAAATAATATGAGTTATTCCATTTAAAATAAGCAAAATAATCAGTTTTCTCTAAGCCAACACGTTTTGGACAACCTGTAATAAATAAATAAAATCTGCCTGAACCAGTAATTAAAATAAAGCTTCCCTTAATTTGAAACGAAAGGATTTTTGTAAATTTTAAAACAGTGACGAAATGGTAGTAAAATAAATGCTGTTAATATATTTTTTTTAATCTAAAATATTTCCGAAACTAAAAGCTTCAGACTTATAATTTGACACAAATTCCGCACATAATTTTACAATTTTTATCCTTGAGACGACCACTTTGATTATCTGCGGATATCAGATAATTCCTCTGACAATTTATTTGATATAAGTACGTGACATGACACACTACTACACTACTTTTTATTATTTTTACAACCATTAAGGACGCAACCTTGTTTTTGGGACTTGTGACAACTTTGCAGCTTATCTCCATTTATATTCTAATTCTTCATAAGATATTGGAATATCTCCCGACACTTACATCATCAAAAAGACCACGGAGCTTGTATTTTAAAATTTGCCCCCAGGCCAATACAGAGAAACAAGTCTTTTAATATCGATAATTCACGTCTGCCATTTTAATTGATCTTAAAAAATTAAGACAAAACATCTGCCTAATTATCTTGATTGATTATGTTTCTTATAAAAGATCCTGAGCGAAAAATTATTTATATCGTAATAAAACAAATAGATTGCTATGGGTTTTATATTAAATTGTTACAAGAGTTCATCGACATATGAAAACATTTAAAGAACACTTACTGTAATTAGTTGGTAACGACAAACTCATTACGATCTCAACTACCTGTATTCTGTTTAATGCTCTAATTTTTCACCTGTCAGAATATGAAGAATTAACATTAACAGTAATTAATCATTATTCATCAATAATTATTATGGTGTACCTCAATTAGCCTGATCATCTGTTGACTACCTTATTTATAAAAACCAATTAATCAGCGATATTTTAAGAAAATAGCAGAGCAAAATAAGGTGAAAGGAACTAACCAATTAAGAATAACACTAATATTTCAACAACTTGAGGGTGGTCTACAATTAGTTTAGGGCGCCGCAGAGGTTTTTGCGGTCGTCTTTGATATTTCTAATGACACTCTTTATTGTGACATCCGGTACAAGGAATGACATATCCATCTAAGATCATCGGTCTTCAGTTTAAATATAGCCTAGAAGCAATCTCTTTGTCTTTTCTAGAATCGTGAGAAACATGACAGAAAATTGCACAATTATTGCTAGACAAATTTCTACAAATTAAGTTTTTACCTATATAGCGTGATCTTGATGCTTACTGGCGTTTTAATTTTTAAATAAAGAAACATGCTATAATGTTTTTAGATCAATTTGTCACGATAGCACAAAAAAATCATCTGTGACGGCGGGTGGATATCTTTCTTAGAAGTTTCCCATCACCTGTCCAATTTTAGGTATGAAGTAGATATCTATTATAGTACTTGCAAACTCTAAGGGTGAGTATTATACAATATGGCTTTGGATTTTGCAGAGCGAGAGGGAAATATGCGTTTATTTTCGATTTATTATAAATATTTAAAAAATCAAACATACTATCATCTTAAAACTACTTTATGATATTTGCTATTGTTCTAATGAATGCAACTATATATATTTTTTATTGTAAATTTCTGTTATAATTGAATATTGTAGTTTGTCAATGAAAATAGTTCCCAATTTCATTATTAGAGCAATTAACTACACACAAAATTTATGACAAAAACTGTATGGTTGTATCCCTTAGAGCAATGGGATGTATCTGAAACTATTTTAAAGATTATACCATTTATGATTTTTTAAATATTTATAATAAACCAAAAATAAATGCATATTTCCCTTTCACTCTGCAAAATCCTATTCTTAATAGTATATTAAGGCCCGGTACTTTCATCTATAGATAGTGATATTCACGACATTAAAGTTTGATTTTTAGACGACTATGGGTTGCCATTAACAACGGAGGCAAAAGTACTTTTTCTGACGCTGTGAGCGGCAGAAAAATTAATATCCATATAGTAGGGGATCTAGCTTGCCGTACGATGCGTTTTAAAGGTGGGGGGGTCAACTCATATGTATATAATAACTAAAAACAGTTTTCTATGTAAAATTTTCTGCCGAATTCGAATTACGAGTTCACCACTAAATTCGGAATTGCGAAATTAGAGAAAAAGTTGTTTATTTCCAAAAGTAAGAAAAACACAATAAACATTAGTATTCTCATTCCCCACTCAACATCTCATTTGCTGGTAAAAGTATCGATCTGAAATTTTAGGAGAATAATCATCTAACTTTCTTCTTGGGCTCTGTATAGAGCAAAATTATTTTGTCAATATAATTTTTTTATAAAAAAAAACTATAGTCCTACATGTCGCACAAAAGTTAAAAAATGTATTGCAAAATATAGTATGTGAGAAACTTTTTTATAAGTAGAGATAGAGGTGTAGTTAATCGACAAAAAATGACGATAAAAGACCAAAGAAGTTTTTGCATTTGAATATATTTTTATACTTTGGCTTAATAGTGAAGAAAAGGAGATTATATTTGGTTCAGCGTTGGCGCGCATGTTGGCCCGGCCCGGTCAAATTGGTCTAGCTCGATGTTTACATTTCATCACGTGCTCTGCTAACGATTGTGTATCTATTATAAGATAAAAGCTTCCATATTACTAAGAAAAAGACTTGGTCTGCGATTTAAAGAAGCATATTTATATTGTGTCAGTCCGATTAAAAATGTTTGTATTTTATGTAAATAAAGAAAACTATTCAATTTTTATAATTGGTTTAATTTAAAAGTAAGGAACATTTGTCTTCACACAAACAACTTATACTACATTTTATATTTGCACTTAGACATCGACAGCGACTGGTACAAGTGTACATTTTACATTTGCAATATGAATTTAAATGTATATTCTCTGGCTTTTGTGGTTTACTCATCATTATCGGTATAAAGTCATTATTTAGTTTGCTACAACCAAAATTAAAAATATTAGGCAAATGTGGCTTAATTTCACAGGCTTCTTTGTATACAGCTGCTTGCAAAAATGCTCTTTTTACATGCAATAAAAATGCATTTTCGGTTGGAGGAAGATGTCTGAAATGAAATGATAATATTAGATTCATGTAAATAAAAATAATTAAAACAATTACCTTATATCTGTCTTACATGAAGTGAATAAATGTGCTCGTAGCTCATCCCAATTTCCTCTAAATAAAGGTCTGCCATAAAGAGCCTTAAGAAATAACCTACAGGAATCTAATACCCTATCAGTTAGTTTGTAAGTTCCATCTCGGTTCGCTGCGCCAAAATGTGTTACTACTGTCTTTTTGCTTTTCTTAAAGGAATAACTAACAGTATCATTTCCAGAGAGGCAGTAAACAGCTAGTAAAATGTTGGCCAGATTTCTTTTGTCGAAATCAAATGTACGAGATAATTGGGTAATCACATCATGACAAGAAATCATAGATTAGATTTCTGCAAGAAATAAAAGGTTTTTGCCGTTGAAGCCATATTTCAATACTAACACAATGTTTCCGTTTCACAAACATACATGAACTAAATAATAAAATACCTACGTATCTTAAATAAAACCTCTGATATGACATGACTGAATGCGGTTGCGGGTGGCTATTAGAGAGCGCTCGCGCCGCGCCGGCCGGCCGGCGGCCGTGGAGAACGCGCAATATATCAGTCGTTACACTTTACTATTTGTTTACAACATTCATAACAGCCAAATTAAGCATTCTAGAAAAAAATTCTACAAATAAAAATGTTTCTATCATTCATAAGCTTTATTTTCTCTCGATCATATGCCCATGTATCTTTAATAATAAAAAAAGTTTCTAGCATGTTATATTTTGCAATGCATTTTGGTGTTTTTGTGCGTCAAGCAAAGATTTTTATTTTCTTTGCCAAAAAACGACGTTGCCGAAAAAAGTTTCACATAAACTGTAAGTGAGGCCAATGTCCAAAGATATTGGTGTCAAAATTTGAAACAGATATCTCTAACGGTTAACGAGGTATTGACTGAGAAACAAAAAAATAAATGTTTTCCGTAGTTTTTATAAATTTGCCCAAAATTGCATTTTTTTCCCATTTCGCAATTCTGGATGAAGGGGTGAACTCAAAATTCGTATCCGCCATGAAATTTTACATAAGAATCCGCTTTTGGTTTTTGTATATGTCACAGTTGACCCCCCCCTTGCTGAATTGGAGGTCTTAGATTCCCTACTAATAGCAACGCGTATTTTATTTAGTACGCCGCGCCGGCCATGCGATATTAACACAATGCAAATATTGTCTAAATGTTGGTTGCGATGTTTTCTTAATTTTTCTCTGTTTCTTATTGGGATGCACTGCCACATGTATTTTCTTCTAAACAATGTCGTGAAATCTACAAAATAACCTCTACGTGAGTTTTACATCAAAGGATCTAGTCCAGTAGAATTAGTAAAAAAAAAAGACTGAAATTTATTGTAATTCGTTTCAGGACGCCACGTGGATTAAACGATAGTTTTATTGATTACGAACATGACCCTGAATTTGGTCCACTTTTTGACCGCCGGAACATTGTTTATTTAACGATTTACGTTGAAAAATTCAAAAAAATCGACTTTTTTAAAGATAACTCAAAGACCTTTGACGATAGGTTTTTCAATTTGTAGATACTGTTAGAACTTTGAGAAACGGATAATTTGAGAGATGCTTCGTTTGAAACGCTTGAAAATTTGTTTAAATAATTGCAAAAAACTGCGAAAATTTCATTAATGAAAACATAAAGTTTAAGTCTCAACAAAAAAAATGATGTCCAGATCAACCCTCTACGATAACGGGAACTGGGTGAATTTGCGTTTTACATTATTCATGTTTTTAATATATAAATTGAATATCTCTTAAACTAATTAAAATTTTTTGATTAAATTTTATTGGTAGCTTTGAGGTGATAAAAGACACATTTTATCAAAGTTTCAAGTACTAAAGTGCTTTTGTTAAAGAATGAAAAATATTTGCAAATTGCGAAAATTTTCGCGGTTTTTTGCAATTATTTAAACAAATTTTCAAGCGTTTTAAACGAAACACCTCTCAAATTAACCGTTTTTCAAAGTTCTAACAGTATCTACAAATTGAAAAACCTATCGTCAAAGGTTTTTGAGTTATCTTTAAAAAAGTCAATTTTTTGGAATTTTTCAACAATAAATCGTTAAATAAACAGTGTTCCGGCGGTCAAAAAGTGGACCAAATTCAGGGTCATGTTCGTAATCAATAAAACTATCGTTTAATCCACGTGGCATCCTGAAATGATTTACAATATGTATATTTGCTAATTCCACTGGCCTAATCAGTTAGAGGGTGGTTTTTGACATAATAAGAACAAAAATATAAAATGACGTATTTTGTTGACGTTTCGGAAAACGAATCTGGAGGTCAATTTTTGAGCGTTCGTTTTTTAAAAGCGAATCGTAAGTTAGCGAAAAATACTAAAATGCAATTTTCGACCGTTCGCTTTTAACCGAACACGCTTATTGACGCTTATTTTGAAACATTTTTCAACGAGCGGACTTCAAGCACTCGATATCTTTAATTCGACCATAAAAACATCAACGTGAGTTATTATTTGGAGGTTATTGAAAGATAGTTTTTTTTTTAAACGCCGTTAAGTAATAAAGCAAAAATCGAAATAATATTGTGTTGTATGTGTAAAATAGAAGATCTGATGAATTTATTTGCACTAGCCAACTTCCAGGAAGCAGAAATACATCGCCCAAATAATCGGCGTATTGCTTGAGAACCGTTTAGGGAGTTAAGCGAAATATTGTTTATTATGTTTAGAGTTTGAAGAAGAAAACGCAGTAAGAAGAGTAAATTCGGAATTAATTGTTGGCAGAAAAGTTCGAAAAAGTTAAAGTAAACATTCGACTTATGAAGATAATGGTATGTAGATTAAAATTGAGCTTCAAAACGACAGTCTTTGGCAAATTATTGTTAAACACATACAAACTAAAATAGGGCACTTAAGACGTGGTTTTAACTATCTACCAGAAATTATAGTATCCAAACTTAAATTGGAAGAAATTATTAATAGAATCATAACATTATATGGAATGAATTAGTAAATTTTTCTAGAGCTGCACCAATCTGTTGTAGTGCTGCAATTTTATCTCGTTTAAGCTGAATACTTTCTTCTAAAATTTCTGGTTTTCTTTCGTAGTAGCTCTCTTTGATTAATCATTTCTGAGTTAAATTATCTTGAAAAATTGTGGCAGCTCTTGCTGCCCTAATTAAGTCGAGAGCTTTTTTAAGTAAATTTTTTATTGGCACTTTTCCCCCCCGAGGTCACCACGTTTTCCATTGATTTTAAACCGGTTGGGGTTTCTGCGATGGCTTTCAAGACATTGTCACTTAATAAAATTTCGTTTTCTGTGGGGGAATTTTTATCAGTTATTTTTTCATCTGATGCGACAGCAATCTCATTCTCTTGTTCACCATATTCATTAACTTGCAGATCTACAGCATCATCTGGTATCTAAAATATTGTTACATGATTTAGCGTATTATTTATGCCCCCAAGATTTTCATTGAATTCAGCCACAGATTCATCAACTGCATGGCCTTCAACTCCAACTTTTGCCAATAGACTGAGCAGCTCGTTTTCAGTTGTAGTCATTGATCCCTCAGAGAAAGGTCTTCCTCCAGTCCCCGTATAACTTTTTTTATTTGTACTCTCCTTTCTTTTAGATCTATTCTTTAGATCTTGCCAGACCTACAATAATTATAATTTTAATTGTATTATGAGAAATTTAATTATTTATAAAAATCTCACCTTCCTCCAGCTCTTCCAATCTTTATTTGCTCCCGGAATGCTATTTAAAAGTTCAGTAATTTGCTTCCACAGGTTTTGGGCGTCAACTTTGGTAAAATTATTTCGTTGCTTCCTTCTTACTAAATTATGATGTTTTTTCATGAACTCCACTAAAAGTTTTTTTTTTTGTTTTTCGGACAAAAGCACCAAAATGCAAAAGTAAACACGTGAAAAAGTAAGGTTATAACCAGTTATTATAGAAAAGATGTCAAATGTCACTATCAATTGCTAGTATAAAACATTGCCAAATGCCCCATTCGTTTTAAAACGAAGCACTCGGGAAACAAAAACGAGCACCTTCAAAAATTCGTATTTACAAGTGCGATCGTTTTCAATTGAACATTTTTAGACGTACACGCTTGAAAACGAATGTTCTCAAAAATTTGCGCCTGGAGGGCGATTTTTGAGCGCTCGTTTCTAAAAGCGAACACTAAAGTTTGCGAATATTATTGAAATGCAATTTTTGACCCTTCGCTTTTAAACGAATACCCTTATTTCCAATCGTTTTTGAGGTAGCGGTCGACAATCACTCGCATACCATTAGCGAACCGCTCCTCCTGTCAAATGGTATAGGTTAAGTTGACTTATTCCCGTTATTGGTGCGGATATAAAGTAAAAAAGTTCAGTTTTTGATACAGTAAACGTTGAAATTATGTGATTTTCATCAGGAAAAATAATACTAAGTATTTTCTAAAATGGAAGATCTCATGCATCTTTTTGCACTGGGCAACTTAGAAATGGTAGATGAAGGATATCACCCTAACAACATTCGTGTCTTCCGAGACCCTTTTGTGGAACTGAGCGAGAAAATGTTTATTAAGATGTTTAGAGTATCAAAAGATTTGTGTCTGTATTTGGTTGAGAGACTGCAGCCATACATAGTACCTAAACGGAGAGCCACCGAGTTGGACGTTCAGACAAAGGTAAACACTTAAATTCCTTTCGATACCTTCTACATACAACATTAACCTATATACCTATATACCTATATACCTAATATGCAATTTTTGTAGATTTTAATTGCTCTCAAATTCTATGCGACTGGTAGTTATCAGCTGGATGTTGGCGGCAACAAATTTTTAGATGTTTGTCAGTCCACAGTTAGTCGAGTGGTGAAGGAAGTCACTGCAGCTTTAACTAATCCAGACATATTTAATGAGTGGGTGTGTTTTCCAGATTCTTTCGAAAAGCTAAACAAAATTAGGCGAGAGTTAGTTTTTACATATCCTGATTGTTTGTGTAAAATACATATGCTAAATTCTAGATTTTATGAACAACATGGATTTCCTGGAGTAGTCGGGTGTATCGATTGTACACACGTGGCCATTGTTTCCCCGAAAATTGATGACCCAGACTATCCAGAACATCTGTACGTGAATAGGAAGCATTACCATTCAATTAATGTACAGTTGGTAAGAATCTGCATCCAATGTAGCAGTTTTTTGTGATCTTTTTCTTTTAATATTCACCTACATCCGTGTTTTAGATTTGTGACTCGAGTCTTCGTATAATTAATTCAAAGGCGCAATATCCAGGAAGTACACATGATGCCTACATCTGGGGTAGGTCAAATATTCAGATATTGTTGAGAAATTTACATGCAGCTGGACATGTCGATTACTTTCTCATTGGTAAATAGTAGTATACATTAATTTATATTAATAATTTAAACGTGCATAATTTTATATAGGTGATTCTGGATATCCTCTGCGCCCATGGTTACTTACACCTTTCGATGAGGTACAAAATGACGACCAAAGGAAGTATAATCGTGTACTTAAGTGTACTAGAGTCAAAATAGAATGCTGTAATGGAGTTTTGAAAGCAAGATTTCGATGTTTATTAAAAGACAGGATGCTGCATTATAAACCCGCAGTGGCCTGCAACATTATAAACGCATGTGTGGTACTGCACAATATGTGTATTGAATACAAACTACCCGAAGTTGATGATGAAATTGGCGATTTAGACTTGGGAATTATACAAAACTTTCCTTCAAAAGAAAATAGTGAAGAAGATCAAGAGAATTCCGCAGTAAAAAAAGTGAATCCAGAATTACTTGCTGGAAGAAAAGCTAGAAATGCAATAGCCAGGAATTTAAATTCCCGTCAGAAAAAGTAATGTGTGTGTAGTTTATGTAAAAATAGTAATAAAATCAAGTTTATATTTTATTAATAAGGGTAATAAAAATTATTTGGAATTTATTTACAGTCTTTAAATTCTAATTAGAATGGCACAAAAGCATTGAACAGTGATACTTTTGTAAACACATTAAATTATCAGAATACTAAAATTAAACAACTTAAAGACAAAAGGAAAGTATAAAAAGTTGTTATTATTATTTAACGGAACAAACTAAGAAACTACTGACTCAAATATCGTTTATATAATTTTGAAAGTTTTGTAGGGCTTTTGAAATATTTTCCAGTGCTGTGATCTTTTTTCTTTGAAGTATCAGCCCCTCCTCCATTATTTCCAATTTTCTCTTATAATAACTTTCCTTTATGGCTAATTTTTTATCCAAATTATCCTTAAATGATGTAGCTGCCGTTGCAGCATTAATTAAGTTAAGAGTTTTCTTTGGTAGGTTTTTTAATGCAGCTTTTCCACCAGAAGAGTTTCCACTGTCCTCGTTTGGCTTCAGATCCCCTTCTGGAATAGTTAACACATTTTGTAAAACTGCATTACTCCAGCCAACAATAGGGGATTCCAGTGGTTCCACACCAGATTCCACATGGTTCAAATCAAACTGTGGCTCATCCATGATCTGTACCAAATCGTCTGCCCTATAACCATCTTCCGGCACCTTCTCTGCCGCTATCTCCTCACTTACCTCGAAGGTTAAACTGTCATTAAAATGGGCCACTGACTCTCCGTTATCGTGGCCCTCTACCGAAACTTTTTTCAAAATACTGAGGACGTCCTCCTCTGTAGTGGTAATGACATCACCTTCATATGAACCTCCCCCAGTTTTTCTAGCATTTTTCTTATTGTTGCTCTCTTTTAATTTCGTTCTACTTTTCAGATGTTGCCAACTCTGAAAACGAACAATTTAATTGTTAATTTGCTTTTTTATGCATTTTATTATAAATATCTTACAGTCCTCCATGCCTTCCATTCCTTAACTGACCCGGGAATGCTATTCAAAAGGGCTGCAATCTCCTTCCATTTATTTTGTGCATCAATTTTAGTGAAAGTATTTTTAAATTTTCCACTTAATAAATCCGGGTTTTTCTTCATAAATTCTACAAGGAGCTTTTTTTGCTTCTCGGACATATTTGCGTTTTTTGCTGTTACCGACGACATTGTTCTTAATATAAATTGCACAATGCAAGGACGCACGTGGACGTACAAAACTTCAAGATGACACCAAAACAAATCCAAAATAAATAATAGAAATCGTGGTTATGTTACAGATCAGCTGTGAAAATGCGACGTTGCCAAATGCGTCCCTCACTAAAAAACGAAACGAGCAAGAAATCAAAGCGAGTACGCTCGAAAATTGGTATTATTATTTACACTCGTTCGGAACGTCACGTTTTTAAACGAACACCTTTTTAAACGAACGTTCTCAAAAATCGCCCTCGTTTCCTTTCTCAAAGCGTATTATAAATGTTTGTGTGCTGTGTATATTAAATACACAGCTTTAAGAATATGTTTGTAAAATACTGGTTAATTGTATTATTTTGTAGATTTCACGACATTGTTTAGAAGAAAATACATGTGGCAGTGCATCCCAATAAGAAACAGAGAAAAATTAACACATTGCGTTTTTGGTGGTGAAATTCGATATTTTTTATCTTTATTTTTTTTATAACTAATTGACGTTTGAAGAAAAAATAGCATGTTTTATTCGGAGTAAAAGCCACTTATTGTGACTCGTCTGTAATTGCCGGACTCAACTTCGTTCGTCCGACAAATCTACAGACTCGTCACGAAAGTATCACTTACACTCCTAATAAAACAATATACTATTAATCCGGAGATAAACAAAAAATCGGTATTTTCACCTACAAATTGTTATATCCACCAGATGAATAAACATGCCTTATCCCTGAGATCTAGCACCTAGATCCTCGGATAATGTTTTTATCTACCGGATAAACATAGCCACGCCACGCGGTTCGCTGTGTAAAACTTTTGTAAAATTATATCACAGACTATTTACATTGTAGTATGCATATTTTAAATACCTTGTCCTAACAAAATAAGACTATTTTCAGTATTCTTTATATATAAATATCGAGAAATAAACGTGTATGGAAAGTTTCAAGAATGTAGCCATTTTTTTCACTCAATGTCAAACTATAATGTATAGTTAATTGTTTATTTTGATATTTTACTTAATTTTTGGTTGTTTTTTCTGCTTGAATTAGAATCTGTATTTTTCCTCTACATTGCCTTAACCTGATTAGCTTTTAAATCCCTGAAGTTCATGCGAATTACAGTTCTTACAAGATTAAAATGAATCAACACCAACTCCAGTTTAGGGCACTATAAATAACTAATGTTAGAAAAAAAAAGATTATACAGCTCCACAAAAAAAAATGTTCAAAGCAGCGAACCAGACCCATGTATCCCTATGTATTTTCGGTCGCTGAATCCGAATCCGGGGTAAAAAAAATCGTACACCCCCAAAATCATTGATAAAAAGAAGATTAAGCTACCAGAATAGTTGTTACTTCTTAATCAATCGAATTATACAAATTAAGGTTAAACAGCAGCGTACATACAATAGATATGAAACACCCCCAGGAAGGGGCGAACACTAGCCCCCATATATAAAAAAATCGATCCAAAACAGCAATGACTGCTGAAAAAGCTCGAAATGTCTAAGTTTTGTTAAAGTGTTAAGAAACTACATCAGGTCCGACGTAATCTTCATAAACTGCCCCTATAGGGTTGAGAACAACCACCTTTAAGTTCAAAGGACACGAGAAAAACAAGAAAAAACGTAAAATCCAATAGGATTTCTGTTTTCATGGATGCTATGATTGGCTGAAATTGCGTAGTACTCTAAAATAGAACCAAAAACTTACGCACCATCAACATCCTACACTCTCAACCCTCAGAGGGTGTGAAAACTACCCCCTATGTAATTTTTAACTATAAAAAGTTATAGTGACTTCTATAAAATTCGAAACATTCGTGTGGAAGAGAGAGGAAACTAGACTATGTTCCACGATGTGCTTGAAAACCACTCCCACGGGGTCCCATCCCTTTATCTGTAGGATGCTGGAAAAACAGAGAGAAACTAACCTGATTTACATTTGTATGGATGCTATAATTGGCAAAAATCACGTTGCACACTTAGAGTTTGAAACTCATGTCCTATAAATGTTATTAAGTAACACCCCCAGAAAGGATGTAAACTACCGTAATTCAAGATGTAACGAAAAAGCTATACTGTTGCTTATTCGTTTCATTTCAATAACTTTTTTTTTATAGGGCTGGCGCCTCTCAACCCCGTGGGGGGTGGTTTTCAAGCACAGCGTCTAGTTTCTTCTCTCTTCCACACAACGCAGGTGTTTCGAATTTTTAGTTATGTAAATCGATCTTGGTAGACGATATTCGTGCGGCGGTGCCAACTCTATTATATTTTCCAAATAATACAACTGGCCGTTAGAAAAATTGGACAGTAATTTATTAAAAATATCTAAAGTAATACATATAAAATAAACAAAAAATAAATAAATAAAAAACAAACAGACACAAAAATATGAGAATTCAATATCTAGTCATGGTCCCGTTATTATTTATTACTTCTTGCATTCTTCTGGGCATTGAATCGATCAAATTTCTGGTAAGGTTATGACTTTCCGCCAGACTTTCCCAGGTTTCCTCAATAAGAGACCATAAATGATTTTTATTTAGGGGAATAACATTTTGTTTCTGCATTTTCGTAACCATTATTCCCCAAATGTTTTCCAACGGATTCATGTCGGGACTTTTAGCAGCCCAATGCAGAACCTCAACATTATTCTCATCTAAATAATTTCTCACACAATTGGCGGTGTGCACTGAGCAATTATCATGCTGGAATAGAAAATTGTCATCAGGAAAACGTTGTCTAACTGAAGGCAACATTACGTTATCCAAAATTTCCAAATATTTCCTAGAATTTAGCCTTCCATCGATATTCCAGCAAACCCCTAAACCTTCCATAGATATCCACGCCCAAACGTTCACTGAAAACCTTCCAGATCTATTATTGGGTGCAATATAATTTTCATTAAACCTAGAGCGTGGGGGCCTATACACCCGAATACGACCGTAATTTTGGGATTGAAATATTTTTTCATCAGAAAAAATTACATTTCTCCAAAAATCTGCATCATTTAATACATCATTGAGAGCAAATATTATACGGCCTTGCTTTTTCTCTTCCGTTAATTTACATTTTTTTGCGGCTGCACAATTTTTAAGATCAGACTTTTTCACTCTTCTTAAAGCCGTCCTTACGGAGTCGGGGAAATTTGTTTCAACTTTAGCCTTACTTGCATTATCGAAAGGATGATTTCGTAAATAATTTACTAAAGTAGTGTGCTGCTCTTCCGAGGTTTTTCTTGGTCTGCCTGTTCCTACCTTTCTCTCAACAGTTCCTTCATTTTCCCATTTATTTTTAATTTTCAAAATAGTATTCTTGTTGACATTAAATTCTTCCGCAAGAAGTCTTATTGACCAACCGTCCTCGATCTTCGAAACAATTCGTAATTTTTGAATGATGCTTAATTGGTGTGGCATCGTGGAAATTAAAAATAATAATTTCTGACAAATCAACAATTGTCAAAACTGAATTGTCAAAGGCTATTTTACAAAACTGAAATAAAGTGTCCTAGTTTTATTTGTCGGGAAGTGTACGTAAGTTTCTAATTCTATTTTAGAGTACTACGCAATTTCAGCCAATCATAGCATCCATGAAAATAGAAATCCTGTTGCATTTTACGTTTTTTCTTGTTTTTCTCGTGTCCTTTAAACTTGGGGGTGGTTGTTCTCAACTCTATAGGGGCAGTTTATGAAGATTACGTCGGACCTGATGCATTTTCTTATCACTTTAACAAAACTTAGACATTTTGAGCTTTTTCTGCAGTCATTGCTGTTTTGGATCGATTTTTTTATATATGGGGGCTAGTTTTCGCCCCTCCCTGGGGGGGGGGGGTGTTTCATATCTATTGTATGTACGCTGCTGTATAATTCGATTGATTAAGATGTAACAAGTATTCTCGAGGCTTAATATTCTTTTTACCCCATTTCAGGGGTGTTTTTTGGCTCTAGATAATGATTTTGGGGGTGTACGATTTTTTTTAACCCCGGATTCGGATTCAGCGACCGAAAATACATAGGATTACATGGGTCTGGTTCGCTGCTTTGAACATTTTTTTTTTTTGTGGGGCTGTGTTATCAACTTATGAAATATATAGAATCATATGAAAATATTACAGCAACACTTATACTGATTACCTAATAGTATCCCTATAAAGAAAAACTACCGTTATTTAGAAATGTTTAGAACAGCATCTAGTACAGAATATTTGCAGAGCAAATTAAAATAAAATGAAAGGTTTCTATTGGTTCTGATGGCTGCATTTAATAGATAGACGTTGAAGATAGTTAATCACTGTAAGGGGTTGAAAATGATATTAGTTTATTCTCTGTTATACTATTCCATGTAAAGGTATTTCTGGATAAGCTTCACTTGTTGGAGAAAAGGGTACAGTAAATATGTAAATGGATACTTGCAAAGCAGGATCACTTGTCCACTTATTGTGTTCGCCAGGATGCACCACGAAGAGGTGATAATTTTTACATTCAACATTTTTTTTTGTTATTTTTTTATCTTACTGGTGAACTAACTGTATATAGGTAGCAAAATGTTAACTATAATACAATGTGTATGTGCAGTATTATAGTATACAAGTAAATATTATATATAGATAGATATTAAATAGTGTACAAATTAAATGTTCACACACTCAAAATCGCAAACAAGTGTCACTAGAATACTTCTGCGAAACCTGAGTGTTTATTTGGTAAACATCTTTATTGTTACATTGTGTAATCTTTTAATTCCAAATAAACGTTATTATTATTATATTATTATAATGTGAAACTCTCTGAAGATTTAATAAACATTCTTCTAAAAATATATAATTACTTCTACATATATGTATATAATAATGTAATAATTATAATATAATAATTTATTATTTATTTTTTTATTGTACCCCTTAAATGGGGATGCTGAGGTCGGATCAGTTGAAGGTCTGGCTCAACTAATATTAAAAAATCATTTTGTACATTTTTAATCACCTTGGTACCTATTTTTTAATATTACATGCTGCGTATGGCGTTCCGTCCCCCGAATAAGGTGTGGACAGGGGTAGTTTTTACCTTTTTGTTATCTCTATTGAATCGACCTAATAGTTAGTTATCATAAAATAAATATAATTTTCACATTCAGTATAGGCTATTATTTATATTATTTATAGCATTTTAGTGGTTGTTTTTATGTTTTAGGGGTGAAATAAAATTTTCCCCAGGCTTTTGGTACCACGAAGATGTATTTTTATTAATCTTGAGCCTTTTCCAACCATTTTCTTTGGGTTTTATGCGTTCCGGGATAGGGGCCAAAAATCAGCTATTTTTAACATTGTCCTTTCACTTTCTTTTTTAAACATTTTACCAGTTAAATTTTTAACAACTTCTGGACCCTTACGGAAAAATTCGCCACGATGAGTTTCAAAATAGGTATTCCATTTTTTAATTTTGATTTCATTAATTTTTAATTTAATTCAATTTTTAAGTCATGGAAACCAAATGCCTGGTTCAAGAAAACATGCATTTTTGTTTTTCTATACGGCGGTATTGATCCTTGATTCACAAAAAAATCTAATAAAAAATTATCGTATCTACAGTTAATTCTGATTTAATTCATGGAAAAATCTGATAAAAATGATCTAAACAAAATATTAAATTATAAAAAATATGTATTATAAACGTTAACACCCAGTATAACAAAACATCTCGAAGTAGGTACACATATAATAAAAACATGTATTTTTACCTAGTAATTAATTTTGCAAATCTTGTTCATAGTCGGTCTCTATAAAATGAACCGAACAAATCCTACTCTTGTATTTGGGTTAAATTTATCCTGCCTTTTGCACCTGTTTATCCATTCACCTCTTGTGGTTTTGGGAAAGCGTGGAAAATAATATTTTGACCAGTAGATTTCTTTAAACAATACGTGTTACTATACTCATACATTGCACAACTTGTTTCCGGCATTTTTCTTCATTCTATCTTAATAATAACAATATGTAAATCTGATACATGAATTATTAAGCTTCTTTTACCTTCTATAATATATACAAAATCACCATAGAACACTAATAATAATAATTGTCTTTTAAATCCTATATGGGTCCAAAATAGTAAAAGCAATAGTATGTCCCTGTTTTTTCACTGATCAAGAATGTTTTTGTTTTATAACTTAAAGAAACGTATAAAACACACACGAAGATGTATATATGAGATTTACAAAGAAAAACCATTAAATAAGTCGACAAAACTTAATAATCACACCACCAAACACATTGAGACAATGCCCTCAGAAACGTAAACAACAGATTTAGGTTTCGCCGTGACGTAACAGCTTTGCCGATAAGTGTCTAACGTTGCAGCATAGGGAACTGGCTATCCCTCCCTCTGTTTACGAAACATCGCCGAGGTGGGTGTGGGGCTGGACGGGGTGGGTCCGATTTGGCTTAAAAGTAGTTAAATTAGATACTAATAACTCCTGTCCACCGCAGGCAGACTTAAAAACTAGGGTAATGTTAAAAAACGTGTCCACATGGACCTAAAACTAATTAAAAACACTATGAAGCTAAAAACTCACTAGGCAAGCGCACTTTTGATAATTTTTAAAACGGGAAAAAGCTAAACGAGAAAACCCGTTTGAACAAATGACGACTTCGTGGTCTGACCGCCGTCGAGGAAGATAGAGTGATTAAAAGGGTATGGTTTAAAAAGTTTAAATTTACGATGTGTTATTGGCCTAGAGGGGATTTGGAAAAACAAAAGAGGACAAAAAGAACAAAAAGGATAAAATAACGAAATCGTTCAAACATATAAAAAAGGGGAAGGGAGGTGTAGAGGGATTGAAAGATGTAAAATTAGTGAAAAATAAAGGGTAGGGTAGGGATAGGTTATGGTAGAGGGAAGGTGTGGCTAGGAAGGTTGCCGGAAGATAGGCAACGCCTGGTATGGTAGGGTGTGTCGAATATCGAAAAGTATTGCGTTATGCTGTCTGATTCGGGTAATGTGTTACGGGTTAGCGGACTACCGCCCAGTTTGAACTCGTAGAATCTCTGTGAGATTTCTTGGATGTAGTCCGCTAGTGGGGTTATGTCGTGGTAACGTGCATAGAGATCTCTGAGGGAGGTGTACCTATCGGAGTCTGAAATGAGGCGCATAAATTTATGTTCTAAAAGTTTCCGCATATTCGTCGCCGGGATGCTGCACCACACCGGTGCCGCGTATGTGATGACCGGCTTGATCACCATTGTGTACAATCGTATTTTATTCGTCCTGTTTAGTCCGCTACTCCGCGTCAGGAGCTGATATAGACTCCTGGACGTGGAGTAAACCTTGCGTACTGTTTCGTTCACGTGGGCGTTAAACGTCAGTCCTTTGTCTAAATAAGGACCGGTTTATTTCGTCATTGGTGGAGAGATTTAAAAACGAGGGAATCAAAACAATTACTACTGTAGACGTCGCTGACGTACTCATAATCAAATCGCCTTAAATGAATCTCATGGAAATGATACAGTGGTTATCGTTGGACAAGATATTGATCTTTTCGCATTGATTATTGCTCGCGCACTTGAAGATAAAGATATTCGTTTCTTAAGAGAGACTCAGGGAAAAATAGAAAATAAAGCTTACAGTTCTCGTGACTTGCAGTCCTCGGAAGTTTTAAAAAACTATAAGGACACAGTTTTGTTTGTCCACGCGTTCAGATGCGATACCACTTCAGCTTTCTTTGGTAAAGGAAAAGTGCAAACGGTGATATGCGCCAATAAAAGAAAAGATGTCGAGAGGTTGTCCGTATATTCAACAACCGTAGCCCAACGAAACAAGAAATTACAAGTGCTAGAGAGTAATTCGCGCTTGCATTATACAAAGCCCCAAGAAAGAAACATCATTGAATCATTAAAGGTTCATTATTTTCAATAAGTTGGTCGGTCAGTCTAGTACTGCCGGGATTCTACCAAGACTGCCACCAACATTTGAGGCATTACGTCAACATTCTTACAGAGTATTTCTCCAAATTTAATCTTGGCGAGGAGAAAACTTGGAACCAACGGATTGAGGTTGGACGAAAGTAGGCAACATCTTAGCACCCATTTATAATTTGAAGAAGAGTTTGTTGATGAATAACCCTTTACAGGGGAAACCACTTAAAAAAAAGCACCTCGAGGGTGGTGTGGAAACGAGCTCAAATTAAAAAATACAGCTTTGTGGAAAAAAAGGGAAAATAAATAAAAATCACTTGCGTCAAAACCCATTATACATGCATCTTACAGAGAGAAATCAGCTCTATTAATTCATTCCTGAGCATTTTTCTCGTTAAAGTAACCGATTTTAAGATATTCGCTGTGAAACTTCGAATAGGATCGATTTTTATCTGTGCGCTCCAAATTACCCCTCTGTTCGGAGGCTGTTAGCGCGAAATAGGTGAGAATAAGCTACAAGGTTAATAGGACATTCTTTATGCAGAATTTAACGACATTTTTTTGTTTCCCCATACTTTTTTCTCTTCCGACGAAAGGTTTACAAGGTAAAAGTGAAAAACCAGTTTTAAGTCCCCGGTAGAGGTGGTTTTTTGTAAAAAAATGAGACGTTCCACCCACCCCCTAAATGGGGGAGGTGGGAATTTTCGGGTATCTATTTCTAATCCTATCTTGAGTACGCATCTCAAATATTATTACTTTATTAAATTATTTCTTCTAAAATGTCTAATTTGCGTGGACTATTATACGAAAAGAGAAACTTGCGTAAACTGTTCTGTCCTTGTCATGACAAAATCTAATTGGTTGAATGTTAACCGTTTGTACACCAGCGAAACAAGAATGGAATAGAACACGCAAGTTTCTTTTTTTGAGTGACTTTCTCTGATCGAGTGCGCGTTCCAGTTTGGTATTAATTTCAATGCTTTGTCTGTTGCTGTGAGCGACAGAACAAGTATCCATAGCAACGTGTACGTCGGCCATGCGATATCAACACAATGTGTTTTTCGTGGTAAAATTCGAGATTTTTTTATGTTTTTTTTTATAGCTAACCGACGTTGGAAAAAAAATAACATGTTTTATTCGGAGTAAAAGCCACTTGTTGTGACCCGTCTGTAATTCGTCATAAAAGTATCACTTTTACTCCTAATAAAACAATATACTATTTTCATAATTATCAAATAGAAAATAGAAAAAAAAAAGAATTATTCTTTTATTTGTTTATTTTCCCCACTCATTTTTTTAAATGGATTAACGAACGATTCAAGATATTTTATGTGAAAATCAGAGATATTGCCTATCAAGTAAACCAACTTACAGGGTGTTTTGTTTTTACCAACGATTTGAATATATGCACAGAAATGGCGAAATGAAAAGAAGACATTATGGATACCCCACAAATAAATAATTAGAAAATATTTTTTTACTTTTTGAACCGTAGTGATAAAAAACAAAGTAAAATGTTAATGTTTGTTTTTTGAAGACAGTGTAGGGTCCTTTATTAGTATTATATTGATTTCAGACTGTATTTCAATAGACAAAATAAAAAATATGATGAACGCTAGTCGAATGAGCCTTATAATTTATTTCCATATGTTTAGACTTTTATCGATTTGATTTTTTTAAGACCTTAATAAATTTTCGATTCAACTATTTTATGAATCGTAAAAGTCACTTTTTTAATTCCATTTATTTGAGTTTATTATTTTAAAACATTATCGTTAAAAATAATGAATCGAGAGACCTATATAATGTCAGAAAATAATTTTCTTCTTAAACAAATGATAGTTTATAACGGCTCTTGAATATATTATCATAATTTTTAGAGAAGTTTTATACCTGGCGCCGTGTATGCCATATATTATAATTATATTTTCGTAATGAAATTTAAATTAATAAATATTGAAAAATTATTTATGCAAATTGGCCAAATTAGCTTGCAGACAAGATGAATGAAACTTTTTGTTAAATAAAATTATATTCATTAGGCGAAATTTATGAACCATACAGTATGGATAATTCTCATGGGAATGAGGCTGATATACATAAGTAGATACAAAGACTTCCCTTAAAAGGATTAACTCAATTTTAGACTCTAAACATCGATCACATATGATTCGAACAGTTCTTATGTAACAATTGTTTTTAAATAATGCAATTTAAAAAATGTAAAAAAATGACTCGGGAGAGTCTTCATAGATATAAAATTAGTGTGATTAAAAAAGATTATTTTATGTCTACCAACCGTTTTTTCTTAATGATCTAGTTAGAATTGTAGAGCTAATATACAATCGAGTCGGGGTATATTTTAAGTAATTTTCACTGGGCGGCACTAGAATTCGAAAATTGTGTACTCAGGAATCGGAAAAAACTTTTTACCTCAAAAAGAAAAATTGATGAGCGGGGAGGGGAAACCTCAAAAAAATTTGATGAGCGGGAGAGTAAAATTCAAAACATTTTTTTTACCAAAGCTTTTGTGCTGCCGACACAACCGAGTGATACTGGGCGGCACAAACTCGTCACTGGGCGTCACTAGTGCCGCCTACTTTATACGTAATTTTTTGCTCTGATCGACGTCAGCTTAAATTCACCGCTGTTGGAGATGCTCTGTTTCTACCACGCGCTACTACATATAAGGTTAGAAAGGGAGCATATCTAACGGTGGTGAGTTTAAGGTGATGGTGATCGTACAAACTTTCATTATTTGTGAACAAGGTAAGGTCACGCTCGTGGTATTAAGCTGAGGAACTACGACAATGACGTCACGATGGGTATATAATGTATTGTTTGCAAGTACTTTCGTAAGGCAAAGTTGTCTTTTGAAGATTATTATTAAAGTAAATGCCTCTCTGCATCTGCCCAGCTTAGGTGAGTGGTGATTTTAACCTATTCCCATTGTTTGTGAAGTCAATAGTGAAATCGTTGCATCTGTCAGGGTTCTTATGAGAGAACACATCAACTAATTAAAATAGGAAGAATTATAAATAATTAACGGTCAGTGAATTTAATTCCAGTTATATTTATTATTATTTTATTAATTCTTGTGTAAATCAAATTCTCTGTTGCATGATGAACTTCTTAAAAATAAAGTACCTTCTTAAAAATAAAGTAGTTGTATTTTATATAATTTTTGTACATTCTATAGAATAACCTTCGCAGTTTCTTGAAAATAATCTTGTTTTTATCTTATTTAAGATTATTTCCAATAATGCCTTTTCGATGACTATAATAAAATTTTCTCTACGAGCAATGTTTACGGTTTTGAAAATGTGCCAGTTAAATGCAATATTACCGTTAATTTCTGTATTGGCGAATCAGAAAACGAAACTAGTGAGTTAGAGGAAATATTTAAACAATTTCTATTTATTGTTCAAATATGAAATATGTAACCTATGAATAAAATTATTATTATTATTATTTTACTGTATTTAATTTTACATCATCGTTGCTGGATAGTTAAATAATATGGCAATAACACCATTTACTTATATTTATCAATAAACAGAACATACTAAAAAGATGATTAAAACGCCACTAGAATGACGTGGAGTGGAGTGCAGTCAGTGGAGTCCAATGCAAATAACGTTTGACGTGAAACAAACTCCCTCCATAATGACGTCACCCAGTCTAGTTAGGACGATCGTTCTACTATTACGAATTGGGCGATCGTTCAGGACGACCATCTAATCTTTCGAATTGACTAATAATTATTTTGCAATAATCACTTTTATCATATTCCCTTTTCTGTATCGGCGTGTCGATTTGTGAGAACCAAATTAACTGAATTTCCATTTTTTGATGTTTGAAATTGAACGAGCTGTATTTTTTCAAGACAGACCTAGTCAGCATATTAACAAATTGATTCGTGTGGAGCGCTCGCCCTCCTGATCACCCTGCAGTTTGCATCCGACAGATGGGACCTGACATACTGTATCGTATGTAGAAGTTACCACTCCACTGTTTTAAGCAATTACATCTCTCTGAAGAATTATTTAAATACCGTTCAAAATATAGGTGTTGCATTTAAAAATATGGCTGGTTTCTGAATTTTCCGTTTTCTCCATTTCTGATTCTGGCATAGTACCTATATATCATAGCGAGATCTTTGTGGTATTGGTTTTTTTCGTCGCTTTTCTTTCCCAGTATGCTTCATTCTCTCCTAGTTTGTTCATGATCCTCTCAATTGGTTAGGGCGTTCATAAGGAGGAGGGGGGTCCTCCTAAGAAGGACTAGAACATAAAAAGTCAGGCGAGAATTAGGGTGACTTATCCTAATATATCCTATAAAGTTGTATTACGCTTACGGTTTATTTTGGTTTGTAGCGTGCTTTCTCAGGTTAAATTTATTGTCACTTGACGCTTCATAGAAAAGAGAAAAACAACCCCTCATGAATTATAATTCTGTCCTGACCCATTTGGTAAGGTACTCAGGTCAAATATTTTGTATAATGGTTTTAAAGTTAATAGGTTTATCATAAACCCTCACCACGATTGACACATTTTGTAAACACCACTTTCATTTTTTTAATTTTTCATATTACTACCTCCCCCCCCCCACCTGTAAAAAAATCTATTTGTCAATTGGTGTTCTCCCTGTTTTTAGCTTGTTGCTGTTCAGAATTAGCGCTTTCTTCTGAAGATGTGTTGGTTTCCTTCTTTGAACATGTTTCCAGTACTTCATTGCGACAGTTTCTTAACCTTGTTATCAATTATTTTCCCTACTAGTAATGTTGATGTTTTATGTCGTTACTTTGGACTTTTATTTTTGCGAGTAGTTGGATGGTGTTCTTTTCAATTCTCCTTTACTACGTTTTTAACTCGATATGTCATCGTTGGCAATATGATGACTATATATCCTTTTGATCAGGCCCCATGGGGTGGTGATAATCGGTATAATTGCCCTTGTAATTCTGTATGCCATTTTAATTCTCTACTTTTTAGTTGATTCGTCAGATATGTCCTAGATATTTCAATTTGTTCATCCTTCTTTTGTATGTAGTTCGCTATTTGTTTTCGTACATTTTTCATAGCTTTGCTGTGTGCCTGATTTGTTATGTTTTCTCCTTCTAGCTGATGGCGTCGTGCTCTATATAGGCAATTCAATTTTTTGCCTTCAGGAAGATACGGCTTCCCTGAAAGAAACATGTATCGCGTGTATTTCCCTTCATGTGCTTCGCACCAATAGTGCGTCACTGCTTAGTTCGGGATTAATTTAGGTTCAACATCTACTGGTTTTGCGACTATTGCAACCAGATATTAAATTTTTTATTTGACTTTAAAAATGAAATTGAGGAATTTAAAATAAAAATACTGGAAGAACTCAATAACGTATAACTTAAACTAGATGTTGAAGGAGGAGGATTTGAACAAAAACCAAATAAGTTAAAAACCCAATAAGTTAATAAGGTGAGGCTATTTATTAAACCAAAATCAAAGCAGAAATGTAGTAAGACGCAAGAGAGCATTAAGGAAAAATCTAAATCTAGCCGATATAGAAGTTAATATAACTCAAGTAAGAAACATAAAGGATGGAGGAGTGGTGATAAAGTGTATAACGAAGGCAGAAACTGAGAGAGTGAAAGAAGCTGCTGAAAAGAAACTAGGGAAAAATTACCAGATTAAAATGCCACAAAGAAAAAAATCCTTGTATAAAAGTTGTAGGTTTTGAAGAGGATATGAATGAAGAAGAATTAGTACAATGTATTAAAAAGAAAAACACACGATTTCATTTCAAAGTATTATGGAACAGGGATGTCTGAATGTGGGATGGTCACCATTTTGTCGAGTGTGTGAATATATCAGTGTCTAGTGTATCGCTGCAATAAGTCAGAGGGATGCAATAACGACGTATGTTTAAAGTGTGGTGTTAGTGGTCATACAGAAGATGTTTGCAGAGAAGAAAGTCATACATGTGTTAATTGTATTGAGGCGAATGAAAAAATGAACACAACTTTTGATGTAAACCATTCGGTCTTTAATATCTGCTGTCCCGTTCTCTAAAAGAGAATTTCAGTCGAAAAACAAAAAATTAATAATGTAACTGCGTGGCAATTAAATGATTATGAGTTTGTGAAAGGAACGGGTAGTATTAAAATTTTTCATCAGAATATGCAGAGTTTAAAAAACAAATTAGATATTTTAAAGGTAGAACTAGATAATGAGAGAGTTGACATTGTATGCATATCTGAACATCACTTTCAAGAAAATGAAATCAGTTTTGTAAGTATCAATAATTTAATAAGTAGCTATTGTAGGTCGAAATCAATGAAAGGAGGTGCTGCTATATTTGTAAGAGAGGGATTACAAATACAAGTATCTGAAATACATAATATTAAAAATATATCTAAAGAAAAGTTAGTTGAAATTTGTGGAATTGTATTACTTTAGAAAATCTTCAAAAGATACAATTATTTTGTATGTATAGATCTCCAACTGCCGAGTTCAATGTTAATAATTTTATTAAAGAATTAGATCTGTTGCTAAAGAAGTATTGTAAAAATAAAATAGAAATTATATTATGCGGGGATTTTAATATTAACTTTTTGGAAAAATCAAATCATTGCAATAAATTATCGGATATGCTGGATGCATATGAGGTCAGCTCTCTTATGAATGAACCTACTAGATATGATAGAGATTCTGCGAGTGCAATTGATTATATATGCACAAATTTAAATACTGAAAAGTATGAATTATCACATATGGTTTCCTTTAACGGATTGTCAGATCACTATGTTCAGTTTTTAAACATTAAGTATAACCTTGATGTAAAACAAAAAATAATACTTCATATCGGAGTATTTTTAGTAGCAATAACTGTAATTTATTTTCTAATTATTTGAGCAAAGAAACATGGGATGAAGTATATCGAAGTAATTCACCAAATGATGGTTTTAAATGTTTTTCTGATTGTCTGTCACATTATTTCGAATTATCTTTTCCTCTTAAAAAAGTATTTAGTAAATTTAATAATAATAATGGATATAATTAGGTATAAAAACGTCTGAAAAAGAATTAAAAGAACTCTATAAGAAAAAGATTGACTCGAATAAAATGACAGATATAGAATACTACAAACAATATAAAAAAAAATTATAAAAGAGTAATAGCTTCGGCTAAAAAACTTCAAAATGAAAGAGAGTACAATCGATCTGTCGACAAGGGTAAAACCATGTGGGATATTATTAATCAAGATTGTGGGAAAAATGAAAATAGAAATGTGATTACAAATATTCAGATGGATGATAATAGATTCTACAAAAATTGCGAATAATTTCAATGATTTTTGCTTAAATGTCTCGGAAAAATTCAATGAAAGATTTAGTAATTCAAAAAATGAGTACAGTTTTAAAACAAACAATACTTTTCCAACTATGTCCTTGGAATCGGTGTCAGAAAATATAGTCTTCAATGCTATAATGGGGCTAAAAAATCTAATGCTGCTGGAATTGATGGTATATCGACAAATTTATTAAAACAGTCCGTTCATTTTTTTTAGTGTATCTCTTATTAACTCTATCGATTGAATCAGGTATATTTTCCAGTATATTTAAAACTGCCGATGTTATACCAATTTTTAAAAAAGGTGACAAACTTCAGATAGAAAACTATCGACCGGTAAGCCTACTTAGCGCAATATCAAAAATTTTAGAAAAAATTATGTTTGACAAAATGATTGCCTTTATTAAAAAATATAATATTTTTACATCAGTTCAGCACGGTTTCATTAAAGAAGAAGTACAAAATCAGCAATACTTCATTTCCTTGATAAGTTATAAATGTTAGATCACGATTCACATGAGTGACTTTTTAAAAAGATTTATTTACTTAAATGGAGCCAACGTTGGCTCTTGGAGAAGGAATATAATAATAATTAGCAGTGTTTCATTCTAAGTGAGTTTAATAACTGATTCAACAAAGCATGATTAGTCATATTTATAACATACAGAACCTGAGTAAGCAAAATAGAGAACAAAGGAATTGCAGTTCTGCAGTCAGCACAAGTTTGAGAAACAAAGGTGTAATATGATATCTTGAAGCAATTAATAAGAGAAGCTGTTATCGTGTAATACGATATACATGTGAAGGTTTATTATGGCTAAATCTTAATAAGATAGCGTGTAATATTATATAACACATATAGCTCGGGACAGAACTCCGTAGGTCTCTTCATGGATCTAAGCAAGGCATTTGACCTAGTCAATCATGCATTGTTTAGACTAAAAATTATGGAATACGGCTTTAGAGGTAAAATCATAGACTGGCGTATATCTTACCTTTCCGAAAGAAAACAGATTGTTGAAATCAACGGCACTAGATCTGCTGAAAAGGATATAAAGATAGCTGTGCCGCAAGGGTCGATATTGGGACCATTGTTATTTCTGATTTTCGCTAATGCTCTGCCAAATGTAGATCCGTATAATAATCTGACTATGTTTGCTGATGACAATACGTATTTATGCAGCGGTCAGTCGGTAAATGATGCAATTGTGAAAATGCAATCAATGATTTTTAAATTTGTTAAATAAACTATATCTAAACGTATCAAAAATTGCATTTATTCATTTTACTCCTAAAAGTTCTTTAATTAATGAAAGTCATTTATTAAAAATAAATAATAGGTTAGATCAACTAAATTTTTAGGGATGAATATAGACAATATGTTAAGTTGGGAAATTCATGTGGAAAATCTTTCAAAAAACTATTTACCGGTTAACAAACAAATCTACTTTATTACTTTTTTATCATGCCCAATTTGTGTCTAGGGTGAATATTTAGGCTCCAGAAAAGAGCCGTAAGAAATATAGTTGGAGCTTCAAGATATCAATTGTGTCGTCCAATTTTTAAGAAACTGGGTCTGTTACCACTTATATGCTTATATATCTTTGAAATAGTTACATAAGTGAAAATAAATGAAGGTAAATTTAATAGGAACCGCGATTCACAATTATAGTACACGAAGTAATAATCAGTTAACTATAGCTGTACATAATAGCTCTCTATTTGAAAAATCTTCGATTTTCATGGGAATTAAATGTTTCAATAAATTACCTCAGGAAATAAGACTTAGTCAAAACATCAGAATTTTAAAAAATAAGCTTCTAAAATTTTTATTGGAAAATAACTTTTATAGCTTATCTGAATATTTGTAGGAATATACAATAACGTATTTAGGGTGAATATATTTTGTGTGTATTTTTATTGCATTTTTAGCATTAGATAGTTTAATTCGTTCACTAGTCTATAAATTTTATAATTTTTTTTAAATAACTATACACACGTCCTAGATGTTATACATTTATACTTACTTAGTTTAGTTAATTACTAATTTATTACCTGAGTCTACCTGACTTGTCCTATACCACGGCAGAGTTTCTGTACTTTGTTTTATGGTCCATGGGATAATAAAATTTATTTATTTATTTACTTATATGTTGACGTAAGGAAAAAATTATTGCCCTACTTTGAGAACTTATTATCTGACTGTATATTTTATTACCAAAACTTAAGGTGTGGTTAAAATAAACACGTCAAAGTTTATTTGTTCTATAGACTCTTTTTCTATAACAACTAGTAAAGGAATATAAAGTAAAGTAAAGCAAACATTATAAAAAATTATTAGCATCTAAATTACCAAAATATGCTTTTGTTATTAATGTAAATAAAATGGTTTAAAACTTATCTTATTTCTGATGCCTGTGTTTACCTTTTCAGGTATTTGCACTGACTTCTTATATAATATTGGGAAATAATGCAAGATTGGTTTCTAATTATTTTCGTGCTATACATGCAGTTAAAAATATTATTCCTTGATTTTTTAATACTGTAGCACATTTATTGAGAATTTTAAGGTTATTAAAATAAAATTAGCGAAACGCAACTGATTTCAAAAGTACTATTTTTTAACCACGAATTAATAATCCCATCATTAAGAGAATTAATAATTAATATTTAATTTCCTTTTATTAAATTTTAAATTAAAGTGTAAACAATATAAAACATCTGTAAACATAATAATCCAACCGCGGGAAAATTAATTAAGATAATTTCTTGAAGCGCTAAAACTAATTTTTATGTCATTATAATTGTGTGGGGCAACGTTCGACATATTCCTTTGTTCTTGTTTAATTGCATATATTTAAAAATTAGTTTAAAAGTAATTATAAAAGTGTTCTACCACGTGAGAATTTAATTTTGTGTTTTTGTTTAATTTAAAATGTACTTTTTTCTCTCAATAATTATATGGAATTATTTAGATGATTCTGAGATTGCACGACAAATTATTCTTCTTATAGAACTTCATAATTATTCAAATAAAACACAGTTATGCTCTATATGAAATGCTAAATTACTTCTATGTTTATTACTTTTATTTTTTAAGCACTTATCGACCTATTTCCGGTACCTATTATGTCAATTAAAGTCTGCCAAGAGATGAGTTTGTTAATCATATGTACATCCAATTTGAAGAATTTTACAAATATTCTACTTTGTTTTAACCTGGTGATCTTACATTATTCATCTTATCATGGAAACTTACTTATATGGAATATTTTATTTGTCAAAATGGTGTATCGAGCATGTGCAGTGTAGTACGACTTGAAGAGGAGATAGTTCAGAAGAATTCGTTGCTTGTTTAAGTTCTAATTCATGCTTGCAAATTTCCAATTAATTAATGTTCCAAATATTTCGCACCATGACAGTAACACTCTAAACATCCATTTAATTAAACATATCTTGATAATAAGGCTAATAAGCAATTAACAATATCAACATTTTTAGCTGTGAAAACCTAGATACATGACAATCATGACATGTCCGCAAAACTTTGATATCCGCTGAAAATTATAGGTCTGTCTGTAATGATAAAAAATATTCCCAATTAAACTAGAAAACGTTCCCGAGTAGAGGCCAGGGGCGAGACATTGTGGACGATCTTTACTACCTTGCATCTGAAAGACACAAGGATTTATATGCAGAGGATGCCAGTCGTTCCTTTTGCAACTTTCGACGATGTCTTTCCACTGGTGACAACTTTTAAAAGACTACTTAAAACCTGAGTTCTGTGACAGATGGTAAAGAAAAATCTCTTAGATTGCTATTTAGTACAGTACCTATGAGGTAAAAAAAATACGTAAAATTTCGGAATAATCTCATATGTAATGATAATTTTTCTTTATAGGTTATTGTTGTAGTAAAAGGTATTATCTTCAGTTTCTATATGGTCCGGATACTTGCTCTTACCCTCAAGGGGTGAAACAGAGTGAAAACCATCCCTAAATTTGAATATTGAATATTTGGAACTTTTTTATTTTTGAATAGTAGGATAGTTATGTTTATGGGATCGCCGATTACGAATCTGAAGTCAATATTCAAAATGGCGACTCTAATGGCGAATTGATTTTTTTTCTGAAACAAATGTTGTAAACGGACAAAAAAAATTAAGCATCTAGTTAATGTTATATAATACCGAAAAACAGCATTTTTGAAAAAAAAAAAAAATTACTGAGCAATTACAATAACAAAATGGCGACATTTTGTTAAAAGAAATGTGAAAACGCACATGAAATCGGTCATAACTGTTTTATTTTTTGTGATGTAGAAATAAACAAAAAGCATTTTAAAGATTGATTAATTATCTTTAATTTTGTTTCTTAGAATTTTTTATGGAAGTATCACAGTTACTAAGACATTCAACATTTTAAACTAAATACATCATCCTAAAAACGGTCGGATGCCATTTATAAAATTAAAAATCTCCGGAACTATCAACCCTACTATATAAACAAACAAATGCATTCTCAGTTTATAAGCTTCATTTTTTATGTCCACTATATTTTCTCTAAAACTAATATTTATTGAGATATTTGCAGAGAAACAAAAATGTTACGTTTTTTCTAGAATTCCTTTACAGTTTAAAATATGCATTTTTTTTATAAAGCAAGAGCTGTAAGCGGACGAAAAAATTTGAGCGTGTAGGTCATACTATATATTAACAAAAAACAATATGTGGGAACATATTTTTTTTAATTACTGACTACTTACAAAATGGCGACATTATTATTAAAAAAAATTAAAAAAGTACATTGTTTCTCTCATAACTTCTTTGTTTTTTATGCTATAGAAATAGAAAAAAAATCATTTGAAAGCCAATTTAGTAGTCTTTCATTCTGATTGTTAGCGCTTTTGACGTAAGTGCCATAGTTTCTGAAATATTTAACATTTAAACTAAATACTTCCATCTTTATACTTTCAGATCTCCGAAACCATTAACCCTACAGAAATTAAAAAAAAAACGAAATTCATCCTCAATTTAGTAGCTTTCTTATTTGTCTCTAGCATGTGTTCGCTAAATGTAATACTTTTCGATTTATTTGACAAATATTGTTTTGAAATACCTTCTTTAAATTCTATTTTCTTTTAGCTCCAATATTTTTATTTTTTTTTTTAGTTGCCACCCCCTGAAATGAGGTGGCATCTACCCCCTATAAATTATAGCCACATAATATAGAAACCTTTCTTTGATGCTTGTACTATTAAGTTGCCAAAAATGAACGAAATCGGTTTCATATGACATTATTCCGAAGTTGAAACCTCTAGTGACTGTACTAACTGTGCCACTCTCTGCTGTATTTGTCTTCGTTAAAACAATTTTTTCTGATATGTATCTCAATATTAATCAGTTTTTTAGGATTATTTCGTTAGTTTCTGTGTTGTAATCGGGGTCCTTACCAGACATGAGAAACTATATGATGACCTTCAAAATTAGTTGCAACACACATAACCGCATAGGAGATGTTAAGTTTAAATATAATTAGTTTTATAAGAAAAGCCTGGAATTTAAATAATACGAACATATATTGATTAAAAAGTCAATTTGTATAAAGTAAAATAGTTCATTTCATAACTTATCAACACAGGGTGATCTACCATGACAAGCGGAAAATTTATTAGTAGGTTGTGCCCACCGAAAGGAGTTAAAAAAATGAAAAACAAAAAAAATGACCAAAAAAATTACCTTCTTTTTTGTAGAAATGCGCCAACAATGACTTTAACCAATCTGACGTAACGCGATACAACCATATCACTTTATCAGACTCGGAATTGACAGCAAAGCTGAACAGGGTAGAAGTGACTTTTTGATTTTAACCAAATCACACTACAAAAATAGCGAAATAAATCGAAAAGACTGACCTTGTGCTAGTGAACTCTACAATAATAAGTAGATATGAGATATTTACTTAAACCCGTCAATAACACAAAAACACCAACTTCGGCGATTCTTTGTACCTGCCGTTGTCGTGATTGTTCGACCGAAAACAAAAAACGCGGCACTTTGACCGCACCCGCTTGCTTCACTTTTTATGCCAATTAAGGAAAAGTAAAATCTCCAATATGTTCTTTCACACGTAAGTTCGTCGTCCTATTACTGACCTAGACAATAACAGGAGTGTATCTTTGTAAGTTTTAACCATTTTTAATATACTAAATTACCTCGGAGCACTCTAAAATTTTGCAGGGGCTTTCCCACATTGAAGACTAGTACACAATTTTATTTTCTGCATATCATGGTAAATCACGTTGGATATACAGGGCGTTTCATTAATAACACAGGCCCACAAAAAAGAAAAGTTGTCTGCGCCGGGGTATTGACCATACCTATCCCTTGTATTTTGACCCGCTGAACACGAATCTGACCTTAATTTTTCTTCTATACGTCAGGTTTTTTTTAAAGCAAAAAAGTCTAATATTTATATATTTATTTGCTGTTAAAAGAAAAACCTGACGTGCTGGGGAAAAACTAAGATCAGATTCGTATTCAGCGGCTCAAAATACAAGGGATAGGTGTGGTCAGTACCCCCGCGCAGATGACATTTTTTGTGTGGGATTGTGCCACACTGAGTGTGGCACAGTGGCAACCAAAAAAAAGTGGTCTGCGCGGGGGTACTGACCACACCTATCCCTTGTATTTTGAGCCGCTGAATACGAATCTGACCTTGGTTTTTCCCCAACACATCCGTTTTTTTTTAACAGCAAAAAAAGTCTGTTGAATCGTAATATTTATATATTTATTTGCTATTAAAAAAAAACCTGACGTCCTGGGGAAAAACTAAGGTCAGATTCGTGTTCAGCGGCTCAAAATACAAGGGGTAGGTATGGTCTGTACCCCGGCGCAGACAACTTTTTTTTTTGTGGGCCTGTGAAATTGGTCATACGTTAACTGAAGCCTCCTTAGCACAAAATATGAAGATTTAATCAAAAACACTTAGATATAATGTGCCTCCTTACTAAGATACAGTTGAAGTTAAAAATTAAAATAATATCATATATTATTTTAAAATTACTTAATATTTCTTTACCATATTTGATAGATAGTGTTAGTGGTCCAAGAGGCATGAATAATATCAGCGAAATGACTAGTTCCTCACTGTTGCCAGGGGTACATGGTAGAGGGAAGGGGGGTGAAGGAATTTCCCCCAAAAGCTTTGAAAATAAAACAATACGTTTTGCAAGTAGTAAATGTTCAAATTGGGCTCCATTGACATCGATACATTTTCTTAATCTTGTGCTAAAAGATCTCTTTACTTTAAAAAATATGTTGGGCTGGTTTCCGATAAGATTGGCAGTAACACTGAATTTAAAATACCATGTAGCCGCTTTTTAGAATTCAAATATCAGAAATAGGCACTCTAGAGCAGTGTATTAAGAGTACCATTTTTGCGTAAAAATTATTGACAAATAGAAGAAAAACAAGAAAAAAATACTTGACCAGTGGCGTACAAATTAATGGGGGTAAATTCCTTCACCACCCCTACCGTAGACCCCTGGAAATAGTGAGGAACCAGTTCTCTCACTGATATTATGCGTCTTGGACCACTAATACTATCTACCAAATATGGTAAAGAAATATTAAGTAATTTTAAAATAATATGTTAAAATGTCTTTTTAGTTTTTAACTTTAACACCCTGTATCTCAGTAAGGAGGCACATTTTATCTAAGCGTTTTTAGTTAAATCTTCTTATTTTCGACCAAGGATTCTTCAGTTAGCGTAAGGCCAATTATTAATGAAACACCCTGTATAAAAGAATATCCTGACTGACTGACTGATTGACTGACTGACTGATTGATTGACTGACTGATCTATCAGCGCACAGCTCAAGTCGCTGGGTATAGAAACTTCAAATCTTGCATAGGGATTCCTCGAATGACGTAGGCAACCACTAAGAAAGGATTCTTCGAAATTCCAAGAGGGTGAAAAAGGGGGGTTGAAAATATAAGCTGTTTTTTCGGAAACGGTTAGAACTAGATGCGTGAAATTTGGCAGAAATATTTTTTGTTGAAATCTACGTGTAAGACGAAATTTCGATTTTCACTTTTTGAAGGGGTGACAACGGGCTCACCCGGATTTTTAAAATCGTGTAAGTCAGAAACGTGATTATTCGAGCGATGGACTCTTCTGATGAAATAAGAAGACACGTATTCGACGGTTTTCAAAAAGAGACCCCGAAAGGGTGAAAGGTGAGAGGGAACGCCATGCGTCATGATTCAATGACTGTTTCAGTGTACGCTAGAATCATTGCTGATACAGACTTAACTGTTCGTGTAATCGACACAAACTTTTAAAGATCCATGTTTCTTTCTAGTTAGAGAAAAATATAGTACAACTACTGCATTGACAACAGTCAATGCAATAGCACTCGCTGCAATGAGTGGCAATTCAAGTGTTAAGGACTTTTGATTTAAAAAGAGAAATTGTAGCAGCCCCAATAATATGATTTCTAACCTAATCCTTCCTATGAGTTCTCACCTAATCGTATCTATAGTTTAAACAAGTTATTATTAGGGAAACGCACGGTCCAAGTATAAAACAATACTTGGAGTTGTCACTCTTTAACGTCCATAGTCATATTATTATTACTAATCTCTTGAAACCGCCCCGAAACCCGAAAATGCTTGAATATGCCACTGCAAATTGTTGAACTAAGTTAAAATAGTTTCAATCAAAATATAATTTATTTAATCCTTAATTTTATTCACTTTGATTTACCAGCATACGGCAGGCAACTATGTAGGACATTTTAATTCTTTCTTTTTCAGTTAGTTCATGTAGTATATTTCTAGGTATTTCAGTTTGTTCGTCGTTCTTGAATCTAAACGTTTTATCAAAGTTTGCTATAATCGGACAACTTTGTTGCAATGATGTTTAAATTTTGTATCTGAAATAAAGGCCAAACGTGGGCAATTGCACATTAGAAATTCCAATATGCCCTTGCAAATTTGCAATAATTGTACTTTCAATTCAGTTTCTAGACGACAAACTGGAAGTAGTCAAAATATAACCTAAAAAATCATAATCAATGAAGTCATTATTTTGTTAAATACTGGTGTTAAATTAGTTTCTTTTTGTCCAAACTTTATATTGGTTTTAGTTATAAATCACAATGCACTCAATTTACTTTTTATTGTTTCAAACGGTTAATATTTAGTCTTTTTGTTAGTTATCTATTGAATTAAATATACTTCTTGTCTCAAAAAGCGGATGTTTCTGGCACGTACGATAGGCTTCGTTTCACATTAAAAATCGGTTTTATAAACAGAATTATATCGAAATTAGTCATAGATTATGGGATGAATGAACATTCAAATGGTACTATTAATATGCCCAAGAACGGTAATTTTTCTAGTTTAAAAGAAATTCGGTCCCATTAATGTATAAACAATATTATAATCAATAACTTTTTAAGTATACATACCACCTAGGTATATACCCGCCTACCTATTATTTTACATAATAAAGTTTTTGTTGATGCTCTTGGGTGATCAAACGTCCGTTGTGGTTATCTAGTATTAAAAGCGCCAGAAGGTAACTTAAAGACAAAGCACTAATTAACCATAACGATATCCTTATTCTCTAATCATAAAATGACGTGTAGTAGTTAATATGCTTATAGAAAGTAAACATTTTTAATTCGCTATCTATCAAATATCTGATTTATAAGAACAAAAAGCACTCACGTATTTAACAGATTAAATATTGCCAAACACGCAATGACGCCAACATTTTTGATTTTGTTGTTTCTCAGTTTAGATGTGTATGGAGTGACTCATTTCTTATATATTTACTGTTCAATAATTAACAAAATTTGTAGTGCGTATTATTTTGATCAATTAAAATAGTTGAATAAGAACGGGTAGTAATAATACACAGAGAAAAACGGTGATTTACAGTGTAATTATAACATGGCTAAGGGAAAAATATACTATATGTTTATGTTAGAGAAATATTACCCCCACTATGGAATGATAGACATACCTACTCCATGTAAATTTACACTAGTAGGTGTAATATTTCTCATATAGCTTTCGCTAGCCATGTTATAATTACACTGTAAATGTTCCTCATTTTTCCCTGTGTATGTTTCTTTATAAAGAAAGCAAAGTTTAGTTTTTAAAATATTGGATAAAGCCGCATCACGAATAAATGAAAAAAATACAAACAATTGACTTGTATTTTTTAAATCGGAACGTCTATATAAAATGACTTACGAACCATTGAATTATAGAGTTACAGGAAAGAAAATATTTACGTTGACTTTTGGTTTTCATTTTTCCACCAGTAAACTAAACGTTTACAGAGTGTTTATTTACTATTCATTCGGTAGCTGTGGTAAGATGGATAATAACTAAACTAAGTTATCTATACTATCTAATAGTACAGTAGCTAGAGGTTTTAACTTCGGAATAATGTCATATGAAACGGATTTATAGGGGGTGGATGCCAATCCTTTTCAGGGGTAAACTAAGTTGCCACCCCCTTTTCAGGGGGTGGCAACTAAGAAAAAATTAAAAACATTGCAGCTGAAAGAAAATAAATTTTTAAGAAGAAAAGGTTCTATGCAACTTTTCACAAACATTGATAGTATTTAAATTATAACGACTTGAAAATTAGAATTTGAACTTGAAAAAAAGGGATTTCAAATCAATATTTGTCAAATAACTCGAAAAGTATTACATTGAGCGAAAACATGCTAGAGACAAATAAAAAAGCTACTAAACTGAGGATAAATTTCTTTGTTTCTAATTTCTGAAGAGTTAATAGTTTCGGAGATCTAGAAGTATAAATGTCTTTAAATGTTAAATATTGTCGTAGAACTCTCCAAAATCATCCTAAGTTGAAGACAGAATCAAAATTCGACTTGGGCAAAAATTTCATTTAAAGACATTTTTAAGAGTCTGCAGAGGCACAGATCAGTCCATAAGGGCTGTTTTGGGTTCTATAAGGCGTTGGAAATGACCAGGTGAAAATTCGAAGAAACACCGAATTTTCACTTAGGAAAAATGTTTTTGGCTCAAGAATCGATTTATCTAAAGTACGCCAAAATTTCACTTGCAGACTAATTTTTCAAAACTGCGTTGAAATTTGGCTTGAAAATCGATTTTTCAAAAGTACGCCAAAATTTTACCCGCAGATTAATTTTTCAAAACTACCTTGAAATTTGGCTTGAAAATCGATTTTTCAAAAGTACGCCAAAATTTCACCCGCAGATTAGTTTTTCAAAAGTACCTTGAAATTTGTTTTAAAATAGATTTTTCAAAAGTACCACAAAGTCAGTTTAAAGAGTACCACGAAAATGTACTTTGAAATATTTTTTTGTTTTTTATTCCTCCACCAAAGACATTGACCTTTGATGCACGGTCATTGAAAGCCCAATTCTAAAGTATGAGCATAAAATTTTAGCGATGCACTGCATCCAAAAGGCAAAATAGAAGATTTTGACAAAGCCGGCGTAGTGCCGATAAGCAAAAAATGATAAAAATCAATGCACATGTACAAGGCCGGTTTCTCGCATAGAAAGAGTTTGGGTTGACTCAGCGGCTCACAATTTGGTCGAGCGCGTTGAGTGGTCCAGACAAAGGAATGGTAGAAAAGCCAATAGCAGGGCTTTTCAAATGACAAAGTTATAGATGAAAACGCCTTGTGCATAAAAAAACAAAAATTCAATTTTGCCTAAAAGTCGCTCGAAGGTGGGTTGCTGCCATATCGATAATATTGAACAACTCCATAGGAGAAAGTAAATCGTGGACTGATCGAACGCCATTAAACTTATGCAGTTATAAGTCCTCATGAATGTGTTTGAGTACGTGAATCTCCGCGATACAAGAACTTTAAAGCTAAGTAGTCTCTAGCGAAACTAAATTCATTTAGTAAAACTTTTTTAAGTTAATATCAGTCAGCCGTAATTATAAATTACAAATAGTCTCAGACTTCTCTAAAAAGCTCGCATTTTGATTCTGAGAAGGTATGCATGAATCTTTTCTACCTAATCGATCGTTAGCGTGAGCGCTCTCGCTTGTATGGTCTGAAAGTCATTACCTTGATTGGGGAAGGCACGATTCTTATCTTGAGAATTTTGTATAACCAATTCTGTTAAATAAACGGATTCTTTGAACTATTGTTTCTTAATTGATCTTGAGGCCTGTTGACGGTCTATAATCCCTGGAACTTTCGTATAGAAAACCGGATGTGTCGAGTTAATTCACATTAACGTTCGACCTTCTGGTTGCTTTACGGAGGTTTGATAGGGATTTTTTTATGCGTTTTTTGAGAAATAGATTCCGTCATTAACAGACCAAAACGTGGTTTCCACGTACAAAAATTAATCCCTCCGCAGAGAGACTCTTCGGTTGGGATTTTTTTATGCAAAAATTCAGGAAATTAAGAGGTACCGAAACCCCTAACGAGGGAATTCAGGTCCAGAGAGAGCGTCATTTCCGATCTGTGGTAGTGCAGCCTTGGTCCATTATTCGGCTATCGAAATGCATCTTATCTCGAACCCGCCTGGGAGGTAGAAGAACGGGGTAATACGCGACTGGCGTCCCCTGAGAAATAAATTGGTGTCGCGTCATTTTGACGCCCGGTAGTGCGTTCTTCTACAATATCTCATACTAAGGCACTTACGTCAAAAGCGGTAAGAACCAAAATGAAAGACTATTAATCAGGCTTTCAAATGATTTTTTTTCTATTTCTATATCATAAAAACAAAGAAGTTATGACAGAAAAAATGTACTTTTAATTTTTTTTTAATATAAACGCCGCAATTTTGTTAATATAAGTAGCCAGAAATTAAAAAAATATATTCCTATATACTGTTTTTCATTAATATACAGTATGACCTAGACGCTCAAATTTTTTCGCTTGCTTTAGAAAAAAAAATCCATTTTGAACTACTATAGAGGAATTTTAGAAAAAACATAACATTTTTGTTTCTCTACAAATATCTCAATAACTATTGGTTTTAGAGAAAATATAGCTTATAAACTGATTATGATTTTTTTTATATGTTTGTGCAGGGTTGACAGTTTCGCAGATATTTAATTTTATAGGTGGCATCCGACCGTTTTTAGGATGAAGTATTTAGTTTACAAAGTTGAATATCTTAGAAACTGTGACAATTCCATAAAAAACTCTAAGGCACAAAAATAAATATAATTAACCAGTCTTTAAAATGATTTTTTGTTTGTTTCTACATCACAAAAAATAAAGAAGTTATGACCGATACAATGTGCGTTTTCACATTTTCTTGTTAACAAAACGTCGCCATTTTGTTATTGCAGGTGCTCAGTAATTAATTTTTCTTTAAAAAATGCTGTTTTTCGTTAATATGTAGCATCACTTGATGCTCAATTTATTTTGTCCTTTAAAACAATTGCTTTAGAAAAAAAATCCAGCCGCCAATTTGAATTTTTTAATTTTGACTTCAGATTCGGAATCAGCGATCCCAAAAACATAACTATCCCACGTTTCAAAAATAAATTAGTAACACTTTTCCATATACACTTTTCCAATATTCAATATTCAAATTTAGGAGTGGGTGAAAACCACCCCTTGACGGTAAGAGCAAGTATCCGGACCATATAGAAACTAAAGACAATACCTCTTACTACAATAATAACCCATAAAGGAAAATTATCATTCCTTATCAAATTGTTCCGAAATTTTACATAATTTTTACCTTTAGGTACTGTACTATAGAGGATTTCTGTCAACCCCGCCTAGAGCTAAATGCCGTTCATGAAAAGGAGAAAAAAGTTATTTCTAGCTTCCTGCTCTTATGGTACATGTTTGTATCTTTCTCTGCAGTGTGAGAAACTGTCTTGGAAGGACCATGTGTGGAAGTTAAAATGAGGAAAGTCTACGCATCTCTATGGATGAGCAAACGCATCTTCAATACTAAGTGGGGAATAAGTCCGAGAGCACGTTTTGAATGTATACGTTTTTGGTAAATTCACTCATATCATAGGTGGTCCTGGTGTGGTGATTGTCATGAGAGCTTCACAATTAAGGCTCGCCTATGCTAAGTTTTAAAGCTAGTCTGCCTAGAAATAACAGGAGCCATCCAGACCACTCGAAATGGAGGCTATCCTTGAACCCACTCCCTTGCCTACCGAAGTGGATCCGGAAACCAAGAAAGCAGCGAACATACTGTTCAAGAATGGAATCTCGAATGCAACGAGTAAAGGGTTGGAATACCTAAGGACTCTTTCTCAACCTGTAAGGGATCAGGTCATCACTTAGTCAAAGGATGACTTGGGATTCATTATTACATGTATGTAGTATTACCTAGTCGAGATGGCTGAAAATATGTTAAAAAGAATCTACTGAGTCATGCAGGGTCTGGAATGGTGTACAGATGAATCGAAGACTCAGGAGGGAACCCGTACTAGCTTACATGTATGCAAACCAAGGGCTCATATCGGCGCCACTTGGCACGTGCCAGAGTGCATGTCAGTTCGAGATATATGCCATATTATTGTGTGCAAACGAAAATCTCGAAAGAATAATTTATTTAAGAAGCAAGCACATTTATTTATGCAGCGACAGTCAGGCGGTTTGAGGGCTCTTGCTCTTGCATTAAACAAAGTGGTGCTGGTGCTGAATTGTCAGAATATTTTTGCTGAGATTCATGAATACAACTCAGACAAACCATATGAGTGTTAAGACAAAGCGGTGTGAAGGGCAATGGAGTCCAGTCTTCGGTGTGCCAACAAGTTTCATTCAGTCAGAGCTATGATGTTGGGTCATGGCACAGTTCAACAACTATTGGGCTCAAGCCCCCGGAATGGGGCAGACATGGCTCCATGTAAAGGGGCCTTTGACTAACTCTACAATGAAGTGATTATTTGGGCTCGTTAAAGAACAATTAAGACGGATGGTCGGCCAGATAATAGAACACTGTCCTCTGTCAAAGTACCTACATACAATGAGGATGAACTATTTGTCGAATGTGTGAAGTTGAGTGATATATTCTATGCAATTGCGCACCACCAGGGCCAGGGACGTCTAGGTATAGAAATTGTTTAGCAAAAAAAATGAAAAAAATATTTAAAATGATTTACTTGTGAAGCGTGAAATTTTGGCAAGGTTTTCCACACAATTTTGCCCTTTCGGAATATTGCTAACAAAAAAGTATTTACTTTTTGTAGGAATAATGAAAATTCATTAGAGAACCCAACACTCAATTTTATTTCAAATTCGGAGTTATACCCGCTCCATAAGCTAGTGTGAATATATTTTCTTAGTTTTATTCCCAACAAGATTAAGTGGCGTTCTTTATCAACATTTTATGCGGAAAGATATTTTATAAACAAGAATCCTTATCCACCCTCAAAGCCTCCAAAATAGACTTGCCGCCTTATATGATTCAGGTCTCGTGGCAACTATAGGAAAAGACAAGCTCTCAATATACAAATTGATCTAATGATGTAGTAATCATTTTCAAGTTAATCTTTGAAAAAATAATTTAAGTCAAAATTCTAAACCATGTCTGAGAATATCTCCCTGGGATAAACCTTAACTATCATGTTTCCATTGCATAGAGTTCCAAACTTTCTCCCCTGGCATCTACATCAACTAAACGAACTAAATGGTGAACAAATCCAGATACGTTATGAAGCGAAACTGTGCTTTCAGCTTTATAACATATCTGTCCGATTCTCAGTGTCATTCTATTGTTAATGTTGAAGGTACTATACTCGCTTTGCACCCGGTGCTTTGTGGAAAGTCACTGTATACATATATCGTATATTACAAGCAGTGTTTTTTATTAACACGAATCGGTACTGTTCTAAGATAAATGAATTATTAGGTATCAGTGGCTCATCATCAGCATAGGGCCCCATCTAGAGTTTAAAATCAGTTCTTTTTGTTTCTAATTAAGTGACCATTCAACATAAAATGCTGGTATAGCTATGGTTTCGTAGCAAATATTAAAAACTGTAATTGTCACATATTTATACCTTTATTGAAGAAAACAACGACGAACGGTAAAATTGATTAATTTTCTTGGCTTTCAAAGAACTACTTTTTATAAAACTTCTCAGAAATTTAGTAATACTCATCATCGTAAAATTAATACAAAACATGGATATCTTAAAATAATATCATGACTGCTCCCGTTTTCACATAAATTTACTAAACATCTTGCAAAATTACCTAAAATTACAAAAATAGATAACACAGACCCACAAAAAAAGAGTTCAAAGCAGCGAACCAGACCCATGTATTCCTATGTATTTTCGGTCGCTGAATCCGAATCCGGGGTCAAAAAAATCGTACACCTCCAAAATCATTAGCTAGAGCCAATAAACACCCCTGAAATGGGGTAAAAAGAACATTAAGCTACGAGTGAGTTGTTACATCTTAATTAATCGAATTATACAAATTAAGGTTAAATAGCAGCGTGCATACAATAGATATGAAACACACCCCCAGGGAGGGGCGAAAACTAGCCCCCATATATAAAAAAATCGATCCAACTCCGACTGTTGAAAAAGCTCAAAATATCTAAGTTTTGTTAAAGTGATAAGAAACTGCATCAAGTCCAACGTAATCTTCATAAACTGCCCCTACAGAGTTGAGAACAACCACCAACACGAGAAAAACAAGAAAAAACGTAAAATGCAACAGGATTTCTATTTTCATGAATACTATGATTGGCTGAAATTGCGTAGTACTCTAAAATAGAACTTACGTACCATCAACATTCTACAGTGTCAATCCTCATAGGGTGTGAAAACTACCCCCTATGTAAGGTTTGACTATAAAAAGTTATAGTGACTTCTATAAAAATTCGAAGCACTTGCGTTGTGTGGAAGAGTTTCTGTCAAAATTTCCAAAAAAGATAAAGAGATGATGTTTAGTATATGCTGATATTAACCCAAGCTTAACATAATTATGTTAAGCTTGTATTCAGCGACCTCAAAAACTCAGCATATACTAAACATCATCTCTTTATCTTTTTTGGAAATTTTGACAGTTTGCTAACGCTGTCATTAATTCAAAATTCATTTTTGACTTGGGATTTGTATTCAGCGACCTCAAAAACTTAAGAATGTGCATTTAATATCGTTTTTTTTTACATTTTACTAAAATTTGACAGTTTTTTGGCAGCTGTCATTAAGTCATAATTCATTTCTGACTTCGGATTTGTATTTAGCGACCTAAAATACTTATGAATATACAATTAATATCAACTTTTTACATTTTGGTGAAATTTGACCACTTGTTGACAGCTGCCATTAAATCGAAATTTATTTTTGACTTCAGATTCATCATCAACGACACAAAAAATCCATACAAAAATCATAAAAAATAATCTAAAAAATTTTTTCAAAAAATATCCTCTATAAGAATTTATGGGGGTTATATGGGGGTGGAGAGAAAAATTGACACGATAGAAAAATTTCTTTTTGCCAAATTTGGTTTCAGCGCATCAAAATAAGTAGGAAATGATATGTATGATTGTAAAGACAGAACATTTTTTTTTGTCGGCCAGTGTTATTGTAAAGCTGAAAATTTCCAGGATTGTAGTTTTGGTCCAGGACAACACGTAGCAAAAAGTCCCCTACTCTCCCCCGTCGGCTTCCCTGTTTTTTCGGAGCAACAAGGGCCTAAGTCGCAAAAATTGAAAAGCTGGCTATAAAGTGCAACAGGAAGGTTGTTACTGGTCCGATCTGGGTCGAAATCATCATAAAAGATTAGGGGAAGCATATCCGTTCATATTTCAGATATTCCATGCATATTTTTGTTCATAATTTTCCGTTCTGGTTGTGTCAACATTTCAAAAATTGAAAAAAATTAACCTTATTGATAAACGCATTGGTATTAATGACTGCAGAGCTAGGTTATGCAATAGAAAAATTTTCGAACGAACTATTAGCCATTTTGAAAATTGTCGTAGTAGTTAATTTTTTATGCCCGGAGAGATAAAGTTTTTATGCATTTTTAACTTTACTCATCATTTTTGTTAATTGACTACTACCAAGTATTTTATAGGGGCCATTATTAATAGACTCTTTCATAATATTCATCCTTTTCTAGTAAAACTACTTTAATATCTTTATCGGCTTTTAAGCAGAAGCAGTCTTTCTCAAGTAACCGTTTGATAATTTTCTTTTCCTTTATGAATTTTGATTTCCTCGTGTTACTAAAACGTTTGAAGATATTGACTTTTACATGCATTTTTGACAAAACTATTAGAAGTATCAGGTACTGATTAAACTTCCTAAGAAAATATGTAAAAATGTAAGAGATGTTGAATTTAATGTCATACATTTTACTGTATACAGAAACAGATACAAACAAATATAGTATGATTGTTATATTTACTAACATTGCCATAATTTTTCAGATACTGACACGTCTTTACGAAATATAAGAACTTATTTGAATTTTATGTGGGGCGCTCTGTAAAACGACTGCGATTTAGCTCTACCTCTGCCAGTGATTATACTAGTAGCTTTGAATAAATTACATTTATTAATATATTAATTATTAATAATGTGTTTTTTGGTTGTTAATTTGGTTGGTTAATTTTCAGTAACTAATTTTGTTTAAGTGACTTTGCAAATCGTGTACTTATCAACTCAGTGAAAAAACTTCTTGACATGATTATATTATATATCCTAATAGGTGTATCAAAATATGAATTAACAATCTCGTTAGGTTTCAAATTAAGTGAAAGGCTTTGTATTCTAAAAAGTTAATGCATATTTCTGAGCATATACAAAACATATATAAAAAAACTAAATTGATAAATTGAGCTCATACCTACCCAAATTTATATTCTTGTAAACAACATAGGTCCGTGTTAAATTGGCACAAGAATAAATTTTTTCACGACCTTTTGTAAAATCTTGCTTTGTGAATAGAAAAAAGCTAGAGTCATGCTAATGCTATTAGCTCCCTTATTGCTATATAATACTTTATAACATGGTTACATTGTTTAGAGACAATACGAGAATGTTGGGGGATTGTGCATGCTTTTGTTAGCAATAATAGATCGAGGTTGCTGTTGATTTGTTGTTTAATATAATCATTGTTGTCTGGATACACTGTATAATGTAATCAGTGTAAAGACAGCCCAACTAATAATCTAATTATTATTGAAATTAAAAACGCCAAGTTTAGTTCTCATACTGACGTATCTTTTTTTCTTATAATAATTCCGATGTCCACAACGCAAGTTGTTTACTTTTATTACAACGTTGCCAAGCTGCACAAAATGATCAAATTATAAATAAAACTGAAAAAGAACAGACACAAAGTTGATATTTTATTTAGATAAAGTTAGTGATAGCCCTCGATTGAAAATGTCTATATAGCCCCTTAATAGTCCAATAAAATTAGATGTCAAAAGTCCTTATAGATACCACTAGAAGTTTAAATGTTAAAAGAGGTCAAAGGTAAAAAAAAAGTTTTTTGCAACTATCTTGGAAACTCTTAGCTTTATGAAAAGAAGTTTTGTTATCAAAATTGTAACAATAAAAAATATTCTATAGCTATTTTTCGTAAAAGTGATATATACAAGAAAAATGACTGAAAAAAAATTATGCGTCGATATTTTCATCATTGATATACATCATAAATATATACATCATAAATATCTGTACTATTGTCACTGCCCTGGGTTTTTGAGTTAATTTCCTCAATGTTTATGGTTTCTTCTGAGATATTCGTAGGATATACGTTTTCTATCATTATCATGTTGTTTTGCTCCTCCATATGAGATTACGAACAATAGATCATTGGAGTCCAATTTTTCTGCAACCACACTTTGATCCACGGTCTTTGTAGTAATTGCAAAAAGCGCTCCTTAACTTGAGCAGGTGGTAATAAAGTATGAATTGGCTCTTAAACGACATTTACCATCATCCAACCCCAATTCTCTAGATGAAGTGTATTTCCGAGCCATATTTGTACTTGATAGTACACCTGATTCAAATATTTCAAATATTGCTGAGCTGCACTGGCTGCTGCTTTATTGCGTTGCGTAAACTTAGTAAATAAAAGATATCTTAAGGTCTCTATGGAATGTTAATGCTGTTGAGCTCCGTACATTGCCAAAAACATTCGAACTCCATTATAAAAAATTAATTTTGGCATTTTAAAAAACTCTGCTGCATTCTCAAGTCGGCTCTTTTCTCCAATAATGCTCTAGATTTATCTCTTTTAAACAAAGATGATGTATCACATCCAGTAATTGCGTGCACAAGTAAAATGTTATTTTTACTTAATTAATGAGAATCAAAACTTTTTGAGGTACAAATTTTTGTTTCAATTTTTGCTTTTCCAGGTTTCAGATAAATCTCTCTATCAGAAGAAGTTCGTGGAACCACCAGTATTAACAAATCAACATCCTCACCTACAATTATCCTAAAATTCGCATGGTACTCCTCGAGTGCAATTTCAATCAACCTTGTGCTTTTTTACATTTATGTTAGCAGCTACAAACTGTTTACACAACATGGAAATAAATCGAATTTTATTATTTACGCTTAGAAAGAAATTCTTCTTTATCTTTATTTTCTTTATGGCACGGTAGCTCAGTTGGTTAAGGAGGCGCATTGAGTGGCGAATCTGCTGGCCGACTGCCTATCGCGTTCTGGGTTTGAGCCCCAACCCCGGTACTGACAACACCGGTGGATGTGGATGTATGTCTGCGTTTTTTCAAATGTGTAACCCCCTTCGCTTTGGATTTGATGGTGTTTATGTTTATGTTTATCAACTGTTCATGGCGTGCATGTCAGATCCTCATTTGAATAACACACCTTTTTGGGTTCTTCTCCCTCGCGAAACACCTTCTTCTGTTTTCATGGATTTCATAAAATATTGCTCTATAATCATGTCGCTCCATTGTAAAAAAATAAAAATGTTATTTAGTGTGTCTAAGAACCAAAGGCCTTCAATATTTTTTTAGCATCAGCCATCTCCACTACCACCCCCAATAAGTGAGTGAGGGTCGTACTGGGATAGGGATAGGAAATCTGAATGTGGAAGTCGTAATTCCTTAGCAGCGGTTTTTAAATTGTATGATTATAGACTTGCTCTCCGATTACAGGGACCTTTTGGAGTATAGTCCTCACCTATAACTTATTCTATGTTCTAAAATATACTACAAGTATATTTAGACACTGGGTTTCTTTCTTTAATATATGTCGATGAACATCTATATATCAATATTTTTAGTTGTATTCATCATGTAACATGTATATAGACACATACATAAATATTAACATTTAAACTTCACACATAACTCTGAAACGATTAATACTATGAGACAAAGTAATAAAACCATTTAAGCAGTACATTTTCTAAACTACAAAGGCCATGGCAGGTTAAGATAAGTGTCCGTGCCTTTGCAATCTTTTTGCGTGTGGTTTCTTCCAAGGATGTAACCTCAAAAACTTCATAATATCTGGGAAAATTTTTTTTTTTCGAAAATCCGAAAAAAAAATTTTTTTCTTAATCAAGTGAACCAATTTGTTTGTATTTCACATATATTGTAAATATACTCAAGACAATTTATTATTGATATTTTCATGAAATCTTTTCACTAAGAAAACAAAAATTGATGCATTTGAATTTTTTGAAAAATGTATATACGTAAATAATAATGTATTTACTTATGTAATAATTACAACAAATAAAGAAAAAGAGTATAAATTGGTTAGAAACTCGATATATTAATAAATATATAAATGAACAACAACTGCTTGGATTATACGTATTGAAAATTTTTTGGAGCAGCCTTTCACAATACATACATTTTCTACAAAGTTCCTTCGAAATGGTAATACATACAAAAATTATGTGTTTAATAATAAAAATACATAATAAAAAAACATGTTATGCTAATGATATATGATAATATTAGTCGTCTTCATCACTGTCCTCATTTATTGTCACACTGATATCTTCTGCGAATAATACAGACAGTTTTATTGATGACTTCGGAATATCGTCGACCTTGCATATGATAAATCCATCTCTAAGTAACAGAGAACTAATTTATTTTTTTTAACTTAAACATGAATTTATCATATGCAAGGTTTCTCGACGATATTCCGAATCCATCAGTAAAACTGTTCGCAGAAGATATCAGTGATACAATAAATGAGGACAGTGATAAAGACAGCTAATATTATCATATATCATTAGCATACCATGTTTTTTATTATGTATCCTTATTATTAAACACATAATTTTTTTATGTGTTACCGTTTCGATGGAGCTTTGTAGAAAATATATGTATTGTGAAAAATACATCTCGTTATTTCAAAAAAATACGTAGGCTGCTCCAACAAATTTTCAATACGTGTAATCCAAGCAGTTGTTGTTCATTTATATATTTATTAATATATCGAATATCTAACCAATTTATACTCTTTTTCTTTATTTGTTGTAATTAGTGTGCGCGTAAATACATTATTGTTTAATGTTGTCCTGTTATAATTTCCGAACCCACGATACAGGGTGTTTACAGCACGTAACATTATCTTTGCCAATTTGACTACTTTACCCCTTCGATAGAGTTTTGCAAAAAATATATGTTATAGCTGTTAAAAAAATAGAGGTGGTCGCTAACGGGTAAGTACGTATATAAATTTTTCGAAAAATTCAAAAGCATCAGTTTTTGTTTTCTTCATGAAAAGATTTCGTGAAAATATCAGTAATAAATTGTCTTGAGTATATTTATATTATATGTGAAATACAAACAAATTGGTTCACTTGATTAAAAAAATATATATATTTTTTGGATTTTCAAAAAAAGTTTTTTTCCCAGATATGCAGTTCTTGAGGTTAAAACTTTTTGTGGTAGTATCTTACGCAAATATACATCGCTGGAAGGAATCACACGCAAAAACGTTACAAAGGCACGGACACTTATCTTAACCTGCCATGGCCTTTGATATTAACTATTTTTTCATAAAGTTGATAGTTTCGGAGATATTTGCAAAAACTGTTTTTTTACATTTGACCTTTTAAACTCCAGGACTTTTGATATTTTTGTTGAATATGTCGAAAACATGCTTCATATAAAAATTCAGCTGGGTGAGAATTTTTATTCAGTTTGGTCACTTTTTGAATTATATATGTCGCGCAGCCGATAGAAAGGTTGGTTCATCAGGAACACGCACATTATGAAACCGTTGCTGGTAAAGTATACGAAGATGACGTACATTTTCCCCGACCACACCATAACAAAGAACAATGTTTGTCCATTCAATGTTTCTAAAATTCGTCGTTATTAAAAATGTAAAAACTCAATAATTCACTATTACCACTTATAATACGAATTTTGACAGCAGGAAACATTATGCCACTTGCTGCCACATGTATGACACTTGCTGCTACTGTTTACTTGTTGAATTTGGCACCAGCGCAGAGCGATGCGCCACAAGGTCAAGGTTAGATGCAGAAAGATCCACACATAATGAGCGCATACGATAATTGTTTGCGCTGCCATTTTCAATAAGAAAAATCAGTGACCTCAAAAACTTTCATATGCTGCATTTCAAAAATAACTTAGCAATATTTTTTCAAATAATGAATTTTTCTCTTTGGGGGTAGTTTCCATCTCTTCGATGATTTGGGCCAAATACAAACTGAAGATGATACCCACAAAACTACGAATTACTACAAAAATCATCCATAAAAAATTATACATAAAATTTTTTAAAACTTTTCTTTTTTTTACCTCTGGTACTACTATACTATATGTATAAAGTGGCTTTATATTTGTTAGAATCGAAAAAACTTAATATTATTCATAAGGTGACTTTATGAATGAAATTTTGTAAAAAGTGTCATGACGAAAATTAAATTGGTATCACTAAAATTAGTAAAAAGTCACTGCACATATTAATCAATTCGTTTAGTTCCCAAACTTGGTAAAAATGAAATACCTTTAATATAATAATCATTGTTTTCATTATCTTTAATGTTGAGTTTGCCTTTATTCATCGGAGATCATCTTTATTAGTTTGTTTTATGGTCTACATACAATATTTAAAAAAAATCAAATTATACAATTTATCATTTTGTCAGACATTGTGTCCAGCTGTCAGTTTAGAAGTTGGGGTCGACCTACTGACAACGCTAATCAAGGTTGCCATATCCGTAGATGACGAAAAAGACTGTTGGTTGTTATGATTTAAGTGATACCAGTCGAGCTTTCGCCATAACTTTTTGCCAAAATCTTCTTCGTGAAATAAATCAATTCGCGAACAAACCCCATAAACGTTATTATTTCTTGAAAACAGTTAAGCTAAGATGGATACCTGGAAGTTTTTTCTAAAAGCCTGCTTGCTGGAATTATTGTTTTTCCCACTATGTTTCTTATATAATCGATGATTTATCATTTTTGATAAATTTAATATGGTGTAAAAAAATGCCTCATCATCTACTAACTAGCATAGAAGTAGGGTCTGCTGTTCGTTTACAAATAGCGGTAAGACTGAACGAACCATTAGATTAGCATACCAGAATATATAAATCGTCACTTTTTTTAGTTTAGTCTTTGGATAAAGTAGTTCTGTGAAATATATAACACTAATATAATCGATTGAAATACATGATAACCACATTAACAACAAGTTACATGTTTTATGATAAATTGCATATTATAGCAGTGCCACACGACAGTATAATTTATTTGGTTTATTGATATTTTTTCTAAATATTATGTATTCTAAGAAGCTATATTTTACCATAGATATGTTTATTACTATGTAGTAAAAAATTATATGGCAATTAAGGATTTGAATTGCTATACTTTAAAGAGAAAACTGTATTTAATGTAAATTAAATTTAAATTCCTTATTTAAGCTAATTCTTAAGTAAACTGTAGATACCTGGCATATTTATTCCGTTAATATAATAGGCATTTAATGAAGTAATATGATGGTTAAAAAGCCTAAGGAGGGTCAGATTATTGTTGACCTGAACTTTTTGCCCAGTCTCATCGCGAGCATAATATATAGTATACAGGGCCCAGACCACGTTTAAATTACCCAACCGAGCCGCGAGTCTCCGTTTCATGTGAGTATACTGGGTTCGCAGCGAATTATTCAATGTTTTGACGAAAACAGCAAAGAATGTTGCAAGGTTTCAACCCAGACTCATTAAACAACGCTGTAAGCTGATCCTCAAATGATACACGTAGAAGTTTGATTTGTTGTACAATTATTATTTAATTCTCCAGTCATTCATCCAGAATAATACTATTAGAGACAAGGCGAGGCAAGGCAAGAGATAAGGCTAAAGAAAATACCGATGGACACATAATTGAAATGGCTTACCTCAAAGAACTATTAAAACAAAAAGACATTGTGATCTCAAATCAACAAGTGGCTATTAACTCTCTAAAAGAGCAAATGTCATTATTAAATAATTTGGTTGATTACGGAAAATTTGACAAAAACCTTCCAATAACGGATCCGTTGTTCCATCTACTAAAGAGGCTTTAAATTGCCCGAATACCGAACAAACAGTCATCCTCACAAAACATCGAACAAAACACCGTCAGCTCATGACACTATCAAAGATGAAATCACCCATGCCAGCGACTTCTGGTATAAATAAGAATAACTCACACAATGTGGAAAAAATGGCGGCTAGCAAAAGAAGATAACACACGAGGATCTCAAAGTTGCTCTCTCTAAGACTAAAACGAAACTAAAATACGCCAAAATTGTTAAACTCAATGATGTTGCTGAACCTTTTACCGAGGTTGCAAGAAAAAATAAACGAAGTAAGAATACACCAATAATTGGTCAAATGGTTACTGCGACGCTACTTTTAAAATTATACAAACTAGCATTTCTTCATGTGTATAAAGTGTATCCTGAAATGAAAACTGATGACTTAAAAAATATTTTACAAAAATCTTTCCCAGAAGTTATTGTGGATGAAATAACGTTTGTCTACCCCCAGTACTACCCGTCCTTTAAAATTACTATTCATAATAAACATTTTTCATAGATTATGTCCCCCGATGTCTGGTATGGTATGGTACAAATATATCGCACGTAAACATGATGCATAGTAACATTCAATGTCTAACTAATATGATAGGCAACCTGTCATTGTACCTTGAAAAAAATGCATGTGGTATAATCTGCTTATTTAAACAGTGGCAAACAGAGGTAAACTTAAATACTATAAATTTAACTGGATATAAATTGGTAAATTCATTCTTTAGACATATAACATGGAGTTTTTAAAACACAAATTAAATACAAACCTTTACTACTCTCAGAATTTTGCAGTGAACTTAATGCAGAATTCTGAGGTGTTGAAATTTCATGTATAACTACAGCTTTTATATAGGTCTCGTGTTGGGGAATTTGTAGTTTTCTTGGAGATGTTGTAGGCGGTCTTGGAATTTCTCAGCAATAAATTTAATAAAGTAGAGCTGGCTGGAGATTTTAATATAAATTGTAAAAAGGCCAAAGCCTTCGACTGTGTCTCTCACGACATACTAATAGAAAAGTTTATGTGGCGTATTACCTCTTACCCTTCTTGAGTCATATGTAACAAATCGCAAACAGTGTGTATCCATAAACAACGAAAATTCTTGTTTTCTAAATGTCTTATATGGGGTACTGCCTTGGGGCCTCTCTTGTTTATAATATATGCCAATGACTTTTCTCAAAGTATGGACCCCACTAAGACTAAGACAATAACATTAACAACTTGTTAAATCTCTCCTCATTTCACGAAAAACTCGCTCAAAATTGGTGTACATCTAATAAATTAAAGCTCAACCAAGAGAAAACCCAAAAGCTCACTATACATTCCAACAGACACATAACTACAGGTGCCCATGTGAAACTCTTAGGTATTTATCTGGACGATAACACATACAACAACTAAATCTGAAGTTCGCTAGCACTACTTTTCTTTTCAGGAAACTAAAAGCTTTTATTGATTTTTAACACACTGAAAAACACTTGTTATTCTTTCTTTTACTCAAAAATGAATTATGCAGTTGTTTTGTGGAAAAATTCCACCGTGCAATAAAAGCTTTTCGACAACAAAAGAAAATTTTAAGAATTATCGTAAATGCCAACTTTAGAGAACACAGTCAACCTATATTTATTAGAGAAGGCATTATGCCTCTTCCTTCACTTTACATATATTACAGTTTGACTAAAATCCATCCTACAATTTCTCTACCCACTCTTATTACCACGAACACAATACTCGTTCTGCAGTCCTTCTGCTACAGATTAGTAGTAAGTAAAAAAAACTCCTTCAGTTTAAATCTGTATAATGATATACTCAGACAAATCAAGCAACCTAGTTGATTTTAAATCTAAAATTAAAAAATGTATTTAAAAACACTTTTTATTCTGTAGAAGAATACTTAAGAATATCTACTAGCTTTTTTTCTAAAAAATTGCTAATACTTTTATTTTGAAAATCAACCCCCTTTTTCCATCTTATAATCGGACGCCTCTTACTAAAATCAAATGTGGTTACGTCTAAAGACCACCACATATTGACCACCAAAATTTCAAAATATTCGGATATCAGATCGAGCGAGATATGATGGTGACTCCATGAAAAGTGGGACATACTGTATATAGCCATTATAATACCAACGATGACATACGGAGTTAAAAACATGTTAATGACAAAAATCAACAGAAGATGTCTGAGAAGAGTCAACTCAGAGACATCATCCTACTACTAGCAAAAAAAATAAAACTAAACAATACATCCTCCTCGTTGGATCCTAAAAGCTATATATGTGTTATAAATATACTCTTTCAGTGATCTATTTTTGTAAAACTCTTGGGTACAAATAATTGTACATGATTAAAAGAACTTAAATTTTATCAACATATAAAAAAACCGCTGCCCAAGGAATCACTACTTCCACATCCGGTTTTTCTACCCAAGTCACTCACAACGAAAAAAAATTGTATCTGGAAATAATTGTTTATGGAACTTTAATAACATAATATTTGAAATCCTCTACCCCAAAAACCTATAAAACGATACCCCACATCGGTAGTGGGGAGGCGGTGGTAGTGGGGGTGGATGAAGTAAAAAAATATTTGGAGGTTTCTGGTTCTTGTACACACACTAAATCACAATTTTTTTTCATCCCCTGTAATAATGGGGTGGGGGTGGTAATGGGGGTGGCTAATTCCAAAATTTTTTTTGAGACCTTAGCTTCTCTTTAATATACTAAATACCAATTTTCTGGACTCTTACCTGCTTAATTTACCTATTTACCCCAAATTTACCCCCATTTACCCCCAACCCTTCGATGGAACAAGATGAAAATATAATCTAGTTCCAGATCACGTTAAAATGCATACGTGTACCAAATTTCAAGTCAATATCTGAAACGGTTTCAGAGTAAACGTGCGCACAAAAAAAAGTTACAGACCGACAGACCGACAGACAGACAGAAATTTTTTTTTCGCTCAAACTTAAAATCTCGACGTTTCATGACATTCTAAGCCTATTTGAACAATAAAAATTTTTTAAAATTTTTTTGTCGTTACTATACTTCTACTGGATGTGGAAGTAATAAAAGATAAACAAATAAAAAATTGTAAATAATCCACGTTCTTAAGGCTCCCGTAACCGAGTAAGCGTTAGCAATTACTGTGTTACCTAATTAATGAAAAAAAAAAAGATACTTTTAATTTGAATCCCATGACCCTCGATCCCTTCGTTTTATGCTCTGTTCGTATGCAAGATACTTACTGCGTCCCGCATATCGTTTTATGATTGATCGTTTAAGATTGTCAAAGATCTGTCGCCAGTCAGAAGCAGTCACGTCAGAAGCAAAGTAAGCAGACATTGAAGCATCATGTGTGAAATAAACTTGCAACGACATAAACACAAAGGAACATAACCTTCAGGTTTACAGTTTTGACACAGTTCATATTGATTTGATGAGTACATTGCCAAATTTACTTTATAATTTATCCATCCAATAACACATGCCCACAAAAAAAAAAGTTGTCTGCGCCGGGGTACTGACAATACCTATCCCTTGTATTTTGTACCGCTGAACACGAATCTGATCTTGGTTTTTCCCCTATACGTCAGGTTTTTTTTTTAACAGCAAATAAATATATAAATGTCACGATTCAACACGACTTTTTTTGCTGTTAAAAAAAAACCGGACGTGTAGGGGAAAAACTAAGGTCAGATTCGTGTTCAGCGGCTCAAAATACAAGGGATAGGTGTGGTCAGTACCCCCGCGCAGACCACTTTTTTTGGTTGCCACTGTGCCACACTTAGTGTGGCGCAATCCCACAAAAAAAAATCATCTGCGCGGGGGTACTGACCACATCTGTCCCTTGTATTTTAAGCCGCTGAACACGAATCTGATCTTGGTTTTTCACCAGCACGTCAGGTTTTTCTTTTAATAGCAAATAAATAGACTTTTTTGCTTTAAAAAAAAAACCTGACGTATAGGGGAAAAACTAAGGTCAGATTCGTGTTCAGCGGGTCAAAATACAAGGGATAGGTATGGTCAATACCGCGGCGCAGACAACTTTTTTTTTTTGTGGGCCTGTGTAATTATTTCGGTGCAATATTCATTTTTGTCTCTAGTTATGAGAGTTATGAGACACCCTCAAACTGTGGATAGGATCTTTAGTTCATTCAAAAGTTACACTTCTTGAGGCTAACCTTGCATTTTGCGTACGACAAGATTTTTTTTCGTTGTCTAGGAAGGGAGGGAGGTGTCGATGTAAGTTTAAAATTGAGTTTTCGGTTCGGCGGTCACCCCATTTGGCCGCCATCTTGAAAGATAGGGTGTTAACAGTTTTTGCCATATATCTCCGTAACGGTACATTATACAAAAAAAATATAAAGAAGTTTTTTGTTTAGAATCGAATTCTCTACAACTACAGAACTTTTTGTCTTAAAAATTGAATAATTAAAAAGTTCTAACCCTTAGAAGATAAAAATTTGTTACAAAATTTTCTTTTAAGCGCTAAAACTTTTTTTATTCAATTTTAACAAAAAAATACATTATATGTTTTTTGTAGAGGATTTCGTAACAAATAATGTTCATTAATTTCCTTTATTCTGAAGGGTTCCACATCGCTGCGAACTGCCAGATCATGATGACAGTGACAGGTCAAAACTTGTTGTTTCTTCGTGCTTTTCAGGTTGTAATACTACATCAGCACCTTACAACATGGGTAAAATGAAGTTTATCAGAACCTTCGAGAAATATTCAGAGCTGACTTCAGGAGTTCCATTATTTTTCAATGAAGAAGTCGACCTCGCTTTGCTCAGTGTTGTCGGCGAACGTTTTTTTATAGCTCCATATGGTGGTGATAAAAAAGATGAAACTCTCGACGATATTCGATATAAACGACTTGAAAAACCAATTACCAAAAATAACTTCAATTTAGGCTCACTTCTACCAACACAAGATTCTGCACGCATGCAGACATAATGTAATACTATAACTTTTAATTTATTTACACTTTTTATGTACAGATTTTTACATTTACAAAAAAGTGATCCTCACAACACCATAAAGGCGTTTTCCCCGTTCATTTTACGTTTTTCTTAGTGTCGCGTTTTATAGCAATGCATCACTGTTCTCTAACTGTTGATTGTCTTGGAACACTAAAAAATATATCATTGGCAATTTTTATCGTCGTATTCTACATTTAGGCACAATGCAATATTTGTAACACATAATAATGTTATTCACTAGCTCATTAACCAAATAATAATACAATAACCAGTGCCGGTTTTAGATACAAATTGCCCCTAGGCCCAGGTAGATTCCGCCATATCTTCCACATCTGCGATATGAATTATCAGCGTCTGTAGAAAAAATTTTCCGCCAGGGCTTCCGCATGCGCGATAGGAATTATCAGCGTCTGTGGACAAGAATGCACGATGGGAATTATGCTCGTTACCGTCTAAACAGACAACTCATAGACAAACAAAGTAGGTATGGTGTGTACAACCCAACTATTAGTTAGAGCTCTAGAGCTTTTAGACCTTCAACATTCATTATTCATCATCTGTACTATCACACATACAAAGCTTTCATGCAAATTCAGATGGCGGAGGCAAATTAGTATGTTGCTGATTAGCATTACTCCATTCCTAGCAAATGTGCTGTAAGAATGAAAGGTGCCACTGTGCCAGGGATGTTCTGGTACAAAACTCGTCAATGTCTGATATATGCGTTCCTGCTACATACACCTTACAAATGAACTTCTCGATGGTTTTCATTGTTATATTCTTCAATGCATCCAAGTTTCCTGAAAGCATCAAGTACGTCTTTTCCTGCCATTGTACTTTTTTGCCAGTTTTACTTTTTTTATGAGAGGATCTGTAACACCACGTTGTGACAGAGCCTACAACCTAACGTTCCTTTTGTCTTTTCAGATCCTATGGCAGAATATACTCTGTTTATATTAATCATTCTTCGGTTTGTCTTCATACCCCTGACAATGTGCCTCAACATGGTAAGAACTTTGATAATCACAGTGCCAGTAGAAATACATGATTGATATTAGGTAAAGGTACTTTTTATTGTCAGAACTTCAACATTGTCAAATTCCATCTGTTAAAAACAAAACTATGATATTTTCTGGCTCACTGTGTAGTTTATTGAAATGGACTTTATTCGTTTTGAATAAATTGCTTGAAAATGTCCCAATATTACAATGTCGGGAAATATAGTAGTAATATATAGCATCGACGGATTAACAAGTGTTATTAGAAAAAAGAACTCATTTTGTTTTATTATAAAGGGTTTAGCCGAATAGGCCTGTGAAAATGCCCCTAAAAGAAATTATTGAATTTTTAAATTAAGAGAAGACAACTAGAAAAATTAATGGATCTCAAAATGTCTGCCATGTGAATAATAAGAAGAAGAAGATATCTATCATCAATTTATTAAGCCAGCTGAAATTCTCAGTGCATTTTTTAAGCCAAAATCACTGGGCGACAAAGCCCAAAATATTTTGAACCTAACCTAATTTTGCTGTAAACGATATGTTAGTAATTTTATCTAATAAAAGGAAAATGATTTTCAATTATAATATTGCAAAACATGTGCATGTCACGTCACCCGCTTTCTATTGCTCATTCTTGGAATTTAGGTATCTTCCTGTACTAGGGAAAAATTTTACGTCCCTTTTTAAAATTCAGACCTTACTTGTAGGTGCATTTTCACTATTTTATTTTATATTTGTTATTGATTTGGTGTTTGATTTCGCGGAAGGCGGTATCGGTACCGATTTTTGTTTCGAAGAAAAATATAATGCAATAAATTGACCAAAATCATTGTCGCCTAGTACATCAAAATTTCAATCACTGGGCGACTAATTTTTCCAAATTGAGGGTATTAATAACACAAAGACGCGTCTGTCTGAAAAATATCGTAGTAGCACCTTTTCAAAAAATGCAAAAGGGCACTTTCTATTTTTATTTACTTTTTTAAATTTGATTCGCGCCCAATATGACGCAACAATTTTTTCTGAGTTCATCTGGAAGATTTTTATGTTCGATAATTTTTTTTCGTCCATTACGTAAGTTGTAACAAATTTTTAATGAACAATTGTTTTTTTTGCAAAAATTCAGGATTGGATTTCTAGAATAATATTATAACAAATATTTTTTTACATTTAAGGGAATACTTTTATGCCCACTTCATATAATTTCCTTTAGGGGCATTTTTCATATGCTTATCCGGCTAGGCCTTTTGTATTTGACAGTGTATTATATTTTATTCAATTGAAAAATACAAGTTTTTAGGGTAAAATTAATATTAAGAATGTTATCTTTAATGTAAGCAACATTTTCAGTACATATAAACATGTCTTTATAATTTATTTTCCGTCTTGCACCAAATAAAATTTCATATCGACACTAACAAGTTTTGTAACCAAAAATATTTAAATCAAAGCATTAAGTGATCGTGGCTAAACAGTGTATCGTTAATATCAATTTTGATTTATTGTGTACCCGTTGGATCACATAATAAATATATGAGTATACACTACAGATAATTGTAAAATGATGATAATAAATGTCTGTTGGTGTTTTGTCATTTTCATTATTCGTTGTGGGCTGCACAGTAGTAACCAGAACCTAAACGAGCGTTTTTCGTGCTGGAGGTTTCGAGATAAGATCAGCGGCTACTCTTCATCTACCACAAAAAACTACCGGCGTGTTACAACACAGCGTAATAGCCTTAATATTAACATCATTAGGGTCTATTGTCAGAAATAAAATTATATTATTGATATTACATATACAACATAACAATCTTTCCGTGCTGGATAACGACTCTTGATTTGGGTTTTATTATAAGTTAATGTAATTTAAATAAGTGAGTTTTTACGTATTCTGATATATTGGTATTATGTAGAATAAAATATTTCGTGTTAAAATTAAATTATTTCATTTTCTTTTGGTTAAAATATAAAATATTTTGTAGTATTTGGCAAGCAGCTGAAATAAAATAATTTACGCTTATTAAAAATTAATATAATAATATTAATATTGTGTGACCAGATATCTCCACTGGGTCATGTGCAAGCATTTCGATATACCGGTGCCTCAAAAACATTATGACTGTTCCCCGGAAAATACCAACGACGTCATACCTACATGGGACATGCCGACCACACCTCGTCGTATACAATAAAACGGAAAATTTCTGTTTGCTGATCGGTGTATTTATCCCCAATGACACCAACGTGATTGCTCAAGGATACAGAGAAGTTGAGCAAGTACAAAGACCTCTAGAAATTGGCAGAACGTGAAATGCAATGACCATAGTCGTGCCAGTAATTATGGGAGTCCTTGGAACTGTCAAGAATGGTCATGACCGGAGTCTACAACTGCCTGGTCAACCGAGCGCACAAGAAATGCAGAAGATCGCACTATTGGGAACAGCACATATCTTAAGGAAAGTATAGGAGTAGGAGTCTCTGTGGCCCCTTGTTGGGTCTCCCAAAAACTCGGAACGGACTCCAACAGAACCGAATCTCAAACGCTCGCAAAGAATTGGTGAATAATTTCCAGCTGCGGCTGGATATTGTTTTGGACAAAATCATTAATGGCATATTAGTAAACTACCCTTAATCTGAATTTTCCAGGAAGAACCTCTAACGGTCTGAGGTTTAGCATGCACTATGAACTTACAAATTTTGAGCAAAATCGTTATAACCGTTTTTGAGAAAATTGAGATTTTCTATTTTTTGGGATCCTTGAGATATTATTTGTAAGCGAACTCTAGATTTCGAATTTAAATGAAATCGGTCAATTGGTTTCGACGCTATAGTAATGGTGATATATGAAAAAACACACAGATATTTTTTCTAAAAAACTTTTTTAGTATCTGGGACTGACATAATATCAAAATTTGTCAAAAACTTGAAGTCGAATATGTGGACGATAACAATATTTTCTTCACTCCTAGTATCGGTCGAAAGTAAAAAGTGTGATCCCAGATAGTCTTGGATTTGAATTCGGGGGTCATCTTAATAATGTGTGTGATGTGTTCATGTTATCTTCAGTTAAAAAGCTTAAAAACCAGTTGAAAATCAGTCTTTCATTTTGTTTTCTAAACACACCCAAATCTACCAGGAATGTTTATTGACCTTTTCTGGTCTCGTCGGGTTGATATATCTGTCTGTCTGTCTGTTGCCAGGATCGATGCTGATAAGTTGAAAACAACTCTAAAATAAATTAAATAACACAGCCCCACAAAAAAAAGTTCAGACCAGCGAACCAGATCCATGTATCCCTATGTATTTTCGGTCGCCGAATCCGAATCCGAGGCAAAAAAATCGTACACCCCAAAATCATTAGCTAGAGCCAAAAAACATCCCTGGAATGGGGTAAAAAGAAGATTAAGCTACGAGAATAGTTATTACATCTTAATCAACCGACTTATACAAATTAAGGTTAAACAGCAGCGTACATACAATAGATATGAAACACACCCCCAGGGAGTGGCGAAAACTAGCCCCCATGTATAAAAAAATCCATCCAAAATAGCAATGACTGCTGAAAAGGCTCAAAAAGTTTTGTTAAAGTGATAAGAAACTGCATCAGGTCCGACGTAATCTTCATGAACTGCCCCTATAGGGTTGAGTTTAAAGGACACAAAACAGGAAAAAACGTAAAATCCAACAGGATTTCTATTTTGCGTAGTATTCTAAAATAGAACTAGAAATTTACGTACCATCAACGTCCTACAGTGTCAACCCTCAGAGGGTGTCAAAACTATCCCCTGTGTAAGATTTAACCATAGAAAGTTACAGTGACTTCTACAAAAATTCGAAACACCTGCGCTGTGTGGAAGTGAGAAGAAACTAGAGTGTGTTCGACGCTGTGCTTGAAAATCACCCCCACGGGGTTGCGACATGCCATCCCTATATCCGTAGGATGCTGGAAAAACAGAGAGAAACTAACCGGATTTACATTTTTATGGATGCTATGATTGGCAAAAATCGTGTTGCATACTTCCAGCATCCTACGGATATAGGGGTGGCATCTCGCAACCCCATGGGGGTGGTTTTCAAGCACAGCGACGAACATAGTCTAATTTCTTCTCACTTCCACACAACGCAGGTGTTTCGAATTTTTATAGAAATTATTGTAACTTTTTATAGATAAATCTTTCATACCATCTGAGGGTTAATACTGTAGGACGTTGATGATACGTAAGTTTCTAGTTCTATTTTAGAGTACTACGCAAAATAGAAATCCTGTTGGATTTTACGATTTTACTTGTTTTGTGTCCTTTAAACTCAGGGGTGGTTATTCTCAACTCTATAGGGGCAGTTTATGAAGATTACGTCGGACCTGATGCAGTTTCTTATCACTTAGACATTTCGAGCTTTTTCAGCAGTCATTACTGTTTTGGATCTATTTTTTTTATAAATGGGGGCTAGTTTTCGCCCCTCACTGGGGGTGTGTTTCATATCTATTGTATGTACGAAGCTGTTTAACCCTAATTTGTATAATTCGATCAAGCGATCGTAGCTTAATATTCTTTTTACCCCAGTCCAGGGGTGTTTTTTGACTCTAGCTAATGATTTTGGGGGTGTACGATGGGTCTGGTTCGCTGGTCTGAACATTTTTTTTGTAGGGCTGTGTAATTTTAATAATATTGTATAAGTACTTATACATCTATTAAAAATGTATGTAAAAATTGCCCTTCAAAAACCCTAAAAACAGTTAGATCAAACCAAGAAAATTAACCACCCAGAATAACAAAATGTGTAAATTCATATTTTCCATATTTTTAGAGTAACCCAATCTCGAATTGGAGTTCACCTCCTTGAGTTTTAGTTCATCCTAATCGTCCAGTCTGAAAATATAAAAAACAATGCATCCTCCAGGGTAATCAATAAAGCTGAATAAAGTATTAATTGTTTCCCTACTATATACCGCAAATTACGTAATTTAGTTTTTTGTGAAAGTCATAAAATGCGAGTTTGAAAGACTTAGCTCATTTTGCTTCCTGAAGTTTACGATGTGCATTGGGTTATTGCGACTATGAATGCCCACGTAGAACATATCTTTTTTGTTTACTTTTACGGTCGCAGGCAGTATGCAGATTATGATATGTAATTAAAATCAAATCTATACGGGTAATGCTATCTTTGTGTTATTATATGGATGATTTGTATTTCATCCGAAAATCTTTAAGGACAGATGCGCCCTTAAAATTAGACCATCACAAAAGTTATAATAAAAGCCAAATAGAGCGAGCGTAATAGTATATTATTCAGCAAGGGTATAATGATTTCTATTACTCGCGGTACGAGCCGAAGGCGAGTATCGTAAATCATCCGAGCGTGTAATAGCCATTATATGCGAACTTTTTTAATCGTTTAAAAGTGAAAAAATAAAGTTAGCTTACAATAAACGTTTTAAACGTCCAACAAAAACCTGGGCTCTCCCTTGGAAAAAATGGATTCGCCCATTGATTATGAATATTCCTAGCTCCTGATTGATCAAAAGTGCGTTATAATGAGATTATATTCATAATACGTTAGGTTGGAATTATGACTACCATTGTTCGTTAGTTGTTACATGTGTTATGCAAGGATTATACGATAGTCGTGGATAATAATATATTATTCAACGAGTATATAATGACGGATATTATTTACGAGGGTAAAGTATAAGACACGAGCCGCAGGGGAGTGTCGTAAATCACCAGAGTGAATAGTAGCCATTATATGCGAGTAGAATACTATACTTTGTCTACGACTATTAAATATTTTTTATTAAATTGTTTACTGAAGAAATTAATTAATTAATTGATTATATTATTCTTTTTGGGTAATATGAAGAATTATTGTAAATAACGTTGACGTTTAAATTTAATTTGACAAACCGTTCTTTTGACACACAGCGGCGTACTTAATAAAATTTAAAAACTAAATTGTATGTTAAAAAAGGATCTGTTTCTGAAACGTTAAATAAAGTTATCTATTCATAAATTTCATAATAACAGTAAAATTGTTCACACAATGAGCTCATTTAGTGATATATACTATAATTTATTTTTGCATTTTCCGTAAGTATTTAAGCCGTTTTCCGTAAGTATTTTCCCGTAAGTAATTTAAGTGTATAGTAAAAAAAATAGTCCGCTAGCGTTATTATTAACATTTGATTTCGAATTTTTAACATATTTGAAACGGCCGACGGCGCGGAGCGAGCATTTGTGATGTCACACCACTCCACTGTTTCTATGAGTTACGCGGTTATATTCAGTTTAGAAGCTCTCGTGGTACACTGTGCGGGTTTACGTTATTTAACTTATTTGATTCTGTTATTTTTTATACAAAAAATATGTGTTCTCTAGAAAATGGACACGTTAAGGCTGATTCCAACATTTTGCCGTGTGTAGACATTTTTATGGTTATGGAATATTTTAATAACAATAAAGATTACATAAGTGCTGAAATGAGGGGAGTCAGATTACCTAGGTAGGTTAACTAGATAAATAGTTACTTTAATAAAGTCTGCCGAATTTATCTGACGTTTAGGTCGGTCAGACAAAATTACGGCGATGACGCTGTTGGTTATGTGCAAATAAAAGGTATTTTATAATACACATAAGCTCTTCAAGCTTATTATTATACAATTTTTAATAATAACCTATTATAATAGACTTACGTTAAAATGATCCTCACATCAATACTTCGTCCCTTTATATTATTACCAACAAATTTCTCCCTGTGCATAACTGGCTGCCACAAATTCCTAATACTTTCATCACTTGGTAATGAAATAAATATTTTATTGGGACACTGATGTATTTTTGCAGTCTTGAACTATACAATATTTATATAACCCCTTGTTTTTATCCATGTTATTAACGAAATACAGAACATTTAAAAGATATGAAATAAATTAGCACGTCCGTCGTACGTGCCGTATGAAACTATATGGGCACAGGTGAACGGTCGACCGCCGAGTGGTGTGACGTCACACTGCGTTTGTGCGCGCTCAATTTTCATTATTTATTTTGAGAGAGAAGGAGTTGAAAAAAAAAAATCTAATATTTTGCACATTTACTAACTACTACTTTCGAAATATGAATTTTAAAAAAATGCTAAATGAGCCCATTGTATAGCTATGACAGTTAACGAATAATTCCATTTAGCGTTTCAGAAACTTGCCATAAATTCTACTAAAAAGTTGCGAGATTGCACTCAAATTGAAGAAGTTCCTGCCAGTGATTAATCATTAATCACTACTAAATAGTGATTAATAATTAATCACTACTAGATAGTGATTAATGATCAATCACTGTTGGTAGTGAATAATGTATATAATTATGATCGAACAAATATAAGTATAATTTGTGCTGTTATCAGTATGATTTAGATCTCATCCGGCGCGGTAGCTCAATCTGTTAAGTGTATTGAGTGGCAAATACGCTGATCGACTGCCTACCGCGCTCTGGGTTCGACCCCCAGCCCCGGTATTGACAACACCGGTGGGTGTGGATTAGGGTGGCCCATCTCTATAGGGGGTAAATTTTTTTTGCGTATTTTTTAAGTCTCACCCCACGAAAATATACTATTATACTAGGAATAATTTATGTCAAAGTTTCAGATAATTCGGTGAACGGTAACCCGTGCCGCATTCAGGTAGACATTTGTAGATAAGATTTTATTACGGTAACCCGTCCCGCATTCAGGTAGAAATTTGTAGATAAGATTTTATTACGGTAATACACTTAAATTTTACTTAAAATACAAATATCTACCTCTTTTCTCGTAATGTTTTATTGGTGTAATTATTTCCTAGAAATTATTTGTTTTGGAAGTTTGGAAATATAATGCACCTACGGTAGGTTTTTATGTCAGTTTGCAATTGTATTTTACAGTGGTGACATTATAAGTTCTAGCATACGTTCCTTTTTGAAAAAACATTTAACGATGGCTGATGTTAGATCCTTACGAAAGGATACTTTCATTTACTTAGTTGGACACTATTCGTCACAAATCATTGGCAATAAATTACCGTCTAATAGACAAGTATTACAAGTGCTCTTTTATAACATTCGTGAAGTGAAACTAAGTGTACATGAAAGTGCTAAATTAACAATAAAAGAGGTGTCAGTTTTTTGGGATAAAGCTCGCATTCCGACACGTCAGGATTTTCATTGTGTTAAACAACTAGATAAACTTTATGCAGAGTGGAGGAACTTACAAAAATCGGCTAAAAGGGACAGTGCGGGAGGTAAAGAAAAAAATTTCGTTGAAAAATTGGACGATCTCTTTGACATTTCTCATGCAAATGCATTGGAGTTGATGAAAATAGATGAAGATAAGCAGTTTTTAATTAACCAAAGAAAAAAGGGACGTCCTGGATTTATGCATGGTATTGATTACCAACTTGCTTCTCAAGAAAAATCAGCTGAGGAGAAATTACAGAAATTATCCGAACGAATGCAACGAAGTCAACAAGAAAAAGCTAGATTAGAGGAAACAGTCACCTGTCCATCATCAAGTAGTAATTCAGCCGACGCCAACGAAAATGAAGATGAAATAATCGAAGCCCAAGAAGAGTTGTTACAAGACCAGCCTGGCCCGTCACAGCCAAAAAAGAGGAGATTGTATGGAACATGTAACATCATCACACCAAAAATAGCCGCTGCATTTGATGCTTGCAAAATAAGCGACAGGTATGGAGTCCATATTTTGACGGCAGTAGCAGAAGCACTAGGACATGACACCACATCTTTGTCCATCAGCAGAACCACACTTCAGCGCTTTAGACAACGCATCTGCGAAGAAAGAGCTGAAATATTAAAAACTGCCTTCGGTAATTCTGAATTGCCGGCCCCAGTCATCTATTGGGATGGAAAACTTTTACCTTCTCTCACTGGAATGGGAAATATCGATAGACTTGCTATCTTAGTTACTAGTGGAGATATTGAACAACTACTTGGAGTACCAGCTTTGCCCAATTCAACTGGAAGAGAACAGACTGAAGCAGTTTATGATGTGCTTTGTGAATGGAATTTGGACGAAAAGGTAATAGCTTTGTGTTGTGATACAACAGCATCAAATATGGGTTATATAAATGGGGCAGCCACACTGTTGCAACAAAAATTAGAAAGAGATATTCTATATTTTCCTTGTAGACATCATATTTTTGAAGTGGTTTTGAGAAGTGTGTTTGACACAAAAATGCCTTCCTCATCTGGTCCAAATGTGCCACTATTTAAACGTTTTAGGGAATTTTGGCCTAAAATAGATCAAAATAAACTAAAAACTGGATTTCAGGTATCAAAAATTAAACACATTTTACAACCAGTTAAAGCCGAAATTGTAAAGTTTCTAAATGCAGCTTTAACTTTGCAACAGCCTCGTGATGATTATAAAGAATTTTTAATGCTTTCTAAACTTTTTGTTGAAGAAGAACCCACTCACACGACATTCTATCAACCAGGGGCATTTCATCATGCACGTTGGATGGCCAAAGCCATTTACTGTCTAAAAATATTTTTTTTCCAAGATCAGTTCCAACTAACTAAAAAAGAAAAAATAGGTATTGAAGATATATGTCTCTTTATTGTAAAGGTTTATGTAAAGGCCTGGTTTACAGCGTCATTTGCTAGTAAAGCACCGCTTCATGACTTAGACTTTTGTAAAGAACTCATTAATTATCAAAATATTGACAAAGAAATATCTCAAGCCGCAAGTAGGAAAATAGTGAACCATTTGTGGTACCTTAATTCAGTAAATGTTGGCTTATCTTTCTTTGATGACGATATTTCAGTTACCACTAAAAGAGAAATGGTTAAAGCTTTGAATAGGAAAGCACCAAATCAAGAGGGTATTAAACGACTTATGATTAGTAACATTACTGACGTTGAAAACAAGGAAATTCAGGACTTCATATGCGAGAACACTAAACAGTTTTTTCAAAAATTAGGTTTGTCTATGGAATTTTTGGAAAATGATCCAACAACATGGAGGGAAAATGAAAGTTATACCCGATGTTTCAATATTGTAAACAAAATTAAAGTTGTAAATGATGCCGCTGAGAGAGGAATCAAACTTATTACTGACTATAATGACATTTTAACAAAAAATGAACACCAAAAACAGTTTTTACTCCAAGTTGTAAATGATTATAAATCACAGTTTCCAAATGTAAAAAAAGAAACCCTGTCGCATGCTTTGGCCTAGTGCAAAAAATATTGTTTTTATTACTATATGTCTTGTAGATTTAGAATAATATTTGGTACTATGTATGAAAAAAACGTTTCATAATAAAATACACAAAGATAAAACGAGAGTTTTATGTCAAAAACTTCTAGTCTAGTTTTCTTAGACTACGAATTTACAGTAGTATGACACATGTCATAGTCAAAACAGATAATGTCTTGTATGACTTGATTAGTCATTCTAAAGATAAATGTTGCTGATAAAAAAAAAAACAATGCATCAACCAAAGAATGTACATAATTCCATTTACTTTTATTATTGCATAATAGTGCATTCTGCGGCACCCCTTGCCTTCAATTTGCCTCAATAATATTTTGAGGGGACTGTTTTTTCTTCAAATGGAACCATTTGCAGGGGTGAGAAATAAAAAATTTCGATTTCGAAAAAGATGGGCCACCCTAGTGTGGATGTATGTCTGCGTTTTTCCAAATGTGTAACCCCCTTCCGCACAGCCTTGGCTATGGATTTGGGGGTTGTCTACTATCTGTGGTGTGTTTATGTTTATGTGTGTTTATGTTTATGTGTGTTCATCCAAAAATATTTAAGGAGAGATGTGCCCTTAAAATTAGACCACCGGAATAGTTATAATAAGAGCCTAATATAGCGTGCGTAAAAATTATTAAAATCAAATATATACGAGTTATGCTAGATCTATGCTATTATCTATATTTAGATCTTATCCGAAAAACTGTAAAGAAGGAGACTACTTTAAAATTGGTCCATCAGGATATATATCTTTGTACTATTATAAGGGTAATTTAGATCTTATACAAAAATCTTTTAGTAGGGATGCGCCCTTAAAACAGGATCATCAAAAAGTTATAATAAAAGTCTAATAGAGCGTGTGTACATATTATTAAAATTATGGTATTATTGAATGTCATTCATTGGACGTTTAATCTGAATGTCAATAGTATTGCTTGCCTATCTTGGCATACATTAGCTGATTTTTGATTGCATATAAAACGATTTTCCCTTACATTTACAGTATCGATTCAACGCGGACGTGATAGTGGAAATTTACAATCAAACCGTTAACCTTGCCTCTACACGTTTTATTTTTGCCAACTTTTTACATTACGCTGACTCGACTTTTGTATTTGTTATCAGCTGTTATATTAGATTTTATTTTAATACAGTCGACCAGATATCAACTGCGCGCAAGTAAATATTTTTAAATAGTTTAGAATGTTTTTACTTTTTTTGCGCTATCGTATTTGTGTGGATTTTTTGTACAAGGTGTTCAATGTAATGCATTTCGATTTTCTCGGTGGTTCTTAGATAAATTATAATTCAGATGACTTTTAGGTGTCGCTTTCTGGAAGAATCCGATGCCACCAAGAAATCAACAGTTGAACATCAAGGCAAAAAGTTGCCAGAAAAATAATTTTCTTGAAAAATTCAAATTGGCGGATTTTTGTATTTTTTTTTAATTGACTGTAAGCGAAGGTAATAAAATGCAAGTAAATAAATATCACTTCTGGTTTAGCTAAACTGACATCCATTGAAATATAATACTAATAATAATTTTGTAGATATAAAATTATTTCTGTATTTATTACTGTTATTTTTTATTTTCTTTTTCTTTAACAATATTACATGTTTTGAACATGAATAAAACTGCAAACACTAATTTAGTGTTATCTTAACACATACCTACTAGGATTATTCCACTTGATTGACATTTGTAAAACAAGACGCGTGAATCAAGAATGACTGTGAATTCTAATTCACAGTATTGGGTGTAAATCGGAACTTATGTTGAAAACTAATTCAACCATTTGATATTAGATATTCAGAAAGAGAATTTTGAAATAAACCTCATTTCCGGTTAAATCGGAAGTGATATTTAAAATTTACATGCAATTTTTACTTCTCTTTAATAGTTAATTAAGAAATTTAAAAAAAAATGCGCCAATTTGAATTTTTCAAGAAAATTGGTCTCTTGGATATAATTTTTTCTTTGGTGCTCAATTGTTTGTTTTTTAATAAAATCGGATTCCTAGGAAAGTATCTCAAAAGATAGCGTAAAAATCCGAGTGTAACGCATTCACGAAAACACTCTGTACATTCCCTAAAAATTTAGGGTAAGATCTAAATCACCCTCTTCTGGGTTATGCTGGTCGATACAAATCTGTTGGGAGCTGATAGAATTCGTCATTTAGAACCTATTTAGCTACACTTACCCTAGTACAAAGGGTTACGGTTTTCGAGTTGTTCGCCAATTTGTTCTTTTTTCCGGAAAAATCCTGTAGATCCATAGTTATACGATAATTACGTAATAATGAGATGTGTTGTCTCTATTCTTTTAGTTTATTCCCTTGCTTTAATGTGTATTTTTTTTTATACGTTAACGATTACCTAAAGATGAAGTAAAGACTAATAATGCCATTTTAATTTCGCAAATAATGTTAATATTCTCAATGTCGTGACAAGTTATGGTTTTTCAGGAAAGTGCATGAAAAAAATATAGACCCCAAGAGTTTTCAAATATTTTTAAAAGTTTCTGTAATTTGTGCCATTTCGAACGGTAAAAATTATTTCAATAATAAACGGTCTATAAGAGAAAAAAAACTGGTTAAGTGTTCTGGTCAAATGGAGGAATCACATATTTTTTATATGGAAAACTGAACTTCGCCATTTATTTTCGTAAAATTTTGGAAAGAAAAGAAAATATTATGTAATTATTGTATATTCCCTTACGAAAATAATAAAGACGTTTATTATTATTCTCATAAATTTAAGAAGTCAGTAACACCCACCTAATTTGGGATTCTAAAACGAAAACGAAAAAACTTTGTATGTGGAAATAATTGTTTATGGAACTTTAATAATATAATATTTGAAATCCTCTACCCCAAAAACCCATAAAACGATACCCCATATCGGTAGTGCGGTGGGGGGTGGTGATAGGGGGGTGGTAGTGGGTAGTGGGGGTGAATGAATATTTTGAGGTTTCTGGTTCTTGTAGATATACTAAATCACAATTTTTTTTCATCCCCTTTAATAAGGGGGTGGAGGTGGTAATGGGGGTGGCTAATACCGAAAATTTTTTTGAGACCTTAGCTTTTCTTTTATATACTAAATACCAATTTTATGGACTCTTACCTGCTTGATTTACCCATTTACCCCAAATTTACCCCAATTTACCCCTCAACCCTTCGTCGGAACAACATGAAAATATAATCTAGTTCCAGATCTCGTTAAAGTACATACATGTACCAAATTTCAAGTCAATATCTTAAACGGTTCCAGAGTAAACGTGGGCACAAAGAAAAGTTACAGACAGACAGACCGACAGACAGAAATTTTTTTTTCGCTTAAACTTAAAATCTCGACGTTTCATGACATTTTAAGCCTATTTGAACAATAAAAATTTTCGTCGTTACTATACTTCCACTGGATGTGGAAGTAATACATAAACAAGGTTTACATTACTAATAATTTTATTATCATTCCTGTTCGAAATGAAAGCCCTGATTTCTGATCCATGCGCGGACACTACGTCTTATTTTTCATCAATTATAACATAGTTTCTTTTGTCATTTAGACGAAGGATTCATTGATCAAATGGTCTCCAAACGTGGTAGTCCAATGGTGTTATGTCTGGGGACCTAGCAGGCCATGGTATTGAACCACCTCTGCCGATCCAGCTATAAGAAATAAGATGAAATACGCTGGGCAACCGTCAAGCTGGAAAATGGTAAAGCAGCCATTACAACTGATTAACTTAAAAATGTGGGCAAATTAACGTCAACAAGTTCGACGCAAAACAAAGCGGGACTTCAAGAATAGAACCGTTCGGGCATGCGCAATCAACAAATAATGTTTTGGTTATTTCAGAACCGATTCGGAATTTAACGTTCTGTGCTTTGGTTTTTTTCAAAACTAGTTCATAACCATTCTAGAACAGTTCTCAGGAGTTCGAGCTTTTAGCTGATACGGTTCGGAATCGTTCGGAACTAATTTCTTGGCACATGCGCTGTTCATTTCTCTGCATAATTGCCCGCATAAAAGGAGCTACTACTTGTTGCTTTAAAGTGCCTTAATTTACTTTTTACTCAGATCGTCTATTATATTGATTAAGAATTGGCATACCTGCTTAGATCTTAAGTGAATCTACTCTAGGAACTTCATAAATTGATTTAAAATTTACAAAAAAAAAATCTAATCTAACTAGTGCACACAAATAATAACTACACACGTCACAGAGACGAATTAAAGGAATATCAATATATTCGGTAATGTCAATAACCGCGATTTCGATTTGAAACCCCTAACTATTCAGTATGTGCTCCGAAAAATATTAATTTTCGCAACTTATTTTTACAAGTGAATAAGTTTCTTGTTAAAATTACAATTTGATATACTGTCAAATACTGTACGTGCATCTCCCCCCTCCCCCCCCCCCCACCGATCCTTTAGGACAATATTTTTCATACAGATTAAAGCCTAAAGAACAATTCTAGACATGTCCTAAAAAAAAACTGCTTGTACTTTCAAAATGGCGGCTATATGTAAAAAAAACTGATGCAAATGTTGTTTTTGTCATTTAACACAAAACTAAAAAAGATAGAGAAAAACTTTCTGCACAGCAAACAAAGTGCATAAAATGTTCTACAATTTTGTTCCTATATAATAATTGGATAGAAGTTACCATTTTCCACATAAATGATTCAGCTCTTAAAATAAAATATAAAATTCAATATAAAAAGTAACACCTCATTCGCTTTCAGATTCACTATCGCTGACTCCTGATACATCGAATATTTCTTCCAAGTCTTCTTCCTCTACTGCTTCATTTATGATATCGTTATCATCCTCACTTTCGTCTATTATGATCTGATTTGGAATCATCTCCTGAAGAATTTCAGTAAGCGATTGAGGCAGTATTTTAACTGCTAAATACCAAAGAGGTTCTACATTTTCTTGCCATCCATAATGATTCCAAGGATTTGGAATATTGTGAATACCTTCGTCGGCTAATCGCCAAATACGTATTTGATAAGACAAGCTCTTGATGGTGGATTGAAGAAAAATCAACTTTAGAATCAATTGATAAAAGCAAATCTTTGTCACCACATTTCTGTCTAATGGCAATTTGGCGAAGCCATTTGATCCATACACGTGCAGCTAGGAAGGGCCCCCCGACTAAAAGTAAATTTAAATTTTCATTCAAATAAAAAACTAGATAAAATATGCATATGACATGATATACATTTGAATTTTATTTTTGTTGTGCATTTTATTTTTGTTTTTGAATATTTATATACTGGCGATTGTTCTTAGTAATCCAACCAACCCATGGTACAATGTACCAATCAGTTTAGATTAACGACAAATTTTATTTATTCGAATTTCGCGGCTCTTTACGTGATATATGTCAAATATTATCAAGCGTCTATGTCAGACGATTTACGTCCTGATATGTTGCGTTTTGGTTCATACCAAATTTTGAATGGTTCAAAACAGTTCTTGAATTAGGTCTTAGTGCACATTAGTTCTGCGCAATTTCAGAACAGTTCTGTAACCGTTCATTTTTCAGACCTAAAACAAATCTAATGAATACAAAAATCTTGAACAGGTAAACAAATGCGCACGCAGCCAAAACTTGACGAACGGTGGGCGAACGAAAGAGCCACCGACTCGTTTAACGCCCGAGTAACGGAGTAAACGACAATTTGCTTGGAAGTGAGCCAGAGATGCACTAGCAGAGTATTAATTTTGTCAATTTGTTTCTGTCAATCGTATTTTATTGCAATTCAAAAAAATTTCACGGAACCTTCGCGTGGCATATACTGTTCGAAAGAGAACGAATTGCAGAAGTTCTTTAAATTATTTGAACACCTTAGGTGGCTGTATTTTTTTCATAAACTTTTCTGAAAAAACATAACTTGCCATGACATTGACACTTTTGAGAAATTAAAATGGCATTATTAATCTTTACTTCATCTTTAGATAATCGTTTACATATTGAACAAAAAAAACCATTAAGGCAAGAGAACAAACTGAAAGAATAAAGATAACACCTCTCATTATTGCCTAATTAATGTATCGGGATTTTTCCAAGAAAATCCAAATTAGCGAATAACTCGAAAACTATAAGACTTTGTACTAAGATACTGTTGCGCGCAAAAAAAAATGGGACAAGTCTTATAACGTATTTTTGCTAAAATCTAGTTGCGTTCATCTGACTTTAATTTTTGTGACATTGTCAGTTATTTGTCAAAATTCATTGCAAGTGTGCAAATAGAGACAGATTTACATTAGAAAAAAATAGTTGTCCTTTTTTTTTGCTCACGACGGTACATGTGTCTAAACAGGTTCTATTCTAAATGACGTATATCAGCTCCCTAAAAGGACGTATATAACACCCTGTATATCAGTGCGTTTTTATCACAGCGCCATCGGTTTTGTGCGTACCGGCTTCATTCAGTTACAAAAACGACCTGCATGTTATTTAATTGTATAATCATGTACACTTCTGTGCAATAAAAATAAATCCCGTACACTTGAACAATCATTGATTGTGAAATGTCGTAAGTAAGGTATTTGGAAAAATGTTAATGATTTAATGATTTCGATTTAAAACAAATGTAAAAATTGACGTTGAAAAATTGTCTCCGAGATAAGGCCAGATTCTGAAAGCTCAAAACATTAAAAAGCGGCTTTCTGCATGGCTGTTTTGCTCGTGTCTGCCTGTGATAATTTTACTTCCACATCCAGTGGAAATTTTTATTATTCAAATAGCTTTCGAATGTCATGCAACGTCGAGATTTTAAGTTTGAGAAAAAAATAGACATAATTTAAACAAAACAGAATGCGGACTTGCTTATGTCCTTCTGTTAATATGGTCTCCTTGGCACTTACACAGTTTTTTAATTCCGATTTTCCTATCCTTCGGCTAGCTGTTGACCTCGATGCTAGATTTGTCATGGACACAGTGTCTACTGCTGTTTTAAACGGATTTTTCCTCAAATAGCCGAGGAGCGCTTTATCTTGAGCGAGATTTGAATTTCTCGGTCGGCCTGAACCGTCTTTTCTCTTTATGATACCTTCCTCCTCCCCACCTTTTCTTCACACTCATAACGGTACTTTTATTTAAGTGATAATGCTTAGCAACTGCTCTGATAGACCATCCAATTTTAGAGAGAATTAGAATTTTTTCATGTTCAGTTAATTTCGGCATTTCGAAAATATAACACTGACACTGACAAATAAATAAAGAATGGTTTAATATAGCGAAAAATAGGTATACGGGATTCTATTGCACAGAAATGTACTTGTTCTAAACCTATAGTTTATACTACAACTGTACCCAAACCGAATGGCCTATGCTTTGAATATGCTTTGATCCAGTTTATTCTTGTCAGTCACTATACGTTTTATAAGCAGATAGTAATTTTTTTATCAACTTGAACATGCGCATTCAATAAAAAATAACATCATCACCTACATCATTAGTTAAAATGAATTGTGTATATACTGGTTAAATAAAATAATAAAACAATTTCACGGTAGACATGTTGTTCAAGTGATGCAAGCTTGATTATTGCTAGTAATAGAAGAGAGCTTCCCATTGTTGCTGTGGCGCCCAGAAATTCGATTTCATCGAGTTCATTTGATCAGGCATTTCCATCTGTGATTTGAAATACCAGCGGGAGTTCCGTGGTACCAAGTCCACTGGCCCGCTACCGTTCGTTTCAGCCCATCTAACTACAACTATTAGTACCTGTTTACAGAAGATAATAACTGATAGGTTATTTATTTTCAAATCTCATTATGCGTGAAATTAAATTTAAACTGTTTTAGAAAGTAATTATCTTGTTTTAAAAAGAGCTTGTAAGGATTCCACGATAGATTTATCTTCGTAACAGGCATGCATGATCAAAAAAATTATTAGTAGATGTATTAACATAATTTTTCACTTATTATTTTTGATAAATTGAAATTGATATAGATGATAGTGCTGATACCGCATATCCTCGCTTAATAAGATGATGTCTAACACAAACATACGCCTATTGGCTCAGTGTTTCATCTTCAAAATAATTTGTTCTGTTTTGAAAATTTACACGATGAAATTAATTTTTATGTGGTACCGGTATACCAAGTGGGCGGGAACGATAATTCTATTCGTCTTATTATGCTTAACTGGATACGTTTACCATACTTTAGATATCAACTTATCAGGGATGATTTAGGTTTTTCTTTAAGAAAATCTTACAAATAAAATACCATGTGTTAAATTTCACTTTTATAGAAAAAATTAACCAAATGATTCAGGCTTGCACTGCCTTAAGCAACATAAACAAAGTTCTATGATAGTAAGAAATTCTACATGAAGATTTTAATAGAGATACCTAGTTTGGGTCCTATGGAAGTGAGAAGAGTGAATTTTAAATATTTGATGAAGATGATGTATAACTATTTTAAAGCGAATAACAAAAAATAAATGTGTTAGCAAAGGAGCAGGTTCCAATATGAGCCAATATCAGTATGATATAAAATTGTAATCTATTTGACTGGAATTCAGTGTTTTCTGTGACAGTTTTTAATAAAACAATTTTCATATTTTTTGTAGTGGCGCTTTTGTTAGGATTTAGTGAGGTGAGATAAAGGTACAAGATACAAGATGTTTTATAATTACAAAAACATAAAGTTCGTTAAAGGCATAATATCCATGTGCTATAAAATACATTCTTCTAATGCATATATTTTTCGGTGATATAAAATTGAAGAAAGTAAAGGCATCGATACATTGTTTTTGTTAGTCGGTATACACCATATAATAATAATGATTTATTTATATTCAAATGAATTACACTTATAAAAGTACAGTTTAGCTAAAACATATATCCTGAATATAAATAACAAATTTGCTGAAAGTTTCTACAAAACTTGACTTCTGAAAACTTGAAAGCTGTATCATAATAACATAATATATTCATTCACTTTCATTTCTAATGATCTTCATTATCTATTTTATCATTTATTGGTTTTGCAGTGCATTTAGTCTATGTAATGAAGGCAGAAATAGTGTAAATATTTCGTGCAAAGACGAGATTACACCCCCCCCTCCCCCGCCCCCGTTTTCGAGGGTGCTGAACATTATGCAAGTGGTGGGAAAAATATTTACTTTTAGCTCCAACCCCTCCTCATCTCTCAAACGGTGAATGAGGAGTGGTTTGAGGGACGAGGAGGCGTTGGAGCTAAACATGAATATTTTTCCCGTGATCAGCGACCTCGAAAACGGGGGATACGCGTTTGAACCGAATCATTTGAAAAAAAAATGATTTTCCACCTCTTGGGAGGGTTTAATCAACCCTCTGGGCCTGCTGTCTGGATTCCACTTACTCTATAATCCCCTTCCATATTACTTCAAATGTAACCCGTCGATAAATCACTCCCCAGACCCGTTTATATGTGAAAACATAAAAGGATCCATAAAAGGCCATTTCAGGGTGTTGGAGCGGGCAAAAACTTCTCCCACCATTTGCATCGTGTTGAGCACCCTCGAAAACGGGGGGGGGGGGAGGAAATCTCGTCTTTGCACGAAATATTTACAAAAAAGTCGTCTTCTAATACTTCACTACATATAGACTAATTGTCTTTTATGCAAACAAAATTGTACATATTTCCTCGTATTGTCATTTTAGAGAATTTATAGCTACCTAGAAGCTAATAGTCGTATCATCAGATATTTTTGTAGGGAAGTAACTTAAAAACAAATTACATTCTTTATTTCAGTGTTGATAAAAGAACCTTGGTAATTATAATTTGACTGGGAAACCAAAATTTTTCTTTAAAAAAAAGGTAAAAAAATCGATTTTTCGATTCCATTACATTCTACGTACAGAGTGGACCAAATTAGATGGGATCTGAGGTTTTCTCTAAAACTATGGCAGATAGACAAAAACCAATATAGGTGTCCTGAGCTCGATTTTCGAGAAACAAACAGTGGCGCAAACCGCGATCGTCTATCTTTTTCGAGTACCGAGCTACAAAACGTTTTTAGAAAATTGACATTTTTGAATGATCTATATCGTAATTACCAAGTGTCGAATCGAAAATAGAGTAACACATTTTTGAGTAAAATCTATTGCTGATAAGAAGGAAATTATACATGCTTCAGTTTTCGAGATATAGACATAATTTGTGTTTTTTTTTAAATGAAACACCCTGTGAATTATTTCATTATTCGATCACAACTTAATTTAGCTATCCAACGATCTCTAGAAAAAGTGATTAGTTTTAGAAAAATTTAATATATTTGTGAGGAGGCCATGGAAAACTATTAACAATATTTCTTATAATATAAAGTAATTTTGCCAAAAATAGGAAAAACTAGACTACAATAAATATTCGAATTGTCTTCCATTGACACCTATGCATTTTTGACCCCTTCTCCTTACAGCATTTCCAATTATGGTAGGAATTATTGTCTGATCTTGATGGCGATTTTTACAGTTTTGAAATTTTAATCAAAATTCTAATATTACCGAAGTTTCTCTAACTAAAAACAAGATCTGCTTGTAGATGATTTTTCATATTCTGTAAGTCATTAGATTTTCCCAAAATATATTGGAAGCATTACAAACCTTTCATATTGCATTATCAGCAAATATTGTAGGATATCCATGAATTGTTACGATTTGCTCAAACTAAGTAGTTATTTCTGTTATATTCAGTGGTGAATTGTATCAATTTAAACACAGATAGAACGTAAATTCAGTGAAGCTGTCTAATAAATAATATGTCGCAAGAAAAATGAAATACCCAATTTATAATATAAGCAATTAATATTAATGATTATTTCACTCATTAACGCTATAGCCAATGAGAGCCCGTTTTTCCACAACATTGCACCAATCAAACGTCATTATTAGTGGTAATTCAAGCTAGATCGGCTTTTGACAATACCAACATGCAAAATTTATCGCTCTAATTTCTTAGGTCGCTGCAGCGGCAAATATTGCGAAAATTTTTTGACGTTTTGTGTTGTCAAATGTTTTCGGCAAATAGGACAAATCGTGCTTTTAAATGTTATCTATAAATATCTTCTCTAGCTTATTACTAATTGTCAACGTAAATTGTAAATTGTAGTATTGTATTAATAACCTAAAAAGCCAATGCTGTGTGGAACTTTTATAGGTTCGGGACAAGTTATACACAGCTTTCAATGGCTTAATACCTAACGTAATTACAAAACACAACTGAAATTAAATTTAAATATCTACGAAGCAGACAAATCAGTTATTTCATGATAAATACACAAATGTAGGTACTTATGTATGGTAATTCATCAATCATCACAAAGCAGCTAACACTTATTTGGAAAATCACAACTCTGCAGTATCACTATATACATTATAATTCGTTGTACTTAAAGTCTCTCTACTTAAACAAGTAAATCTTAACTTAACTATTAAACTTCTCAAATTAGAAACAAGGATTAAATACATAAATATATATATTAATAAACACTTTAATATAATAATTCAATTCACTGTTTGGGCCAGTTAGCAGTTAAGCTAGCCTTAGAACGTAAAAGCGATAGATTGGTAATATGCAATTTGTGTGGTTTTCTCCATAATGTGATTGGTCGAAGCGTGCTTTGTTGTGATGACTAGTCTTATAAGTTACAGTACCTATGGTTTAACGTATATTGTTTTTCTTGATTGTCATAATTTAAACCTACTTTGTTTTTTATTACATGAGTCGCTTTGGAAATGCACTATTATGTGACGTAAATGACGAAATTGAAGATAAAGGTGTGTAATCTCTAAAAAGTAACAAGGAAACGTCTGAAGGCAATTAATTACTGAACATAATATTGAAGATGTACTTAATGAATTATTTATTCGTGAAATATTCTCACCAAATACCACTCGTGCTTCTAAATTTTATCTATAAATTTTTTCTCAAGCTAAGTTGCCATAAGGTTAATATAACTCGTGCAAATTGACAGTTTATTATCAAAGTTTAAATCCCTCCCGCTAAAGTGGTCGGGATTTATTATATTACCAGGCAACAACGCTTTCGAAAAAATTTTACCGATAAAATTTCAAGCACTAGTGATATTATATACGATAAAAAATTTCGTTGCACAGTCTATGAAATGTGTTTAATTAGTATATTACGTAACGAGAGTTGCAATCAGGGCAGGATATAGAGGGGGGTATGGGGATGTGTCAAACCCCCCCCCCCCCAACTTCGAAGCCGATTCGGCAAATCGGTCACCATTTGGCATTTGGCAATTATGTACATAAAATCATAAAAATCTCAAATCAATAAAAACTTAATACCATAAATAAATTATTACTTTTCCAGCAACTCTGTCTTGTATTTGACTTAAATCATCCTAGCTGGCAACAGCATGGCCAAATCTCCTTGTCTTTTTGTCTCCCAAAAATTAAATGACCGTCTAGTCGCGTCAATATAGAAAAGTTAAAAATTGAGATGTTTTCTGGCGAAGGACCAATCGGAATATTTTTTTTTTTGCAAATTGTTTATTGAGGTCTAAGGAATATTAGTAAAAAGAAAAAAACTGGCCGCTGGGACTTTTCTATGAATAAACTAGCAACTTCAAGCACTAAACAAATTAAGTAAATTTGTTAATTTGTTATCTCAGAAATTATTTGACAAAACCGACTGAAAATGTATACTCGGGATCGGGATCTCGAGATCGCTGATTTGATTTTGAAGTGAAAATTGGAAAATTCAAGGTTGGTGGCTATGGACTATAAAAACGCGATATATTTTTTAATATATTTTTAAGGCAATTATTATTGTTTTCATTTAATATGTAATTTTTAAGATTGAAAATAATGGTCTTAAAATAGTAAATATTTAGTATACAATTTAAACTTCGTTTACGTGCATTTTTCGTGGAAATTACAGAAGTAAAAAGTGTTTTAATATTGTAAGGAAAAAAATGTTAAAAAATTAAGAACTTTTTTTTCATTATTTATTTTTACACAATTATAAAAATTGTTTACTTAAAAAATATATAAATATATAAATTTAATAAAAATCATTCTTTAAAATAATTTCTTTCAGTTTCATTTGAGTTGTCTATAAATGAAAATATTGCTCCTTTTGTTCTTCATCTTTATTTCTTTCTTCTTCTTGAACATCGCCGATTTCATTATCGTAAAATAATTTATTCAACATATTATTGAGATAAATCTCGTCTCTTCCTATTGAAAAGTTTGGTACTAATATTAAGGAGGTACTAAGGAGGCTGTCTTTACCATCTTTACCCGGGATCAAGAAAGTCCGCTGTATTTAAAATTTGTATGCTCTTTGAACTAATTAACAGTAAAATTAATTCAGTAGCGGGTAATTAAATTACATCTATTTAAAATCTTTTTACTAAAAAAATTTTGAGTGATTTACCAGAATATTTTTAAACATTGTTACTTTATTTAAATAAAGTAAGGTTAACCCACAATTGGGGTGAAGTAGAGTTACCCATAAATCGATGAGTAATTGCATTACAACTCGATTTGTGTACTATATCTTTCTACGATCTCATTTATTCCAATTAAATAAAACAGAAAAGTGAAAACTTTATCAAACCACTAACCAAAGTGATTTGATGATAGTATTCGTCCAAACAAGCAAACTCGTCTCTTGTGAATATGGGCCTTAAGGGCCGGCAATTTATATTGCGGGCCTGTGAAAAATTGAACGTATTTCATCGTAATCAAATCACTAGGTTCTTCGGTTTGACTGCACTTGTAGGTGAAAGGATTGCATTGATACAGTCGGCGAGAGTTGTCTCATTGAGCGCTGCGGTGCGCGCACTCAGAAAAGAAAACCCGAGTCGCATTGTAATCAAACCTGCCAAAGTTTGTGGCAAATGTTTTCAATTGTCCAAAAATGAAATAAACATAATTGGCGGGAATTTTGAAAGAGGGGAGGAAGAGTCATTGGGGCAATTATGAGCATAAAATCCAGGTTTACACTGTAAATGTCGTCAAACAAGGAATTCAAGCCAAAAACTATCGCCTAAATTTTTACATACTCCAAACACCCTATAAAACATTATATTATCATCGGAGAGAATTTTTCTTAAAATCAACCCCACCAAAATTACCCCATTGGGTAGTAGAGTTAACTATATTGCCGTCTACGATTCACTCCCAATGGGGTAGTTTTTTTGGGGGGGGGGGGATGATTTAATGGGGCGCGTGCGCCGACGTCACAGATTTTGAGACCTTAGGAAAAACAAACAGCTGTCATTGAAAAATCCGCCGATTAAACGTGTTTCTTTAAAGTGAATTTTGCAGTGTTTGTGCCATTTAAGAACTTATTGTTGGATTATTTAACATCTACAACTATTCTTAATACTGTTATATAAACAATTTTGTTCATCAGGATGACGGTTAGTTCGTATTTTGCAGAATTGTCTCCTGATGTAGAGGTTAGGTATACGGCTGCCATCGAATTAAATCCTTATATTTTGAGAAAAAAATACTTTAGTACAAATATTGATGTATTTCCAAATGTTACACATAGGGATGTTGCAAATTACTTGATTTTTGAAATAATTACGTAGACAGAAGGACGAATTCAAGGCATTGAGAAGTCTTGAAGCTGTTTGTGGTTAGGTGAAAGAAGTACTCTGCAAGAAATTTGCAGCAAGCTTGTTACAACGGTAAGAATTAGTTATCAACCATTTGTTTCATATATGCTTGCCTAATTAAATGTTGTTTTATAAATAATTACTAATGCAGAAATTAATTTTTCAGGATATGAACTCATCATGAATAAAAGCCATTGACTCCTTGGACTATTGCAGATTCAGATGGTTCCTTAATGCTCACTGGGATTGTGTTGCCAGTCTAGACAAAACATGTTCAACACTTAACAGGAAATCTTTCCTTTTAGTTTAACCGCTGTAAATTTTGTGAAAAAGTCACTTTATAAAATAAACAATGAAAGACTGACGTATCTACTGTAAACTGTTTGAAGTATGTAATAAGATGTACACAATTTCTTCCAGCGGTTAACCCCTCGTCTATACCTTATATACCTATAGATTGGACTACGCAAACCGTTATAATTTTTGTAAATTTTTTTATTATAATATATTATATAAAATGTTTAACATGTATTTTACTATTTTATGTAGGTAGGTCAATTTTTGATTATGACTTGTATTCTATTAAATATCCTCTCCCTCGGTACAGCTAATCCTTCGCTCAACTAAAATTTAAATAAGAAATAGTTATTAAAAATAGAGACAAACCAATATAAAATGTTAATTTTCTTTACCATGGATTGTTTATTGCTTGTTTGAGCAGCACTTAATACTATCACAATTATTCTTATGCATTAACTTAAAGCATTTTTTTTAAATGCCTGGAATTGTTTAACCTAACCTCTTCTGGCTGTAAATCGACGTTATTTTACAAAAACTGATGTTGTTTCGGATTGCCCCACTTCCACAATTAATAATACAATAAAAACTAACAATTTTGTATGATATAATATCGATAAAAACTCTAGGATTACGAAAAATTTAGTTCTGAGGTTCAGTCAGTCGCCAATTGACAGCTAATGACAGCGGTTTGTTTTTCCTAAGGTCTGGGACCTGTGACGTCACGCGCACGCGACCCATAAAAATTCTCGCCGATGATAACATAATGTTTTATAGGGAGTTTGGGGTATGTAAAAATTTAGGCTATAGTTTTTAGCTTGAATTCCTTGTTTGACGACATTTACATTGTAAACCTGGATTTTATGCTCATAATTGCCCCAATAACTCTTCCTCCCCTTTTTCAAAATTCCCAATTGTATTTCTTTCATTTTTTGGACAATTAAAAACATTTTCCACAAACTTTGTGCGGTTTGATTACAATGCGATTCGGGTTTTTTTTTCTGAGTGCGCGCACCGCAACGCTCAATGAAAAAACTCTCGCCGACTGTATCAGTGCAATCCTTTCACCTGCAGCTACAGTCAAACCGAAGAACCTAGTGGTTTGATTATGATGACATACGTTCAATTTTTCACAGGCCCGCAATATAAATTGCCGGCCCTTAAGGCCCATATTCACAAGAGACAAGTTTGCTTGTTTCGACGAATACTATCATCAAGCCACTTCGGTTAGTGGTTTGATAAATTTTTCACTTTTCGACACCAGCTCCAAGAATATAAGGATGTCATGAAATATAAAACAAAACAAAAATGCAAAACACTATATTTTGAAACATTCAGATATTCATTAATACATGAGTTGGAAGGCCGTACAATGTCGATATCGAAAGTGCAAGAATGGCGTCATGAATCGTGTGCGCAAAATCGTAATTTAGACCCGACAAGAACGTATGAAAATGGGATTTTTGACGTTTAATCAAATCGACGACGTTTTACGTTGTTATTCAATACTTCAATATGGAGGTATCTCTGTTCTGTCGAAAAAATTCTCCATTAAAGGGATCGTGTTGATAAATCATAAAAACCGTGCGATCCCTGTGTTACATACTATTGTGTATAACAGCTTAACTTAGCTTACTTAGTTTGTAGACCATACAATATTAACTACTTACAGTAATGGCCCTAGAAAAAATATATTTACTTCATATTTGAGAGTTAAACATTGTTTTATGTATATTTGACGAAGATCGGTAGAATATCAAAAAAAAAAAAAAAGTATTTTTTTCTGCTGCCTATCTTTCTAAGTAGGCAATATAACAATACTCACCTTATATACCTCTTCGTACAATCATCAGCCAACCCATTTGTCGCCGAAGTGACGTTTACAACTGATTTGGAAACACAAAGCTTATAATGTACTATAGTTTGTCGATGTGTCGCACCATAAGAGTTTATCGAGAATATTACATCTGTGGTCATGGATGCAGTAAGGCCGCTTTCATACGAGGCAACTAGTGGCGGCAACCAGTGGCCGCCACTTCTAGTAAAGCATTATCGTAAATGAGCGCTTTCACACGTGGCAACTGCAGTGGTGACAACTGACATCAGTGGCGGATAGTTGCTCACTCTCGCAACTGGTGGCTGATGATCGCCACCGTAGTTTGGGTATTGTTTTAAATGCAGACGTTCACACGTTTCAACTTGTTGCTTCCACATTTAGTAAATTTTATATTATTAAAATCAAAATATTATCAATATTGTTTTGCAAGACATGGTGAATAGACGTCGTTTCATGATTTTTTAAAATGACTGTAAAACAATCGTTTTCTAAGTTGGTTGATGCAAAAGTGAATACAGAGGACTTAACAAGCACAAATACAAATCATTAAAGAAAGTAAAATATAGACTTTTATCCACTCTTGTTGATAGAATAAAATGCACTTGCATTTGTCTTTGCCTTCCCTTTTTCTTCTTGATTAGCAAAATAAGAATTCGAGATCATCTTTTCAACTGTCCAAGTACATTTTCCTCCATCCTTGGCGAAGAAATCTGTCGTAAAAGAGAGGGGGGAGGGGGCAACTAGTTGCCTGCAAGTTGACTGTATCGCCACAAAAGAGCCACTAGTGGCGGCCACTGATTGCCGCCAGTAGTTACTTCGTATGAAAGCGGCCTTAGCACTCGTGTTGATGTTTTTTTTTCCTCTGAATTTTTGGCCTTGGAAACTAGTCCTTTAGCCACGTATGTGCATTATATTCCGCATATATACATATAATTTTTTTTATTATTTTTTTTATTATTTTCGTTTTTATTAGACCTATTTCCCTAACCACAACGAAACTGGAACTTAAGACCAGTGCAACAACCAGGATTTAAGACAAGGGAGACATTCTTCTTGCCCAGGGGTCATTCAGGGCGTTTTTTGACATACACAGGTAGACCTCGGATAACTAGGTTATTACTAAACACAGGTTAGATGGTAGGAAAAACGAAGCTAAGCTAAGAATTGCTCCAATTGATATGCTACTTATATTTTTACGTTAATTTTATTCAAGAACTCTATGACCAATTTGACAATAAAGAAATTGTTTGTAATTAATATAGAAGGAAACCACATAGGGTCTACTATTTTTTTTCTTCTTAATTCATTGGAAAGCCATTCAATATGCGTTTGGTTGATTCTACAGTTAAAAAATATGTGATTCAGATCTCCATATTCTCCACAGATACAATTATGACATTGTAGGATGCCTATTTTATATAAGTGCGCAGGAAATCAATCGTGTTGATGTTACAGAGCAGTACTTACTTGGAAATAATATTCGTATATATGGTGTACATGAAAATAATACAATCTCTTTAAACAACAAAATAATGGAAATATTTAATAACCATCTCGATCAGAATTTAACTCAAGATTGCATTGAAAATTACTATAAAGTAGGAAAACGAAAGTAAAACTGAAAAACCTAGAGAGATTCTAATAAAATTTTCTACTTATAATAAGAAAAAGATGGTGTTTCAGAATAAGGTAAAACTAAAATCGACTGGTATTAATGTAACAGAAGATTTAATGTCGTAAGAATGAAAACTTTCATGTATGCATGTGAAAAAATCTATTATCGCAATGTCTGGACCAGCGATGGAGTGATTTACGCTAAAGACAAAAATAAAATTGTAAAGCAAGGGACATAAATGATATTGACAATATACTAGTATCTCATAAGAATTAATATGTTTGTTCTGCTTATTTTATTTATATTAAATACGAACCTGTTAAATAATTTTTTGTTATTATATGTCGTTCACACTATATATATATATGATATTTTTATCTTGTTTTTTTTAAACGAGTTCTTTAATTGCAATTTTTTTGTGGGTATAGAATAAATTAACCGGTTTACAGTATATTATACTTTTTACTTCATTTCTTAATTAGTATTTGTAATCTTCTTAATAAATGGTAGATTCTTTTTGGAAACGGCACATATAAATATTAGACCATTATCACCAAAATTTAACAATATAAAAAGCTTTATTTTAGATAATAAATATGGTTTATTTGCATTAAGTGAAACCTGGCTAAACTCTATTCTATTTCAAATTTATCTATGGAAATTAGTAATTATAACTTAATTCGTAAAGATAGGCAAACCAGGGGTGGCGGCGTAGTATTTTATCTCAATAATTCATATAATTTCAACCTAATTGATACTAGTGATAACATTGAGCAATTGTGGATTTCTGTTTCTATAAATAATAATTCTTTTGTTTTTGGTGTTTGTTATAGGCCACCTCATATGAATTTTAAATATTTTACAGATCGATTAGAAGAAGCAATATCAGTCTCTATGCAGTACGAAGATACAATTTTTTGTTTTGGAGACATTAACATTAATTTACTAAACATAGACCTAAGTGCAACTCAATATTTTACATCAATGTTTGAATCACTCGATTTCCATCAAATTGGCAATGAAGCCACTCATATAACTTCTAATAATTTATCACTACTTGATATTGTATTATGCAATGATCTGAGATCTGCCTCATCTCTAAAAGTGGGAGGCCTTGACATATCTGTAAGTATAAACACTACAAAGACCTTTTGTGAAACATTAGTGTTGTCGCAGTTCACATACTGTGTATGGTCTCTGTTTGGACAGGGATTGTAGCAATCGTATACAGCGTGTGCAATATTCATGTATTCGATTTATCTATGGTATACGTAAGTTTGAACACGTGTCACATAATAAAAAAGAAGAAAGAACTGCATTGGCTAAATATGCAAGACTGGAGAAACTTTTACTCAACTTATATCTTTCACAATATTATCACAACGAAGGCGCCGCGTCATCTTATCTCTATATAAAATAACTTTTCGCAGTGATGTTCATAATCTGAATGTCAGGTCTAAAGGTTTACTTAGTCCACCTATGCATAGAACTTCGTTTTATGAGAAAGGTTTCAGATACTGCATTTATAAGTTATATAATAAAGTCTCATTTGGTGCCAAATCATTTAGTGCTGCGAAATTTAAAAGATATCTCAAAGTTGTCTCGTTAGGACAGACAGAATAGTTATTTGTGCCTATTTGTTTGTTTGGTTATTTATTTATTTAGTTTGTTTACCTATTTATTTATGCATTATTACTGCATATATTGTCTTAATATTCTATACTACGTACCTTATTTTTTTTGTACACTTACTTAAGTGCATTATTTTTTATTTTCAATGTATAGCAAGATTAGCAAGGTAGAGCACACTTGTTGTGAACTTCCCCTTGAGATTTCCAGAAATTTATTTCATATTTGTTATTTTACTTCTATGTACAATATTACTAGAAATAAAGGCATTTATTATTATTATTATTATTATTATTATTATTATTATTATTATTATTATTATTACTAATTTTAGGCTCCACAAATATACTAATGTAGATAGGTAGATAGATAGATAGATAGACTTTATTAACCATTCAGAGATACATTGAATGTACATTATGGCCAAAATCAAAGTCAAGTCAAACAAACATAAATCGTAATAATTAATAAATAAAAGCATAAAAAAATATAATACTTTTGTAGTCAAATACAGGATAAAAAAACATGATAACGAAATATGTATGTACCTACACATACACATACATATACATATATATATATATATATATATATATATATATATATATATATATATATATATATATATATATATATATATATATATATATGTATATATATATATATACAGACACATATTTTAAAAACATATATATATATATATATATATATATATATATATATATATATATATATATATATATATATATATATATAACATATATGTTTAAAAACCATATTATTCATTTTAAAAAATCACTTACACTGTAAAACGTAGATTGGACTAGAAATTTTCTTACTTCTATTTTAAAAATTCTTACTGTGTTGATTTCTTTTAAGTAACTAGGCAATTTATTGTACATAACTATGAAGTTGTAGTGTGGTGAATCCTTAAAAAATGTATTTTTATGGCAGTTAACAAATTTTTGCGTTTGAAAGCATCCCTGCATGTTTCCCGGGGTTCAGGATTAAATATTAAGCGAATTATTCTCTTTTGACAGATAAACACTCTACCTATATCAGTTGCAATTCCCCAACACACTATATTATTTACAGTATGGCTAAATGCCAATGAATAATAAACATTTAATAGACCGTCCTGATCCAAACATGATTTTAGTTGTAAAATTGCAAAAAATGCGCTATTTAATTTAGAGCAAACATAATCCATATGTTTATTCCAAGATAATTTTGCATCAAGCCAAAGTCCCAAGAGTTTAGAGTTCTGAGAAAACTGGATATTATCAATGATGCCAACTGTCCTACGTTTGTGGAAGTGTAAGTAATCTGTTTTGGTGTTATTCAGGATCAGACGATTTCGCTGGCACCAGATATTGAATTCTTCAGAAACAATTCTGATATTTTCTAATAGTATCTCAGAACTACTACCAGAGACCGTAATGGTAGTATCATCAGCAAACATAGTAACACTACCTCTATTGATGAAGTCCGGTAAATCGTTAACATAAAGCATAAATAAGAGTGGACCCAACACTGACCCTTGAGGAACACCAAGTGTTACGTCTTTTGGCTGTGTAAGGTGACTTTCCAATTTCACTCTGATCTTTCTGTGAATCATGTATGATTTAATCCAATTCAACAAATTACCACGTATACCGATATTGTACAATTTTTGTATTAATAATTTTACATCTATTGTATCAAATGCTCGGGATAAATCGAACATTAGCGATACTACATATCTTCCCTGATCAAGCTCGGAATACACAAAGTTTAATAACCGATAAGAAGCCGATTCTATAGATTTATTTGTTCTAAATCCACTTATACTTTCATTTCATTTTTTTATTGTTTCAAATATTTAAAGACTTGCAATTCCCGTTTGTTACTAAAGGCGTACAAAATGTTTTTGCAATAGGCACAGCATATTACTGACTGGCGATAGACACCTCCGGTGTTTGGAATTTAATAAAGTGGGCAGGTGTCCTGGTTCTGTAGCCAGCGAATATGATTTTCGTCATGTGGCATTAGCATTACATGGCCATAAAATGAAATTGCTGCTGTTTTAATAGCTAAATTCTCTAGATTTATTTAATTTCCTGATCTATTCTCCTACAAGCATTTCTTAACTAACTGAAGCACTAGAAAAAACGGTATAAATAGTGATATATTGGAATAAGCCTGATATATCAATTTAACTTCTAATAAAGTCAATTCAGTTTTAATACATATTATAACCACAGGAATTTAATTTTATCTCTTTTGTTGAAACTTGACTTGATTTCGTAGCAAGAGCGAGGAATCCATTAGTTTAAAAAAATTTACTTTAATTGAGCGAAGTGGAGCAGGATTATTACCTATTTTAAATTGAGATTGAGATTAATTAAAAAAAGCAAAACTTGATTCTTTTGATATATTATTAGAAATGCCGAAGAAAGTTCTAAAAGTGTAATTTGAATTTGCATGCAGGTCGATTTTAGACTCGGAGCTGTTCATTTTTTATTTGCAGACCATGGTAGCGCAGTTGGTTACAGAGCGTTGTGTATCATTCGATAATTCTAAAAAAGGTCTTGTAAATAAAAAATAAACTATTCTCTTAATACTTCAGAGAAAATGATAATCCGATAATCCAGTAGTTCAGTCGGCTAAGGCGTATGGCGAAGGTTCTGGTCGCACTGTCTATCATGTACTGGGTTCGAACTCCAGCCTCGGCACTCTTAATGTCGGTGGGTATCGATGTATGTCTGCGTTTTTACAAATGTGCAACCTCTTTCCCTGGCTTTGGAATTGGGGGTTGTGTGTTTATATTTTTGTTTATACGCCATTAAGGCATGCCCTAGGTCTAAACTCTAGTTTTGACATATGGTAATGTTCGTAGGGTATAGCTGTGTTTTTACGTATTTTGTACCCAGTGCTGAGAACTCAGGCTTTGCCTTTTGGACATAGTTGTCACATACTAATTTCATCTTTCTTCGATAAAATGTGGACCAATAATCTTGTTTTTATCAAACCAAACATAATTTTTTCATGACATCAATTCTGTTTTCGGATTCTAAATTCAAAATTATCCTTAGCCTAATACCTATTCTTCTGAGCAAAGCCCATTTGTGCAATATGTAGTTTCATCAGTAAACATAATCCAGCTAAAAAAGTTTCTGACTTCTAAATATTTTTCAATGGGGAAGATGCATGAAATTTTAAAATGATGATGATGATAAAATGAAAATGTGATTTGTTCGTAATTATCATTACGTAGAAAACGATTATAACAAAAGAAATTCGAAATAAAATATGTTTTCCGTAAAATAAATATTTAGATTATGCCGTAATTTGTAAACAACACGACGTGATTGCAAACGGCGTGACTTCAATGACGACATCCGTTAGTCGGAAAATTTGCCCAAAGTAGACGCAGTGTCCTAACCTCTTGCTGACGTCTATCACCGAACTAACTTTGGAGAATCTTCAATGTAAAATTACCATATTTGTAGTGATACTCCTCTTTGTTTTCATTTTTATATGTTTGACGTTATTAAACGTTTATGTGTTTGATTTTCACAAAATAAAATAAATTCCTAATCAAGGTTATGTCCGCATTCCTCAGAAATTCGAGCTATCAGAAATCCTTTTGATTGATTGCTTCTTATAAACACATCCTATCTAATCCTAATATAGTTATCTGTATCGTTTTTAATAGATACTTAATACATATAAAGGAGATACTAATTTAGATGCTTTTTCATTGCCCAATCTATTCCTATTAACTGTATGAACAAGTTCATATGAAGAAAACATTATATGCATGGCTGCAGAAGAGGCAACGATACACAGAAAAGGAAATATCAGATCCAGTACCTTGTTAATTTGTAGAATATTTTTTTGAGATTTCCACTACCGCATTGCGTTAACAGTTTCTAATATTATCTCCTTTAACATATCTGACATTGCTTTAAATTTCTGAGCTCATTTTCAAAACTATAAAAAACGTCACACAATTTTTTCCATCCCTCAACTGCAAGGGACAAACTGGCAACATTCTGCTGAATTCTATCAAGTGTCACAGAAATTGGTTTCTACAATTTTAAAAAGTCTTCGGCCATTCTTTTAATTTAAATATTTGACACTTTTTCAAAAATCAATGGATCAATGTTATCTTTGTGTTCTTCACAAATTTGCAACAACTTGGGCTATTTAGTGACATAAACCTCAAGGCAGTCGGTAATTGTATTCCATCTAACATCTTGTGGTAATGTTAGTTTCTTGCCCCCCTTTTCTTTGTTCCAATCATTTGGCAAGTGTGTGTTGCGAAAACATTTCACAATCTTAACTACTTATTATTTTACTTTTGTAAGTTCCATATCTTTGGAAAGCAAATTTACTAGATGGACAGAACCATATGTTATAACGATGTTATAGATATGATGTTAATAATAGTATATCTATAATTTTTAAAATTCATTTGGTTATATATAAATATATATTCGAGGATAAAAGGTTTAAATTAACATTTTATAAAAATACATGTTATTATCTTGATATATAAAATTGTTATGTTTTTGTTTCTTCTCTTTCCTTGGTTACTTGAAATTGGATCTTATATTCACTAGTAAGTGAACTGATTGCCACATTATTCCCTCGCTAAGAAAAAGAACAGTCAGTCATTTAATTCGTCAATAGCAAAACGAACTTTCTTAATCGACGGTGTACTGACATCGCATTTGTCTGTCAGTAAATATGCTGGTTTAATCCTATCAATATTTACCGTGACGGGTTTAGTTCCTATAACAAAAGTAACCAATTTGTCTGTACGGGACAATACTTTAAATGGTCCATCATATAGTGGAGTAAAAGATTTCTTAAAACGTTCTTTCCGAACGAAAACAAATTTACAAATCGAAATATCTGAACTGACAAATTATTTGTAATTGACATGATGAAAAGGTGGAATGAACGTTAAATTATTAAATGAAGTACGTAACTTAGTAATAAAATAAGGAATATCCGGACAAGTATATGATTTAATAAAAAATTCACCTGGTAATCGCAAAGTTTGACCAAAAACAAGTTCAGCGGAGGAACATTGCAAATCGCCTTTGCGGATGGTCCTGAGAGCTAAAAGTATGATAGGAATTTCATCCAATGTGGTGTGGGAAGCTTTAGCTCTTAACGCGGTTTTAAGAGTTTTGTTAAACCTTTCTATCATGCCATTGCTACTCGGGTGATATGCGGTCGTACGAATTCTATGAAATCCCAAAAATTTTGAAAATTCTTGGAATAATTTCGATTCAAATTGAACTCCCTAGTCCGTTGTCACTGTGACAGGGACACCGAATCGGCAAACGTAATTTTGAAATAACGTACGCGCTACAGTTTCTGCAGAAATATCATGAAGTAGATAAGCTTCGGGCCATCTAGTAAAACGTTCGATCACAGTCAGAATATAAGAACAACCTTTAGAAGGCGGTAATGGTCCTATTAAATCTATATGTATGTGTTCGAAGCGTCCTTTAGGAATATCGAAGTTAGCTATCGGACTTTTGATATGTCGTGTCACTTTATTAGTTTGACAGCTAATACAAGTTTTTGCCCAGAGATTACAATCTGAGGTCATTTTGGGCCAAAAATAATTTTTAGAAACTAACGTTCTAGTCACCTTAATACCAGGGTGAGATAAGCAAAGAAAAATATCAAAAATTGTCCGTCTATAAATAATTGGAACATAAGGATGAAGTTTAGGGCGGGAAACGTCACACCAAATAAACTCGTCAGAATATGGAATTTTAATTTTCTTTAAATGAAAAGTTCTCTTTGTGTTCGATGAAGTATCTGACAATAAAAACTTAAGGTCAGAATCATCTTCTTGAGCTCTGCTCAATAAATTTAAGTAAAAATTAATATCAACTAGGTTAGACTTTTGGGTTACAATTGGAGAAACACATCGTTGTAAAAAAGACGTATCATACGTATGATACTCACGTGATAAGGTGTCACAGCAACAATGTTATGTTTTCCCTTGATATGTCTGATCTCGCAGGCAAACTGAGCAATGAATTCCAAATGTCTAATTTGCCGGGGAGATCTTTCAGTTTTAGCGAATAATGCTTTGACCAAAGGTTTATGGTCAGTAAAGCAAATAAATGTACGACCTTCAAGTAAAAACCTGAAATGTTTAATCGCTGTGAATAAAGAAGTTCTTTGTCAAAGGCACTGTATTTTGTCTGTGCTAAGGTAAGTTTTCGTGAGAAGAAGGCTAACGGAACAAGTACACCTTTGTCATCGCGCTGTTCAAGAACTGCGCCCATAGAGATATTTGAACAATCAACTGTCAGCGATAAAAACGAGCTATCATCACAACGAGGATGAGCTAAAAAGGTTGCACCAGCTATAGCAGCTTTGGCTTTGGAAAAATTGTCAAGACAGTCGGTAGGCCAAACATTTATTATTTTAGCTTTATCATGCAGTAAAGTAGTACATAGAGCATGTAAAGGAATTAAGATTTCGGCGAAAGAAGGTATGAAACGATGATAAAATTTAACCATACCTATGAAACGCTGAAGCTGTTTAACTGTAGTAGGTAAGGGAAAATCATTTATAATAATAATAATAATAATAACATTATGACATCAACACGTTCAGAAGAAGGTAAAATACCGGCTGAAGAAATATTGTGTCCTAAAAATGTCAAATATGCATTTTGACGGTTTAATATTTATACTTACCATATAATTTTAACCTCTGAAAAACAAGTCTCAAGTGTTCTAAATGTTGCGAACTAGATTTACCTGCAATCAGAATGTCATCTAAATAGACGAAAATGAAGGGTAAACCTACTAAAACTTTGTTCATAAAACGTTGAAATGTTTGACCAGGGTTACGTAAGCCAAAAGGCATACGCGCAAATTCAAATAAACCAAAAGGCGTTTGTCTAATTCTTTCTTTTTGTCTTGACAACAAAGGAACTTAAACTAGTGCTACTGCAACTACTACCACTCAAATTCTCGCTTGTTGCTCATTGATAATTTTCACTTTGGCTTGTACTGGCTTGGCACTCATGTATCACCCATCATTTTTTAGTAAATTCAGAAAATAACCTAAATTATAAGCTATTTTAAGGTATATTCGCGACTTACAAAGAAAATGGTGGGTGATGGAGCAATTCTGACTCCTGATTCGTTTTCAGCACACCAATAAACATACGATATGGGACCTTACCTTTTAACTACAAGACTTTTTTTTTGTGGGCCTGAGTTATTAAAGGAAACGCCAACTTAGACGTTTATTAATTTTTTTTCCAAAAAACTGGTTTTTGGGTGATTCTTCATCAATAACCCGGGAACAAGCGTTGTATGAAAAAAAATATTAAAGATATATTAATGATAAGAAAATTTTGTCCATTTCGCGTGTTTTAATTTTTTTTACATTAAAATTTAACGTTGTTATTCGATTCACTAGTATTTTATAGTAAAAAATTAGTTATTTTTAAGGGCTAAAATAAGATTTACACATTTTTAAGTGGAACAAAATTAACTCATCATATAGAGTAGATTTGAAACTTTAGGAAATCATCCTACAAAAATTTTTCAGCTCAAGTATATTCTAACAACCGATTTTTATCATTTACTGGAAATTTGATGTTGCCTGTATAATTATGTAAAAGTATAATTTTAAAAAAATTTTTTAGTCTTTATCAATTTTGACAGCTGTCAACTTTCAAACTGACAATTTTAAATAAAAATAATAAATCTATTAGGTATAGTAGTAGTACTGCTATTTCTACTAGGCAATCAGGCCGGGTTAACCCATTTTCCCTAGGGATTTACAGTTTAGCGTGAACTCCAAACCGACCACCAACTTTGACCCACCCTTCCACACAATATGTGTCTTCCCGGAAATTGTTCCGGAGCCAGCCAGACATACTCGGCGCGCACAACACGACTGCGAACACTGAAATTTTGGTTGCTGGCACGGGAAAACAAAACTCAACGAAAAAACCCGTTCGAAGCAATTCCACCCTGGTGGTCTTCCTGCCAGGAAAATGTGGTGAAATAAAAGTTAGTGATTAAAAGAGTTAGGATTTTTATAAATTTATCGGTCTATCGAGTGACGGAACTTAAACCGGTGATCGTACCTCAAAAAATCTATTATATATAAGATATACTTAATACATAAAAATACAAAAGTACCAAAAAGTGCATTTACTAAGTAAGTTATTTAATTGTATACTTCACGTAATTTATTAGTCATAATGTACAAAAAAAAAGAAACGAATCAAAGGTAATTTCAAAAACAATTTTTTTTTGAAATAATCAATATATAACTACAAGTATAGTCCAATCACCGAATGAGTTGTAGAGAACATGGAGGGGGCAGAATTTTCCTCTTCGGGAATGTGTTGGGAGTAGTTAGGAGGTAAACATACTAAAAGACCTCGCCCCTAGCCCTTCCGCTTTAGGGGGGGGGGGGGGGTGGAATTGTCCCTTTTTTCGATTCTTTGCTTATAACTGGAAAAATTTACGCGAAAAATTTTTCTATGCGAAATTAAATTATATTAAATTTTCTACAAGAATGGCTAAATTAATTTTCTTCCTATATGTTATAGTTTCCGAAATATTCGCCAGCGAAAATCGATAATTAATAAATAAATAAAATATGTATCTGAAATGTTTCTATCAAAACGGTTTACGGTGGTCTATACTATACTAATGAATCACAGTCACAAGACAATCTTTATTTTACAACACTTTACGTATTTACTAACGTAATATTTTGTCGAAATCTATACATTTCATTAAATATACAGTGTAACTCACTTAAAATGAATACACCCTTATAACTTTTTTATATTGTTTCAGATTTGAATCAAATTTTACTCAAGTATAGAACAAATTAGGATATACTTATGACCAGAAAAACATTCGCTTGCTACAAATGCAAAGTCACCTGATGTGAAGTTTTATAAAACCAAGTTTACTCCGGAATGTTGCAGATGTTGAATAGCAGCCAGTAAAAGCATACAGGAACAGAATTTCTTTCAGTCCTAACTGCTGCATTTGATGGATGGAGTAAACATTGGTTTGAACTTTTCCTCTGACAGGTTTTATGAATAAAATATTGCAGCAAAATCATTGCGATAAGAAAATGCCTAATATAAATTTTTATTTTTTCTGCATATTTTGGCACCGCAGGTGGCTTTGCATTTGTAGCAGGCGAATGTTTTTCTGGTCATAAGTTGATCCTATTTTCTTTCTATACTTGAGTAAAATTTGATTCAAATCGGAAATAAAATAAAAAAGTTATAAGTATATAAGTGAGTCACACTGTATATTTAAGGGAATGTATAGATTTCGACAAAATATTACGTTAGTAAATACGTCGAGTGTACAGTACATACAGTAAACCCTTTTGATAGAAACATTTCAGATATATAATTAATTTACTTATTAATTATCGATTTTCGCTGGAGAATATCTTGGAAACTAACACAGGAAGAATATGAGTATAGATATTCTTGTAGGAGTTATAAGCGAGAAATCGAAAAAAGGGACCTTTCCACCTCCCCCCCTGAAGTTGTAGGACTAGGGGCAGGGACTTATAGTATGTTTTCTTCCTAACTACCCCCAACATATTCCTGAATAGGAAAATTCTGCCCCCCTCCATGTCCTCTATACTCATTCGTTGACTGGACCAGTATCGATATTTCTTGTTCGATCAAAAATGCGTATTTAAAAAAAAACTACCTTGGTCAATTTTTATCATAGAAAAGCTAGAGAAAAAACGAAATAAAGATAATTTTATTAGTTGCAAACAAGTATGCTTCTTGTAGTTTTTAGAAAAACTAAGATTTAAAAGGATTTTTACTTAAACGCTTACATGAACGCACCCCGATGTCCGTTAGGTGGATGATTCACTTAAAAAATCATTTTTCGTAAAGTACACGTTATTACCTGTACTATCGCAGAATCTTAATCAGCCAGGTTATTACATCAAATTTTTAATTTTATTTCCTGTACTATAATTTTTTTCAAAATTTGGCTACTCGACAATATTGGTAAACATAATAAATTCATTTGTGAAATGAACCGGCTCGGTGGCGCAGTGCTTAAGGTGTTAGGCTTCCGACCGCAGGGTCCCGAGTTCGAATCCTGGCTAGGGTATGGATGTGTAGTGACGTTTTTCACGTGTTGTCGAGAAGGTAGCAGTGGTCTACACTGCGGTTGTGTGACAGATAATACGGTCTAGTCACTCTCTCCTGAGTTCGAGTCTCAGCTGCGGCAGATGACAATGTCACAGGGAATGGGTGTAGTGATATTGTCTATGTGTGTGTCTGTGCGTCCTGGTTGAACGGTAGAATAGCCTGTGGCTGAACTCCGCCAGGATATGAATATAAATAAGGCGATTAAAAAAAATCATTTGTCACACCAGACGAATTTGACACGACTAAATCAATCAAGTGGACTGAGCTGCTGAGCTTGACGGACCCCGCGAAATCTATGAACGCCTCTTTTTTTCTCTCTCAAAAATGAAAATTGATAAGCGGGGAGAGGGACGTATCCGAAAAAAAAAATGAAATTTGATGAGCGGGAGGAAGAAATCTGAATTTTTTTACCCCAGGCTCATAATTGATGAGCAGGGCTGAGAAATCCGGGAAAACTTTTCTAGAATAAACCAATACGGGACTTTTGCGGGGACGGCACCCACTTTAGGTTAGACGGGCTCTTCCTGCGGGCCCCTCACAAACTCATGCCCCTAAACTCCGTACCCAATAGACCCCACATAGAGGGCCAAAGGGTCATAGCCTTTTTAGCCTTAAGGGTAATCCTCTCTTGCCTATAATATGTTCCTGTGTCCTACGTTTCTGGAACTACATATTATGAAAAACTCAATCAAAATTTATTAAACGTATTTTCCTAGAAATTTTGCCTTCACTAACTTGAGAAGCATTATCTATCTATTATTTTCTTTTATGACAAAGCCTTGATAATTTACTGCGGCTTTGTCATATCAGGAAATAATAGATTATGCTACAAAATTAAGATTTATTTTCTCTTTTATACAGTTCAAAATTAATTGGAATACCTTCATAGTTTCTTAGATAATATGCACATACTTATTTTAAAATATCTAAAATTTTACGGCATGTACCTATTTATTACTAGGAATGTTAAATTAGTCAGTTTAATCTTTCGGCTCTGACAATTAAGAAATTAATGATATTTATTTACATAATAACAGCCAATTACGGAATAATATACTGCTAAGGTAAATTAACTTATACATATTACATTCTTGACAAAATTTTATTACCATAATCATAATCAACATATTGTGTATTAAGGCGGGTTCAATAATAAATTTGGAACGATTTTTAACTGGTGGGTATTTTAATGCATCAGTGTATAGATAAAATAACCTATCCTCTCTTATAACAATGACATAAAAGTCCAAAGTCACATAAATTTAGGTAATATGAAGACAATCAACGAGAGCAGCTGTAAAAACATAACCATAAAAATTCCAAATGCTCAATAATTTTGAAGCAATTAGAGAATGTTTACAAATAATTAGCTACCATAATAGCATTTTCATAATCAACCGTTTCCATTATTTTAATCAACATATTTGTATACGCCTCTTTCCAACCATTGGTTTGGGAGCTCAGGTAAGTAAAGCCCACTCCACGGCATTGGTTGACGTTGATTAAAAGTCAGGTGGCGCGATCGAGAACCGAAAGAGGAAACCAGTTGCTTTCAGATAGTGGGTATAGACGTTGCTCTATCGTGTGTTGGCAATATTGTTTTTTAAGTTTTTTTGTTTTGGTTTTGTTTTAAACTACGGCCCTGGGTGAGTGTTTTTAAAATTCCTAGTGGGTTTGGTGATAAGTGTCGTGCTCATTTTTGGTTTTATAAAGGTGGAAGTTGGGCATACCCGAGTAATTATTTACTATACATATATAGTTTTAACAAAAGATTTTTAATCCCCAAATTTTTGACTGAAATTGTCTTATATTTATCACTTATGTTATCTGTACTTACATATTATTCATTTGATTGAAATTCAAATGTAGTTTATAAGCAGTATGTAATAATTGGCAGCAGTCTTAGCATTTAATCTGTCAAAGAAACGATCTATTAACATAATGAATCTATGTTATTTTGAGAAAAAATAGTGTCGAATATGTTTAGAGTATCTACGACTTAGATAGATAACATGAAAAATATTTTGCACTATGATGGCAGATATATTAATACTGATGATTTTTTATTCCTCTATATATAAGTACCTAGTACCAATTTTTATAAAACAATATGTAATAGAATAGATGTAATATGACAAAATATTAATTAGAGGAGCTTGCGTTTTATTAGGAACAAAGTTGCCGTCGGGAAAATGAAATTGGGATTAGAAGTGAAGAATTACTCATTCTTTTAATTACCGACATATATAGGTACGGTACATAATTCAAAATTGACAACGAGGAAACCGATTTTCTGATTGTAGTTATAAAGTATAACTATACAAAATTAGATAAATCTTTCTTTAAGTATAAATTAATCTCACTCGCCTGTAAATATATAATTAATTAGCTTACAATCCATAAATAGATTAAACATAATTTATCACCATAGCATCCGCCAGTTCTAGGCCGATCCTGTTTCAGGATGCAAAGTAGTAGATACTTAACATTAATATGAATAGCAATCAGGGCAGTCTGCAAATAATGAGTTAATATTAAAATAACCGTTTGCTAAGCATTTCTGCAACTGTCAAGTTCCGTCACTTTAAGATAAATACAGGTCAGTAATATCGAATTTACTTGTCTTGAAGTATCCATTTTCCCTATTTACGATGGTTTTAGCACTGGAGACATTCATTTTCGAGAGCCCAAACCTATTTTTAGGAAGTGCATTTATTACAAATAACGAAAAGCAGATTTAAATATGTTTTCACAATTCCGGGAGTGAAAGTACTAATTTAATTCCTCAAAACTCCCAAGGGGTTGAATGAAAAATAATAAATTTTTACCATTGTAACTAATAAATGTTTGCCTTGTTTTTAAATACCGGTATTTATAAATTGCTAACTTACCAAGTACTTACCTGTTTTGTCACCACCAGAAACCACTATTTTAATTTTGATGTTTTAAAAAGCTGGGTTGTAGTAACTGATAGCATATTTTAAAATTTCGACTATCTTTTTTTCAAAATAAACGACAGTGCAAAAAATATCGTACCCATATACCACAGGACAGAAGCGTTTCATTTTAATCCCTCGTATATATGCGTTTTAAATAAACTTTAACATTTAGGATTAAATGGAGCGTTTTTGTCCCTTGGTATATAAATACAATAATATACTATTATTATTAATACATGTCATATGTCATGAATGGCAACAATTAAATGTCTTAGGTATACCGGGTAGCTCAGCCGATAGGGACACTCTTGTAACTCTTGAACGGGATAATGGATTTTCTTAAAATTTGGTAAAGTGATATGGGATGAAGTTTCCAATTATATGATGTAAAGAACCAAAATGGGCGAATTACGGTTTCGATGCAATTGACACGAATATCAAATTTTTAAATGGGACTACCTGTATATTTTTGCATATTTGTATGCTGCTGGCTAAAATACATATTATCTGACTCTCAAATATTATTTTGATTTCCAAATAATATAGATCTTTAATTTCTAGTTTTAATCATAGAAAATTGTTAAAAATCAGTCTGAAAGTACTTTTAAAATATTATCTCTTCAGATACTAACATTAAACACGATTTATTCTTCACTAAATTCAAGGATATTGGTTTTTCAATGGAACTTCTATGGGACAACCTGTTATTTAATTAGATCTTTAAATTACGAAGAAACTGGTGTGCATAATGTCTACCTACTCTTTGTACTAACTTTATAATTAAATGAATAATATTTCTTTTAAATATTTTTGAAAATCAAAATAATATTTGAGGATCAGATCATATGTATTTTTGGTCAGCAGGATCCAAATATGCACAAATATACACGTTGTCCTATTTAAAATTTGATTTTCATGTAAATTGTATCGAAATCGAAAGTCGACCATTTTGGTTCTTTATACATCATATAATTTGAAATTGTATGCCATGTCACTACACTAAATTTGAAAAAAATCCATTCGCCCATCCAAAAGTTACAAGAGTGTCCCTATCGGCTGAGCTACCCTGTATAGTAACATATTTCTGGCATAGAACATTTTGGATTTCAGATCTTAAAAGTGAAATTAATTATACTAAACTATAAAGCTTATTCCAATTATGTTAGTTGTTGTAAATAACAAAGTGTTTCATAAGCTTTTATTTTTTTTGGCAAATCCTTGGGGATCATTCTCATCTTGGTTAGTCGGCTCATGTGTAAAATTGGCCATAAAAGTACCTTTTGCCTATGATTGTTGATTTCCGATTATATGTTCTAATATATGATATTGTTTATATTGAGTAAAAACGATGTGACTACGTATAGTATGAATTATCCACTTAACGAATAGAAAAAAAGACGTCACGTAGATTAAAATGAAGTTATAGATATACTATGAAATACTAAAAATATGTAGTACTTATAGTTTACAAATTTTCCCACCTCCTAATAAAAAAAATATACAGTACATAACATCCTAGAGTCATTTGAATTCACAGGGATGTCATCAATAACAATTATTGATTAATATTTTTTTGAATTTTGAATAAATTATTTTACTTAAAATTCAGTTGTTGCACCAAGTCAATATTTTAGTGCCATATGTGCTAAACAATGGCATATTTTCTTAAAGAATCATTAAAAACATGTAAAAGCTGAAAATATATATTTTTTTAATATATCAATATCAAATAATAAAATACACGCATTTCAAACGCAGATACCATCACAATCATAACGACAGTCTGCAGAGAAGTTAATCATAAAACCATGAAGAATACAAAGCAGGAGCACCCTGTGCTTTAGCTATGTTCGCAAAAGAGAAAGTGGGTGCTCCTTCCACTTCCTCCTTCCACGGACATAGTTAAAGTACATTATGTGCTTACTGTTCTCTAACCTCAATGCACTAAACACTGCTAGCTAAACGTCCTTTTGTTATTTGGTTTGTTATCAATTTGTTCTCCTTCTGTTGTGTATATAAATTCACAACTCACTATCCTTTTGACGTCACTGCCATTTGCGCGGCATGTTCAAATAGTCGATATTTAATACTTATTTTTTTTCATTATTCCCACTATTATATTACACCATTTAAAAAAAAATGGGACACATGGGAACTAAAAAAATATAAGAAGAACCTGTACGGATAATTTCTAACATGTATTATTTATGTTAGTTTAATGCATATTATCTAATGTACATAGAGGTTAGTCAAAATAATAGTGGAAAAAATTGGGGAAGAGGCTAAAATTCATAGTTGTTCCTTTTCATGTTTCGAATAACATTAATTATTCAACTTCGAGGGGGCGTTACTTGCGTTGGGGGATGAGGAGAAACGTGTCCTAAAGTAGTTTTTCGCTGTCTCGGAGACAGATAGATGTACAACGATGGAAGTTATTATTGAAATTGAAGATTGCAAGATTGCTCTATCAAAAAAAATAAATGTAATCTTTTTTCTGCTTCGAGTAATCGAGCAACCTATGATATGTAATACTGAAAATTCGTATTGGAAATTCATATAGTAGTAACACATATTCGTTTCGTCAGCATATCATATTTAATAAAAATAATGCAGATATATGTAAATATGAATATACAGGTATCGTCAATGAATTATTATGGACAACGGAAATAGCGTACTGATATCCTGGAAAGGCCAGAGACAGATAAAAAGATTCCCAAAACGTAAACGATATGAGCTTTTCATGAAAATTAACTGATCATTATCAGCAATGTGTTGGTGCTAACTCATATGTCTATATCACTGCACTGTTTCATTAGTACTCTTTCGGCTCTGAATATCTTCTTCTTCTACGCCAACTACTTCTACTCCGAATTGTTGAGCTTCGATACCTGCTTCCATGTCTTCATTTTTCGCCTCGATATCTTGTGTTCCTAATCATCTAGGTGTGAATTTGAGCAGGACCCGCCGTTGAAACTCATTTCATTTCAGTTTTCCTGCATCCATACGTTGAATTGTATGAAGTTAAGCATAACAAGTCCGACGAAGCAAATAATGTTTGGACTAAATCATGTTGTTCGTGAACTTTTTCCAACCCCAACTTCATGATACTAAATCATTTCCAAGTTACTTTTGTAGTGTCTCATTGTTGCCCTTTGGGTCTGAATATTCTTCTCTTAAGTTGACTACTTCTAATTCGAATCATTCTGCATCGACTGCTTCTTCCATATTCCACGTCGATATCGTGCGCTTACAAGCGTCTAAGTTAATGGTGCTCCAGTTGAAGCAGATCCCGCCATGGTACTCTCTTGAAACGCATTTCAGTCCAGCTTGCCTGCACCTACACGGTGAATTGTATGTCTTTTTACAGTTGTATGAAATATAACAAATCCGACGAAGCAGGTGGTAATAACGTTTGAACTGAATTAAGATGGTTGTGAACTTCACTTCAACTTTCTGGCGCTAAAACATTTCCAACCATTTTTGAATTCATTGGTAGGCACGAAGGGAGTGTCTTCGATATATAATAGCTGTGGGCTGTGGGCTACAATACGGCCAAATTTTATCTTTACTGCTCCATACATGATCAAAAACACTATCTTGCCAACTTCGGTGATTTTCTCTGCGATAGTTGACTTGTCACTGAAAATTGAAACTGCTCGTCGTAACTGCTTATGTTTTTTATGTACACCAGTTTCAAATACCGATTTTTTTTCTTTTTTTTTTTGGAAAGAGGGCCGATGTTAAAATTATCATTCGAATTACTTCTGAAAGTTGTTCTTGCTTCGCAGTGTTAGTTCTTGTTAAACAATCACATTTGTTCTTAAAAACCCGTTAGAATTACGTAAAAGTTGAAAATAATATCTTATATTACAAATCAGTTAATAAAACATACTGATTTTTAATCACCTATGCCATCACAACGGTGGAGTAAGCACTTTAATTAGGCCCGTAAAAGTGAAAGTGGAAATTTCTTTCCCTTTTGCAGATACAGTTAAGTACAGCGTGCTTACTTCTTCTCTCTTTTCTTCGTGTACTAAACACTGCTGGCTAAAGATTCATTTAACTTTGGACAGATGAGCTTCTTCTTTTCACAGGATGATGAAAGGCCGCCGCATTAAAGTAGAACTTTTGTGGCCAGGACAGAAAACTAAAAATAAAAAAAAATAATTATAACGCTTCATAAGTTTGCATATACCTTGCTTTGAATTCCTTGGGGTAAAGCGAGGTACAAGCAATATTGGTTGCTTATGAATCTCATTTTCATCGCCACCAAACATATTTGTTTATTTTAGTTTAAAACCACCAGAAATTAAAATGTTTAACATAAACCTCGATGACAGATAGTAAATATCTTTCGGTAGTAGAAAAAATATAATAAACTTTCGCATCTAGTAATGTAAATGACTATTTCATGACACATTCAAATAGTATAATATTTTTAAATATGGCGCGCTTCGAAACTTTCTTACAAATTAAGTACATCACGAAATTTTTGGTAGAAAATTAAGCGAACTCCATTTTTTATAATAACTTTCATCGTTTTATATCTCGTTACTTTTGAAATATAGACCATGTTATCGCGAAAAGTTAATCTAAGCTTAAAACTTAAGAACGACCTTAATATTGAAAATCTTGCGCGTAAACGCGCCTTAATATTATTTAGCTTAGCGTTGTCAAGCCTTACTAAATGTGTTAAGTTAACACAGTTAACACTAAGCAAAACTGAGTTCAGGACTACGCGTAAACGCTTTAACAAGATTTAGTGTACGCTACGACGTATGTCAAGTCTCAAATAATAGAAAACAATAAACAATAAACAATAAAAAAAAAACACAAAATACACCTGACTGTAAACAGTTTATAATCAAATCAGAAATTTAACAAACAACCTTTTTAACGAACTGACATTTGGTGGATGAATATTAACGCACATAAACGCTCTTAAAAACTACTACTAATAGACTGGCGGTACATGACCAGTCAGGTGCAACGTTTTTAAAATGCATGCCAATCATATATATGAATGAAATTACCATGAATATGCCAGAAACGCAAATTTTAGGCAGTCGTCGCGTGCAGAAGGATGTGCAAATCGATTTTTTTTTGTTTTAAAATGGATGCCAATAGTGCCAAACGAAAAGCCGTGAAAAAGAGTCCAGCGGAAATTCATTGGCATGCAGTTTCCGCGCGCAAAACAACTTTTATGCGCACATTAAATCGTAAAATTTTTTGGTGTTCTTGATTTTGGATGATTTTGATTTTGGATTTTTTTTCAAGGTTTTTCGTTTGGCACTATTGGCATCCATTAAAAAAAGAAAAAAATTTGCACACCCTTCTGCACGCGACGACTGCCTAAAATTTGCGTTTCTGGCATATTCATGGTAATTTCATTCATATATATGATTGGCATGCATTTTAAAAACGTTGCACCTGACTGGTTATGTACCGCCAGTCCTAACCATCGATGTTAGAACTCTTAACGTTTTCGCGTAAACATGGTCATAGTGAAGAAAACTTTTTGGGACAAGTTTTCCCCTCCCCCAGTTCAAGAAACGTCCGCTTGAAGTTGAAAAATTAATATGTAATGAAAGGCATCAAATTCAACAATTGCACGAATGTTGTTCGATTCTTACCCAGCATTTTCCCGCTTTTTAACCGACTTTAAAAAATTTAAAAAAGGAGGAATTTCTCAATTCGACCCGTTGTTCAGTCATTACTTATAGACTCGTTTAAGCGATTTCAATGAAATCCTCTTAAATTGTGGTCAATATTAATTTCATCGAGTGAGTATAAGATGAGCAAAAAATAGAAACATTATTTTAGTAGAGAATATTCGAGAATATGGCGAATTCGCTGGTCATAATTTAATTATGTGGTAAAAAAATAAAATTCCATTGAAATTGCATTAAAATTGGTAGTTAAGTGTTTTGGAAGTAGTTGATAACGAATCTGTTGTCAAAATTTAAGAATTCAAGAACCAATATGGCTGCGTTAATATAAATATTTTTGCAGATTTTTATGAAATTTGATACATAGTGATTTTAGGATTCTCTGATACGGGCTTAATGTTGAAGCTTAAGAAGACATAACTATGGATATTTTATTATATTATATTTTAAAAGGGCCACTAAAAAGCGCAAAAACTTTTTTGAAATTGAACCGCCTTCAAAAAAATTTCGTGAAAATTATGAAATAAAATTTCACCGCTGCGTCGCCAAGTTAATTGAATCTTATTACCTAATATCGACAGAGTTTTTCTTAAGATAAGGTCTAAGTTGACTAAACTATCATATTCCTTAAAGGAATTCAGCGTTGGGAATTACAAGTAAAAAGAAAGATAGACAAATATCCCACTACATATAAGCGTTTTGAGTTTTAGAAAATAAGAAACTATATATTTTTCATTTCCCTGTTTCTTAAACAAATGTTCTTTTATAAAATTTAGGAATATGAATAAATGTTGAAGCATTTGGTTTCAATTTAAATGTAATAAAATAGCCTAGCAATATACTCAATGGAAAGTTAGAAGGAAAACTTCTTGGAAACTTTCCGTTTTGAAAACTTCGAAAGTTTCCAGGAAGTTTTCCTTCTAACTTTCCATTGGTGAAATCTGATTCGTGATGATACAAGCTTCAATTCCAAATAAGTGCATACAATTACATTATTTATACGACTTTTACAGACTCTTATCAAATATAGAAAGTTTCCTCGACCCATCTCTGCTTCGAAAAAAAACAATAGATTTACCTCATCTCAATAATCTCAAGAAACAGTGATGATAGTAAGTCGCTATTACTCTTCATATTGCAGTGACTTTCTTTAAAAGATTAAGTGGAACAACAAAAATAGTTGTAATTTCATAACGTCGAAACATTATTTTGATGTTGTCACGAGTCGCATCTTTAGGTTTTAGACAAAAATCCTGTGTTGAACATACATACATAATATTGATTTCTGTTAATGGCATTAATGGGCTCATTTAGCATATTTTGTTTATTACATTTTCCAAAAGATCTCTCAATTTTAGAGCGAAATGCAAAAAACCAGAATATTATAGGATCTCCATAGGCTTTAAAATTAATCAAGAACATCGGCGCTGCGTGACGTCATTCACTCCTACTTGCATTTTCATTCCCCTCTTTTCGGCACTTATATGCTGCATACTCTTGAGTTAAAATATTCCAATAGTCTCCAAATCAAGATAATCGAGTACATCTCTGGCAGATTAGACATGTGGCCGGGTTCAAACACCGTAAATACAACTTCGAGACAGACTTCCGGATTCAATGACGTATGCACTTTGAGCGCGCCATCATGTTAAAAACTGTATACTACTGAAACTACTTATCGGATTGACCTCAAATTTTCAGTTTTATAATTATTCGAGGATTAATTCGCATAAACGTACTAAAAAGTGAAATATGAAATTTGACTAAATGACCCCAAAACATTCATTTCAACATCTCTAGTGGTCTGTTAACTTTATCCACTCTGCTAACAGCTCTCTCCATTAATGTTCATATCAGATGATAACTCTATCTAATGACAATTTAACCTGCTCTACAATGTTGTATCAAAACTTCAAGTACAACATCATGATTTTACAAAAACAAGATTAACTATGAATCTACCCCATAAAGAATAATTTGCTTTGGAAAACTGAAATAACCTGAAAGATTTTTTTTTCCTCTTAGTTGACTTTGAGCTGCGCCCATCCAGCCACGAAAATTTATTATTGTATCCTATCTAACACAAGACCAAATAAAAACCAATGACAAAGGATAATAGACAGGGACACACACTTCACGCCAAGGTGCCGTTCATGGCGACTCTTTTTTCTAGACAAAACAAGGTAGGCAACGTGGGTTAACCCACAAAGGATGCCTACATAAGGAGACAACAGCTAAGCTAAATTCCCTTATCAAATTTTACGCTCAGTATGTTTTAGAAAATTATAAAACATTATTCTTAACCGATCATTTCTGACTATAAGGAAGCAAGGATAAATTAAAAAACTATTTTGGGGTTTCTGGTTCTTGTACACACACTAAATCACATTTTTTTTTCATCCCCTTTAATAATGGGGTGGGGGTGGTAATGGGGGTGGCTAATGCAAAAATTTTTTTGAGACCTTAGCTTTTCTTGTCTATATTAAATATCAATTTTATGAACTCTTACCTGCTTGATTTACCTGTTTACTCCAAATTTACCCCAATTTACCCCCCAACCCTTCGACGGAACAGGATGAAAATATAATCTAGTTCTAGATCTCGTTAAAGTACATACGTGTACCAAATTTCAAGTCAATATCTCAAACGGTTCCAGAGTAAACGTGCGCACAAAAAAAAGTTACAGGCCGACAGACAGAAATTTTTTTTCTCTCAACTTGAAATCTCGACGTTTCATGACATTCTAAGCCTATTTGAACAATAAAATTTTTTTAAATTTTTTTTGTCGTTACTATACTTCCACTGGATGTGGAAGTAAAAGACATAAAGGACCCTATTTTGGTTGAAATCGGATTACTAATAACAATAACTGAGATATGGAGGGGGAGGGGGGGCATTAAAAGTGAGACACTCTGTATTGTAAATTTTAACTTTCACGACTCCTGTCACTTTCCTCTCTGTCTACGCCACTGGCGAGGAGTCTTAAGAGTCCTGGAAGTGTAGTCAGTATCACGGATATCTAATAAACATGTTGCTACATTAAAGACAACTTCAGTTTCCAGCACCTTGTGCTTTAACTCCTTGACGCCATTTTGTTTTTAAGCCGTAAGTTTTTTCCCACACAACTTACGGCTTATGTCAATTCGCAATCTACGTTTCTTGATGGAGATATTGATACCAGGCTCATATCTGTATTATTCAAAATCCCACGGAAGTACATTTGCTCACAGACTATTTCTAAAATATGTTGGAAAATGTAAAGTGAAGGGAGTGGCGGAATGCCTAGTTCTGGATCCTGTATATGATATTATCCATAGAGCTTGTTTTTGCAATTTAAATATTTTAATGGGATGGATCGAATTACTCCATAAAATTACACCATAAGTGATATGTGACTAAAAAAGTGAGAAATCAGAAGTTGTTAATGCCTCAGAATTTAAAACTTTTTTTAGTTACCTTAGTAAAAAGTTTGCGCTAACTAATTTTGTATGTAAGTGGTTTACGTGACGTAGCCAATTCAAATTGCCGTCAAGAATAACCCCCCAGCAGCCTCACATCTGCCTTCACATAATTTTGAATATGATATTAATATTATATTGAGTTACAAAAATATATTGTAGCAAATTAAGTAATATGTGTACAACATTACTGCTATCAAATGAACCACGACTGCTAGGCCTTCATTTTTATTACCCATCTTAAGAAAAAATTTATTGTGGGTGAAAAATCGCTGATTTATACCTCAACACTTAAAATATTAGTAGATAGTGCACAAGAATGTTAAAGGATATTATATATTCTTCGAAAAGAGATAAATGTTGAGAGGCAATAATGCAAGAGACAAAAGATCGGGTGCATTTTTAAATCCATCTGGATTCTAGAAATGCGATTATGGTGCAGTAAAACTAAAAGCGATCCAGAGTGCGCCGCAATGTCGCGTTGCTATATTGTTGACTTGAGTTTGTTTGATACGTGCACTTACGCTATCTTAGTTGGCTCTGACTAATGGAGTCTTTATCGAAGTTGACTGAGGATAAAGCCTGCTCGACCTGACTCCCTAATACTGTCTTTGTTGTTAACACGGCCTTTGTCATGTCTGTTTTTAATTACATTAGCTCTTGTGTCCAAATACCGTGAATTCTTTTTGTATTAGTTGTTGCCTGGTGACATGTTAAGTATTAGTTTGGTTAACAAAAATTATAATGGTAACGTATACAATATTTTGTGTATGTTAATAAGAATTCGATGTAAACAAATTTTTAGTTGGGGTGATATTTTTAAATTCCTTTATCTTAATTCTATAATATTTTACTGTACTTGAAGCATAAATTCTTGACAGCAGACCCATTGACGTGCAAATTTGTGGGCTTGGTGAAAAATGGAATTCGGTGTAAAGTTTATGAATTCCTTTTAAAGAAAATTTTTACAGTCCTCAATGACGATGGAGATATACCCAGAGTGAGCCAAATCACGCTTAGAAAAATTTTACGTGATATGAACATTGTTTTTGCAAAAGCAAATAGGAACAGCGTCCTATTTGAGAGAGACGATATTATGGTCAGCCAGATTAAAAAGACCAAAAGGAAAAGGAAAGCGCTTAATAATAGTATACTTAATAAGTGAATCAGGATTCGTTGAGAATCCTTCGTGTCGAAAGAAATTGGCGATTATCATGAGGTCATGAACGTTTTTGAAGAATGTTTGCAAAAATTATAACAAAGATGGAACCCGGATCTGTCGTTATTATGGATAACGCCCCGTATCACAGCCGATTAATGAAAAAAATATCAACTAGCGCACAGAGAAAAGCCCAATCCAATACTAGTTGGATAGTAAAGGTATTCCATTCAATCGTGCTTCGGTCAAATCCGAATTACTAACTCTAGCGAAACAGGATTCGCCGATATATAAAAAATATATTGTGGATGAAATGGCTAAAGCTAGAAGTATTGACGTATTATGACTGCCACCTTACCACAGTAAGCTGAATCCCATTGAGCTAATTTGGGCTCAAGTAAAAGGTAACGTTGCACGAGAAAATAGAACCTTTAAATTATTTTGTGAAATATGAATTAATATCCATACTCAATATATAAAAAAAACTAGAAGGAACATTATACTCTTCGCCTGGACTTTTTATATAATTACTGGACATTTTATATAATTGCTACACATTCTATAGGATACTCTTCGCAGTTTTTTGTAAAGTGGTGAAACACTCAGTGTAAAATAAAGTATAGAAAAAACCGCTGCCCAAGGAATCACTACTTCCACATCCAGATTTTCCATCCAAGTCTCTCACAACGAAAAAATTTTGTATGTCGAAAAAATTGTTTATGGAACTTTAATAATATAATATTTGAAATCGTCTACCCCAAAAGCCCATAAAACGATATCCCACATCGGTAGTAGGTAGTGGGGTGGATGAAGTAAAGAAATATTTTGAGGTTTTTGGTTCTTGTACACGCACTAAATCACATTTTTTTTTTCACCCCCTTTAATAATGGGGTGGCTAAAGCCAAAAAAGTTTTGAGACCTTCTTTTGTATATACTAAATACCAATTTCATGGACTGTTAGCTGCTTGATTTATCTATTTACCCCAATTTACCCCTTAACCCTTCGACGGAATAAGATGAAAATGTAATCTAGTTCCAGATCGCGTTAAAATACATACGTGACCAAATATCAAGTCAACGGTTCCAGAGTAATCGTGCGTACAAAAAAAGTTACAGACAGACATATCGACAGACAGAAATTTTTTTTCGCTCCAACTTGAAATCTCGTTTTTTCATGACATTCTAAGCCTATTTGAACAATAAAAATTTTCAAAATTTTTTTTTTGTGGTTACTATACTTCCACTGGATGTGGAAGTAACTACATCTTAAACCTACGTGGGTTTCGAACCCGGGACCTTTGGGTTCCGAGTCAATCAATCAATAACAATTTTTTATAAATTCAAGGTCGGCGCGCAGGGTCGTGTTGTGGTGGGGTGGGGCGGGTCCGGTTCGGTTGAAACGGTAATTATTAGCAGATTTAGCACTCCTGTCCGACGTGGGCAGACTTAACAGCTAAATAAGGAATTAAAAATGTGTTCTCAAATACCTAAAACTAATTAATTGAAGAACACTGTAAAATTATCACTCGCTGGGTAAGAGCACTATTTTTAATTTTGGTTGCTGGCACGGGAAAACAGAATTCGAAGCAATTCCACTATGGTGGTCTTCCTACCGCTAGGAAAATGCCGTGGAAGTTTAAAATATGTGGTACGATATATTGTGGTTTTTTGGGAATTTGTTGGTCGAGATGAAATTTAGAAACAAAAAAGGATAAAACAAATAGAACGTAAAAAGGGAATAGAGAATTTTAATAATAAGTTTTAGTGAAAATTAAAGCTGGGAAATAAGAAACTGTCGTATAGAAAAGTATGGGTAAAGAGGTTGCCGGAAAATAGGCAACGCCTGGTATGGTAGGAGGTGTCGGATATCGAAAAGGATTGCATTATGATGTCTGATTCAGATTATGTTGCGGGTTAGCGGACTATCGCCCAGTTTGGATCGCAAAATTTTTGAGAAATTTCTTGGACGTAGTCCGCTAGTGGGGTTATGTATTGGCAACGATCATATAAATCTCTGAGGGAGGTGTATCTGTCCAAACTAGAGATGAGGCGTATATATTTATGATCGAGAACTGGAAGTTTTCTCATTGTCGTGTATGCTATAGCTGCCACGTGAAAAAATGTAAATTTTTGCATTATAAGCGATGAGTTGAAATCATATTTTCACGTTTGGATATTATATTATGAAATGTCTATTAATAAAATATATAAATAGATATTAAAATCATTCAGAATATTATTCCACCAAATTTCTTTTCAATTACAAAAGCATAAAAATACATTTTTTTTAAATTGAAATAATTAATAACTTTTTTATTTACTGATCGATTTTCTTCAAGAACAATGGGGTTCTTAGCTAAAACTAACTTACAGTCCAATTTTCATTGCAGCCGGACTTTCATTTCTTAAGTTATCGTGCTTACAAGAAACGTGACGGACGGACAGACGGACATTTCCAAAGTTTTTCAGAATTCGTTCACTAACATAATGATATGAAATTTTTTTTGTCTGCGATCGATATTTACTGTTTTAGAAATGTGTCGATTAAATGCAATATACTCTTCGTTTTAAGAGTATAATAACGAGTGGAAATTGCAGTTATTTTGCTCAAACAGGTGTTATAAATGTGTCACTGAGATGAAGCACACAGACTATATTTTTTCGAGTCGATTTTTAATTATGCTAACCAAAATTATTGAGCTTCGCCAAAATGTCCATTTTTTATTTAAATTTTAATAAAACTTACAAAAAAAAAATTGTTCTTATCCAATTTACATAAATCTTGTTACTCGGGGATTTTTGAGGTTGCTGATTACGAATCTGATATTCAAATTGTCATAAACCAATCTGCAAAATGGCGGCTATAAAATGCTAAAAAATTATGAAGAATTAAACATTTTTGTTAAAGTTTATGCCGAGAAGTTTTGAATATTTCTGATAAGTACTTTTAAGTTAAAATAGACTAAATTTTAAGATCCAGAAAGAAATTCAAGATGGCGGATCCAATATGGCGGCAATAAGATGATGAAACTAACTTAAAAATAAATTAAATGCATTAAACTAGATAGGCTATTCCTAAGAATTATTAAAAAATTTAAAAAGGACCAAATTTTCTGAAATTTTATTAATATATCCAATATGGCTGCCATACATTAATTATCAATCATAAATATGCGATTCAATCCTCTATTTATACAAATAATATATTTAATTTTTAAATGATATTTAATATACTATATGTTTAATATAATATAAAAATATGAAGGACTTATTATTTAACTGTATTTAGGATAATCAACGATTAAAACAATTAACTCAATTGGAGTATTAATATTATTTAAACAACTCAGATTAAACAGAGAAATTTAAAATTTAAATAATGACGAAACATTTTTGCACTATGTTAGGTTTAAAGTTCATGGTGTAAAACTCTTACCTTAGGTTATGTTAGGTATAGAGTTCTTGGTTTAAGGTTCTACTAGGCTTAGGTTATGTTAGGTTTAATATTCTTGTTTTAAAGTTCTTGGTGTTAGGTGTTTATTATTTTATTTGTAGATAAAAAAAAATAAATATTAATATGACCTACTTAGGGTTATGTTCAAAATTAATAGAGGACTGAATCGCATATTTATGACTGATAATATAATTAATATATGACAGCCATATTGGATATATTTGAAAGTTTCAGAAAATTTGTTCCTTCTTAAATTTTTTAATATTTCTTAGGAATAGCCTTTTTAGTTTAATGCGTTTAATTTAGTTTTAAGTTAGTTTTATCATCTTATTGTCGCCATATTGGATCCGCCATCTTGAATTTCTTCTTCTCGGCATAAACTTTAACGAAAATATTTCATTTTTCATAATTTTTTAGCATTTTATAGCCGCCATTGATTGACAATTTGGTTATCAGATTAGTAATCAGCAACCTCAAAAATCCCTCGAGTAACAAGATTTATGTAAATTGGATTAGAAAAAAAAATTTTTATTTTATTATTAAGTTTTATTAAGATTTAAATAAAAAAAAAAATGGACATTTTGGTTAAGCTCAATAATTTTGGTCAGCATAATTCAAAAATCGGCTCTCTTATGTTTTTTTGAAATTAAATAACAAGTGTTTAAAAAAAATATCCCAATCGGTTGCGAAGTGCTCTAGATAATTTTGAACGAAAAAATTAAAATTCGTGCCACTGTGCGCCGTATGAAATAGATATTTGCGTGATAATTATTTATATTTTCATTCATAGTGCATATTTTATATTACAACATATATTATTTCAGTGATTGTAAGTCACAGAGAACACGGAAATATTAATTATTATATTTTTTATTTATTTTTTAATGATGTGCGTAATTATTCTAAAAATTCAAAAAAAATATAAAATATACTCTTTAAGGTTACCTGAAACCTCCCGTTGGATTTACCTCTCTAGCTCAATTAGTTTTCGAGATATGTCTCTTTGAACGATAGTTATGCACGCGCTCATTTTTTTCCATATCTCAAGGTCAAAGCGGCAAAATACATAAATCGCGTTCATACATCAAGTCGATATTAAATTAAAACAATAGTTTCGATATAGGTTGCCATTTGGGGGCCGACTCGTCATGCTTATCCGGCTAAACTCTTTTAAATAAAAATTTAAAACCTACAGAAGTTTTTTAGCCCAGACGACAGAGAACATTTTATGGTGAAACCCACAAAAATTTGAAACTGAATAATTTTTTTTTAATGGGTTCGTGAAGGTTTATAGAATAATATCCTGAAAAGTTTACATTTCGCTCGGATGCAGAACATAAAAAAAAGTGAAAAAAAAAAAATTATCTATTTTTCAAAATTTTGAAATTAAGTCAGGGTAGGAAAAAATAAAAAATACAGCTGGATAGACCACGTGTTTCTCAACAAAAAAGATCTTAATAAAATTTATCGCTAAAGCCACGGTATTTCTGGAAAAAAATAGTGAAATAACTTTGTCACTTTGCGCGGCCAGCGCACGGTTAAATGCATACTCTAAAAATTCTTAGCTGTTCTATAGAGTAAAATAAAGCTTTTTTTTCTCTTTATCATTACACGTTTTAAACATTTTTATTAGTGAATGGGAGGATAAATTGAGTATGGAGGGAAAATATATAATTATGAACGCATACACAGACACAACACATAGCCGTTGAATCGCTCCCATGAATTTTTACGTGCCTTTAAATGGATGAAAAAAATTTTTTTTCACTTTTTTTTTATGTTCTGCATCCGAGCGAAATGTAAACTTTTCAGCATATCATTCTAAACACTTTCAGGAACTCATTAAAAAAAGGTTTACTCAGTTTGCAAAATTTTGTGGGTAAATACCTTCATCGACTGGGTTAATCGAAAATAAAAAAGTTTTCGCAATCGGCATTCGATTATTAAAAAATCTAAATAAGATCTTAAGATAAAATTACTAATCATCTAATCTATTAAGCCTAAAAGAAGTTATCAGGTTTAGAAAGAAACGATCCACAGATATACACACAGATTTCTTTATTCGAAATTTGATTTAGCTTGTTATGAAACTGATTTCTGCACATAATCAATTTTTCCCATCAGTAAATCCTTCTTCGAAACCCTGTGGGACATAGTTTAAAAACACTTCAGTCGTAAGAAATGATATGGAAGAAAAAATAATCAGAAAGAGTAGGACTACATACCGAAGGAAAGAAACCATTGAAGGTCACAGCCGTATTAAAGTAGAGGAACAAGAACTTACCAAAATAACTGGTCACCCAATTCAAATTCCATTACCAGTTACTTGCAAATGGGTGAAGAACACTATAATGTCATAATTCCAAAAAAAGGGTGGACAATATTGAACCTGTTTCTGAGCTAGGCTAGGCTAGTTTCATGCAACAGGCCTGTTTTAAAAATTATTGGTAATTCTCATGCACTTGTGATATTATACTTACCCGATATTTTCAGTTTTATGAAACATTGAAAGGAAATTTGATGAGATTTTTTATACAACACACAAAAGGGCCGAATAATCTTTTATAATTAAATAAGTTGCCCCAAAAATTCTACGTGTATATCTTTATAAATCATTAAGCGAATTTGTAGTCGATAACATTCGGCATTAATTATTTGTATTTTGCTATATGATCTACAAGCAATAATTACAGTAGTGTCACAAGAAAGTTATAACTATTATTAACGCGTCAATTCTTATAAACGTATGATACTTTTGTGGTTACCCACTGCTTCTTGTGGTTCCGAACCATACGGAAGTCGCACCGGTAAATTATTATTACCAACTTCTGTGAGTCATCTTCAGTTCTAAGATACAACTATAATTAATACCAATATTTTAAACAAGTTGCTGGAAGCAGTATTTTTTTTCAATTGCATTTACATGTTTATCGAAGATATTTAGCCCGTTTTTTAGTCGTCGAAAACTCGATGACGTATTTATTAGTCCAGTGTTTCACGGTTTTTCGATCAGAATTCTTTCGGACAAAACCGATTGAAGTGAAATTTGGGCATTAGGGAATAGCACAAGGAACAAAGGTTATAGAGTGTTGATGTGTGCTTTTACCCTGGGGGTGGATGCCACCCCTTCTCGGGGGTGGAAATTATTACATTCAGAATAACCGCAGAAATCGATAGGTGAATAAATTCTAAGCAAAAAATGTTCTACTTAGTTTCAATACTTATAATACGTGATTGAAAATGTTGATTTTTCATCCAAAAAATGCATGTTGTAGAACGATTTTTCGCGAATAACTCGAAAACTGTACGATTTATCAAAAAAGCTTATAAAACAACAAATCGATTGTTTTTTTTTTTAATTTTTGTAGTTGTAATACGAACCGAGTTATGACTCGTTGAAGGTGACTTTTTGTTCACTGAAAACTGAATTCGAACCTTTCAACATTAAATAACGGAAAAACGAAACATTTTTGGAGGAAAATATATAGAATATTTTTAAAAGTACATGGACAGATCTTTAAAATGAGTTTGGTAAAAGTCGTTAACATAAAAGCTAACGGAGTTATTATGGAAATAAAATAGTTGTCTCGTTTTTTCGGAGAAAAAGTCAGCTATAAACCTAAGAATTGAAATTGAACGTAATCCATTTACAATTTACTTTATTTAAGTACTAACAATATGTTCTAGAAGTTTGATCGGTTTGGGATGCCTAGATTTGATTCAAATTTGAAATGATTTTTGAAATTTCTCAAAAATTTTCATTTTTCACAATACTTCAAAAACTAAAGAAGATACCTACGTAAAAAATACTAACTAGAGTACAAAAAATCAGTTTTTATTTTGGATTTTTTTTTCTTTTTAATTTCTCTAGAATAAAAAATAATTGAGATAACACCGTTATAAGTTTGCATTTGAGTGCGAGGACCACCTTCCTCGGGCCCTTTAAACTCAAAAATCTCAAATAAAAAGGGTTCAAGGAAATTCAACTTTACAGGCCTTGTAGTACTTAAAATTCTCTGCAAAATGGTTCTTGGAGCGATTGAATGGCTTAGAAATGAAGGAAGTTATCGTTGAAAAACTAATCGCCCTTTTTCGGTGAAGTTTTCGGAGCATGTAAATTGTTTGAAGTGGATCATCCAAACAGTGCGAAATTAATCCGCGTTCTACAATAAAGGCAAAAAAATTTCGATCTTAATTTGAGAGATCAGGTGGAGATATTTTATGATAGTAATTCAGAGCTGGAAGAAATTTTAAAAGCCGGTAGGTACTGCACAATATTACTGTACGGAGCTGCTAAGGAGATATATTTAAAAAAAATGAGCCGTGTCGAAGACTTATCAGCGTTTCTTGAGCAGATGCGCTATGATTCCTTTATTAAGGCTACCACTAAAAACAGCGCTATGAGATTATCATCCCTTGTTCCGACAGTTGATGCTTTGAATGAGCACATTGAGAGGGTTTATTTACAAACCAAGATGTGGCTTGGAAACAAAAATATTCGTCCAATTGATTGGGGATTGATTAAAATGAAGGATTTTTACTACCAATCAAAATGCTGGATATGCTTGTACCTGAAGAATTTCTCAAAATGATATTTTGTAAATGCAAAAAAGGATGGGGCGGAGCTTGTAGCTGCCGAAAAGTTGGACTTTTTTGTAATGCCTTGCGGAACATGCTCCGGTGACAACTGTCAAAATTGTCCTCCAATTACAGACCAAGAGGAGGAGGTCGATAGTGATGATAGTTCTTCTGATGATCCATAGATTTTCAGTAATAAATGCTATTATAGTGTAAATAAAATTTCAACTCCTTCAATAATTCCTGTTTTTAATTTTAAGTAAATATGGTAGTTAATTTTATCACGAGGGCGGTTTGTAATGGATGAAACGTTGCAATAAATCATAAATTGTATTATAAACAGTGACGTGAACAGCGACGTGAACAGTGAATTCATTATAAATGCACCATTAATACATTTCAAGCTATTGAAAACTACTTTTTTTTAAATTTCGGTGGTTTTAAAGGGTTGAAACGTTGCAACACATCATAAATTATATTCCAGGACATGAAATAATGTTTATTCTACATATTTAAACATGATTTCAATCTATGTAACGCTTAAATCTATGGGTAGTTTTCACCCCCAACAAGCAAAAGGCACACATCAGGAAAATATAACTTTTGAAGAGGAGATAAGTTTAATTACAAATTTTCATCAAAATCGATGTTGTCCGAAAGAATTCAGAGGTAACACCCTATTTTTACCGTCAAACACTGGACTATATGCTCTTGGCGTGATAGTCGAGGAGGATACTGGCCGACTTACTTGCCTGAATTTTCCTGAGTGACTGCAAGGGGTATAGTCCAATCAATGAATGCCCAAAAGGGGATTGTAGAGAACATTTAGGAGGGGAGAATTTTCCTCTTCAGAGTTGTGTTGGGGGTAGTTAGCAGGTAAAAATACTAAAAATCCCCGCCCCTAGCTCCGCCGTTTCAGGGGGCTAGGGGGGTGGAAAGGTTACTTTTTCCGGTTCTTTCGAATCTATGCAAAATTAAACGTAATTAAATTTTCCACAAGAATGTTTATGTTCATTTTCTTCCTATGTGTTATAGTTTACGAGATACTCGCCAGCGAAAATCGATGATTAATAAAAAAAATCAATTATGTACCTTGAATATTTCTATCAAAGCGGTTTACCGTGGTCTGCTAATAAATCACAGTCATATAACAATCTTTATTTTACAACACTCAACGTATTTACTAACGTAATGTTTTGTCGAAATCTATACATTTTCTTAAGTATACAGTGTGACTCACTTAAAATGAAGATACTCAAACTTTTTTATTTTGTTTCCGATTTGAATCAAATTTTACTCAAGTATAGAACAAATTAGAATCTACTTATGACCAGAACAACATTCGGCTGCTACAAAGGCAAAGCCACCTGCGGTACCAAAATATGCTGAAAAAAATAAAACATTTTGAATGTTAGAAATTCTAAAAAATGCATCCGATCGGCGCCACAAACGTACATAAAATTTTATTTGGTTATTGATGGGGGATTTCTCATGCATAAGCTCATCTGGCAAAGGGGATCCTCAGTTTCCGCAATTTGTGGGGGCTACGTGAAATTCATCAAGACCCATCAATATGATTTTTTATCTTTTCCCTCAAAATTTGGTACCGCAGGTGGATTTGCCTTCATAGCAAGTGAATGATTTTCTGGTCATAAGTAGATCATAATTTGTTCTATACTTGAGTAAAATTTGATTCAAATGGGAACCAAAATGAAAAAGTTATATATCTTCATTTTAAGTGAGTCACACTGTATATTTAAGGAAATGTATAGATTTCGACAAAATATTACGTTAGTAAATACGTCCAGTATTGTAAAATAAAGATTGTTTTGTGACTGTGATTTATTAACAGACCACGGTAAGCCGCTTTGATAGAAATTCAAGGTACATAATTGATTTTTTTCTTATTAATTATCGATTTTCGCTGGCGAATATCTCGTAAACTATAACACATAGGAAAAAAAATGAATATAAACATTCTTATGGAAAATTTAATTTCGTTTAACTTTGCATAGATTACTTTTTTCCGTACGACCCATCGTTTCCGAGTTATAAGTCAAGAATCGAAAAAGGAACCTTTCCACCCCCCTCTCCCCCTGAAGCGGCGGGGCTAGGGGCGGAGACTTTTAGTATGTTTACCTCCTAACTACTCCCAACACATTCCTGAAGAGAAAAATTCTCCTCTCCTAAATGTTCTCTACAACTCTTTCATTGACTGAACTAGTAGTTTTAATAAAGGATACTTCTAATAGACACTGTTGCATTGATATCGAATAGTGACATCAAACAGCTTCAGTGGATTAGGCCTATTGGGAAGACCACTTAAAAAAATGCGTGCTAAGAGTTCTACCTCAAAGAGGGTGTGAAAATGAACTCATGCCGCGAAAGATACTGTAATGTTGAGTTTGCAAAAGCAGATGAAGAGAAAACCTTGCTGCACAATTTCAGTCTCTACACTATGCTCGTAGGCCACAATTTGATAAAAATATGCGAAGCGCAAAGAAGACGCCCTCCTAAACGTTAATCTGATCTCACCAATGAGCGAATGGAAAAACGTTCTGGCGAGGCTGTGGGCCTAACAGTTAACGGGGAGCAACCTCCCAGTTTGTTTGCTTATTGCTCGGAAATTTGAAAACCATTGTGCCTATCGGAAATACGTATAGGATCTTATTTGTACCCAATTTTATGAAGGCTGTTATCAATGAGTATAAAATTTTCTGTGGAACCAACTATTTCGCGGAAAAATGATGAACATTGGGGGTGATTTTTAAGGGTGAAGCTCACACTTGTGCCTTGGGAACTCTTTTGTTTCTTAAAGGTAGCCCCATGGAGAATATAATCCCCAAAGGGCAAAAGATTATAATTTATTTCTCCTATTTTTCCTAATATCAATGGACTATAATGGGAACGCATATCGAGAGCATATCTACTCTTTAGTCGTTAACCATATTTCTTTGACATTATATCAGTTAATTCCTGTTTTTTATATATTATTTTTCTGAACCAATCAGAAATGCACTAACTGAAGTGATTTAAAAAAATATTGTTAGAGAAATACGGCTATCGTATCAAGATGAGTAAGCGTGAGTGCAAAGTACGCCAAGGTTATGATTTTGCCAGGTTAACTCAAGGAGTTTAAAGCGAATATTGAGCTCAAGACTCCGGAATGAGACAGTCAAGACTTCATATATAGGAATCTGCGACTGACTCTATCATAAAGTGGCTGCTTGAGCTCGATAGAAAACGATTGAGGTGGATGGTAGGTCTGATAACAGAACACTGTTCTTGGAACAAACACCTGCATACAATGAAGTTGAAAGATGTGCGAGGCATAATTGAATTGAAATTTTTACGGAATACTTACGGTAAAAAATGTAAGTATGTGATAATGATAAAATAGCATAGTTTAAAATATAGTTGAAGATAATTTAGATCCTATGCTGCAGAGTTTAATTGTGCAGTTGTTTTTAGTACATCCGTATCTATAATTAATGAACAAAACATGTAGCCAGCACCTGATAATTTTACAAATAATACATCTGCAACTCACCACGTTATTCTTTTTCTTACAAGTTCAACAGTAGCAGTTGTGCGATGTGTAATTATGTATGCAAATTACGTATTATTATTGATTATTTAAGTATTTCTTATTTTAAAATAATTAGCAACCACCATACAAGTGGCATTCATTTCACTCTTTTGTATTTGGAATGAAATCTGAAATTATTACAATTATGTGGGGGTATAATTATTAAATTCTCCTGTAATTGTTAGAATTATATATTTGTGCAATGTCCACAGGACAAAAATACATGTTAAACATGGGGCTATCTCAATTAAATCCATTGTGGTAATTCTTCCATGCAAACAGCAAATTGTAAATTGATTAGTACAATAGACCTTTAATATATAGTATTACAGTCTAATAAGTTCAACCGCAGTGAAATTTTCTGAAAAAATGGCTAAATGGACGGCAACGTTATTCAGTTACTTCTTTTTTCTTTAGTTCGTAGGATGATGTGAGGTTGACGAACCGTGTCTAACCGCAGTATCTTATGTCAAATAAAAAGCAATTCAATTTAATTCAAGTATTCATTGTTATAAAATATGAAAATCTCGTTTATACTTGGAATTTTATTTAACAGCCCTAAGGCATCTGACGTCTTATACTTACCTTTTCTGTAAGCAACTCCTCATTTGCATTATTGCCGTCAAATTAATTTAACTCCAACATTAAAGATGCAAATTGACTTTAAGTTAATTTAAACATGAGATAAACATGTCTACAATTAATAATAGAATTAACTGCTTTTGTGACTTGATCTAATGCATTTAATATTTATGAGTGATGACACTTTATTGCGTTAAAATCAAATTTAACATAAACTGGTTCATGTAAGTATAGAGCTTCTAAGATGATGAGCTTCATGTTAATCTTATTTACATTAAGTAATTGCAATCTAAAGTAGATCCGTCAACGAACCTTATATTAATCAAAACTATAATCGCTACTTTTCTACTTTTTCATAATAAAATTATGGTTATTATAGTCGGAGCAATAGGTCTTTGAATTGACGTCACTAATGCAGATAGCAATTAAAGACTATCGTTTGTATATTGGCGTCTCACTCCTTACAAAATCGAATTTCCAGCAATGGATATAAGGCTGTGTCTTTCACAGTCTACGATCTACGCACGCTAGACCTGCGCATTAGATTTGAGAGTAATGGTAAGTGTACGTCTAGACTACATATAGTGGAGCGGAATTTAGATTGAAATCGTTCAAAAAAATTTTTCGGAGTAGAAATAAATAACGTATTATATTCTCGGTTGAGACAAAATTTGTGAGCATTTAATTTCGAACATCACAATTTTACTTACTTGCGCCAGCAAGTAAAAAAAACATATTACTCGAAAACTACTGCTCTTAGGTGAATGATTCTGGATTTGATTGATGGAGTTTATTCCATATAATAAATCTTTATTATATGGAATAATTGATAAAAATGCTAATGTATTGCTTTCACACAGGCATAACTTTTTATTTCACGATATCGATTTCAATTTTTTTTTATCAAACTCTTCCCTGATGTTTAAGAAATATTTTCTGTCATATAACATATTGTCATGTTTCACAAATAAAGGCTATAGAGATATTTGAACACGCCCGTGTCGCATTAGTCAAGTAGCGCATTGCGAGTGGGATAAAGATCGACAGATACGTGAACTAGCGCGTCAAAAAAGAAGGAACTAACATAATACAATAATACTGATGGAGTATTCTTATTGTGGTGCCAACCTGCTGTTATAAAATAAAACACACTTAAGAAAAAATAAATTTTAATTACCAATTATTTTAAAATATTTAATCGTTTTTATGTTTTCGTCCTGTTTACGTTCAAAATTTTTTACTTCATTTGATGTTTTTTATGTTACTTGCACTTTTTATATATTTACACTTTTTCTACATTACTATTAACTTTTATAATTTACTTTTAGTAAATTAATCTATTAATTAAGTGCTCCACTGTTGGTGGTGGTTTTCCACCTATATATGACGAACCTCATCCGTATCTATCTATAAGGCCAAACAGGAAATAAAGCATTTGATTTGATTTGATTTGAATTTTGATCATAAAAAAATTAAATAAAAATATTCAAAAATCAAGCTCTTCATTAATTGGTTCGATTTGAATCGTAACATTACGGCATTCTTTGCACCTGCAGGCACATTTTAGATTTTTTCATTTTGCCATGCTCCCTGAAAGCATCTTCTGTTGGAGGAAGTTCTGCTGACCATTTTAACGACTGTATTGTTATTAGTTTTCCCGCCAGATTTGCTCTTGTAAATATTTTAAATTTGCAGGTTTATTTATGTAAATTTTGATTTTGAAATAAGAAAATCCAACGTGGAATGTTTCTCACTTAGGTAATTTCGAACAAACGCCGCTTCACAGGGGAGGGAGTAACACCATCTTACTGAAAAATAGTATTTTCATAAAATATTATCAGAATCTTCTTCGTTTGGAAATAGAACTGCTGGGGGAGGTAAATCCTGAACTCCTTTTGGGGTTCGCATTTGGCAATTAAATGCTTGAATGATTCAATGGATTCGTCATTAGCTTTATCGATAAAGTCAAAACTGAAACGCAGATTGAGAAAGACAACACAGATACATCCTCTGCCTATTTCCAAAATTGATCGGTTTCCGAAACCGTTCAAAATACATTTTAATTTATAAAATCCTCTAGACATAAATATTACGAGGAAAATCTATATATTTTTTTCAATTGGAACTTGGAACCGTTAGAAATAGAAATCTGTCGAACTATTTTGGTAAGAATAGCTGTAATGGCACAATGTCTGTGATGCATGTAGCCGAGAAGGAGTCATTACTACTCGCGCTAAAGTTGTGGGATGAATTTGGTACGCCCCTTTTTATTTTCTAATGAATTTTCTATATAACCCTCCGCTTTTCTATATAACCCTCCGCTACCATACTAGACTTATATCCGTTTATAGCCTCTTAAATGAAGTAAGATTAGCATTAGCTTTTGCCAATAAGCAGACCGAAGAATGACTGAAACACTGTCCAGTATAAATCGAGGATCTGGCAAATTGAGGAATTCTGCAATGTCGGCAGACATCCTTCCAAACGTTGATTCTTACTGGAGTTTTAGCACATTTCTTATTACAAGCTTTTATACAACTTGCTTTGTATGTTAGGATGGCTCTTGCAAGTCAATTTTGAACCACTTAACGACGTCCAATTGTGCTGAAATTTCGCATACACGTGCAGTTCTGGTGACAACACAATAATATGGTACCAAAATATGTGTTTTTTAGTTTTAGCACAATAATTTTGAATAGTGTATTCACTCAGACGTTGTATTCTAAGGAATAGCGAAGGATTCGGTGTTATTTTAAGTAAGGACAATGCAATGAATATAATACTAATTAAGTCGTAACTAAAAATTTAAAAATAAAATTAAGCGTAAAAAAACTTTTCAAAAACAAGCTTCTATTATTTATTTAGGAGTCCTAAAACGAAAAAAATAAATTACAATCTCTGTCAACCAAAATTAATGCCTGTATGAACTTCTCGCGTGCTACAAGCTTTTTCATTTTTATTTTTTTCGTTTTAGTAAACCTAAATAATAATAAAAGCTTGTTTTAAAAAAATTTTTTTTATTTAATTTTGGTTAGTGTCTGCTGGATGGAGGACTAGATACTTTCTATAACATTTCATGAATAAAATACAAGTAATAATGAAAGTTCTGATATGTCGGTGTTTGCCTGTGATACATGTAGCCGAGAAGAAGTCATTACTATTCGCCGATATATGCAGAAAACTAGTGTGATTCCCAAGTATTCGATATTGGCGCAATGGTTTCCGGTGACTTCAAATGTACCTATAATTGTGACAACTTTCAGCATAAGGTACTTTTTGTGAAACAATTTAATAAAACTTATTACAAATATAATTACTATTGAAAAATATTAACTCTAATTGTATAGACTATATTTTATTGCATAAAAACAAAAAAGTCCGTACTAAAATATCATATATTATGACTGATTCTTTATTCAGGTACTAGAATATGACTTTAAATTATTTAGAGTTCTAACATTCAACGACTTGACATACTAATTAATAATCATTTTTCAAATAGTTTAAACACAAGACATAATGTTTATGGTGATTCTACAGAGTCTAATCTGGACCATAAACTGAACCTTGATGTTATGACAAACTGGTTCGTATAATAAAGTTGCCTTTTGGAACGTGGTAGTAGTTGTTTTATAGCCACTTAATGGAACCGGGCACTATCAGGTGACTATGACTTGGCTAATTGTTTTTTCTGGATGGGTGAAGTTTAGGCAGACGACTGACGCGCCTTGGGTGATAACAAGGAAGTGCGAGTACACGACACAACGCATTCCTTCAATCGGTCTCCTTCTGAAAAAAGTTTCAAGGTTTATCAAGAATATAATTAAAAGGTTACTTGCAACTAAATGGGAAATCTGCTACTTTCATTAAAACAATGTTGATTTTTTTATGCATATCTATGGTATAATCGAATTCGAATTCAGCAGATAAAGTCACTGTGTCACTATACAGTGCGTCTCAAATGTAAGGCATAAAATTCATATATTTTTTAAGAATATAGCTAAAATATTACTTCCAACTAAATTGGAAATCTCTTACTTTCATTAGGACAATGTTTATTTATCTACGTTCTAATCGAATTCGAATTTAGTAGATAAAATCACTGTAAGGAAATATACAGTATGTCCCAAAAGTAAGGAATGAGATTCATATTCTTATCAAAAGTATAATTAAAAGTTGCAACTAAATGGGAAATCTGCTACTTTCATTAGAACAATGATTATATTTATTTATGCGTACCTATGTTATAATCGAATTCGAATTTAGAGGATAAAGTCACTGTCAAAAAATATACAAAAGTAAGGAATACAGTTCATATTCTTGTCAAGAATACAGTTGAAGGGTTACTTGTAACTAAATTTGCTACTTTTATTAGAGCAATGTTTATTTATACATATTGATGTTATAATCGGAATCGAGTTTAATAGATAAAGTTACTGTAAAGAAATATACTGTGTGTTCCAAAAGTAAGGAATACAATTCATATCCTTATCAAGAATATAGTTCAAAGGTTACTTCCATCTAAATGGGAAATCTGCTACTTTCATTAGAACAATATTTATTTATTTATGCATATCTGTGTTCTAATCGAATTCGAATTTAGTATATAAAGTAACTGTAAGGAAATATACAGTGTGTCCTAAAATTAAGGAATACAGTTCATATTCTTATCAAGAATACAGTTAGATGGTTACTTGCAACTAAATCTGCTACTTTTATTAGAACAATGTTTATTTACACATATTGATGTTATAATCGGATTCTAGTTTAATAGATAAAGTCACTGAAAAGAAATATACTGTGTGCTCCAAAAGTAAGGAATACAATTTATATTCTTATCAATAATTCGAATTTAGTAGATAAAGTCACTGTAAGGAAATATACAGTGCGTCCTAAAAGTAAGGAATACAGTTCATATTCTTAACAAGAATACAGTTAAAGAGTTACTTGCAACATATCTATGTTCTAATCGAATTCGAATTTAGTAGATAAAGTCACTGTAAGAAAATATACAGTGTGTCCTAAAATTAAGGAATGCAGCTCATATTCTTATCAAGAACACAGTTAAAGGGTTACTTGGTACTAAATCTGCTACTTTTATTAGAACAATGTTTATTTATACATATTGATGTTATAATCGAATTCGAGTTTAATAGATAAAGTCACTGTAAAGAAATATACTGTGTGCTCCAAAAGTAAGGAATACAATTCATATCGTTATCAAGAATATAGTTCAAAGGTTACTTCCAACTAAATGGGAAATCTGCTACTTTCATTAGAACAATATTTATTTATTTATTTATTTATTTATTTATTTATTTATTTATTTATTTATTTATTTATTTATTTATTTATTTATTTATTTATTTATTTATTTATATATCTATCTATCTATCTATCTATCTATCTATCTATCTACCGGGATGTTTCCGGGCCCTGGGGCTTTTTTATTTTTATCTATCTATCTATCTATCTATCTATCTATCTATCTATCTATCTATCTATCTATCTATCTATCTATCTATCTATCTATCTATCTATCTATCTATCTATCTATCTATCTATCTATCTATCTATCTATCTATCTATCTATCTATCTATCTATCTATCTATCTATCTATCTATCTATCTATCTATCTTTTTTTTTTTTTTTTTTCATAAGTGGGGACGTAGGGGTAGCAAGCTACCCACAAGTGGCCCCCCTGACACCGAATCGCCACCCTGGTACCGCTTTCGCATTTCTTCGGGGTGGTGACTGTTTGCGCCCGGTTGGGCTTCGCCTTTTATGATCGCCATTTCCCTACGTCCCCCATCCTCTGTGAGATTAGGGGTTCAGGGGCGATTTGCTTAGACATTGTTTCTCTCGTCCATATACTCAACCAGTAACTACAAATCTCTACAGTCACCCTCCTTAGTCGCTATTATCTGTCGGACTACTTTATATGCATGTGTCCATGTCTCTTCTGACTCCACTAGGCTTGCCATCATATTTATTGCATTAAACACATTTCCTGTTGTCTGTTGGTACACAAGCCTTTCTGCGTTCCATCGCTGACACACAAAGAGTGTGTGCTCTGCGTCGTCGACTGCTTTGCAGTAGTTGCAGTCGCTAGATTCGGCTCTCCTGCGGTCGTACAGATATTTTCTGAAACATCCGTGCCCTGACAGTGCCTGCGTAATGAAGTAGTCCACTTCTCCAAAAGGTCTATCAAGCCATTTTTGAATTACAGGAATTAAGCTCCACGTCCATCGTCCGTACCGCCCGTTGTCCCACTTCTCTTGCCATCGGGTGGAAAGATTGCTTTTTGCATTTGCTGCCTGTACCCCGTTGTATTTTTCCAGTCTTTCCTGGATCTGTAGCTCCACGGGTGGTATCCCGGCAAGAACACCCGCAGCTTCTGCTGATATTGTCCTGTAAGCACTACAGATTCTGATAGACATCATCCTTTGTATTCTGGAAAGTCTTTGAGTCAGCTTTTTGTTTCCAGTTACCGTGTGCCAGACTGGTGCGGCGTACAGCAACTGCGAGTGTACTACACTGCCGAGAGCTCTTCTTTTTGATGCCCTAGGGCCTCCAATGTTTGGCATAAGGCAAGAGAGCGCTGTTGCGGTTTTCTCCGCCTTTTTGACAGACTGGTTAACGTGTTCTGCGAATGTTAGTTTGGTGTCCACCCACACTCCCAGGTATTTCACCGCTTTGCTTGGTGTAACCAGGTTTCCACAGATAACAAAGTGTATTGGGGAGATCTTTCTCTTTGTGGTTAGGAGAAGCGCCTCTGTTTTTTCCGGCGCCAATTGCAGTCCTTTTCCCTCCATCCAATTTGCCACTTTCTGCAGTCCCGCGTTTGCCATGTTCATAAGGGTCTCTTCATTTCTTGCTGTCACAACCATTGCCACGTCATCTGCGAAGCCAATTAGTATGACTCCACTTAGCATGTTCATACGTAGTAGTCCGTCATACAAAATATTCCATAGGGTTGGACCCAAAACCGAGCCCTGCGGTACACCACTATTTATTTCCACTATCTTCTTATTATTTTCCGCCTCTAATATTAGTTTCCTATCTGACAGGTAGGACGCTATAATCCCTATAAGGTTTGGATCTATATCTCTTCTTTTCAATTCTTCTAAAATGTATTGCCAAGATGCGCTGTTAAATGCATTTCTGACATCCAGTGTGATCATTGCACACAGTCTTCGGTGTTGCGGAGCGTAAGCAGCTGCTTGCCTTGCGATTCTAAGCACTTCCCCGATTGCATCCACTGTTTGCCGTCCTTCCCTAAATCCAAATTGTTTATCGGATAGGCCTCCGGTTCGTTCTAACTCCCTGTTGAGTCTCGCGAGGATTAGATGCTCGTACAGTTTGCCCTCTACATCTAACAAGCTAATTGGTCTGTATGAAGTGGGGCTGTCGAGAGGTTTATTCCCTTTTCTTAATAGTACAAGTCTTGCCTGTTTCCACTCAGCCGGGAAGTTAGTTCTTGCAGCCAATTTATTGTAGACTGCCAGGGTATAATCAGGTTTGTTTAATACTACCTGCTTTAAAATTTCTACCGGGATGTTTCCGGGCCCTGGGGCTTTTTTATTTTTAAGTTTATCACACGCTGCTAGCAGTTCATTTGTCGTAAAACTAATTAAAAACCTATCGTCTATATCACAGTTGAATATCACATCAGGATGAACAGGGAATAAGTGATGGACCACTTCTTCCATAGTTCCCATGGTCATCTGGAGTCTTGGCGAATACCCAATCATCCTTTTCATAACTATTTTGTAACCATCTCCAAAGATATCACAGTCTACGTTATCACATAAGGTTTTCCAGCACGTTCGTTTGGATTTTTTAATGGCGTTTCTCAGTATTTTTTTGCTCTCTCTATAATCTTCCCATAGGTGCTGGTTTGCCGGTGTTAGGTTTCGTCTGGCATTTCTGGTATACGCTCGTCTCTTTCTTACACAGTCGCGGCGTAGTTCTGATATTTCCTCTGTCCACCAATATACTGGTGCTCCTCTAGGTACGATTTTTCTTTTTGGCATCGTTTTATCACAGATTTTGACTAGATTATTTGTAAAGCTTTTTGCAGTTATTGTGCTTTCGTCCGATTGGATTTCATCCAGTGCTTGACCTAGTTTTTGATGGTTGAGTTTTCTTACTTGCCAACCTTTATTTTCCTGTTTCATATTAGAGGAGTGTGTTGTTTCTGCTATATCAAAAATGATATAGTTGTGATCACTGAGGGATTCTCTATCACTTACTTCCCATTTGGTAATACGGACACTTATATCCTCGGTAGCGATTGTTAGGTCCAGGATGGATGAATAGTCCTGCCTTTGGAAGGTCGGTTCCTCACCTTTGTTGACAATAACTAGGTTGTTTTCCGCTATCCACTCGGTCACTATTTGACCTCTTCTATCTGAGAGGGGCATGCCCCACTGTGGTGATTTAGCATTGAAGTCTCCCGCGACAATAGCTCTCTCCTTGTTAAGCCTGATTTGCCTGCCAATTCTGTCTAAGGTTTCTTCCAGTTCCTCTATGTCGTCATTTCCAGATGAGTAGCAACTGTATATTGTGAAGTCTCTCGTAGTGATATATGTGTATCCTGGTCCATGTCCTTGTTTTTTTGTTATTAAACCCTGATCCAAAATTTTTATTGCAGTATCCAGAGGTGTATCGTATTCCCAATCATTTCTGTCCATAATCGCTTTGCGGTTCGGTTCACTAAGCAATATTATTCCCGCTCCAGTATCTTTGGCGGTGGCCAACGCCATATCATGGGCAGCGCGGCTTCTATTAATGTTTATTTGGAGAATTCTAGGCATAGCTAGAGTTTTCCTTTGTTGCCTCCGTCAACTTTTTTTGGTTTTTCGGACATCTGGGGTTTCCTGATTGGTGTCCTTCTGCCTTACAGTTCACACAATATGCCGGATTTTGACATTCACTTAACCTATGCCCCTCCTTTGCGCACTTTAGACACAGGCGTTCTCTATCGGGACCTTCACATTGTGCTTTAACGTGTCCATATTCCCAGCACTTGAAGCACCTTAAATCTTTCTTCCTTTCTAGGATTCGGCATACTGTCCACCCAATTTTGATTTTCTCTATCTATCTATCTATCTATCTATCTATCTATCTATCTATCTATCTATCTATCTATCTATCTATCTATCTATCTATCTATCTATCTATCTTTTTTTTTTTTTTTTTTTTTTGAAGTGGGGACGTAGGGGTAGCAAGCTACCCACAAGTGGCCCCCCTGACACCGAATCGCCACCCTGGTACCGCTTTCGCATTTCTTCGGGGTGGTGACTGTTTGCGCCCGGTTGGGCTCCGCCTTTTATGATCGCCATTTCCCTACGTCCCCCATCCTCTGTGAGATTAGGGGTTCAGGGGCGATTTGCTTAGACATTGTTTCTCTCGTCCATATACTCAACCAGTAACTACAAATCTCTACAGTCACCCTCCTTAGTCGCTATTATCTGTCGGACTACTTTATATGCATGTGTCCATGTCTCTTCTGACTCCACTAGGCTTGCCATCATATTTATTGCATTAAACACATTTCCTGTTGTCTGTTGGTACACAAGCCTTTCTGCGTTCCATCGCTGACACACAAAGAGTGTGTGCTCTGCGTCGTCGACTGCTTTGCAGTAGTTGCAGTCGCTAGATTCGGCTCTCCTGCGGTCGTACAGATATTTTCTGAAACATCCGTGCCCTGACAGTGCCTGCGTAATGAAGTAGTCCACTTCTCCAAAAGGTCTATCAAGCCATTTTTGAATTACAGGAATTAAGCTCCACGTCCATCGTCCGTACCGCCCGTTGTCCCACTTCTCTTGCCATCGGGTGGAAAGATTGCTTTTTGCATTTGCTGCCTGTACCCCGTTGTATTTTTCCAGTCTTTCCTGGATCTGTAGCTCCACGGGTGGTATCCCGGCAAGAACACCCGCAGCTTCTGCTGATATTGTCCTGTAAGCACTACAGATTCTGATAGACATCATCCTTTGTATTCTGGAAAGTCTTTGAGTCAGCTTTTTGTTTCCAGTTACCGTGTGCCAGACTGGTGCGGCGTACAGCAACTGCGAGTGTACTACACTGCCGAGAGCTCTTCTTTTTGATGCCCTAGGGCCTCCAATGTTTGGCATAAGGCAAGAGAGCGCTGTTGCGGTTTTCTCCGCCTTTTTGACAGACTGGTTAACGTGTTCTGCGAATGTTAGTTTGGTGTCCACCCACACTCCCAGGTATTTCACCGCTTTGCTTGGTGTAACCAGGTTTCCACAGATAACAAAGTGTATTGGGGAGATCTTTCTCTTTGTGGTTAGGAGAACCGCCTCTGTTTTTTCCGGCGCCAATTGCAGTCCTTTTCCCTCCATCCAATTTGCCACTTTCTGCAGTCCCGCGTTTGCCATGTTCATAAGGGTCTCTTCATTTCTTGCTGTCACAACCATTGCCACGTCATCTGCGAAGCCAATTAGTGTGACTCCACTTAGCATGTTCATACGTAGTAGTCCGTCATACAAGATATTCCATAGGGTTGGACCCAAAACCGAGCCCTGCGGTACACCACTATTTATTTCCACTATCTTCTTATTATTTTCCGCCTCTAATATTAGTTTCCTATCTGACAGGTAGGACGCTATAATCCCTATAAGGTTTGGATCTATATCTCTTCTTTTCAATTCTTCTAAAATGTATTGCCAAGATGCGCTGTTAAATGCATTTCTGACATCCAGTGTGATCATTGCACACAGTCTTCGGTGTTGCGGAGCGTAAGCAGCTGCTTGCCTTGCGATTCTAAGCACTTCCCCGATTGCATCCACTGTTTGCCGTCCTTCCCTAAATCCAAATTGTTTATCGGATAGGCCTCCGGTTCGTTCTAACTCCCTGTTGAGTCTCGCGAGGATTAGATGCTCGTACAGTTTGCCCTCTACATCTAACAAGCTAATTGGTCTGTATGAAGTGGGGCTGTCGAGAGGTTTATTCCCTTTTCTTAATAGTACAAGTCTTGCCTGTTTCCACTCAGCCGGGAAGTTAGTTCTTGCAGCCAATTTATTGTAGACTGCCAGGGTATAATCAGGTTTGTTTAATACTACCTGCTTTAAAATTTCTACCGGGATGTTTCCGGGCCCTGGGGCTTTTTTATTTTTAAGTTTATCACACGCTGCTAGCAGTTCATTCGTCGTAAAACTAATTAAAAACCTATCGTCTATATCACAGTTGAATATCACATCAGGATGAACAGGGAATAAGTGATGGACCACTTCTTCCATAGTTTCCATGGTCATCTGGAGTCTTGGCGAATACCCAATCATCCTTTTCATAACTATTTTGTAACCATCTCCAAAGATATCACAGTCTACGTTATCACATAAGGTTTTCCAGCACGTTCGTTTGGATTTTTTAATGGCGTTTCTCAGTATTTTTTTGCTCTCTCTATAATCTTCCCATAGGTGCTGGTTTGCCGGTGTTAGGTTTCGTCTGGCATTTCTGGTATACGCTCGTCTCTTTCTTACACAGTCGCGGCGTAGTTCTGATATTTCCTCTGTCCACCAATATACTGGTGCTCCTCTAGGTACGATTTTTCTTTTTGGCATCGTTTTATCACAGATTTTGACTAGATTATTTGTAAAGCTTTTTGCAGTTATTGTGCTTTCGTCCGATTGGATTTCATCCAGTGCTTGACCTAGTTTTTGATGGTTGAGTTTTCTTACTTGCCAACCTTTATTTTCCTGCTTCATATTAGAGGAGTGTGTTGTTTCTGCTATATCAAAAATGATATAGTTGTGATCACTGAGGGATTCTCTATCACTTACTTCCCATTTGGTAATACGGACACTTATATCCTCGGTAGCGATTGTTAGGTCCAGGATGGATGAATAGTCCTGCCTTTGGAAGGTCGGTTCCTCACCTTTGTTGACAATAACTAGGTTGTTTTCCGCTATCCACTCGGTCACTATTTGACCTCTTCTATCTGAGAAGGGCATGCCCCACTGTGGTGATTTAGCATTGAAGTCTCCCGCGACAATAGCTCTCTCCTTGTTAAGCCTGATTTGCCTGCCAATTCTGTCTAAGGTTTCTTCCAGTTCCTCTATGTCGTCATTTCCAGATGAGTAGCAACTGTATATTGTGAAGTCTCTCGTAGTGATATATGTGTATCCTGGTCCATGTCCTTGTTTTTTTGTTATTAAACCCTGATCCAAAATTTTTATTGCAGTATCCAGAGGTGTATCGTATTCCCAATCATTTCTGTCCATAATCGCTTTGCGGTTCGGTTCACTAAGCAATATTATTCCCGCTCCAGTATCTTTGGCGGTGGCCAACGCCATATCATGGGCAGCGCGGCTTCTATTAATGTTTATTTGGAGAATTCTAGGCATAGCTAGAGTTTTCCTTTGTTGCCTCCGTCAACTTTTTTTGGTTTTTCGGACATCTGGGGTTTCCTGATTGGTGTCCTTCTGCCTTACAGTTCACACAATATGCCGGATTTTGACATTCACTTAACCTATGCCCCTCCTTTGCGCACTTTAGACACAGGCGTTCTCTATCGGGACCTTCACATTGTGCTTTAACGTGTCCATATTCCCAGCACTTGAAGCACCTTAAATCTTTCTTCCTTTCTAGGATTCGGCATACTGTCCACCCAATTTTGATTTTCTCCATCCGAATTAGCTTCACGGCATCTACTTCGGGCATTATTATTGTCACATTTTGCTTATTTCCGTAGGCCGGGCGTAGAGCCTTTACCTCGAAGAGTTCTGGCTTCACAGTCGTTGCTTTAGAGACTGCTTGCCTTACTTCTTCCTCCGTTGTTACCTCGTCTAGGCCCTTGACGTGTATAACTTTCTTGTTTACCAAGAGGGATGTCTTCGCTTCCGGGAGCTTTTCCCTAATTTCCCTTCTTAGGACCTCTGCTTTGTCGAGACCATTCTGAATAGTAAGAAGTAGCTCTCCATTTCTTGTCTTAATTATATCCTTGACATCCACTCCTATCTTGCTAGGGTTTACAGTTTGTTTCACCGTTTTCAGTAGATCTGCGTATGAGCAGTCCCTCATTTGAATTAGAAGTGCCTCGTGTTTAGGTTTCTTGGGTGTCTTTGCGGTAGAGCCAGTGTCGTCAGTGATGGTGTTTAGCCTACTTCTGTTGGGTGTTTTTGCCGCCCTGGCCGAGTTATGTTTACTCAGTTCCGTCTTTCTTTTGACGTCGTTTATTCTGTACATTGACGTTTGTACTGCTGTATCTGCGAAGAGATACTCTATAATTCGCTTAAATACGATCCCACCTACCCCTTCTAGTTTGGGTATGGCCAGTTTGGTCTTTCCATGTTTTAACATGTGGTCTTTCACTGTTTGCAGGGACTTAAATACAATTTTGTCGTCTGCTTCTTCCTGCTCGTTTGTAAATATGGGATAAAATATATCTCTAGTCGTATATGACATATTACCATCGCTATCTGGAAAGCCCAGCGAGTGTGTCATCGTAGCTACTTCGCCTTTTGTTTTATTTTGTGCTTTGAGGCCCTCTCTACCACCAAACTTGTTTATGGCTATGCCGACGGATCTGTTATTTGAATCAAAGTTTGCATTACACGGCAGTATAATTTCGAAGCCACTCGGTACTTCCCATATTTGGCATTCTAGTTCAGGAACCTTTTCAAAGATTTCATTTTCCCAATCGTGTTCAGTTACTCTCTGGAAATTTTCAAAAGTTTCTTCTTGTTTTAGTGAGCACCTTCGGTTTGCTTTCATTTCTGCTATTTTGCAATTTTCACATTGCACTTTGTTTGTTCTTTGAGAGTAGGTTTCCAGTTGCCTATATTTTTCTTCGAGTGTCTGTAACTGGTTTCGTAGTTTACTGTTTTCTTCAGCCAATGGTTTTTCCGCTTCTTCGGTTTTTGATCTACCGGTTGCTTGTATGAGGCCATCGGTTAAGTCCTCTCTCTGTAACTGTTCAGCATGATAGCTCAATATGCTCGCTATTTCTTTGATTTCTTGCTTTGGCTTGTACATGCCGTAGAAGACTTTGTTGAGTCGATCTATTTGTTCAAACATCTTATCTAAAGTGGCGTTATGTTCGTGCATTCTATGCCTTACATTTTTGTCGGCATCTAGGTTCTTTTCGGGCGTTTGCTCCGTTCTCTTCCTCTTATTAGGCTGATCCAGATTTGAGGTCAGATCTATCTATCTATCTATCTATCTATCTATCTATCTATCTATCTATCTATCTATCTATCTATCTATCTATCTATCTATCTATCTATCTATCTATCTATCTATCTATCTATCTATCTATCTATCTATCTATCTATCTATCTATCTATCTATCTATCTATCTATCTATCTATCTATCTATCTATCTATCTATCTATCTATCTATCTATCTATCTATCTATCTATCTATCTATCTATCTATCTATCTATCTATCTATCTATCTATCTATCTATCTATCTATCTATCTATCTATCTATCTATCTATCTATCTATCTATCTATCTATCTATCTATCTATCTATCTATCTATCTATCTATCTATCTATCTATCTATCTATCTATCTATCTATCTATCTATCTATCTATCTATCTATCTATCTATCTATCTATCTTTTTTTTTTTTTTTTTTTATTTTTTTTTTTTTTTAGTGGGGACGTAGGGGTAGCAAGCTACCCACAAGTGGCCCCCCTGACACCGAATCGCCACCCTGGTACCGCTTTCGCATTTCTTCGGGGTGGTGACTGTTTGCGCCCGGTTGGACTCCGCCTTTTATGATCGCCATTTCCCTACGTCCCCCATCCTCTGTGAGATTAGGGGTTCAGGGGCGATTTGCTTAGACATTGTTTCTCTCGTCCATATACTCAACCAGTAACTACAAATCTCTACAGTCACCCTCCTTAGTCGCTATTATTTGTCGGACTACTTTATATGCATGTGTCCATGTCTCTTCTGACTCCACTAGGCTTGCCATCATATTTATTGCATTAAACACATTTCCTGTTGCCTGTTGGTACACAAGCCTTTCTGCGTTCCATCGCTGACACACAAAGAGTGTGTGCTCTGCGTCGTCGACTGCCTTGCAGTAGTTGCAGTCGCTAGATTCGGCTCTCCTGCGGTCGTACAGATATTTTCTGAAACATCCGTGCCCTGACAGTGCCTGCGCAATGAAGTAGTCCACTTCTCCAAAAGGTCTATCAAGCCATTTTTGAATTACAGGAATTAAGCTCCACGTCCATCGTCCGTACCGCCCGTTGTCCCACTTCTCTTGCCATCGGGTGGAAAGATTGCTTTTTGCATTTGCTGCCTGTACCCCGTTGTATTTTTCCAGTCTTTCCTGGATCTGTAGCTCCACGGGTGGTATCCCGGCAAGAACACCCGCAGCTTCTGCTGATATTGTCCTGTAAGCACTACAGATTCTGATAGACATCATCCTTTGTATTCTGGAAAGTCTTTGAGTCAGCTTTTTGTTTCCAGTTACCGTGTGCCAGACTGGTGCGGCGTACAGCAACTGCGAGTGTACTACACTGCCGAGAGCTCTTCTTTTTGATGCCCTAGGGCCTCCAATGTTTGGCATAAGGCAAGAGAGCGCTGTTGCGGTTTTCTCCGCCTTTTTGACAGACTGGTTAACGTGTTCTGCGAATGTTAGTTTGGTGTCCACCCACACTCCCAGGTATTTCACCGCTTTGCTTGGTGTAACCAGGTTTCCACAGATAACAAAGTGTATTGGGGAGATCTTTCTCTTTGTGGTTAGGAGAACCGCCTCTGTTTTTTCCGGCGCCAATTGCAGTCCTTTTCCCTCCATCCAATTTGCCACTTTCTGCAGTCCCGCGTTTGCCATGTTCATAAGGGTCTCTTCATTTCTTGCTGTCACAACCATTGCCACGTCATCTGCGAAGCCAATTAGTGTGACTCCACTTAGCATGTTCATACGTAGTAGTCCGTCATACAAGATATTCCATAGGGTTGGACCCAAAACCGAGCCCTGCGGTACACCACTATTTATTTCCACTATCTTCTTATTATTTTCCGCCTCTAATATTAGTTTCCTATCTGACAGGTAGGACGCTATAATCCCTATAAGGTTTGGATCTATATCTCTTCTTTTCAATTCTTCTAAAATGTATTGCCAAGATGCGCTGTTAAATGCATTTCTGACATCCAGTGTGATCATTGCACACAGTCTTCGGTGTTGCGGAGCGTAAGCAGCTGCTTGCCTTGCAATTCTAAGCACTTCCCCGATTGCATCCACTGTTTGCCGACCTTCCCTAAATCCGAATTGTTTATCGGATAGGCCTCCGGTTCGTTCTAACTCCCTGTTGAGTCTCGCGAGGATTAGATACTCGTACAGTTTGCCCTCTACATCTAACAAGCTAATTGGTCTGTATGAAGTGGGGCTGTCGAGAGGTTTATTCCCTTTTCTTAATAGTACAAGTCTTGCCTGTTTCCACTCAGCCGGGAAGTTAGTTCTTGCAGCCAATTTATTGTAGACTGCCAGGGTATAATCAGGTTTGTTTAATACTACCTGCTTTAAAATTTCTACCGGGATGTTTCCGGGCCCTGGGGCTTTTTTATTTTTAAGTTTATCACACGCTGCTAGCAGTTCATTCGTCGTAAAACTAATTAAAAACCTATCGTCTATATCACAGTTGAATATCACATCAGGATGAACAGGGAATAAGTGATGGACCACTTCTTCCATAGTTTCCATGGTCATCTGGAGTCTTGGCGAATACCCAATCATCCTTTTCATAACTATTTTGTAACCATCTCCAAAGATATCACAGTCTACGTTATCACATAAGGTTTTCCAGCACGTTCGTTTGGATTTTTTAATGGCGTTTCTCAGTATTTTTTTGCTCTCTCTATAATCTTCCCATAGGTGCTGGTTTGCCGGTGTTAGGTTTCGTCTGGCATTTCTGGTATACGCTCGTCTCTTTCTTACACAGTCGCGGCGTAGTTCTGATATTTCCTCTGTCCACCAATATACTGGTGCTCCTCTAGGTACGATTTTTCTTTTTGGCATCGTTTTATCACAGATTTTGACTAGATTATTTGTAAAGCTTTTTGCAGTTATTGTGCTTTCGTCCGATTGGATTTCATCCAGTGCTTGACCTAGTTTTTGATGGTTGAGTTTTCTTACTTGCCAACCTTTATTTTCCTGTTTCATATTAGAGGAGTGTGTTGTTTCTGCTATATCAAAAATGATATAGTTGTGATCACTGAGGGATTCTCTATCACTTACTTCCCATTTGGTAATACGGACACTTATATCCTCGGTAGCGATTGTTAGGTCCAGGATGGATGAATAGTCCTGCCTTTGGAAGGTCGGTTCCTCACCTTTGTTGACAATAACTAGGTTGTTTTCCGCTATCCACTCGGTCACTATTTGACCTCTTCTATCTGAGAAGGGCATGCCCCACTGTGGTGATTTAGCATTGAAGTCTCCCGCGACAATAGCTCTCTCCTTGTTAAGCCTGATTTGCCTGCCAATTCTGTCTAAGGTTTCTTCCAGTTCCTCTATGTCGTCATTTCCAGATGAGTAGCAACTGTATATTGTGAAGTCTCTCGTAGTGATATATGTGTATCCTGGTCCATGTCCTTGTTTTTTTGTTATTAAACCCTGATCCAAAATTTTTATTGCAGTATCCAGAGGTGTATCGTATTCCCAATCATTTCTGTCCATAATCGCTTTGCGGTTCGGTTCACTAAGCAATATTATTCCCGCTCCAGTATCTTTGGCGGTGGCCAACGCCATATCATGGGCAGCGCGGCTTCTATTAATGTTTATTTGGAGAATTCTAGGCATAGCTAGAGTTTTCCTTTGTTGCCTCCGTCAACTTTTTTTGGTTTTTCGGACATCTGGGGTTTCCTGATTGGTGTCCTTCTGCCTTACAGTTCACACAATATGCCGGATTTTGACATTCACTTAACCTATGCCCCTCCTTTGCGCACTTTAGACACAGGCGTTCTCTATCGGGACCTTCACATTGTGCTTTGACGTGTCCATATTCCCAGCACTATCTATCTATCTATCTATCTATCTATCTATCTATCTATCTATCTATCTATCTATCTATCTATCTATCTATCTATCTATCTATCTATCTATCTATCTATTTATTTATTTATTTATTTATTTATTTATTTATTTATTTATTTATTTATTTATTTATGCATATCTATGTTCTAATCGAATTCGAATTTAGTAGACATAGTCACTGTATGGAAATATACACTTTGTCCTAAAAGTAAGGAATACAGTTCATATTCTTATCAAGAATACAGTTAAAGGTTTACCTTCAACTAAATCTGCTACTTTTATTAGAACAATGTTTATTTATACATATTAATGTTATAATCGGATCCGAGTTTAATAGATAAAGTCACTCTAAAGAAACATACTGTGCATCCCAAAAGTAAGGAATACAATTCATATCCTTATCAAGAATATAGTTCAAAGGTTACTGCCAACTAAATGGGAAATCTGTTACTTTCATTAAAACAACATTTATTTATTTATTTATTTATGCATATCTATGTTCTAATCGACTTTGAATTTAGTAGATAGTCACTGTAAGGACACATACGTATGTCCTAAAAGTAAGGAATACAGTTCATAGTCTTATCAAGAATAAAGTTAAAGGTTTACTTGCAACTAAATCTGCTACTTTTATTGGAACAATGTTTATTTATACGTATTGATGTTATAATCAGATGCGAGTTTAATAGATAAAGTCACTCTAAAGAAATATACTGTATGTACCAAAAGTAAAGAATACAATTCATATCCTTATCAAGGATATAGTTCAAATGTTACTTCCAACTGATTGGGAAATCTGCTACTTTCATTAGAACAATATTTATTTATTTATGCATTTCATGTTATAATTGAATTCGAATTTAGTATATAAAGTCACTGTAAATAATATACAGTGTATGCCAAAATTAAGGAATAAAAATCATATTCTTTTCAAGAATATAATTAAAAGGTTATATGCAACTAAATGGGAAATCTAATTGAATTTGAATTTAGTAGATAAAGTCACTGTAGACAAATATACAGTATGTCCCAAATATAAGGAATAAAATTCATATTCTTTCTCATGTCAATTAGTATTTAAAAATTATTGGCACCTTTCTGCAGTATTTTTTAATTTTTTGTGTTATGTTTGACAGAGCCATGACGTTATCGACATATTTTTTAAGGGACTCTCCTACATTTAATGATATATTCTATATAATGTATACTGTATACCTGAAAATTATATCTTCAATTGACATGTTTATGCTTTTCTATTAACCTGATTTTTAGTATTCTATTCATAGTATTTTTAAGGTGGGCAGTGAATTATTTTTTTAAATAGATGTTATGCGTTTTTACTACTTTTCATTTATAATATTTTTATTGATAGATTCTCTTTTCTGATTTCTCACAAATTACTTTTTTCTGTTTGCGAAAAATATTCTTTGCTTTACTTAACCCAGCCGGTTTTCCCAGAAGTTTGATTTAAATATCACCTCTATAGAAAAACAAAGTATAAAAAATGATTATTGATGCTACACAAGTGCCTTCCAGGCCATTTTAATTTGTCCTTTATATTTTGATGTACAGTTCAAAACATTATTTTTAATACATTGAAAATGTATCCTTGGATTTTAAATCGTTATATATTAGTTTAGCGAATTTAATTAAGTAATACTAATGAACTTAATTAGGTGAGATTAAATAACGGAACTTCCTTATCTCATTCGCTAACTCGTACAACAACCAACTGGCAAGTTTTGCTTCGTTTAACATTCTTAACTTGGAATTTATTTTTCGTGTGTTTCTATCCACCTACCCAAAACTGTAATGGCATAATTTGTGTAGATTTTAAAACATCTGAATAAATTAATTTTATAAAAATGTTGAAATGAAACGTGTCAAATATAATATTTTCCATCTGCTGTTCAGATCTACAGGGGGCCGCACAAGTCAATTTGCAATTCATTTTAATAAATATACCATAAACCAAGCGAATGTTAAATTATCTAAGGATGGGATATTTTGTTGGCGATAAATTGTGGGTAGTAAGTGACCTCCTCCATCAACTTATGAACTTACAACGTTACGTAACGTGTCGTGCGAATTACCTGTTCCTTTGGCTGCGCGGGTTTTATGTCTGTTTCATGTATACTTAATTTTTGAGATTTATCGGCGTGAAAAATTAGACAATTTTTGTCAAATTTGGTAAGAGTAGGTAGAGGTATAACAAAAAGTCGGACATTACATTACTAGTGGATACATCCGCCAGAAGTTGTCTATTTTTTGGCAGCTTCTTTAGCTAAAACTACATTCTTAGTCTCTAATTTGCCAGAATACTACACTTTCACTCTTTATTTCTTATCTCTCTCTTTTTTCTGTAAGTTTTTGTAACTTGTGTTTGTTTTTCTAAATTATTCCTAATCAGCTTAATACAGCCAGGGAATTTATACATAATAAATCTGTAAAGTTGGCGTGTCTGTACATTGAAAATATTTGCAAAAAACTGATATGGGGAGATGAGTAACATAGTTTTTGGAATGTTTTTCTGTTTATTTGAACGCGCATCACGTAGAAACTACTGAACCTATTTGAATCGAGTTTTCACAGGTTTTATTTAAGCTTGGAGTATAACATTTAGTTTTTATTTCATCGAAATCGGCCTACTCTAAGCCAAGTTTTAAGAAAATCGATTTATTAGAACCGGTGATACAGCTTCATCTCTACAATAAGCGTATTTGCACGGCATAGACTTTCTTGATTAAACTTCTGTCATATTCTAGAAAATTCGGGAGTATTCTAGAACATTCCAGCTGCGCGTTGCGGGTGTGGACCTCAATGTCAGTTGCTTTTTCCACGGCCAGATCTACGTAACTCTCTCCCGTGTCACTGAAGCAAACAATCTCTTTGTGTATGTCCCTGGTGATTCTACCTCAAACGTCGTTTACAAAGAAGCTTTTTAGTTAATTACAAAATTCCATGCGAACGTAGTCGTAGGCATAGCCAGTAGTAAATAAATTTCAACATTTAAAATTCAAATTTAAGCGATCGGCATCTTCGCCCCAATCCTAGTGAATTTTCTAATTATTTGCGTATTTTTCAGTGGCAGAAGCAACAATTTCCAAAGAATCTTATTTTTAGTTAATAAGTTTTAATATTGGCCTTTGGAAGTTCACCTCTCTACTATCATTTTAATCCACCTCTGGCGAAAGGAGTTTAGTCATTGTCTCATCATATTTATTTTTAGTTGAACTACTCCCCTTTCCGTCCAGTCCTCCAATTGCCACAGCGTTGTACGTCGTGAATGACTGGCTGGTTCCGGACATGGGTGCCAGAAAAGCATTGTTAAGTGTTTAATTTGGAAATCTTTTTGAATTGAATTGGTATAATAAAAAGTGGGAAAATTTTGATTGAGCTAGATTGCAGTACCTAGATTCATTTGATTTAAATTATCGGCATACAGTAAGCATTGCTGCCACTCCCAGGGAACATACTACCCAGCCGGCTACGGCTACACTGGGTTGGATTTGAGTCATACTTGTTGCCGCATGATGCACGGTACATGAGTGTTGGAAGTGCAGGTATTTGTGAGATGTGTTGCTTCATTTTGTCGTGATATGAAGTATTTATACTCCTATTTTTATATTTTTGCTTCTAGAGGTCTTCTTCTGAGTCTTCTGTTTTCTCCATTTCTGATTCTGGCAGATCGTACATCATTGTGATTACTTTATTGCATTCATTTTTTCCTCGTTGTTCGTTTCCAGTATGCTTGGCCCTTTCCTAGTTTGTTCATGATCCTCCCAGTTGTTGTTTTTCGCGTGTAGCATAGTGTCCCTATTACTTCCACATCCAGTGTATAGTAACGACAAAAATTTTTTTAAAATTTTTATTGTTCAAATAGGCTTAGAATGTCATGAAACGTCAAGATTTTAAGTTTGAGCGAAAACAAAATTTTCTGTCTGTCGGTCTGTCGGTCTGTAACTTTTTTTGTGCGCACGTTTACTCTGGAACCGTTTAAGATATTGAGTCGAAATTTGGTACACCTATGTACTTTAACGAGATCTGGAACTAGATTATATTTTCATCTTGTTCGGTCAAAGGGTTGGGGGGTGAATTGGAGTAAATTTGGGGTAAATAGGTAAATCAAGCAGGTAAGAGTTCATAAAATTGATATTTAATATAGACAAGAGAAGCTAAGGTCTCAAAACAAAATTTGGCATTAGCCACCCCCATTACCACCCCTACCCCGTTATTAAAGGGGATGAAAAAAATGTGATTTAGTGTGTGTACAAGAACCAGAAACCTCAAAATATTTTTTTACTTTATCCACCACCCACTCCCACCCCCTGTCACCACCCCCACCCCACTACCGATGTGGGGTATCTTTTTATGGGTTTTTGGGGTAGACGATTTCAAATATTATATTACTAAAGTTCCATAAACAATTATTTCCAGATACAAAATTTTTTCGTTGTGTGACTTGGATAAAAAATCCGGATGTGGAAGTAGTGATTCCTTGGGCAGCGGTTTTTTTTCACGATTTAAAAATTTAAATAACTCTTTTGTCTAAAATGGCCGTAATGATTATTTATGATTAAATTTAACACGTAGATAACTCAGTACCAGATGATGATTTTTTGAGTTTAACACATGGATACTATCTTAATACTAGAACAAGACGCTATGACTAGTTCCTTCTGGAAATTGCGGGAAGGGGGAAAAATTGTATCCGACACTGTTAAATTTTTAACTTCAGATAATCGATTAAGATGGCATTCACATGTTGACATTGACATACTATTAACCAAATTGTCTTAAAAATACGTAGTACAAGGCAAATTAAAACTAGAATTGGCCTGAACTCAGCAATAATCGCACATCATGCTCAACAAGTTTTTACTATTCAAAATAGACCTATTAGTACCTTAACAGATAGATGTATTGGGTATCTTCTTTGATCCCCAGTACTTCATTGCGTACGTTTCTATCCTTTTTGTAATTGTTTTCCCTTCTACTAATGTTGACGTTTTACATAGTTGCTTTAGTCTTATTGTTTCTGTGAGTAGTTAGATGTTGTAGTTGTTGTAGTTAGATGTTGTCCCTTTCCTTAGACTTCTTCTCTTGTCTTTTGTCGTTGCTGCGTTTTCAACTCCGTACTCATCGTTGGCAGTATATCCTCTTGATAGGACTCTACGGTGGTTTATTTTCCCCAAAAGGAAAGTAGAATTGTCCTTGAAACTCTGCTTGCCTTTCAATTGTTTTTATGGGAAAATATTATTTTCCTGAAAGTTTGTATCACGTGTATTTAAATTCAGTTCTTAACCTCCAATGCCAAAATGGCAAGTGTTGTAAGTTTGATGCGTATGTTTATATATCTATGTGTCTGTCTTTGGGTTTATATCTCTTTAATGGGTGATCCGATTTTAATGCGGTTTTCTTATTTGAAAGAGTATTTTTTTGATAAGGTTTTTAGCAAGCTTTCATCTCGGTAGACCTTCAGACAGTGTCTAGATCACTGAGGAAATCACAGATGACATCAGTAAGAAGGGGCACACAGTATGCAGCTCCATGAATTTGGAACGATTTTGGCCAGCATTACAGTGTAGATTTTCGTAGATTTGATTTATTATGTATTTATGTAGTGCATCTTAGTACTTTCTGTATTTCTTTCAAGCGATGTCTAAAAATCTTCATGTCTAAAAGTAGTTAATACTTCGTTAATCAATGTTACTGTTTTATTGTTGTTTTAACGATTAAGAGTTCATAAGAAATAAATAAAAAGTAACCTACAGATTACTATAAAAATATTAGGAGAGTTTCTTAAGACCGGAAGACAATTAAATGTGTAAGGCAGTGGACACAAGATGTAACAACTTATAGATTTAATACAGTTTATTTATTAATTCACTACTAGATGGACCAAGGTGTTTCGTTATAGGAATGTGCCTTAAAAACTTTTCCTTCTGAAATTTTATTAATTTAATTTTATCGCAAATCCTGGTTTGTTGCGTGTCAAGATATTGCACACAATAAATTAATTTTCTTATGCAGTTGCAATAGGAAGTCTTATGTTTTACTTGTAATGCAGTTAATTAAGTGAGCTTTGGGTGCTTTTTACGTTTTATTTATGGTTTTTGAAGAAGCCGACAAAATGTATAAGCATGAAATTGGCGTGGAAGTTTTCTGTAATAGTCATACCAACCAACCGAATATCGTCCAGTCACTGAATTTTTTTTTTTATTTAGTTGCTATTCATTTTTGAAAAAAAATTATTGCACGTAAACCGCGAATTAAAACCTTTCATAGGGTTTGTTAAGGATGCATCTTTTTTTCAAAAAATTTCATGTGAAAAATAATCATCTCAAGGCCTCAAGTCTGCAATTTCAATATTAGATTTTTTTTTAAAGTTCAAAGATTAGTGCTTAATATCTCAATCAATCATTTTCGAATATACTGTTTCCGGCGAGTAGATCTGAACACCTTATTCGTAACAAAAATCATAAAATATAATAATGCGTGACAATTATTGATATTTTTAGTAAAACAAATTCATTATTGAAGGTCATTTCACTTCCTAATACGGTAACCAATGAAACCTCATTTTTTGACCTATTGTAATCATCAAATGTCATCATTATCTTATCTCAATTTTGCACCAATTACAGTAACCTTATCAAGTCTGATGAAATTTTAATTATAAAATTTAAATAATTTTGATATCTAACAAATAGCATTCTAAAAAAATCAGTTATTTATTCTTATTCTTTTCTATCCCCCCCCCACCCCTCCCCTTACCACCAAGAATAAATAAACCGAATTAGATAAATAGCAGGAATTTTAAAAGATTATTGGAAAATGAAGCAAAGAATAAAATGTTAAAAAATCGCTTCGGTTTTTATCATTGACACTCTTTTCCCACGTCAACTTTGTTATCATTTCAATGCTTTAAATACTATGGAACATCTGAAGCTTTTCTGTACTTAAACTTCGACGTCGGAGTAACTCGTCTGGGGAAGCACAGCGATCCCGTCCCAGCTTTTAGCGGCTTGTATATCAGTGCATACGTAGAAGCTATGTAATTTGAGACGAGGCTTACGTAGTGGATATATCACCCTTCAGAACTTATGTAAAGCAGTCGGTCCCTTGTCTATTCAATGTGAGGCAAGTACTAAAAGATATCTACTCTTCGACAGAGAAGAGGTTCGGCAAAATTTCCAAGTTGGTGATATCTCGTCTCCTGTATTCGGTGATAGGCCTTGGCAGCGGAAATAGGCCGACGTTAAATAAATAAATAAAAAAATAAAAAACTCCGACGTAACAACTGTTGCTCACTCTCAGGTTGCTCATCGATTGGAACTTTAGTTTCTGAATTTATTTTTTATTTAGTTTCAATTCACTACTTAATAATATGCCAATTATTAAGACCGTATCATAAATCTATGATATTTCATCTGTAAAAACTCCCATACTCATTAAATTTTTTTTAATACTTCCTGTTAGTTGGAAAGCATTATCTAATTGTGTACCAAATTTGTTCCAAATTCACATAGTAGAGTGGAAGCACAGTGTAGTGGGGAAAAAAATTTTTTTGTCCAAATGGTCTTAGAATGTCATGAAACCTCGGGATTTTAAGTTTGAGCTAAAAAAAATGTCTGTCTGCTTGTCTGTAACTTTTTGTGCGTGCGATTACTCTTGAAATATACTCTGGAACGTTTTATGTTATAGACTTGAAATTTGGTACGGTACACCTATGTATTATACGTAGATCTGGAACTAGATTATATTTTGATCTTATTCTGTATAAGGGTGTAAATCAGAGTAGATAGGTAAAGCAAGCAAGAGTCCTTAATATTGGGATTTAATGTATTTACGAGAAGCGCTGAGGTCCCAAATTTCATAACCCACCCCCACTATCACCCCTTATAGTGCCGATGATAGTGGGGGATAGTAATGGACTTGGATAGGAAATCTGTATGTGGAAATAGTGATTCCTTAACTAGGGGACTTTTAGAACTTAAACCCATTTGGAGTCCATTTAGTAACAGTTTACCAAATTTCAAGACAGTATCGTGTATATGGAATAACGATATTTCAGCTGTGCTGTAAAAAAATGACCCCCTGTTAACCGCTTTAAGAAAATTTTTTAGTTTTTAAATCTCTCATCAGTTTGAGAGCATTTCAGCTTTACAGAACATCAGAAGATAGTTTTCCTTCCGTGAAGAAAGTCATATAAACATGTAACAATTTTATTCACTTTTTAGATGTGTTTTTCTTCATAGCAAAACAGAATTAGCAACGTAATGAAATTATTGGCTTCTGCACCAATGACATTAAGAACAGCCAGTTTCTAAAAGATGGGTATGCCGAACTGTTAGATTTGAATATTCTCTTCCTTGGACGGGTTCCGTATAGACCTGTCAACATCAGAGAATCTGAAGTCCTTGCAAGATAAACAGGATGACCTGAACATCTATTTGTTCAGAGATGAGATTAAGCTCACAAGACGAGAACATGCAGGCTTCCATAACATCCAACCTTCCAATGGCGGATTAGCTTAAAAGTGGACGCAAAATCAGTTTTTATCTTATAATTTATATTGTAGTTTATTGTGAATTAATAACAACAATGAACATTTATTGCTTCAAAAATAGTTATTTTCTTGACTTTTTTTTTTGGTTTATTTTGGTAAATTTCTGCATTTGGTTGTGTGACCTAAATTTTTAAAAATATGTATTTTTTTTTAACTGTTTAACGTCGGCCTATTTCCGCTACCAGGGCCTATCACCGACGCCAGGAGACGAGCTACCCCCAACCTGGAAATTTTGCCGAACCTCTTCCCTTAAGAAGAGTAGGGATCTTTTACTTGCCTAACATTTAATAGACAAGGGACCGCCTGCTTTACATCCCCTCCGAAGGATGGTATATCCACTACGTAATCCTCGTCTGAAATTACGTAACTTCCGAGTATACACTGATATACAAGCCTCTAGAAGGTGGGACGAGAACGCTGTATTTCCCAAGATGGGAGCCCATCCAAGTACTAACCCCGCTCGACGTTGCTTCAACGGAATATCGACTGATATTCACATTGAAGTCGCCTCTACGCTCGCCCCAATTTAAAAATATTGTTTGAGAACTGCTGGAATATTGGGATAGGCTGTATATCGTCGCGTCTGGTCGCGCATGATACTCTGACATTTGTGCAGATAGATATAAAATGTCGGCGTCTTTGGCGATACGGTAAAGATCAAAGATGCCGACATTTTTTGAGTGCTTAGTAGATCTAAGAATATTTTAGTTTATGCCCTTACTTGGTTAAGCACGTGCACGCGGCCTACCCGTTCGTTGTTTTTGTATGTTGCTTTTTAAATTTTGGAAAACTGTATTTTAGTTAAGATTTATTTTATTGACTTACCGTTGAAGTCGTTAAGTACTTGCTTACGTACAGACACAACTTACTTGTTCGTTCTTTTGTGTTGTTTTTTGGATTTTGTCTTTCTTTTTTTCTTTCTTTATTGACAACGTTAGTTTATAGTTTAGTGTGTTTAGGGTTGAACTAAGTGCGTATGTTCGACGTGCTGAAATGTGTATTGATGCAGATAGAGGTCATTCCGAACAATGTATGTAAATCAACGATCATTTATTGGTAAGTTCTATATTTCTCGAATAGGCCGTCCACCATGCTGTCACATTACTTTCAAATCAAAGTCGCTGCTGGGTTAGGTATAAACTTTATTATTGCGAGCAACTTTTGTGGTTTTGTGACGAATTAAAAATAATTGTTTTGTTATTGGGTGTTAGCTGTTGGGCAATAAAGGCATTATTGTTATTATTATTAGTATTATTCTTATTCACTGTTTTGTTCTGATCTGTTTATTATTGTTTACATTGATTTCCATAGAGACCAAAGACTCGATTTTTAGTTTTCGGTACCTGATTGGAAAAAATTATGCACCCAATTCGTTAAAAAAATCAGATTTTTATACACATAACTATTTTCTGTTATCGTAACTCGGATATCTAACTTCGTTTTTCAATTTCATTAAATAATTACTCATTTCTTTAAGCTTTTAACACGATCCCTATTTATGTTACAAATGTTAATAAAACACATTTAAATTTTATAAATTATAGACAACAGTAAAAGCATCAATAATTTTGTCCGAAATTAAAAACGCAATAAATAAATCATCTGTTTAAACTCCTACGACCATCTTATGTGGTTGTGGAGAAAGAGATAACTAAACGAATTATTTACATTTTTATAATTGGTATAAAAAGTTCGGTTGAAGCGGTCCTATCAAAGAGCCGCACTTCTTGCTACATGCAGCTTCGAGTTATTCACAATACCGATTTGTGATTCGGAGCAGACATCCATTGACACATTGACCCAGAAAAGCAGTGGTTCCCAAATGTCTCCTACACTAACATTCAAATTTTTGACCTAGTTCAGTTTATTTTCTTGCCCTTAGAGGAAAAAGTCATATAGGTCTCTTGTTTGTATAGTCTGTCCCTATTGCCAGTTCTTTTTAATGACATGAAACTAATTACACCCTGTAGATAAGTCCAATATAGCACGCTTCCTATTATCTACACTTAATTGACGGAACACCGTTACACCCAGTATACATGATTTTAAAAACTATTGTAAATAAGTAATAAATTTTGCTAGTTAAAACATGTGCAAGGATCGCGTATTAGGATAAATAAGGTGACCTTATTTGAAGAAACCATAAATTACGGCATATGTTTTATTTTAATGACATTGTCGGTTGCAAGAAGAATGTGACGTGTGCGAAATATTTCATCAACGTAGGCTTATGGTTATTTTATGTTTTAATTAAATTGGAAAAAGATAATAGACGTACGCGTATTTCTTAAGAATTCCCTTTTTGCCCTCTCGAATACAAGGAATGAAATTGTCATTTTAATTCTTCAAATTGCTTCGTATTTAGTTTTTTTGGATGTATTGTTCATGCCCCAGTTGAACGTTAAAATGGAACATTTAATTTTATTATTTTCGACCTTCAGGTTGCAATAAATGTTTTATTATCTTTAATTGTTTGGTTACATAGAAATTAATTAATTTAATTATTTAAAAAACTTCCCGTGATTCATTATAACATTTATTAATCACCTTAATGTGCTTACGTAAATACAAAAAAATAACTAACATGTATTAATTAACGTGCATTTTATATCTTAATTAATATTCTGTATTTTATATAATTATTAAGTTACGGCTTACAAATTGTGTGCAATAAAATAGATTTTTTTAATTAACACGCTTCTGAGAGGATATCCAATGCTTGCTTTGTTTCAAGAAAAAAAAACAATTTTTGTTAAACTTTGGTTAATATTTGTTTGAAAAATATTTGTTAACTACACCGGCGGCACACAAAAAAAAGTCGAGTGCGAGAAGGCAGACCCTATGTATTCCCATGCATTTTGACCTGCTGAACACGAATCCGATGTCAGTTTTGCCCGATTGGCCCTTGCATTTTTCCTCACCTCAAAAAACACCTTAAGAATACCCAAGAAATCTCAAACAAGTAAATAAAAAGATTAAATGAGCTGACCACAATTTTCATACGTATTTTGGGGCGCTGAGACCGAATCTGAGGTCAGAATTGGCCGATCAGTTAGAAATTTTGACATAACCTCAAAAAACATAAAAAATACCCGAAAAATCCCAAATAAGTAAATAAAAAGCTTACATGAACTGATCACCATATCTGTACGTAATTTGGGGCACTGAAAGCGAATCCAAGGTCAGAATTTATGCGCGATGATCGAATATCTTGTAAAATCCATATTTAGGATGAAAACGTACCCAAAAATGACTGAATCAGAGCCCGAAATTGACTTTGCTCTACATAATATCTGAACATATAATTTCCGACGTGTTTTCACGAGCTGAACACAATATCGCAGTCAGAATTAAAGCGCAATCAACCCTAGTAAGCGGAGATGGGTAACTTTTAAATTTTCAAGTATCTAAAGGAAAATATTACTGAACAGTGACATTTTTAGGAAAAATTTTCCGGACAAAGTTTGCTCTGTTGAGAGAGGAATATCGTTTGGACTTAACATTTACCTAAACTCTCCTTCGATGATTTTTTACTTTTTTTCTTAGAGCTGTTTAGAATTGTATAGTTTTCTTTATTATATTTGATTGTCGTATGCCATTTGTTTTTTCTTTTATTTTTGCGACTAGGACACCTCCACATGGTGACGGTGACGATTTATTTCGGCTAAGTTCCTAGGTAAAAAAAATGCCGTCATGGTAAAAGTAGAGAAAGAGTTTACGATGCAGAGGAGGGAAACCCCAGTATCGGCGGCCGGTTAGGTTGGGAAAGCGGGACCGCGGGCGTCGTTATCATGCAACAGTAGCTCTAGTGAAGTGGGAAACTTGGATTCTTATGAGTATAGGGCTACAAGAAATTTGCACAACTGTGTAAATAATGCGAATTCCTTCTGTTTTGTTTGTAGCAAATTCGAGGTTCCAAAAAATCGAAAAAAAATCAGCGATGAAATAAAAATCTACATATGATTGGTTTAAGTATATTCATCAAGCCTTCTTCATTATGACAATCTAAGAGCAAGTGTTCTTTTCCTTGTGTAAAATATTTTCTAGAGTCTTTTTCTCTTTTCCTGTATGAGCTAGAACGAATATCACTTGGAGACTAAATTGTCTTTTTCCATAATCGCCGCTAAATATTCTTCCCTATCTTCATTAGATAGACCAAGATTTCTAATAACTTTATTAAGTTTATCATTTCACCAAATACTGGGAGTTTTACTTCTTATCGAACACTTACATTCACTATCTTCATATTCACTGTCATCTTCTTGACTTTCGGAACAATCAGTTTCCATTAACCCCTATTTTAGCATTAATTCCGGAAACATTTGTATTGCTAAACAATAACACTCTTCACGGGTTCCAGGCTCCTTCTATATTGTTGGATTTTTATATTTTACTTTTTAACGTTCTTTCCATTTGTCAAACATCTTATAATATATGATGCAAGGTACCACGGAAAACCTTTATCCACTATTTCCACACTATGACATTTTAGATAAATATTTTTTATTTCATCGTTGATTTTTGTTCGATATTTCGAAACATCGAATTCACTAAAAACAAGGCAAGAATTTTACACAAAGAACTTTAAACCAAGAACTCTAAATCTAACAAAACTTAAGGCAAGAACTTTGCACTAAGAACTCTAAACGTAACATATTCTAAGACAGGAACTTTACACAAAGAACTCTAAACCAGGAACTCTAAACCTTAATAGTTCTTGCCTTAGGAACTTAACAGTTCTTGTCTTAATTTATAATAGGTTTAAGTTTTTGGTTTAAAGTTCTTGTCTCAGGTTATGCTGGGTTAAGAATTCTTAGTTTAAAGTTCTTAGTTTAAAGCTCTTGCCTTAGGTTATGTTAGTTTTAAAGTTCTTGGTTGAAGGTTTTAATTTGTTTGTTTTGGATTTTTGGGCATTTTTTAGGTGTTTTTTGAGGTTATGTCAAAATTCCTAACTGATCGGCTAATTCTGACCTCATATTCAGTTTCAGTGCTCTAAATTACGTATAGATATAGTGATCAGCTCATTTAAGCTTCTTATTTACTTGTTTGGGATTTTTCCGGCATTTTAAAGGTGTTTTTAGAGGTTAGCAAAAATACAAGAGCCAATCGGATAAAACGAACATCGGATTCGTGTTCAGCGTGTTCAGCGGGTCAAAATGCATGGGAGTGCCTTCTCGCTCTCGACTTTTATTTTTTTTGTGTACCTGTGCTATCTTCCAAATCATGAAAGTATAGTAGATATAATATTTAATTAATGTGACTTTTTCACGAGTATAATAAAAAAGAAGGTCCGTGGTCCATTGTCTTCATCGTATTTAGAATTAAATTATTTAATTTAAATGCTAACAATTGATCATTTTTGAATGGTGAATTTTTGAAATCTGGTTTCTTTGTGTGGTTTGGATCAAATAAAATCGCTTACTTACACAGCAGACTATTAGAATGTATTATTTTGGGAGCTGATCAGTACAGTCAAATTTGTTGTCATTTTGTAATCGGTAATTTATTCTGCATCTGTTTGGTTCACAAGTGGTACATATTTTAACGGCATGTTACAGTACAAATAAGATACTAATGGTATAGCCATTAATACATCTAGAAATAAAAAAACGTGATCTTTCATACTCTACTTATTACCTTTGAAGAAGAATTAAATAACAGATTTGAAACTTCCTAACTGCACAATACCTCATTCGACTCACTGAGTGGTGTAGTGAAGAGGCGCGGAGTCGAAAAATCAATAATAAGATGGATCGACTCAGCACTTCCAAATCCACTCTAGGATTTTCAACAGAGGAGGTGTCCGTGACTAGAGGATGCCCGCAGGGGGGTCTTATCTCCACTCCTGTGGTGCCTGGTTGCGAATGAGCTTTTATCTCGGCTGTCGACTGGAACAGCAGGGAATATATACGCAAGGTTATGCAGACGAGGGCGCTGCATCGGAAAAGATGCAGCGAGCTCTTGTTATGGTAAACAGATGGTGTACCCAGAAAGACCACTGTGATCGCCTTCACAAGAAAAAGGAAACTCAACCTGGGTAGATTATATCTCCGGGGAAACGAACTACAGGTGAGCAATGAAGTCAAATACTTGGGACTGATCCTAGACACCAAATTAAACTTCAGTGCACATCTAGATAGAGTCACTACGAAAGCTACGCGGGCCTTCTGGGCCAACTGAAGAATGGTAGGTAAAAACTGAAGACTACAATCAAGAATGGTGCACTGGCTGTACCAAAGGTTGTACCAATAATAACATATGTCTCCCTGATTTGGTGGCATAAAGCCGGAAAAGGGGAGGCAATGAGAAAACTAATAAAAGTACAAAGACTGGCATGTCTAGGTATAACGGGAGCAATGTCAACAACGCCTACCGCAGCCATGAAAGCACTACTTTACCTGCCCCCACTACATTTAGTTGTGGAGAGTAAGGTACTGCTAGCGGCGTACAGGCTGAAAACAAACGGACATAGGACCATTCCAAGAATATGATACCATACCGAAATATTCCAACAAATAAGAAAAAATCGACTACTAGATATGCAGTCAGATAGAATCAGCACAAGCCACAACTTCACACAAGACCTTTAGATTATACTCACCAGATAGGGAAGAGAAAGGAACAAGGCAACTGCGAAGACATCTAAATGATACCATATACTGACGGATCAAAAACCAAATACTGGAGCAGATGTTACGGGGGACCAACCAGGGACAGATATTAGTCTGAACCTGGGCAGTACCGCAACGGTGTTCCAAGCAGAAGTCACAGCTATAGAAATCTGTGCACAAGAATTCACACAGAGATCATGTACTGATAAATCCACATCATCACTGACAGCCAAGCAGCTCTCAAAGCTCTGAATGCAGTAGAGATACGTTCTAAACTTGTAAAAGACTGCCTTGACTCCCTGGCGAAACTGGCGAAACACAACAGTATACAACTGGAGTGGATGAGAGGACACCAGGGCAATGAAAGAGCAGATAAGCTCTCCAAAGAAGGCGCCAAAACAGCCTTGATGGGACCCGAGCCATCCATCATATAATACCGCAAGAGTGATGGTAAAGTAACTATTGAGTCAGAAACATAACTTGTATTGGACCGGGGCGCCGGGAATGAGACAGTCACATATGTTCATCACTGTCGGGCCATCCAAGACAAAGACCAACGAATTGCTAAAGCTGAGCAGAAAACAACTGATATGTGCAGTGGGAATCCTAACAGGACACTGCATACTGAATAGACACATAACCAATATAGGTTTGAAGGACAATCCAGAATGCGGGATGTGTGGTGAGGATGAGGGAACTCCTCACCACATACTATATAAATGCCCAGCCTTGGTGACTCGGAGACTTTCATACTTCGGGGGACCATCCGTGACCCCGGAAGAAATAGCCAGAGCCCTCATCGACCGTCCACTCGCCCTTTGGAGAGGAAAGGGACTAATGGGATAACGAGGCTATGGGGTACAATAAGCTTAAGTTTTACTACGGCGGGGCTCTGGCACGCAACCCACAAGGAAAAAAAAACCTGAAATAAATGGTACGTACTATATTATCATATGTAGATTTTTAAGGTTGTTTGTGAATAACGCTTGATATACTTTTAGTGGAAAAATACGGGATGATGGACATCTAAAAAATTATTTCAATTACGTCAGTCTGCTTGCTTGCCTGTCTGTTGGTGTTACATCTTAAAAACTCAATTTACCATGAAAAAATGACATTTAACTGATAGTTGATGCCATTGCCAAGGAAGGAACTTGATATACTTTTAGTGCAGAATGTACAGGGTGGACACTCTAAAACAATTATTGAAAGGTCATATTGCCTAACTGGGCTCCTAGTGCCGGTAAATTTATTTTGCCCCTTCTTATTTCTCTAGATCTCAACTGTTATTCGCTTATTGCAATGTGGCGGATGCAGTTTTTTGACTGGTTAGTTTGCAAGAGTTCTTGGCTCCACGAAAATGTTGTGACTTCTGCGATCCAATGTCTCGTGTCAACGGAGTATATAGCCCGCTGTTTCTGACATCTCTTCGCAAGACCGGCTTTCCAAGTTGCTTTAGTATAACGTCATTTTTTGTTGGTGGGCTGTGAATAACCTTGTTACGGTTCTCAGCCCAGATTCCTGCTTAGCATAAGCAGCTGCTGCTCTTTTCTGTAATGTTCGGTTATAAATGCTTTGCTGTCTCTATATCTCAAATGTTTTGCCAACATCTTTTGTTTCCCCTTAATCCAATATGTTATCCACCTCCTTTCACATCCTTGCAATACACTTTAACACTGGAAGTGCTGGATCCATGTTGTAACTGATCATGGTTTGACAAGTTCAACTTCCAAGTAGCAATTTAAATACCTAAGATTTATTGAGGTTTTATCAATTTTAAAACTCTGATGAAACCTCAATAAATCTAAAAGGTATTTAAATTGGTACTTGGGCTTTGTCAATTCTTAGTACCACACTGTAACCTGGCACCCAGATCATATTGATTGTATTGCCAAGTTCTTCAAACTTGTGAATTTTCTCTACCAACTTGTATATGGCGTGCCTAAATTTCGGTAAGGTAAGATATCTTATACTTAATTATGAACATTATAGGTTTTATTCTGTTAAAAATATTGCTATTTTTTAAAACACATTTTACAATGAAAAAAACCTAATTTATATATAAAATATATGTTTTGCGTGCGCAATTAGTTTCATTTGCGTATTTAATAAAAAAAAACATTGAAAACCATATTATTTTGTAAATTATTACAAAAATCATTCAAGGTATTTCTAATTTCTATATTTACCTTTAATTAAAATGTTTTTGATACATTAATTAGTTAAAGAAATATATCATCAATGTAATGATTCAATGCAAAAAATTAATTAATGATGTTAATTAAAATATTGTGTCTTTTTATAAAGTACATAATGAATGGTACAATGTTCGGTTGTTTAACAATATACTATCCATATATTTCATTGCCTGTGGACTTCCATTACCGTTATTATAATTCTAACATTTCGAGCATTCAAAAGAAACATAGTCTCTTTGTCTCTTGCAAGACCCAAAAGCGTCGCAGAAAATTGGTCACGCGTCAAATGCTAAAGTCGTCTAGAAATAAATCTATCAGACGACACTATTTTAAATTCTTAAAAGAGCCAGATTATGTATGATCGGTGAACAATAAAGAATGGGCATCGTACGCCATAGTGCATCAATATATACTACACAAAAAGCAGAAACACAAAATCACGTATTTATTATATTATACCTAACAATTATATTCAGTGTACAGACCGATAAGATTTGATGTGAACGATAGAAGAGATCTAAATTCATGCACCATTTCGTCACACCAATTAAGGACAAAATAAGACACTGAGTAAGATTTTAAGAACTGCTAATACAATTCAAAATATTATGGAATTTTTTGGAATTTCAACTTTATTATTTAAGTCAGTCAGACAATTGTAATTTAGGTTAGGTTAGGTTAGGCCGATATGTGAGTGGGCTTATATTCAGACCTTCTACTGCGACCATCTGGTCTTTTGTGGCTCACTTCTAGTCATCTTTTTAATAAATCCGATAACCTTATTGAGTGAGAAATCATCCAAGTCCTCCGGCAGCAATTTCCGTTTCCCAAATAGCGAAAATCTGGTTCTTTCTGCAACTGCAAGAATGTGATTTGGCGTTTCAACCTCTTCCAAACACAGACGGCATTCAGCGTTTTCTGCTAATCCAAGCCTGCGTAGGTGATGATTTAATTTGCAGTATTCAGTATATTGGCCAATTAGAGTTTTTAGGCGTAATCTGTAAGTGACAAACTCCATTGAATGACTGGCTCTGGATCGATAAATCCGATACCGCATCTTCCCTGGCTAAGGAATCGACTATTTCATTGCCTTCCATGTCAGAGTGATCCGGTATCCAGACCAGAGTCAATTTGTTGTTCCTGCCCAATCGAATTAGAACCTTCGAGAATTTCCAAACCGTTTAGGAATTGCAACAATAAGAGCCAAGAGCTTTAAATGCCACGGCTTTCTGAGGAGATTTTTATTGATCTGTGTCTAGGGTGCATTCCAGCCTCCTAACACACAGTTCAGTGGCATAAAATGGTTACCCAGGTTCTTCATGGATTTTGGAGCCGTATGTAAACTATCAACCATCTGCACATTCAAATTTTATTTCAAAGCCATTCATCTCTTCCAGGAAGCAGGATGTTAAAAGATAGCTCGTAGTTGCTCATAGTAGGATTCACATCTGACAGCATTCCCAGGATGCCATTACTATCTGACAGCATGCTGCGTTCCATGATGCAGTATATTAATAACCACTTGTTCAGGTCTGTATGTTGCCCACCTAGCCTCTATCCGGAGAGAGGGTAGATCCAGGAGGATTTTCAGAGCAGCTGACGGTATGCACTAGTTATTGCCAGATCAACTGTAACCACTTTGTGTTATTTGTGAAATATTTGATATCTGCTGTGTATTCATACTATCTTGCTCTAAATAACAAATATGTATGTTTGTAAAAAGGGCTTGTTCCGTAAATAAATAAAAATAAATACATGAATGAATGAATGAACGAACGAAGGAACGAATGAACGAAATAATGGATAAAATATATATGTGCCCCCGGGGAGTGTACTTATCAAAGGGCTTTTAGGTCCATCCAGAAGTACTCTCGTGTTGGTCAATGCGCAGTCGTCCATCTCTCAAAGATTCTCAGCTCACAGACGGCAGAATCCTGTATATCTGAATCTGTAGCAAATAAAGGACAACCTCCGTAGCAAGTACAGACACCGCTTCCGGAAGATGTGGACTTTTGGAGGAAAATAATTTATTTTTCATGAATAGGTACATATTCAAAAAATAGAAATCCTTCTCTTAATCTAAGCGGAATCGGATATGGATATTTGGATGAAAAATTAATGAAGGCAAGACAATTGTTTTGTACATCTATACCGATAAGTATAAAAATAGTCCCAAAATGTACGTGGTGGTTGTTCTTATGTTTATTTTATAATAACTTAAAATTTAATTTTCTTACTGAAGTTTTGAAAAGTAAAACGTATAGCGACGTAGTATAGTGTCCCTATAACATACTATAACAGTTAAGGGAAAGAAAATACTTTCCTATGTATATATAATTATTTATTTTATACAAGGCGATCCATATAATTAACTATCATACTTGTAAGTTGTTCTTGAATAATTAATATGGTAACAAACAATAGTGGTGTATCTGCGGTCGTTTGATATATTTTAGTTTGGAAGCGTAAAAAACTAGTGCACATAATTGTGTAGTCATCAATTACATAGGCGGAAGTTTAAATTTCCGACCTGTCTTAACTCCAACAACTTCCTGTGTTCGGGTTATCAAGCTATACGTCGTATCACACTACACCGGCTATTAATATAGAGTAATCGATTATTACCATAAAAAATTATCAAGTCAGGTTGAGGAATGAACACTATTTTCCCATAAGCTCAGATCTTCGTTCCGATAAACTGAAACATTTTTGTATACAGGACGACAATTTGAAAACTTACACTAGCTAGATCTCCGAAAGTAATGAGGATATCAAAAATCACTAGGAACTGTTTCCGTTATATGAAGGGGGGGAACTCGAATACTGGAATAAGTTATGAACCCTCACCTACCCCTGTATCCCCAGCTTAGTCATCTTAAAGGACCACCGATGCCTGTGATATCTCACTGAAACGTCCGAAAAGTGCTTTCCAATAGTACCAGAGAAGATTCACATAAGATTTCTCTTTTTGGTAAATACCACCAATTGACCTAATAAAGAATACATTTATGTTTCTAGACACTATTTAGACGAATACAAAGAAAAGATTTCAGTCAATTCAGTAATTATTAAGGTAAAAGAGGTCTTTTACATAATTATTTCTTTAAACACACTTAGTAATGTGTTTCCATTATTAATTACATTACATCTCAATATTTTAAATATTGTTTCATTACTATATGTCACTAAAACGTAAAAAGAAATATTTTCCCCTTTCCATTTTATTATTATTTTTATTGCAAGATAAAAAATAATATAGCACTTCACTCTAAGTAGGCTTATGAATATAAGTACGAAAAACAAGAATATATTGCATTTGACCGGCACATTTCTAAAACCATGAACATCTCTTGCAATAAAATAGATTTGATATCACTAAGTTATAATCATCGAATTCTGAACAACTTTCAAAATGTCCGTCCGTACGTCTGTCTGTTCATCAGTCACGTTTATTCTTTTTCTTAATCTATTTATTTAACGTCGGCCTATTTCCGCTACCAGGGCCTATCACCGACGCCAGGAGACGAGCTACCCCCAACCTGGAAATTTTGATGAACCTCTTCTCGTAAAAAGATCGAAGAATCGTTTACTTGCCTAACATGTAATAGATAAGGGACCACCTGCTTCACATCACTCCCGAGGGATGGTATATCCACTACGTAATCCTCGCCTTGAAATCACATAGCTTCTGCGTATACACTGATATACAAGCCTCTAGAAGGTGGGATGAGATCGCTGTGTTTCCCAAGATGGATTTCACCTATCCAAGTACTAACCGCTCTGCATGTTGCTTCACTGGAGTATCGAGATAGATACACAGTGAAGACTCATCTACGCTCGTCTCCACATTTATTCTAACTGAAATCGTTGTAATGAAAATATATATATGAACAATAATTACTTTCCTTTGGTTATTTTACATTGACGCGAGGGGGTAATCATTTATGCAATATGTGGGACAGGTTATGTGCAATGGTGTGCAATATCGTGCAATATGTGTGCAATATGTATGCAATATGTGTCCAATATATATGCAATATGTGTGCAATATGTATGCAATATGTGTGCAATATGTATGCAATATGTGTCCAATATTGCAATTGTTGGACACATAATTTCAAGTCATTGCCCCTTCACATTGGCGGTAATGCTTGTAAAATGAGATCTGCTATCCTGATAGTTATGCTCGCATTTTAGCCGTTTATTACGATAAAAGTTGGTGTTGTTAAAAACCCTGAGTGGTAAACATCCTGCGCAAATAAAACAATAAAAGTGGTATAATAAAAACAGTTAATTTAAGCGGCAGCTAGAAAGAATTATCTATCTTGAGTACTCAGTGAGTTGGTAAAAGTTTTGTATATTCTACGGTTGTATTGGAATTTGGTCAGTAAGTTAGTGTTAGCTAGAGAAAAAATCCTATTGTTTTTGAAAAAAAAACTGATCAGTAAATATAAAGGTTATGTAGAACAATTTGAGACAAAATTGTATATGAGGAGTGTAGTGATTTTTTATCAAATATGACAGTTATAACCAAAAAATTTACTTTCTGCATTAATTAATTACTTCTATTAGTCTAATTGCTTCCTCAATTGTAATTGTCATTCTGTTTGTTTTTTGTTTAATGGGAATTATTTTAAAATATTTTTCGTATTAAATTAATCTGATTTTTGAAGTTATTGAAGTTGAAAATTATTAACGTTACTTTTTGTAAAATACTTATAAAACAGCACAATTTTTCAATTCAACTTAAAAATATGTAAAGCTGGAAAATTTATTTCAAATAAATAATTTATAAAAATACAATGACAATTAGTAATGTCGTCAAATTATAAAATATGAAAAACTGTAATGTACAGAATATTTACTAAATAATACACATTACTAAATGCACGATTGCACGGTCTAAATGGATTAGCGACTAAAATCATTTATGTTCCTTGATTTTGCTTAATATTTTGGTAAATTTGGCCGAACATTTGGCACAAAAAGCCGAACAGCATTCGTTCGCCATAAAAAAATATAACTAAAACACAAAATCAGTCTTTTAATATTTTTATGAAACTTGACTAATTTAAAAATAAACATTTGTTACATAGAAACAGAAAAAGTCATCGCAGAACAATAAAATGTATCTATAAAAAGGCGACTAGAAACGAAAAAACCACGTTTTAGAGCCTTAGGCGAAATGCCAAATAAAAACCGGACAGGTCGGACATGTTAATTTTTAGCCGGACGAAACCGTAAAAATCCAAACATGTCCGGCTAAAGCCGGACGCCTAGCAACCCTATATAAGAACAACAGAATGATGCTTACAAATCTTATTGCATATTTTTTGTTATTGATATAAGAGTAGCCGATAGCTAAACTTCGCTTTAATAAAGACGTTTTATTATTATTATTATTATTGTTATTATTATTATATGTATAATTTCGGTAATATGAATGAATTTTTCTATACAAGACTATTTTTGATGATTGAGACCAAAAACATAGATTTTCGTAATCTGTTCGTAGAAATACTGTGATATTTTTACTAGCAGATCCCGAACATACATATATGCAAAACTAGCCCAACTAGCTTTTTCTATGGGTGATCGGTATCCTCCATCTGCCGTTAAACCATGTCCGTTTTCTCGTGAAACACCCAATATACCCTATATACAATCGACTTTAGGCAAAACAGAGTTAAATTTGGTGATCTTGAAGGCCATTCTATCGGTTTCCTACTTTCAATAAAAGGTATTGAAATATTCCCAAGAGAATTCATAATATGTGGCGCTAAGGAAATCGGAATCCATAAAATATTGATCACCAGATAAAAATCACGTGTATATTCCATGTACACTAGAGTAGACATAGTCATTTTTCTCTTGGATTGATGATTTATTAATATCTCTGAACTGACAGTAAGGCCTAGAGATATATTTCCCTTAAAATATGTATTTTTTAGTTATAACACTGACAATAATGTAAAACTAATTTTTGCATATATTTTTTACTTTTCAACTTTAGTTTGTAAAACTAATTGAGTCTCATTCATTCCATCTAGATTTTACCATAATTTTAAAAAAAATTAAACAATTAAACCTTGCAAGAATTCTGTCACTTTCTACAACTGCTGCTCTCTCCAAACCATTCCACTTACGTCATTTGCCAATGACTAAAATAGATATTCAACTGAAATGGTACAGAGATGGGCATTCTTTAGTCGACTAACCAATTATGACTAACGATTAATAGATAATATATTAGTTGCGGCTAATGACTGATTGGTTAGTCATTAGCCACAACTAATATATTATTAATTAGTCATTTGTCATGATTGATTATATTAGTGACTAAAAATGCCCATCTAATTGGTTAGTCATTAGCCAGAACTAATATATTATTAATCAGTAGTTAGTCATGATTGATTAGTCGACTAAAGAATGCCCATCATCTCTGAAATGGTATATTCAATTATGGCGTTTCTAATGTAGCTGTTTTATTATATGCTTTATGGTACGCACGATGTTAAAGACTAGTTACTTATGAGGTTGATTGAAGAAAATTTTTCCTCAGGATGTTAGTACCAAAGAGTTTTTCTAATTTCAGAGTTTAATTCATTCGAAGAATCCTTAGTCTATTTTGCGTACGTACGATAGAAGGAATCTACACATCCTCCTGCTTTCATACAGCTACTTTAGTTTTTGTTTTTTGGTAATTACGTTATTATGTAAAGTTATGTAAAATATTTAGTTAGTGGGAAATACATTTAGATGCAATAAATCTGAATTATATTAATGTTCATGTGTTCATTAAATATCATTAAAACTTTGAAATAATTGAGCTGCTGACTAGAAGTTGAATGATATGTAAAAAAATATTTTTAAAGCCTTTAGTTTCTCTTACACTTATTATTATTCAAATATATCATTTATATTTGGTATTACTTATAACTTCTTATTTTTATCGATTTTTAACAAGTATTCCTTCTTCTTTTTTAATATCACATACAACAATTTCTTCATCATATATGGCACCCACCTTCTATGAATAATTGCAAAATAACAGTATAATTATTTCTAGCCAATGTTAACGTTTTCTATCAATTCTGAAATTGATGTCTAAAATATTTACAAAAAATTAAAAAGGTAATTTTAACTAAGCAAGGGGAAAACAGACGAACGAATTTATTCATCGAACTCTTTTAAATACTCAAAAGAAGTTGCTGATAACATATTATTCCTCCACGCATTCAGTGGATGTGACACAACTTCTGCATTTTTTAGGCAAGGCAAAGCAAAATTCGTTAAATTATTAAAAAAATCTGCAGGATTACAAATAAACGTGGACTGTTTTAAATACCCCAATTCTCACCCTGATATTATAAATGTAGCAGATGAAAAAGTTATCTTAGCCCTTTATGGGGCAGAACCCAATCAGCATTCTTTGAATGAATTCCGGTACAAATGCTTCATTAAGTCAGTGGCAAAAAGTACATGTAACTTTGGATCGTTACCTCCTACTGAGTCTGCTGCACGCCAACCCTCTTTTAGAACGTACTATCAAATTCAGCAGTGGTATGGAAATACCAAAAGTTCTCAAGATTGGGGTTGGATGAATAAAAATGGTTTGTTTCTTATTACTACCAAAAACGAAGCTGCTCCACAAGAACTATTAAAAACAATAAACTGCAAGGGTACAATAGGCTGCAAATCCGCGTGCGTACTTGTAGAAAAGCTGGACTATGCTTTGTTATTTGTTCTGGATGTCAAGTACAATCGTGTGGAATGTCGAAATATATGTAGACGACTCAGATCAAGCCGAAGAAATCGAAGATAGGTATTAGCTTTTTTGGAACACGATAAACTCGAGGGGGCTGAATCTGACAGAGACGATGCAGACGATAATGAAATCGACACTCGGGGACCATTTTGTAGATATACAACGCGGATGTGATAGGATGCTTGACTTCTCCCGCCCATAACACCAAGAATATTAATGCTACGTAAAAATGTATTCCAAACGTTTCGATAGAGAATTTACTTATCTTTAAATTTGATAACCATCTTTTTTTTGGTAGGACCGTTCAGAACCCAGATATTGGTGAAAAAATGATTTTTAAGCGATATTTCCTCAAAATTGGGGTTGTTCCGGGGGGCGGGCGAGGGGAAAAATTAGTATGTCTAAAAGAGGTACCTAATGAACTGGTTGCAACAGTAAAATCTTTTGTACGATTTAATACGGTGTTAATTTACCTGACGACTGGCCTATTATTAATTATGAAACAGATATTATAAATAATACTTTTAAATATTTTATTTAGGCCTGATAAATGTTTATACGTAACGAATACAATAAGATTCAAATGCTAATGCATTATTGGAAGGAATTCATGATTTTTCTCTAATAACTTGGCAGGCGTGAACTTCTCTAAAAATGTTAACATTTTGCGGTTTTGCTAAATTATTTGAACAAAAGATTATTGAAACTATCAAATTTATAATAATTTTCATTATGCGTAATGTCTATAAGAGCATATAAATTACATGCTACATATTTATATAATACTTAAAGGTTCTTCTGTGCAAAAGTTTGATGGACTTAAAAAAATAAAATTGACAAAATTGGTCATACAATGATTATTATATTTTAGTTCATGAGCTATCATATCTATACATGCCTTTAATGTTCATTAATAATAATAATAATAATATCTTATACCTCTTAGCTCTTTAAAATTTGCGCTTGTCTATTAAACGTGTTAACGGGGATGAACTTCCTATTTCGAGTTAAATCTCTGTGTTTGTCACACAAAAGCACATCATATTGATAGTGGAAATAAACATTTTTGCCCCTGTTCTTGAAGAAAGTCTATTTGGAACCGGCTCTTTTTATTATAAAACACTCGCTTACAGAACCCCCGACACTAAAAAATAAGTATTTATTTCTAATTCCGTATACAATGTTATTGAATAAAAATTCATTTTTGTATTAGATGCCTCTTTTAAAGAATCAATATCATGCCTCGTTACATTTTGTATTGTCTCGGCACCGGATTTTTGACACATAATGCAGTGTCTGAAATCTATTTATGGCTCTACAAATAATTTTTCGACTCAAATATTTGCTATAAAACACCGTATAAGGTTTACTTTACAAAATAAGTTAATAAATACCAAAAATATTTATTGACTACCTGTGCTAGCCGCAACAACTACGTTGCTACCAATGTTACAGCGTACACTCTGTTACCTGCTTTAGTGTGGAAAACTAAAAATCACAGAAAAAAAGAAACTCAAATAAAATGGTTTTTCTGAACTTTAAACCTCAGTTTACTTCGATGCACCATCCTTTGACCTTTAATAATAAAAAAGTTTGTCGCATGTTGCATTTTGCGATGCACTTCACAACTTTTGTGCGATATATATTTTTGTGCGTTTTTATATTTTTTGCAAAAAATATATCGTGCGAAATGAACTCTTGGTTTCGACTATAGCTAAGGAAAAGATTGAAAGAATATCTTGTTAAAATTTTAGCTCGATATCTTTAACAGCACGCGGGATATTGAGTGAGAAATAATAAAGTACATATTTTCATGTTTTTTGAAATATTTGCAAATAAATGCTTTTTTCTCCAATTTCGCAATTCCAAATGAATTGACGGACTCGAAATTCGACTCGACAGGAAATTTTATATAAGAATCTGGTTTTTGTTTTTGTGCAGACCGTAGATCCCAACTACATCTAATACTTAAAATTACATAATACATAACGAACCTAAATAAAATATTTCAATTAATATATGGAACATAGACGCTTTAGTTAGAGTGAAATTACAAAGCGTTATACGCAAATGCATAAGAATTAAGTAATAAGTCATCCTCGCATATCGGCTGTAGTATGGTAATTATCATTTTGACAAATAAATGAAAAATTACAGCGGGTCCAATAAACAACCTTGTGGTTTTCATACGTAGTTTATTTAATTAGATAAAGGTTACTTAACTACTTTTATCGATCAAGCCTTATAGTTTATTAGCATTTTTATTGTAACGTATTGCAATGGGCAAAAATAATTTCCTATAAACACTTCATAGGCTGTCATAAAATCATCTGACTTATGGGCACTTAAATAGCCTCAAACGTAAAATTAAAACTATATATTATAGGCTATCCCTTGTTTGTAAGTTAAAGTTGATCAAGTTGGCTGAACTCGTTTCCCTGACACCTGCCTGCTTTGATCACGCATGTTGTTAAATAATACCGGCGAAATGTTGGGCCGCCACTGCGGGATTCTTGTTTTTCTGTCAATTTAGAGTGCCATAAAAATATATAACGAGAGTAAAATAAAAATACACCGACGTTAATGTAATTATGCTGTTTAGGACACTAATCGCGTTATAAGATTTACATCTGAAGCACGTAATTAAATTTACCGTTAAGCTTGTTGTGATCATAGATGACATTTTCGTTGATGGAATTTCCATTTCAATATCATATTAATACCTTTGTTTCTTTTGCATTTGTATAGTGTTCTTACAAATAAATTGGTTTAGATATTTTCATATTAAAACTGTTTATGTCTCTAGTAAATAGTACAGTAAAAGTAGTTAAAATAATGGTCTCCTTCGGAAAAAATCAATATCTAGCTGAAATAGTAACAATTACACAGGCACACAAGAAAAAACAAAAGTCATGTACTTTTTTACCGATTATCATGTATTTTGGGGTGCTGAAAATCTCAGAGATTATAGCGAGGAGCAAGGTGAACGGTTCCACCAAGATATAAGAGATATGGAACGTCACTACCAAGGAAAATGGGACATAAATATGATGGTCGATTACTGCTGGATGCTTAAAAGAGACTCGCCAGACAGTGACAAGAAAAGGAAGAGAAACCCACTACACAGGTCTTTTGAGTCAAAACGAGTACGATATCACAGAAAGAAATAAAGGGCAATTTTTTACGAATTCTCAACGGTCGAGATTTTCTCGACGTTTTTTTATCTTATAAACGTAATTTGGGATAGTTTTCACAGGTTTTTTGAACTGCGTCAAAATGTAAACGTTTTAACCATTCTGACATATATTCGACTTTAATGACCAAGAATACGTGCTGGTATGATGACTTGCTCATTTAAATTTTTTAATTTTACCTGTACATGAATTTTTGACTATTTTCGAGGTGTTTTTTGAGATTTTTCTGAGGTTATGTCAAAATCGTGACGTGATAAGAAAATTCTGACCTCAGATTCAGATTTAGCACCCCAAAATACGTATTAAAACGTTGGTTAACCCTCTCAATTTACTTTTCACCCGGTTTCAGGCGTGTTCTAAGCTGTTTTTGAGTTAACATGAAAATATTGATGACATGTGACAATTCTGACCTCGGATTCGGTTGCAGCACGTAAAAATACATATAGTCCGTCAAAAAGTTTAGTTTTTTTTTGTGTATGCCTGAGTAGATATTTTGGACTAAAACTCTTAGTTTCAAAATGAGCAAGAAACTGAATAATTGTATTAATTAGGGTAGTTGTCGAGATGAAGCCCTCGTGTTGCTGGCGGTGAGGTTTTATACATATATTGTTACAAATGACAAAAACAATCCTGAAAATTTGAGCTAGATAATCATTTTATTTGACTGGTTTACTTTATTTCTGAGTGCTGATAGATGGGAGAATACAAATAGCAGCAACATTAATTGGGTAATTTCGTTGAGTTGTAGGATAACTTAAAATAAAAACGAGAATAAATAAAGATATAAGGTCACAGGGAGTATGAACATATAATATAGAATACCATGATATATCTGTAAAATTATGAGAAGAAAAAGTATTTAATTGCTGTCAAGCCTGTTTTGAATTTTATTAATATACCATTTTATTTTATTCAACTTTACATTAAATAAAAAATAAATTATCCTTTTTACTTAAATTAAAACGTTTAGTTTTTTATATTGCCGAAAATGATCTAATCTTGGGAACACCCAATTAATTGAAGGGATATGTTTGACTTACGTAATTTATTTAAAAAGAAACCATTTATTTTTTGTAATAATTCTTAATAAAGGTAATGTGTTTGAATGAATAGTTGATATCTAATTTAACGTTGAATTTATTTCCTTCAAAAGGATTCTATGAAAATTATAAATTAAATTACACGAACTGATTAAATTAAGCATAAAAATGAAGTGTGAGAACCTATTTATAATTTAATACCAAAGAGCAATTATTGTGAAACGTGTGATATTAAAAGGCCGACGTTAACGTTATAACACTAGCAGCGAAGCAATCATATAATTAATTGCCTTTCTATTTGCGTGATTATCAATATTTTATACATATAGCAGGATATGACTTTAATTCAATTAACTTTTTCAGTTCTGAATAGGTATACGTTTGCTTACAACAAAACAAATTTCACTCGCGAAGAGAAAGAGCTGTTACTCGGAATTATGCGCGCTATGCCAGAAAAACTTGCTTGCCGCTCTTTGTATCTTTATTTACTGAGGCATTCAACAATTAGTTTATTTACTGAACTCAATAACGTAACGTTGTCGAATAACTCACAAAAACATTATGAGCCTTTAATCAGTTATAATGCGGACAGAGATATTTTTATACATCTAGTCCGGTTGCTAACAGAAAAATGTAAGATGGAAATTGTTTAATTTTTATATTATACCCTAGATTGTAGATTGTAGATTGTTTACGGGGTCGCTTGGCCCTGAGTTGGCCTTTCTTCACCTCGACCTGAAAGGTCTTTTGTGAATTACCCCACAACTAGTTGTTGCCCAGGATCCCAAGACTTTTTGCAAAGCTTGTGATTTTCCTGGGAGCTAATTTCCCTGTCTTCAGGAATTAATCCGCCCGTTCTAGGTACTTTAGCCTAATGCGGATTAGTACCTTGCATTCACAAAGTATACGTTCCGCAGTCTCAGTTGCAGCTTCACAGTATCTGCATTTGTCATCTTCTGTCATACCCATGTTCTTGAGATGATATCTCAAGGGGCGACGGCCAGATGGAAGGCCTGTGATCAGCCTTAGGTCGGACTTTTCAAGTTCGAGAAACCTTATGGCGTTCTTTGTTGAATAGGTTATAAACCTTTTCGCTTGTCTTTGGCCTGAAGAATTCCTACAGTAGGAGTTCTTTTGTTCCTTTTCCCATTTTTGAACATCCTCCGTTATGCATCCCTAAACCACAGAACGACTCGGGTGCAAAAAATGGGGCTTTTCTTGCGAGGCTGTCAGCTAATTCGTTCCCTTCTATTCCCTCATGCTTTGGCACCCACATCAAGATAACCTTGTTGTTTTTTGCCAGTTGCTTCAGGTATTGTCTGCATTCCCAGGCGATTTTAGACTCGAAGGTATAGGACCTGTGAGCCTTTAGTGCTGCCTGGCTATCTGAAAGTCTTTGTCCCTCTATTTAGGCATTCCTGGGCACACTGATCTATAATATAGATTTCTGATAGGAAGATGCTTGGGGTGTTGTCAAGGGCTTTAGATAGCCTGCGTTTAGGCCCCGCTACGCCCACACCAACCCATTCATCCATTTTGGATCCATCTGTGTACCTGATGTGTGACTTTTTCTCCAACTGCAGTGCTTCGGTCCTGCTCGCACATCAAACGAGCAGTTAAAGTCGTGTTTTATTGGCATTGAGTCAGTGGGTTGGTCATGGATTCAAATTGAATTAACTTCAAGTGACCGACCAGGTCGCCTGGTCTGAATTTAAGTGCCTGATGCAGCCTTAGGGCACTAAGTGCTGAGTTCTTCCTTACATGCAAGTGCAGAGGAAGTAAGTTCAGCATTGTCTCCATAACTGCTGTGGGACAGGAGCGCATTGCTCCTGTATTCCCTAAACAGGCAAGGCGTTGCAGTTTCTGCAACTTCCCTTGTGCTATTTTCTTTTCTGTTTTTGGCCACCATGTTTTCTGTTTAGGTCACCATGGGTCTGACAACCGAAAGGCAGGACTAATGTATCATTTTTGGCTTCTGACCCTGTCTTACCAAACAACCTACGGCACGTCCAAATAGCCATCGTTTCTTTGGTGAGTGTCCTTTCTAAGTGCGAGTTACGGGTAAGTTTTTGGTCCAGGATTACTCCTAGATACTTGTTCCATTTAACATAAGAGCTCTCAAATTTAGTTTTCTCCTTTTGGTGAATGGAACAATAACTGTTTTGCTCGGATTGACACTAAAGTCCTCTGACGAGCACCATTTAGATATTATGTTTAAGGCAATTTGCATGTCTGCCTCTCACAGTAACGACGAGGTCATCAGCATAGCCCTGAACGTTGCAGCCATAATTACTAAGCTTATGGAGGAGGTCCTCGACCACCATTGACCACATCAAGGGCGATATTATACCCTATTATTATTTTACAAAAATTCTAAAAAACGGTAATAGAGCGATTTTGAAATTTTTAAATCTGATACTAAAACCCATAGTTTCTGTTTTAGATCCTTGGAACTATATACGTTGTTAAACAACACGGTAACACATGCTGAATTTATAACAATTTAGCGAGAATCCAAGTTAATATGTACGTATATTTATAAGCTATCGCAAGGCTTTTGACAATGTGGAATGGGACAAACTCTGTACTGTATTATTGAAGATGGGAATATCTAAACGCTGACTTTATGAAGAAAACTGTGCTTTTTGAGGAAGTCGACAACATCTATTCCGACAAATGTAAGCCGTAAGCGTCAGACAATGCTGTGCTTAGTCTAATACTCTTGAACATCTATAGTGAACACCTGTGGCTGGCAAGGTGGTGTAGCTGGAGGCGGTTTCTAACTTGAGATTTGCAGATGATACAACATTGATTGCAGCAAGCGAGGATGAGCTCATACAACTGTTGGATGACCTTCGAATAATAAACGCTGAATACGTTTTAAGTGTATACTATATCAAAACGAAAATTATGACTGTAGATCGAGTGAATGAAAATCACCTTGACACGCTAAGGATATGTGAATGAGATGTAGTAAACACGATGGCCTCCGTTGAGGCCCCTGTGGACAATACTGGTAACTGCGAATATGAAATTCTACGAAAAACACAATTGGCAAAATTTGGCATAACATAAATATCGTGAAACGCACAAAGACCAGACGATTCTACAAAAAATACGCTCCCTAAGGTAATTCTCCAGCATCATATTCTTTTCGAATGTTTTGGTCATATTAATTGGACAAGGGATAATACAGAGCGGTTGATGGTTTAAAAGAAACCAGATAAAAGGCGAATAGAACGCTCTTCTAAACGTTGGTTTGATATCACCAAGGAGCTGATGGGAAAAATTTTTTCTCGAGACTGTGTGCCTCACGGGAAACCACGACTGATGATCTAATGCCGTCAGACGTACCATACACCAAAGAGAACTAGAATGATTCATGGATCAAAATTATTGTCAAAACGTTGTGAATAAAAAGAAGGCACAATAAAAATATACAAAATTGCTAAAGTTACAGAAAAAGCGCATTCCGCGTCAATAATACACAGAGGTTTGCTCAATTTAATTTTGGATTACCTGATAGATGTCAATGTTCTTAAAATTTGTTAATATATTAGTCTATATATACGTAGTAAATCTTTTTTTTTGAGTTGGAAAGGGTAACAACGTAGACGAGTTTTATTCCAAACTATGTTAATTATGTATGTAAGTGTTGCATGTATTCTTACTGGAATTTTAAAATTGTGTCTTTCTTTTTTATAACTTCTCCTCTTCGATCGTTTGCCCACAAGCCGTATCCGGGTTGCCTATTCTTTCCTTGCATCATTCCTATCTCGTGGCCATTAGTCCCGCTGATAATGAAAAGTTTTAATCTGGACGGTAAAAGTAAAGTCCAGAGGTCATTATGCAGAGACTAATGTTGGTTACAGATAATCTGTGATCTATTGCTCAAACCCAATCGACAACTACAAATTTTATTGTTTATTATTGATTTCTAAGCTTTAAGGTTATCTCTATAGCTGTTAGTTGCTTGATGATTCATTAGACTACGCATACCACATTCGAAGATTATTCGAACGCTTTAATCATTAGCAAATTAATTAAATCTCTCTTATATTCTACAACCTAAATACTATCTATAGTAAAGCCGCGTAATTTTTTTTAGCAGGTGATAAATACAAAATTTCATAAACTTTACATTATTAGGATGGTACATTAGATTTAATCTGAACGTATTAAGCAAATACATTTTTCATTATTACTTTCCTTATAAAAATGTAACAAAACTGATTGCAATGTTCTCTTGGTATAATCTATCCTGTACGCTAAGAAAAATTATCTGGCCAAATTTATTGCAATAAAACCTGTTTTTATAGAGATAATTATTAGATACTGGTTTGTCTACGCAGCCATGCCTGTTACAACAAAACACACCACAGATAACAAACAACCCCCAGATCCAAAACTAAGGCTGCCCGGAAGAGGGTTACACATTTGAAAAAACGCAAACAACATCCATTACCAACCGCCGTTGTTAGTGTCGAAGCTGGAGATTGAACTCAGTGCACAATAAATTATGTGACCGAGTGTGTTCTTCACGCAACAAACTGTAACCCACTACGTTACCGTGCCGGTAGCTATAAGAATCTTACTTTATAATACACTGAAACTATTAATTCGGGGCATATTGATGGTTGATAATAATTCACCCTTATTTACTCACTTGTTTCTCTAGATCATAGTAGATATTACTTAGTAGGATTTGCCCCCATACCATCTCCTGCGAAATTAATGCCCTTTATTTCGTTCCCTCGAGGTTCAACAACCCTCAAACGTCACATTACCAGACATCTGATCTACTTCGAACAAAAAAGTTATGAATCATGTGCATTCACTGGGTTTATTAAAAGTGTCTTAATTTTCGCAATTTGTCAAACTTGTAGCAATATGTATATCTTTCGTGACGTGTCCATTTCAGAAGACTGTAAAATGGTAGATATCTTTAGTAATAAAACTGTTTCACATTATTGTGTATTAACAGAATGATGTGAAAATTTTGAAAGTTATTCAGAATTCGACGATTACATCGAATTCTGAATGACCTTCAATGACGTGTCCCCAGTACTTCATTGCATACTAATCATTTTGTACTCGTTTTCTCTCCTAGTAGTGTTAATGTTTTATGTATCTGTTTTCGTCTTGTTGTTTTTGCGAGTAGTTGGATGATGTCTATTTCAGCTCTTCTTTTGTTGGTCGTTTTTAACTACGTTTGTCATCATTGGCAGTATGATGGCTATGTACAGCCGCTTGGTCAGGCCCCAGCTTGGTTTGACTCTCTCGATGAACAGTATAATTGCCCTTGCAACTCTGTATGCCATTTTAATTCACTTCTTTACAATTTCTCTCCTTTTCAGTTGATTCGTCGGATATGTTCCTAGATATTTCAATTTGTTTGTCGTTGTTTTGTATATACTTAGTCCGCTACTTGTTTTCGTAAATTCTCATAGCGTATGGCCGAGTTGTTATGTTTTCTCCTTCTAGTTGATGGCTTAGTGTTCCATATAGGTCTTCGTTCCTGCGTTTAATAGAACAAGTGTTCTTGTGGTTTCTAAGGAGGTATTATTTTCTTGAAAGAAATTTGTATCATGTGTATTTCCGCTGACGTGCTGGAAAAAATTCAGTACTGACGAGATATACCAATAGTGCACCACTGCCACTGATTAGTTCTGGTTTAATTTATATTGAATATTTGCTTAAAGACTAACGTAAGAACATAATATATGGCGCTTTTTGAGAATTTACTACCTAACTATAATTTATGTTACCGAGACCATCTTTTATGAACAGTTAATAGAAACGGGTCACAGTTTGTTTGTCTAAAAAATGTGTTAGATTCGTTTCTATAGCAACTAGTAATGTACAATAAAGTAAAAATTATTAAAAATGGTTTGCACATATATTACCAAAATCTGCGTGTTGTTAACGTAAATAAAAAGGTTACAACAGAACTTATCCTATATCTGATGTTTCTGTTTTCCTTCTCTGACATTTGCACTGATTTCCTCTCGTCTTGTTAGGTAGATGATGTCATCGCACTACACCTCTCTGAGGCACTTGTCCCTTGTCAACATGTGTCGACCAGTTGTTCATGAAATGGATGCTTTTAATTAAATATCAACTATATAACATAACTGGTGTTATGTTAATATATATATCAATTTGTGCAATTTTTTTACGTTTTAATTCAAACAATTTTGTTCGATTCAGCAGAGTTAATAAATAGTGTAAAACAAGTAGTATTACAGACGCAAAATATAGTATTACAATAAAACAATACAAATGGTGGTGTACAAAAGTTAAGATTCTCTATTTAAGTACTCTTGGATACTATAGAAGCAATTTTGCTGCAGGAAGCTCTTTAATTTCGACTTGAAGTTATCGATATCTATAATTTGCTTGGGGAGTTTGTTATATAAAGTGATACCGGCGTAAGTCGGTGAGATTTCCAGAAGTGTGGTATTATGAAGGCTGTTTCGGAGTAGGTGTCCATGTCTAGTGGGATAAGTGTGATGTTCTGATGTTGCTCCGATATCAGCTATGTTTAGTTTTATGGGTAAGATTGTCTTAAAGATATTAATACAGGGTACCGACATCAATTTATGCTTGATAAAATATGGACGGCAGGATTCCCTACGTGCCACATGGAACATTAGCCTTATTATTTTTTTTGCAAGATTAATACACGATTTGCATTGGGACATTTCCCCATAATACTATGTTATAGGAAATATGTGAGTAACAAAGGCTGTAGTAACTATTGATGACTGTTGGCTCATCAAAAAAAACTTTTAAATTTAAGATAGCAAAATAAGACGATCTGAGTTTGCCACATAGGTTGTCAATGTAGGTAGTCCAAGATAGGTTTGAATCAATTGCTGTACCCAAGTACTTAACGCTGACAGAGAGGGGAATGGTAATATTACCAGTAGTGATTTTAATAGCAGTTAGAGGCCGTCTATTATGAAAGTTGATACCTACAGTTTTTTGGGTGTCTAATAAAAGCTTTGACACCACATAATAAAATCGTTCATAACTGTGTTGAGTTGGTGCTGCAGGTGAGTAGGGTTCGGTGCAGATATCAATATTGCTGTGTCGTTGGCAAACATTATAATTTTACCCCAACTAATATTTTTGGGAAGGTTATTAACAAATAACAGGAACAAAAGTGGGGCTATAACTGATCCCTGCACAACTCCAAAATCGGTGTTGAAGAGGTCAGACTTTACGCCATTTGTATTTACTATAATTTTCCTATTAGTAACATAGGATAAGAGCAGGCGTGAAATATTTCCTCTTATACCAGCTTCCTCAATAGCTCGGAGAAGCAGAGTGGGGTCTACACTATCGAATGCAATACTTAAGTAGACCTACAACAAAATTGCCCCCGTCAATTTCCTTGTAAATAAAATCTCGACTATCAATACAAGTAGATTCGGTTGACTTCTTTGACCTAAGCCATATTGCGTAGATGTTATAATATTATATTTGTCAGTGGATGTTAGTATACGTTTACTAATAATTTTTTCAAAAACTTTAGAAAATACGCTCAATATGGCTATGCATCGGTAGTTTTCTATATCATCCGAGTCGTTGCGTTTATAGATAGAAATGATGTTAGCAATTTTTGATAAGTCAGGAAATTTGCCTTTTTCGATGGATAGGTTAAACAGGTAGACTAGTGGAACCAGGAGAGAGTCGTAAATATGTTTAATGATGCGCGCAGACATGCCATCACATCCGGTCGAATTGGTATTTTACTTCCACATGCAGTGGAAGTATAGTAACGACAAAAAAATTTAAAAAAATTTTTATTGTTCATATAGGCTTAAAATGTCATGAAAAGTCGAGATTTTAAGTTTGAGCGAAAAAAAATTCTGTCTGTCTGTCGGTCTGTCTGTCGGTCTGTCTGTCGGTCTGTCTGTCGGTCTGTCTGTCGGTCTGTCTGTCGGTCTGTCTGTCGATCTGTCTGTCGGTCTGTCTGTCGGTCTGTCTGTCGGTCTGTCTGTCGGTCTGTCTGTAATTTCTTTTTTGCGCGCACGTTTACTCTGGAACCGTTTAAGATATTGACTTGAAATTTGGTACACATATGTACTTTAACGAGATCTGGCACTAGATTATATTTTCATCTTGTTCCGTCGAAGGGTTGGGGGGTAAATTGGGGTAAATCAAGCAGGTAAGAGTCCATAAAAGTGGTATTTAGTATATACAAGAGAAGCTAAGGTATCAAAAAAATTGTTGGTATTAGCCACCCTTATTACCACCCCCACCCCCTTATTAAAGGGGATGAAAAAAAATTGTGATTTAGTGTATGTAAAAGAACCAGAAACCTCAAAATATATTTTTATTTCATTACAAATATTATTGACGTCTGTCATATTTTTTCATTCATTATTTTTTAATGAAGGTATATTAGGTCTTCCTTGTAAATTACGTCAACTATCCGCCAAATATTATCTTTCTCCGGAAAATATTTTTTTAGATGTAGCGCTAACAGACAGAGATACAGATAGGCTGACGGAAATTAAATACTTTAATTTTTTGTAATCTACATATCTGAAATGTGAAAATCCGAAGAAATTTCACAGTTACAATATATCCCTTCGGTAAGCAAGAGAACTACGTTTATTATATTAATTATTTTAATTATTAATTATTTTGAAATCTGAACGATTGAGAAATAAAATTTTAATTTACTGTTACTGATTTGGGTGCATTTTTAACTTACATTAAAATGTTAATTTTTGTGAGGTGTATTATCTCTTATATTATTACTTATTAGTGCACGCCGCCGTCTGGATGGATTTTATAGCAATATCGCCGAAAAGTTTCTGTTCTAACCGAGCGTTGAACTCTCTTAACTAGTTGTACCCCATTTTCATCATACAGTTTGTTTGTTATTTTTTAGTAAAGAGATAACAGTGTCTAGTTCTCTTACAAACATATCAGTAATGCGGGGTCATTCAGCAGATGTCTGTGTAAAATTATGCCAAATGACTACTTTAAAAACAGTTAATAGGTAGGTAGTTTAAACATGTTTGGCTAATTTTGTACAAACCTCTAACCTGCAAAATATAATTTTGAAATATATTAAGTATTTTTGTTGCATACAATTTCAACAATATATTATTTGGAAAGTTTAACATTATCTTAAGCAACTTACTCCTATCTACCTAGTAGGTTTATTAGGTAAAGTAATCATATGTCTTAAGACTCAACAAAACTGAAAAAATAAACAAACATAACTCATAATTGTAGAAAGGCACCTGCACTATTTTCAATTTGGATTGCTTCATATATAATTTGAACACTTTGTGTATCTAATTCAGTAATTGTATCCATATCTCTAAGTGTTTATTTAGAGATACAATCGAACTCTAAATTTATGTATGTAGCAAAATTAAAATTTGGCAAAAATAGAAATACCAAATTTCTCGCAATAAAATTTCGAATAAAATTAGACCTACTATAAACTTTCTGATAACTTGTTAACTTGCAAAAAAATAAAAACTTGAAAACTGCTGTTATTGGATAATTCAAGAAATATAATGTAATAATGCATAAATCTTAATAAAAGTAGGTGAAATAATATGGCTTTTATTGAACTTCGTCTCTACCAAATCTTGCCAAATTTTAAATTTTTGATTAAAAATGCTAATTTAAAGTATTTTAAATTAATTTCAATATCTAAAAATCGGAAAAGATTTCAAAATTTCAACCGCTTATTGTTTAAGCGCATAGATGAGATTTGGGCTGATTGTCTTCCAATGTTAATATTTTTGTCTCTCGAAAAGTATATTTCTTGGTTTAGTTTTATTATATTATTAAGATCGGAGTTAATAACAAAAATAGCAGAAAATTATAATTTTTAAAGCAGCTTAGTTTGACTACACTAATATGAATATCTGTTTAATTTATAATATTTCACAGTTACTAACAAAGATATTCTAAAAAAATTAAGACTCTAGACTGTTAATTTACATTAAACTAAAAATTTGGGAAGATTTTTCTTATGTTGATCTATATACATACCTAAATTATTTTACAATTGACTTAAAAGCATTATTTAATTTGTAGAATACAAGTTTTACATAATTTATATGAATATTTCGAGAAAATATTGACTGTCTAAACCACAAAATTAGTTCAAAAATTTAATTGTGTGGTATGTAAATTACTTCGTACAATTTGTATGATATACTAATTTGTCGAATGAGTAGCCACATTACGGCCTGTAAGTGGCTCGAATCGAACATATATAGGCTGGTTGGGAATAAAGCCGGTCTGGTAATTAATCGGAATGACTGGAACAAGCCTTACACATTAACAACTTGTTACTAAAGATAAAATTTCGCCGCTGGCTCGACTGGGGGCGGAAAGCAGGTTGCCTGGCGCTGATGAAACGTTAATATACTCAGTATACACAGGTCAGTTTTGTCTAATTCATGTAACTTGTATATATAATTCGTTACAAAAAGTGTAATCTCTCAATTTCATTTTCATATTTACTTATCGACTAATAGAGAATTAATAAATACGTAGTTTTTGCTATTTATTGTAGATAGAAGAAAAATCTCATTATGATGGTTAAGTAACTATAAAGTAATGCAATAAAATATAAAATTAAACATTAAAAAATATTTTAATGTGTGCTTTTCTATTTGCCTAATATCCATAGGGAGAAACAGATAAGGAATTTTGTAGAGAAAACCATTTATTAAGTTAAGTAAGAACATGTCATAAAGATTATCTTAACAAAATAGAAAGAAGTCTCTGAGATGTTTATAAAAATGTTTGGTAATATATATAGAATTAAAAGGGTCCCTGAACAATAATACATTTTATAATAATGGGCGTTATTAAATCCAAACTCTAAAGTTAGTGGATAAAATCTAAGAGTCTAAACCATCTTAGAGGGAATTGTTTTACAATACATTTTTTTTTTGCTGAAACTCGTAAACATTGCAAGAAGTGTAGCAAAATTTTTTGGAAAAAAAAAGTTCCGGAAAGTATTTATTTAAACAAAGTAATGTTTAAAATTGAGTTTTTGATTGTTTTTCTTAGATATATCTAATATAGAGTGTGTGCTATTTAATACCGCAACACCTCGATATTTTGAAACGCTTTGCCCAATTTTATTTATTTATTTTTTTAGTATCTGATGTTGATGTTACTAAATGAGGAAGAGAAAAGAAAAGCTATTCCGTCAAATCCATTTGTTTGAAAAATTATCATTAAGGCACCTACGTACACCAACCGAATAATGCATAGAAGCACTATTCTCCACTAATCCCTTTCCCCCACCACGCCTACTTACCCACCCACACCCTAATTTTATAACTAAACTTTATACAAAATCATTTTTTTTTGTAATAAAAATAAAGATCCTTTTAGTTCCATTATATAACTGTATGTTTATAAAGTCGAGTTATAAGATAAGGGTGTGGGTGGATAAGTAGGCGTGGTGGGGGAAAGGAATTAGTGGGGAAGGTAGTCCAGATGAACTTTTTTGAAAAAAAAAAGACTTTTGGAGGGATCTAAACACTTTTTAAATGCAAAAAAAATTAGCGATACTCTTCCTGGATTTTAAATCCAAAAATAAAATAGTCCTAAAACCGGTCTTAGCTACCCTCCTCCCTTTTAAGGTTTCGGATTTGTAATCACTTACAGATGATAATTTTAGTGTAGGTACTGAATGTTATGAATTTTGGTCAACTTTTCGGGATTTTGCTCCATAATGTGCCGTAGCGTATATGACAACGCATGTGCCAATCTTACAAGGAACATACAATTTTTTTTTCATGTAACTTGTTCAGCGCACGCCTTACATCGAATGGCAGAAACAATAAAGGATGATGTTATTCGTACGAAATTTCACTGTATTTTACGAAATTTTTATAGGCTGTACAGTATGCTTGGATGTACATCAAATCGAACAGCGATTTATGTGTTGTTTGGAATCATAACATTTTTAACTTGGAAGGTTTGTTTTTCTGAAATATGGTCTTTTGTTCTGCAAAAGCAAAAGCAAACAAAATTTATTTTTAAAATTGAACTTACAAAAATGTGCCTCACAGGAACCTGACCAGGAGCCAATCAGACAAATGCTCCGTGGTGAATGTAAGGTTGAACGGTGCAGGTCCGGTTTGGCTAAAAGATGATTAATTAAAGTAATGTCAAAACTCCTATCCACCTTTGGCGCATTTAAAAAATTCTGTCCACATGGACCTAAAACTAATCCATATAAAACTTAAAAACTAGTCACTGGCTGTAGCACTGAATAAATTTGGACTGTTGACTCGGGTGAAAAGTTAAACGAAAAAACCCTTACGAGAACTACTGACCTGGTGGTCTTCCTGACGCCAGGAAAATATGATGGAAAAAGGATGGGGTTTAAACTGTTTGAATATTTTAAAGAAGGTTATCGGCCAAAAGGGAATTTTTGATGACAAAAAGAATAAAAATGACAACAAAATTAAACATAAAGAAAAAGCAGAATAAAAAGGATTGGAAATATAAAGTTGAGGAAAGATCAAAGGTGAGGAAATGGTAGATTGTGGTATAGGAAAGTATGGCTAGGGAAGAGGTTGCTGGAAGATAGGCAATGTCTGGTATGGTAGGGGGTATTTGATCTAGAATGGAGCATTATGCATTCTTATTTGGGTTTTGCGAACTATCGCCCAGTTTGAAGGGATAGACTTTTTGGAAGCTTTCTTGGACGTAGTCCGCTAGTGGGGTTATGTCGTGACATGGTGACATGTTCAAGAACTTTGAGCTTTCGTATTGTCGGCCGGAATGCTGCATGTCGGCCTGATCACCATCGTGTACAACCGTTTCTCATTTGTCCTGTCAAGTCCGCTACTCCTGGCCAGGAGCGAGTACAAACTCTTGGATATGGCGTGGACCTTGCGTACAGTTTCGTTAATGTGCGTATTGAACGTCAGTCTTTTGTCCAAGTTTACTCCCAGATACTTCACGCACTGTTTGATTGGAATTTGTTGTCCCCCGATCGAAATTGGCGATAATATGCTGTTCTCTGTGAACCGGCTCGTGAAGAGAATCGAAACGGACTTCTCAGCGTTGATTCGAATCTGTCGCTTGTCGTAATACGCCGTGGCATGGGTCATGTGTGCTTTCAGCAGCATATTAAACGATTGCGCGCTGTGTGAATGCGCGTACATGGCCGTGTCGTCGGCGTACTTGGCAAGATTGGTATTCGGGAACTCCGAGAAATCGGAGACGTACAAGTTGTACAGCTTTGATGATAGGCACGGCCCCTGTGGAACGCCCGCGCGAATGTCCCGCCGCGTTGATAGTTTGTTATTCACCTTGACCTGCAGCGATCAGGAAAGAGTGAATAAGATTCATTACAAAGTTCAGTGCATTCAGTTTGTGAAGAAGCCCCGGGATCCATACCGTATCAAAGGCCTTCTCAACATAACGCCATAACGGTGCTCTTGCCGAGGTTGCATTGCACCTTGATGTCATTCACGATCCTGACGACCTACAGCGTAGTGCTCCTACCCCGCCTGAAACCCACTTTTGTTCTGCGATGCATTAGGCTTTGTCATTGGATAATCAGTCAAGGGTGTTTCTCAGAGTAACGAATAAATGCGGGAAGTGTGGAGCTGTGAGCAAGTTTCGTATATACAGTTATTGGTAGTGTTGAGCTTGTGACATCTTGTGTTGAGTATGAAGTTTCTGAGTAGCGCAAGCCTTTGTGTATAATTTTTGAGACAGAAGGAGACTTGGAGTGATGCTTGAGTTGTAGAGATTTTGGAATAACTTGATCGTGACATGCTCTCGGGAATGTAAGGCCGCAAAGGAATCTGGTTAATAATTAATCTGGATAATAAATTTCCTCCCGTAGAGGCGAATGAAATGTTCCGAAAGATTTCCGCGGTTGTCAGTATGAAAATTACTAGTTATCTGGTTGGACTGCATTTGAAATTGTTGAAGAGTTGATGTGTTGACTCCTGTTCAGGAGTCATTTTCAACAGAAAAAAGATAACGGAACATCTACGGACATCTCCCATCCTCACTGCCAAACACTGTCGCCACTATAAATAACTCGTCATAAATATATCATTTGGCCACATTACCATTGACATACAAAAAAGGTGCCACCCCACTTCAGAGTGTACACAGGCAGTTTTCCCTATACTTCTGCTGTTATGGCATTTATTAAGTTGATGACGTGTATCGAAATTTTCTTTTCGGTTGCTATTAGAGATATTAAAGTTTAGTTAAGTTATATGAGATATTTCAAATAAACTATTATTTAAGTAAATATAATAAAAAAAAAACGATAAAACATTGACAATTTGCAATGTAGTGGTACCTCTTTTGACTGATTTCTCTTGCAATTTACACAAATATTAACGTTATAATTCTTTTATTGAATTATTAAATAATTTGACTGTAAAACCACAATTATTCTACTTGTGTGGAAATACTTTTTTTTAGAAAATTCTGTTATACCAATAAGAAATTGTAAACATGTAGTTAAACAATGAACTATTATGTTCGTTTCAGTTGATATATTTTTTATGTAGAAGTTTGACAGTAACCGCAAAAGCTTTTTATTTAATTGCATGATTTGCTTGTTTTGGTGCACTTAATTAAAAATCAAGGCTACCAAAAGATACCATCTGACTTATATTTGCTTTATATGCCCTGTTTAAAATTAAAAATTCATACATACTCATTTATTATAGATATAATGAGTCAGCTAAAAGGTACCTTATAAAAAAATAGCAGGCGTTGGAGGAGAGTTTGACTAATTGTTTCTTCACCACACCATTAAAAATATTACTATATAATATTTCATAAATAATGCACATTAACAGAACCGGCTTAATAGAAAATTTTGACCAAAATATTTTATAGCATAATATAAAGAAAGCAATGTAAATATATAAAACACATTCGTGGGTGTCTCACCTCTTCAGCACTCGTACTGAAATTAGGTTGTAGTTACAACATAGACATGATAAAAAAAATGGCAGAACGGATATGGACCTATGTAGTTATTATTCATAATTTGTTTACAAACATTTTGAATTTCTTGACCTAATTCGATAAATTAAACCAGACATAAAAGAAAAACGAAGCAAAAACACATCTTTCAACTTAATTTCCAAGAAACGTTCATCTCAGAGGTTAAATAAAATTTTACTACAACTTTCTGATAACATAGAGATTGCATTTACATTAAAAAAATTGCAACCCTCCCTCTAACAATCGTTGAAATCCTATTTCTGATGCTTAATTTTATTCAGCTAAACAGCTACCTAGATTAAAATCTTCTAATATATTTTTTCTTTAGCAAGAAATAAAATAAAACTCGTCCAATTATTGTCTATGACTACGTTAGCTAGAACAGCATTAAACGTGGAACCTATTGTTTTCGGGCTATTTTACAAAATCCGTTAGGAATAAATTAAATAGGTACGTTGGTGTCATTGGAAATACGGGTAGAAATGTATGGGGCTTTAATTATTAATGTAATTACACTTATCTCTACGTTCCGAGGAAATGCGTCGCTAATGACGCATGTTTAGTCGATTAGGGGCCGAATCTCTACATCAACAATGTACACAAAATTAAATAATATTGATGTAATTAATACTCTCCAGTTTATGTAAATTCATTCGCCTTAATTAAGTAGATTAATATTTAGTTGTTTTCATTTAACGTTATTAATTTTGATTTTACCTAATTTTAATATATGTGTGCAATAAAATGAATTCGCTTGTAAGATGTTAAAATAAATATATTATGAGGTATTTCACATCCGTTTCTGGGCGTTTGTTCAATTTCATTAATGGCTAGTTTTTGGATACAATATTCATATCACTTCTCTTCGAATGTACATCGATTTTCTTGTACATATTCGTCAATATTATACCTATTAGTACATGTCTCTTCAACTAAACCGACACCTTTTGGAGTTATATATAATTGATTAATTGATTGATTTACCAGCGTGCGGTAGGCATTTCTGCCACTTCCAAGAATTATACAGCTGGGCCTGTTATGTCCACTCTGGGTTGGACTAAGGTCATGCTTGTTGCCAGCAGCGAGAGCCACATGGCGCATGGTAAAGAAATCTGGGATGGGAGGTGTAGATATTTGTGAGATGCGTTACCTCATTGTGTCGTAGGGAGCGTTTAAACTTTTTTTTGTGTTTTTGGTTCTGGACTTCTGCCTCTTCTGAGTCTTCTTGTGAAATATATTACCGCGTTGTGTCGTGATCTGGAGTTTTTATGCTCCTCTTTTTGTGTTTCTGCTTCTTCGAGTCTTCTTTTTCCGAGTCTTCTGATTGCTCGGTTACCGATGCTGGGCTGGCTTTGGGTCATGCTTGTTGTCAGCAGTGAGAGCCACATGACACATGGTAGAGGAGTGGGGATGGACAGTGTAGGGGTTTGTGAAATGCGTTGCCGCATTGTGTTCGTGATATTTAATGTTTATGCTCCTCTTTTTTTGTGTTTCTGCTTCTACATATTTTCTTCTCCTTCTGAGTCTTCTGATTCCTCCGTTCCTAGTTCTGGCACCGTATATATCTGTAGGTATTTGTGATATGCGTGGCCGCATTTTATAACGATGGGAAGTGTTTGTATTTCTGCTTCAACAAATCTTCTTTTCCTTCTGAGTCTTTTGATTCCTCCGTTTTTGATTCTGGTATAGTATATATCGCTGCGATTTCTTTGTGGAATTCATTTTCGCTTTTCTTTCCCAGTATCTTCATGATCCTCTAGACTGTTGTTTTCCACGTGTAACATGGTCTCCTTAGTTTTAGTTTGCAGCTGTTCAGTGTTAGCGCTTTCTTCAGTAGATGTGTTGAGTCCGCTGTATTGACTGGACTTAGCTCTGTTGTTGTCTTTGTATGCACTCCACTTCACTGGGTGGTTTTCAGTCGAGTAATCGGTCTTTGTGACCTTGTTTTTCATTTCCTTGCACGGAGAGATTCAATGGCCCGTATTAATTATATATTAGCTATATCACTCAACCGCTGTTATACCAATATGTACCACTCTATGTATAATTTTCACTTAACAACGGTCTTTGTCATCCTGTTCTTTACTTCTTTGCACTCAGAGATTTAACCCACATTAATTAAACACCAGCTATATCACTTAATTGTTGTTATGCTAATATGTACCACTCTATGTAGAATTTTTCACTTAACAGCAAGCGTAATTTTGACCTGAAAAAGCTCACTTGATAATTTACCTATGAAAATATTACGAATCATTTGATTATTACGGGTTCAATTCACATTAAAGTCGTTTGAGTATTTTTAATAATTATGCAGAAAAAATTATTTGAGTAGAAATAGGTGAGCTCATATACTTGTTGAAAAATCTTCGAACAAGTTCTGAGTACGGTTTAAGTGTAAACTATAACAAAACGACAATTACGATTGTAGACCTAGCGGACTTCTAATAAACGATTGCAAGGTAGTAAACAAGATGATCTATCTTGGGGCCCTTGCGGAAATATCTGCAACTGCGAATACGAAATTCGACAAAGAATACAAATCGCAGAATCTGCAACTTGCCAGTTGAGCGAAATTTGGCATGACAAAAATATCACGTAACTCACAAAGATCAGACTCGCCAGCAACTTAGTTTTCTCAATAGTTATTTACGCCTCTGAGAGATGGACTGTTAATGAGGCAGACAGTCGATCTATGGATGCATTTAAGATGTGGATCTGGAGACATTTGTTACGAATTCCCTGATAGCCTATCCTAGCAATATTTCGATTCTCCAAGAAATACGAGCCCCGAAATGTCACTCCAGCATCGTGTTATTCCGAATCCTCTCAATTTTTGGTCACACCAACCAGAGAGAGGACAACATAGAACTGTTGATAATTCGGGGAAAACCAGATTGCAAAAAGTGAAGAGGATGGCTATCATTAAAGAGTTGATGGAAAAAAGCTTTGGCAAAGCTGTGCGCGTAACAGGCAACCACGACAGATTTCGTAATGTTGTCAGGCGTGCTATACAATAAAGAGAGGCCAACTAGAATTATTTATGGATCACAAAATGTCTGCTAAGAAGAAAAAGTAAAGACTATTTATTTCAACTTAAACTATAGCTACGGTTCAATGAAGTCTTTCGTTCAACGTGTTCTTAACCAAACTCTCAACAAAATTCAACAGACTGGGAAACAGAACAGAAGCATTACAGAACATACAATAAAATGCATTAAGAAAAACTAGCGAAGGAAACAGGTGGAAAACTGTCATTTATTTATTTGCGATGTATAATTATATTTGTTGTAGTTTTTTCCTGTTTTAATAATAAAGAGATAAGATGGTCCAAGTTACAATTGTCGCTATGTACATAAAATGAGGCATGTATAATTATTAAGAATTTACAGACTATGATTGCGTTTTGCTATTTCAGTTGTTGCATCTAGTACGGGGTTACGTTGGTTATTGAGCATTAAAGTCTCTAAATTGTGATGAGCAATTTTGATCAACATGAGTCTAGAATTAAAGGAAACAAATTCATATGGAAGTTTTAGTTTGATGATTCATCTTTTCTTTAGTTATTAATGTTTAGGGTCAATGGGAAAAAATATACAGGGTATTTGCGAAATTGTGTAAAAATTTAACTGTTTATTATATTCACAAAATACACCTTATTGTCGAATTGAACACATGTGAATATGGCTTCGTCAGAAAAAAATCGTACACAAAAGAATTATGACACAATTTTTAGGTTTAACGAATACATACTTTTATAACGGTATGCCGAATCTTCAACTAAAAGTCTATTTTACACAGCGCAAACTTAGGTGGACCACTTTCTGTAACCGTAAAAAACTCCGGTCGTCTGAAGGACGTGAAAATATTTATTTATTAAAGGCGCCAGTCACCCCCCCTTTCAACGTAGGTTGACTAATTTCTACTTTAAGTTCTAAGAGGTGACCTAGGATCGAAGTTCTGTAGTAGACGAGACAGGTGATTGCTTACTGCTCCTTTAAGCTTTCAGATTCTGGAAACTGATCGATGTCACGAATAACAGACTCGAGAACCTTATGAGAATCCTATACACTCAGTTGTCGACCTAACACACAAAAATCGCGAGAGGTTAAACTAAATTTAATAATTCAATAAAAAAATGCGAGAGTTCAAAAAACACTATTGTGTAAATTAAAAGTATACCGTAAATGTGTGCATAGAATGTATCTATTAATATGTGAAAATCTGCCTATCAAATATGGCAAAAGGGTGGACGCCTCCTTTAGAGAACGTGTATCTCAACCACCATGCAATGGAGGGTAATAGTAGCAATCGATTTGGTACCAAAAGAGTCACAACTTCCTGGAAGAGTACGAGTGCAATTTGTCTTGAAGTGACTGTAAAAATTTTCCACTAAAATTTTTAGTTAGCTAGCTTTATAGTTCCTATCAGGGATTATATCATTCACAATACTTGCCAATTGAAAGCCGTTTTACGGCAATATATGTTATAAGTTGGCTTTCCTGCTTTTGTAGAAAGGTACTGGCGCGGCGGCCAATAAGGGTAACTTACTTCGGCTCTCGAGCGACTCCTATGAAGATATCCGCATGAATATTTCTATCGGCTAATTAGCATTTTCCATAATTTCACTAACATTCTAAGCTCATGTCCCATAGTCAAGTCACCTGATGAAAGTAATTTGCCTTTATGGGAAAAAGCGTCGTTGGCAATTTTACCCTTTTTCTGTCTGGAAATTCATTTTGGAGGGCATGCTCCTTTTTCATTTTTCTTTTTCGGTCCGTGTTGAGCGTATTTTCTAATTTTGCGATTACGTCGTGAACTGTTTTGCAGTTAAGCATTTAGATGTACAATTTAAGAATTCGACTGCACTACTTGAAATTTTATTTTGTTGGACTTTGCTTCTCAAAGAGAAATCGTTTTAATAAATGAAATAGTTATTTCTCAGTGTTATGGCAATAGAATAATTGAGAATCATACGATAGATGACAGGCGCATCAAATTCAAAACTGAAATTAGATCGTGTACAAGTGAGCCTTATCTTATTTATTCGTATAAGTCTTTCCTCTGCAAATAATCCTTTGAGTTAAGATAAATTAACGGTACTTAATATATTTCAAAATAAAGTTTTAATACATCCTGTATAGTATATTATTTAATTAATTATCCAGATAATATATCTCTATTTTTGTTTAATTCAGGAGATATGTTGAATTGTCAATAGTTAAAAAAAAATTATCGTCACTTTAACCTTGAGAATAATATAATGGGAAGAATCTACGGAAGTGAAACTTATTATACAGAATTTATTGACACAAATTTACGGTACATTTTCCTTAGGTGTTGGTGCATGTTATAGTGCTCGACTATATTAGTGCCAGATGTCAATACAACAATAGAAAATTAGGCAAATTACTTCCGAATTTTTTTGGTCTTATGCGAGATACCATGAAAATTCTCATTTAGTTAATGATTTAATTGTACACAACTATTTAGTCTTTACTTGTCGTGAGATTTTTCAACCGTGAAATTAACTTTTAATTATTTAAAAGAATAAAATTTTTGTTTGTTGTTTTCCCGAGTTATACAAGAAGCGAGATATTTATCTATTTAATTAATTCTGTGGTTGTTTTAATATATTGTAAAAGTATATACAATTAGACATTCATTAACATAATTAAAGTTAAACATTTCCGTAGGTAATAAAATACATTTTACTTATATTTTATTTTATTTTATTTTTATTGCATGTTATATTGGTTTCATATAAGCAATGATAATTGGCGGCATACAACTCATCTCGATTTATTTGGAATTATTTCAAATAAACGAAAGATAACTTCTCAAGCCAAACTTAATATAATATATAACAGGTTTTGCAAGGGTATTAAATATGGATCGAAGCAGTCTCGTTTCTAGTGATGTAGAGATAAATTATTAATTAAGTTAATAAGATTATCGGTAATACTTTAACGCTACAATGAAACATTGACGGCAGTATAGACAGGAAAGGCTCTGATTAGGGGATATACATAAATTTGTATATTAAAACTGATTATATTATACTACTTAACTGTTTGATTGTGGCAAACATGATTTAAAATATTCGATATTTTTCAACAGAAAACCGCGACTATGAGATATAAAATCTGACACTCATATCGGACAGTTTTGCATAATGTCTTCTTCTTAATGTCTTGCTCTTATTCTAATCGCCCCCTCTTTACTGCATGGTATGTCTAATACCATGGTAGCTGTCGTGGTTGCCTATCAAGCACACGGCCTTGTTAAAGCTCCTTCCCGTCAGCTCCTTGGTAACATCAGAGTCATCAGACCAATGTTTTGGTGGATTTTCTCTGAACTATGTATGATTTACACTGAACCTGTACTCAAGAGGTTATATTTTGAAAATTACTTAGCATGCGTACGAGCTCATTCTCGCTTGCCACGGTGTGCTACAACCAAATTTAAATCAAAGTTGATGCCACTCGGAATTTTTTTTTACACATTCTTGGATGAATATAGAACCAATTTCCACGATATTTAAAATCATTCATCGCAGAAATTTTTTTACAAGTATTTTACTTTTTTGTTTAATGACACAGCCACACAAAAAAGTGGTCTGGCCTGCAGACCAGATCAGTGTATTCTTATGTATTTGTATCCACTGAAACCGAATCCGCAGTCAGAATTGTCAGATTGGCTCATTTTTCACCCCTGACCCAAAAGAACACCCCCCCCCCCATGGTCTGTCTGGTAAACCATACCAGTGTATCCTTATGTATGTGAACCCTCTGAACAGAATCCGAAATCAGAATTGTCAGATTCGTTCGGTTCTCGCCTCAGAACAAAAAAAACTGGTGTGGTCTGCGAACCAGACCTGTGTATCCTTATGTATTTGGACCTGCTAAAACCGAATCCGAAGTCAGAATTGTCAGATTAGTTCGTTTTCCCCCTCGCTCTTCAAAATTTTCTATCAAAGAGGAAATCTGTGTAATCTTCGTCAAAGAGGAAAACTGGTGTACAAAATTTTGGGTGCGGTTGACCCCTCGTTGTCTATTCAGTATTCTCGAGTACCTCTGCTTATTTAGGAGATATTTGCCAAGACTTATAGATCCAACACCACTTAATAACACAAGATCTTATGTCGAATGTTCGTCTACATTTTTAAAGTTCTTTCACTGAAAAATGATCATTTTACAGTTGACTATAGAAAGTGGGGCATCCCGTAAATCTAATGTCAAAGTTTAGGGTATAGTATGCTATAGATTTCAGTTTATTTTACGGTTTCTTTCTTATATTTTGATTGTCCTGTGATATAAAAATCTAGTTTAGAACTATATTACCTGTTTCGTTGGAGGCCATTTATGTTGCGCATGGGTTGTTTTAGAATGCAAACAGGTAACAAAGATGAACACTAATTACAATTCTTATTTCAGAATCTGCTCCATCTGATAGTAACCCGGACATAATGGGAGTATCAGAAGAGATAACACCTAATGCAGGTATCGAACCCAGACCTCCCGGTCCTGATCAGAGTGATGGTAGTGACCCAGAACCTGATGAGTTTGCTCCGAAAAGGAAGCAGAGGAGGTATAGGACTACGTTCACTAGTTATCAGTTAGAAGAATTAGAAAAGGCGTTCTCCAGGACGCACTACCCTGACGTTTTTACCAGGTAAGCGCACTATTTTATTTCAAGCAGTTTTTATTTTAAGTTATGGAAATATTTATCTCCAGTCGAATATTCTCCAATGTATACGTTGTTCTCTTGACAAATTAAAGATACTATTTTGTTGAGGCATACACTGTCGTGAAATAATTATTTCAATTCCTATTCGATATATTATGTAAATTATAGTTCAGTAAGTGGAATGATAATTAGTCGATGTGTGTAAAAATAATTGTAAAGAAGCAACACCTGTGCATGTGTAAAATTTGGTTAATCGTTCATTTCCTTTAGTTTACTACTGGAATAAAGGGTATTATCTTTGGTACGTTTAGTTTTTTTAGTAACGTCGTTACTAGAAATAACGAACACTGATGATACAAAAGCCACATTTAATCAGAAACAATTAATTGTCACAAAACTCGAACGTATCAATGAATTTTTAAATTTTATTTAATTATACCTACCGTCTAAATAATCCAATATACACTGACGGCAAAAAGTTTTTTTTCTAAATTTTTAAAATTAACTTCTTTTAAACAAATATTAGAAATACATTTTTTTAGTTTTGAACGTTGTTTTTGAGTCATGCTGTAGAAAATGCGGGTTAAGAATCTCGAAATATAACTTAAATATAAAATACAAACTAAAAATAGTAATTAACTATCCAACCAAATGAATATTCATATAACCACAGAATAAAAAATTCATTTCAATTCGCCATGCAGCTTCTTTTTTATTGAAAGAATAAAGCTGAATCTCTATTTTAGTACTAAAATATAGCTTTTACCATGTACAATATCTTCCACATTTTACTTTACAATAAATAAATATTTACAATAAGCACAAATATTGTCTGTGATGTACCGGGTGTCCCAAAAGTTAGTTAACAAATAATGTATGTTATTGGAAAAGATAAGATGTATTAAAAGAGCTTATGAAGTCAAACGGTGCATATGATTGCACCTTTGATAGCTTGTTACTTTTTACAACTCTTAATGGATCCTTCTGAACCTTGTGTCTCTTCATCTGGTGATTGAGGCCGAGGCTTGGAAAGCGGCCTACAGACTGAGGTGAGGTGATCAGTAGAAGGTCGGAGGAGAACTATTAGGTCTCACAAGGCTATCCTACGCGATAGGGACTCACTCACTTCTGGAGGCCAGGAGTGATGACATGGTACCTTCCTTCTCCTTCTCAGAACCCTTCGAGGTTGTCATCCCCAAGAGGGACGACTGGAACCCACTCAAGGACATACTCAGGCCTGCTGATATTGTCTGGTTCACAGACGGATCGAGGTATGAGGAAAGTGCTGGAGCAGAGATATACGGTGAAAAACCCTGGGTAAATTCGCCACAGCATTCCAGACCGAGATCTTTGCTATTTTGATCTGCGCACAGGAGAATATCCAAAGGAAATATTCTAACAAACACAAATATATATGTAGCGATAGTCAAGCGGCCCTCAAGGCCCTTGCATCAGTACGAACCAAGTCAGTGCTAGTTCAAAACTGTAAACAGGCTCTCTGTGAACTTAGCTTATCAAACTGGGTCAAGCTTCTTTGGGTGCCTGGACACAGCAACATCGAGGGTAACGAGCGGGCAGATGCTCTCGCCAGAGGCCCCTATTGGGTCCGGAGCCGGCCCTCGGCTACCCTAGATCAAATACCAAGAAGTCAATAGAAGACTCGTTCCCAGTTCGTTGACTTCTGGGCCTTCTACCCAGGACTCAGGCAAGCGAAGCTCCTTATCTCAAGGTCCTTGCTGAAGCGAGCAGAACAAATCCTGCGACTAAGTAAGAAACAGGTCAGAATCGTAACAGGTCTTTTGATTGGACACGGCTCTTTCAGAAAACACTTGCACATTATAGGGGTGGTGGTGAACCCCGACTGCAGATTTTGTGGGGACGAGGAAGAAACTTCTATCCGCATCCTAACTTCCTGCCCTAGTCTTATGAATTTGAAGCACAAACACCTCGGTATCGGTTTTCCGGTGTTGGAGGAAATAAGGAATGCCCCCATAGGAAGGATTGTGGCCTTTAGATTAGAATCCGGTCTGACCGGGGGAATTCCATAATTTCGTAGCGATAGCACAATGGGCCACAAGGCTTAAGTGCGGCGATGTTAGGTTGCCCCGCTAAAAGAAGAAGATCTACACAACTTTCTACTTTAAATTGCATCCCCTAAAATTTTACATTTACTTAATGCGTAAAATTTTAAGGACTGTGATTTGGAAAACAAAAGTTGGGCTGGTTTCTTCAAGAAGCAACGCAGTTTAAAAGGTATAACCAGAAAGACTCTTTGGTTCAGCTTTTTATATTCTTCAATAACGGAGATACGGCTTGTTAACTAAATTCTGGGACGGCCAGTACAACATTTCAATAAAACTTGTTATACGACACTTTGGTTACCGGCTAACGATTAACTGAGGTCAAAACTCTAATATCCTCATCATCTCCACTTTAATAGTATATATGTTTTAAATTGTTTCCAACAACTTTATAATTTCGTATTTTGGGTAAGTTTTGATAATTATGGCTCACTGTAACAGAAGTTTTGATGTTATGAGTCAAAGATTCCTCAAAATTTAGCCTCTAAGGACGAGTAGCTCCGAAGGGGCATCCTACAAAAACAGTTTACAGGTAGTTTAAGTTTTATTATGTCCTAAAGTATACGCTCCTGAAATATCTCATTATATGGAATACCCTGTATGTATAGAGCCAATAAAATAATTTAATACGCAACAACTGTTAACGTTTCACAGTAAAGACGGTATTCTAATAATTTTCTTGATTATGTCCAAATATTAGGCTATTGTCTATGTACAAAAAAAGAGGGTTGAAAGGAACTAAAACGTTAAAGGGTTTTTATTGTTTATTATGTTCAATTGATCCCAAGATATGAAAAAACCGCGGAGTGCTACCATTTAAAGTGGTGCGTTTTTGAGATCGAAGTAAAAAGGTCCACTTTTCGTTTTTTTTTTTGCTCGAAAACTATGAATTTTTTCTATAAACACGTCAAGAGAAAAGTGTGTAGAGAATTAAATTTCCAATCGAAATGGCACCTTCAGAAGTAAAAAATTTTTTTTTTTTACAAAAATACGTCCAAAAAACAAAACAAAAAAAACGAAAAAATGCAATTTTTAATTTTTTTTTATTTTAGCCTGTAACTATTTTTCGGGTACATTTAGGCGTAGACATTGCTGCATAACAAAAAAAGCTGGCGTTTTACCCGTTAAAATGAGATTTTGTAAACAGTTTTACGATTAATAGTGACCGAAATATAGCGTTTTAAAGTTTGCAACTTTTAACTTTTTTTACTAATTTTTACTATTTTTTTTCAAATTTCGTCCTGTAACTTTTTTCTGAATGAATTTAGGTGTAGACATTATTATATTAAAGTGAAAGCTGACTTTACGCCCGTTGAAATGGTGGCTGGTAAAAGTCTCTACGACAAGTAGAAACCTAGATACAGCGTTTCGAAGAGTGTTACTTTTATTAACTTTCCTCCAAGAGGATGCAGACGTACTAATTGTAAATACTGCAAAAGATAAGGCATCCCAATCAGAAAATGTTGTTATAGTTGGTCAAGATGTCGATCTTCTTATTATCCTATCATTATTACCAGAAGAAAATGAAAATATATATATTTTTAAACCTAGTATAGGAAATGTAACTGCCAAATTATATAACCATAATAGTTTCAAATTTAATCATCTACAAAAATACCTTGGCTTCGTCCATGCATTCAGTGGCTGTGATACAACCTTTTCCTTTTTTGGTATTGGTAAAAAGAAATTCTTGAGTTTCATTAATAAGAATATTTTGCTTTTGGAAAAGTATTTAAATGAATTTTTGTGTGAAAATGCAAGTCCAGCAGCCATCGGTTCTGCTTCTGAATGTATTGTAACATTACTATACGATATGAAAATTGATGGCCAAAGCACCTGTCGCTATAAGTTATTTCAGAAGTACTCAACAGGTGCGAAATTCTCATTGTCCCGATTGCCTCCAACAACTGATGCTGCTAAACATCATGGTTTAAGAACTTACTTGCAAATGCAACATTGGAAAGGAAATATGTATTGTAAATCCTCTCATTTGGGGTTGGAAAACTTCAGAAAATGGACTAGTACCAATTTTGACAAATAAATCTCCCGCACCACAAGTTTTGCTGCAAAAAATAGCCTGTAAATACACCAAAGGATGCAGAGGAAACTGTGGTTGCAGGAAATTGGGAATGAATTGCTCAATTTTTGCAAAGAATGTATGGGAATGAACTGTGAAAACGCTGATGTACCTCAAATAAGGGAAGACGATGTTTACATAGATGCCGATGAAGAAATCGACTTTGATTTTGACAATATGTTAAATCCAGCATTTGAATAATTTCATAATGTAAGTTATTAATCTAAGTTATTTGAACAAAAAAAACAGAAGTGGAAAAATGTAAAAAGTTATTTTTTAAGTACAATAATCTACTATATCTAGACTGTATCTTGGTTACTATTGATCACATAAACTTCTATTGCAGACCATTTATATAATTATAAAATGTTCAAAAAAAGAGTGACAAAGTTTTTAATTGATAATACTTTTTACAACACAGTAGATTATCTTAACTTGAGAAGTAATTTAACTTAATAACTACTTGTAGAGCTAGCGTTTATCTGTTATCTCACCTCTTAAGTTCTATATTCAACAGAGATGTAATTGTGATCATGACGTTTGTTTAACTTTGTTCACGTGTCCTTGTATATTTATATTGCATATTCATATTTGTACTGATCTCATTTTTAACCATTGATTGATCTATTGATCTATTTATGTATATAGTAATATTTTTAATCTATGTACTTATGTATTAATTTAACGACTTTTCTATTGTTCATGTATTTTTCTTTTTTAGCGCTTCCTTTTTTGTATTGTCTGACTTGCCATATATACATGTATGTATCTGAAGTGGTCAATAAATTACTATTACTATTACTACTATTACTACTACTACTACTATTACTATTACTGTTACTATTACTATTACTATTTAAACAAGAATGCTGCGAGTACATTCCATGTAGCAATATCTGTATTTGACAAATAAGTTATAGGCCGAAATTTAAAAAAGAACGTAAAAATTGGAAGAAAGTTAATAAAAGTAACACTCTTCGAAACGCTGTATCTAGGTTTCTATTTGTCGTAGAGACTTTTACCAGCCACCATTTCAACGGGCGTAAAGTCAGCTTTCACTTTAATATAATAATGTCTACACCTAAATTCACTCAGAAAAAAGTTAGAGGACGAAATTTGAAAAAAAATAGTAAAAATTAGCAAAAAAAGTTAAAAGTTGCAAACTTTGAAACGCTATATCTCGGTCACTAATAATCGTAAAACTGTTTACAAAATCTCATTTTAACGGGTAAAACGCCAGCTTTTTTTGTTATGCAGCAATGTCTATGCCTAAATATACCCGAAAAATAGTTACAGGCTAAAATAAAAAAAAAATAAAAAATTGCATTTTTTCGTTTTTTTTGTTTTGTTTTTTGGACGTATTTTTGTAAAAAAAAATTTTTTTTTACTTCTGAAGGTGCCATTTCGATTGGAAATTTAAATCTCTACACACTTTTCTATTGACGTGTTTATAGAAAAAATTCATAGTTTTCGAGCAAAAAAAATATGAAAAGTGGACCTTTTTACTTCGATCTCAAAAACGCACCACTTTAAATGGTAGCACTCCGCGGTTTTTTCATATCGTGGGGTCAATTGAACATAAGAAACAATAAAAACCCTTTAACGTTTTAGTTCCTTTCTACAGTACATGGACAATACACTATATGATGCGTGTTTTCTAATATTGTAAAAATGGGATGATTTTAATCTTCAGCACTTATAAACATCTTACACCTTACGCTGGTGTGTAACAATCTCCTTGACTTTAAACCAAACAGGAATGCAACTAAAACCGTGTGCTGTATCGAGCAAAAATGAGATCTCATTAACTTGGCTTCCTATATCGAGTGAAAACCCTAATTTAATACAGAGTAAGCTATTAACATTTTACTAGGCGACTTCATCCTGTGTACTGTGCAATCAATTTAATTAATTCTTACTTCCAATTAAATTGACGATACTTCATGGTTATTTTCAAACGCACTCTTTTATATTTCTGATGAGTGATGTATTCTCTAACTGTAATGAGAATTTATTTTCTAGAGCTGGTTTCTTAAATCGTTGAACTTTCTTATTACATTTCATCCGTAGCTACGTAGCTAATGCCGTGGCAATATTTATATATTAAAGGCGCCAGTCGTGCGTCCTTCAAGGTTTTTCTACTCTCAGTGAGGTTCGGTTAACTCTAAGAGGCAACTTAAGACCGGAGTTCTGTAATAGACGAGAAAGGTATAAAAGGTATAACTGCAATAGATTGCTCACTGTTTTCTTCAATCTAATTTATTATGATCCACTTGTCTTATCTTTAATTACCCCTTACTGTTCTAATCACTTCTAAATTTCCTAATCACTTTATCGAATTCCTTCAATTAGTTTCTGTGACCTCATCGATGTCCTTATGAAGATTCTAGACATTCAGTTGTAGACCTAAAACAAAAAAAGACGCACTAGAGATTAAACTTAAAGTTAATCATCTAATCAAGAAAATGTAAGAGTTCAAATAATAATATTATTGTATAAAATTCAAAGTATATTGATAATTCTGGTACATAGCCTATCTAATTTAAATGTGACAATCTGCCTACCACACATGACAAGGACAGACTTCTTTCTTAGAGAATGTTTTTCCCAACTACATACAATGGAGAGTACTGAACCTTAGCCGGCATTGGGGGGTAGTGATGAATTGAACTGTCAACAGTGTCGAGTGTGTGTCACATGTTATTGAGAGATGTTGATTTGATAGTTTTTGTAAAAATTATTTTGAATTACATCCCTCCAAATTTAAACGTCAATAGGATATGTTGCATGCCTGATCACGTATATTTATTACTATCTTCCTTTACCAGTAAAGATATAGTATGAATCGGCTGGCACAAAAAGATTCACAATTTCCTAGAAGAATATACTTTACAATTTGACTTGGGACTGACGATAGTAATTACTTTCACATCCAGTGGAATTATAGTAAAAATAGCAAAATTTTGTACACCAGATTTCCTCCAGATTTCCTTAAGATTTCCTCGAATTTAAAAAAAAAATTTGATGAGCAGGGGGGGAGAAATCCGAAAAGCAAAAGATTTCCTGAGATTTCCTGGGATTTCCAGAGATTTCCTAAGATTTCCTGGGATTTCCTCGGATTTTTTTAACATTTCCTCGAATTTTTTTCAAAAAAATTTTTGGAGAGCGGTGGGGGAGAAATCCGAAAAGCAATAGATTTTCTGGGATTGCCTAAGATTCTTCGGATTTCCTAAGATTTCCTCGGATTGCCTAAAATTTTCTCGGATTTCCTTCTGAGTGTACACCTTCGCGGTTTGCACCTCATATAGTAACGACAAAAAAAAAATTTAATTTTTTCAGAGAATATTCCGAAAGTTTCCAAAAATCCGGGAAAGCTTCCAAATTTTTCACGAATATTTAGTTCTCATAAATTTGAAATTGCCGCCACGATGATCTAACATAACTTCAAACGCCAGAAATCCAGTTTTAATTTGTTGATATTCTTTCAAAATTATCAAAAATTAATCGGATGTTTGATGGCGTAGAGTTTCATATGGTCACCGCTCGGATTATTACTATTGGCACAGAATTTCTCGAATTTCGTGCTATTGGCTATGATCAAGGATGAGTTGACAGACATATGATAAGTTACGTTTATTTGTTTACCCGAACTATCGCTTCTCGATGAATAATATGTTGTGTTATAGTGGATGGTTTAATTTATTTTGTATTAGTATTAATAAATTGACTGATTATTTTCTTATTATTTTTTTAAGTGTTAAAATTTAAAATTAAATAAACATTTATTTATTTGTTTTACACTTTTAATTCAATGTAACTATAATGAGATTTAGATGTTATTTCTGTCTTGCCTTCTACATTTCCGTTTCTGCACAAAATAGGAGTTACGACTTACATATGACATTTACATAAATTTTTAATTTTATAATCCACATATTTATTACATTATTTAAATTATTTTATTTATATTTAATTATTTAATAATTCAAACAAAACAAATTACTGGGTAACCACCCAATTGCTCCATATTCTTCATCTAGCACAGGGCACATATAGCGAGTATCATATTAGACTTGCGATAAATGACTAGTCAGGTGCAACGTTTCTAAAATGCATGCCAATCATATATATGAATGAAATTACCATGAATATGCCAGAAACGCAAATTTTAGGCAGTCGTCGCGTGCAGAAGGCTGTGCAAATCGATTTTTTTGTTTTTTTTTAATTTTAAAATGGATGCCAATAGTGCCAAACGAAAAGCCTTGAAAAAAAATCCAAAATCAAAATCATCCAAAATCAAGAACACCAAAAAATTTTACGTTTTAATGTGCGCATCAAAAGTTGTTTTGCGCGCGGAAACTGTATGCCAATGAATTTCCGCTGGATTCTCTTTCAAGGCTTTTCGTTTGGCACTATTGGCATCCATTTTAAAATTAAAAAAAAAACACAAAAAAAAACAAAAAAAAACCGATTTGCACACCCTTCTGCACGCGACGACTGCCTAAAATTTGTGTTTCTGGCATATTCATGGTAATTTCATTCATATATATGATTGGCATACATTTTAAAAACGTTGCACCTGACTGGTCATGTACCGCCAGTCTATATAATATCAGTTATTTGGTAAAAGTTTGTATTGTAAATAATATATTTATATGCACTTATTTGGTATTAAAATGAAGCTTAGATCATCACGAATCAGATTTCACCATAAAATAAACTCTGAATATTCCCAATGGAAAGTTTCCAGGAAAGCTTCCTGGAAACTTTCGGAGTAATCAAAACTCCGGAAGTTTACCCATCTCTGAATTTTTTATTGTTCAAATAGGTTTAGAATGTCATAAAACGTCGAGATTTTAAGTTTGAGCAAGAAAAAATCTGTCTGTCGGTCTGTAACTTTTTTTGTGCGCACGATTACTCTGGAACCGTTTAAGATATTAACTTGGAATTTGCTACACGTATGTATTTGACGAGATCTGGAACTAGATTATATTTTCAACTTATTTCGTTGAAGGATTGGGGTGGTAAATTGGGGTAAATAGGTCAATCAAGCAAGTAAGAGTCCATAAAATTCGTATTTAGTATATATAAGAGAATCTAAGTTCTCAAAAAATTTTTTGGCATTAGCCACTCCCATTACCAACCCCTATTCCATTATTAAAGTGAGTGGAAAAAATAAAATTGTCAGTTAGTGTGTGTACAAGAACCAAAGACTTCAACATTTTTTTTTTACTTTATCGACACCCACTACCACATATCTTCCACCACCCCCACTACCGATGTAGCATATCGTTTTACATATTTTTGGGGTAGACGATTTCAAATATTATATTATTAAAGTTCCATACAAAATTATTTTCACATATAAATTTTTTTCGTTGTGAGAGACTTCGGCACCATTCTCGAGCAACTCCTAAGGATATATCCGCATAAAGGTTTTCATGAGCCTTTTGGCATATTCCATAATTTCGTCAACATTCGGCTTCAAGTATGAAATTTTTTTTTTTTTTTTAACTATTTAACGTCGGCCTATTTCCGCTACCAGGGCCTATCACCGACGCCAGGAGACGAGCTACCCCCAACCTGGAAATTTTGCGGTCGGTTCAGGGATGTAGGAGAAATAGTCGAATTACATTCACGGAACCCCCCACTTTAATAATTGTGGTAATCCCGCCTGCATAATACAAACAAAAAATTCATTGTAGGAATATGAATAATTCCTACAATGAATTTTTTGTTTGTATTATGCAGGCGGGATCTCCCCCCCTCCCCCCGTACCCCACAGGCTGTATTATATTTTATAATTTTTATTTAAAAAAAGTCTCCCGAATATATTCACATAAACATATAATCATTCAAAATGTAATACAATTTATTATTTAACCCTAAACTAATACTACAAAGATGTAAGAGTTTTTCTAAATGGAATGAATTTCTCTGTAAATTATTATTGTTTAATGTTCTTTTTGTTCTTTATGTTTATTATGTATTAAAATTTTAATTGTGAAGATTTGCTGAATAAACTGAAACTGATGAATTAGCCTAAAATTAAGGTTATATTTTATCCTGTAACGAGATTTGTAAAATCCCTCCCTACAAAGAAGTAGATATTTTTCATGAATAAATTTTGATTTTGTTGAATATTTTTAAAACCGTAAATTACACATCCTTTAAACCTTATATCACTGTAATTGTTGGAAAGCCTGAAAATACAACAACTCATGGGATCCTCCATTAAAGATAATTCTGATGACGTCCACTGCCCCCGCCAAATTAATTATTTTGCATGAATAAATTCTTATTTTACTATTTTATTGGATAATTACAAAACCGCAAATCACACCATTGTAATTGTTGAAAAGGTATCTATCTAGCTTTGAAAAAAATTATACGATACTCCATTTAAAAAAATTGTCAATGACATCCAATCTCAAAAAATATGGTAGCTGTTGAAAATTAAAGTACATCACTGAATAAACTAAAACTGCTGCAAAAACTGGCCTCACTTTTATTTTAGCGAGATATTAGGCGCTCCGACGTATTTGCCCAACCCTATACAACGTTAAACAATTTATTACTTAAGAGTCAGTTAAAAAAGTCATTGACCAGTTATTTGAGTTATAATTTTTGAACTGAAATGCTCTCAATCGGTAACTAACCCGGATGCAGTACTACGAAAGAATTTCGTTCAGTAATTCTAATGCTAGAAATGTCCAAACCACACACAAATCTTAGTTATCGTAGTAAGTAAAATGAGGATATCGTGTTAGGGTTCCGCAACCATAGATAAAGCGGATAAAGAAACCGAGCAGGCCAAGACAAACATTCCGAGATGTCTGCAATTTGTCCGGCTGGCGCGGCGTGACATTGTAAAGGTCTTCCAATTAGGCAATTAGCTCACAAAAAATTGATTATATCTCCGGTTGCTTAGAATCCGTGCTACCTAATGCCTTTCTACCCTTTTACTTGATAATTATTCATTGGACACCTGATTTTATGGATATTCTGATACGTCAGAAACTCGTGCCAGCTCTTTTATATGCAAGGTGCATCAATTATCGATTATAATTAACTGATAGAAACATAAGTTTCAATCTAATAATATGGTAGAAGTGAGACTGTATACTAAATATTGGAATCAATTTAAAAATCACTTAAGTTATAACGGACAATTTTATAAGGCAGTAAATGTTAATATCTTTTAGATATAACTCAGCTCATTGGTGGTATTTGATGCTAGATAACTAACTTTTGTCATAAAAATAACGAGCGGGTAGGTAATGAAACAAGCTAAAAACGTATTCTTCGCTGGTTTACTAAACTTTTTATATAATTGTTACACATTCTATAGGATACTCTTCGCAGTTTCTTGTAAATAATGTTAGTTTTAAACATTTTTAATTTTATAGAACAAACTTGTTTGGTGAAAAACTCAGTCAAAATAAAGTAAAAACAAAAAAAAACCATGGCATACCCCATGTGGGTTTCGAACCTAGGACCCTTGGATTCCGAGTCAAAAACGTAAGAACCACCAAAAACGTAAAAAAATGTAAAAAAATGTAAATTTTTATAAAAACATAAAAATAAAAAAAAAAATCTCAAATTTAAACCATTAATAACATTTTTATTTACTGATCGATTTTGTTCAAAAACAAGCTAACACTAACTTATTGTCCAAATTTCAGTACAATCGGATTTTTCTTTCTTAAGTTATCGTGCTTACAAGAAACGTGACGGACTGACGGACGGACAGACGGACATTTTGAAAGTTGTTCAGAATTCGTTCACTAACACAATGATATGAAAAGTTTTTCTCTACGAGCGATATTTACGATTTTAGAAATGTGCCGATCAAATACAATATACTCTTCGTTTTTGCGAAGAGGATAATAATAAAGGAATTAGGTGGCAATTCGTTGTTCCACTAAGTCAGTATTTTGGTAGAATCTGGATTAAACAATAACGTTTACTCTAAAAATCATTGGAAACATGTAGAAGTTGAAACTGAAATCTCATAACACTACAATATCAATTAATAAAATACTCGCATTTCAAACTCTGATGACATCACAACGGCAGTGCACAGAAAAGTTTATTCATAAAATCATGAAGAATAGAAAAAGAGTAAGCACACTGTGTTTTAACTACGCCCGTAAAAGTCGGTCTTTCTTACATAGTTAAATACAGCGTACTTACTATTCCCATCTATTCTCCATGCTAGCTGAACGTTTACTTAACTTTTGACAGATGAGGCTACCGAACTCTATTTTTAAAATATTGGTTTTGATCCACATATTAAATGTCACGCCATATCTTCTTAAAAATCGCCTGTATCGCCTTAATGTCGTTACTATTTGCACGTTTTGAGTTTTCGAGAGTACGAGAAAAATTGACGCTTTCTTCTAGGTATGCCCGTGGTTTATACTCGATGTTCCATCACCTGTAGTAGAAAAACTACACCTTAGGGCCGACGCACTCTGGGGCAGGAATTCAAAAACGTGGCATTTAATCGTAAAATGAAACGAGCCTAATGACTATATGTTGTTGACATATGGAAAGAGAACATATCAGTGCATTATTTACGCCACTATCTCACTTTATTCAAGGTTATCTCGCATACTACTATCTTCATGAAACTGGCGTTTCTAAGTAGTATTTGTTTATGCTCGATGCGCTAAATTTGACAGAACTTTTAAGTGGAAAAACTCATTTATATCTGTAGCTTTTGACTTAATTAAGTATGGATCCAATACAGTCAGGTATGTACTCAATATATTACGTTATTTTACTATAAAGCCTATGCAAATATATCAATAAACTACAATATATTTTTTAAATATAGGAAAAGTTTACTTTCTCACACATCCACATCGTGAATTTGATGTGTTATTGTAGATGAACTATTCTAGTTTAAAAATTAAAGTTAAACTGGTACTCATGTGTACTCCTTAAAATTTAAATTGAATTTCTGAAAATGTATTTCATGAGTTATTTGAAACGTGTATAGTATAGTCGAATTGATTTAATTCAATTTATTTCAGCGTCATTTCACTAGAAATTTTATCATTGATTCTTATGTATTATGATCTCCTGTTTACGAAAAAAATATTTGCGCCCAAAAATTCCTAATGCGTTATATGCACTTTTTGACGCACTTTCGCGGATTTTATATTTATCTGCATAATATATCCTGTACTAGTAATCGAATAGGAATTTTAAAAATACTGACTCATTTGAAATAAAATTCTTAAATATTATAGACCTATCCGATATGTATAGGTCAATTCGCCATATTGGAAAAAATATAAAACAACAAAAATGTACGAAAAATCAAAATTGAATCTTTTTTCGATAGAAGGAGTAATTTCACCAAAGTTGGCAAGAACAAAACTCATCTATGCTCAAATATAATGCACCAAACCAGGACGCTCCAAGTCAAATAGAACGTTCAAAGATGGCAGACAAGATAGTTTTTTTTTTTAATTTTTCGTCAAGTACCAAGGAGGCTTTATGCATAACTTTTTTGTCGGTTGTAGGTTCTTTTAGCTACTTTGAGGAGATAAAGTTCAATTTTTTTTTAATTTTCCATAAAAGTGTATTTTCTACAATTTTTAAAAATGCATTTTCTTTGACCTTCCTTTTTTTCATATATTATTATTATTACAATGCGTATGCTTAATAAATTTCGTTATCAAATTAATGGAGTTTCATTTTGAAATTATACGAGGCTTTCTATTGTATATTTCATTTCGTTTCGATGAAAATTGGGTAAAAGAAAGGAAGGTCAGGGAAAAGCATTTTTTTGAAAATAAAAAAAATTGAACTTTGTCCTCTTTATGTACCTAAAAGAACCTACAATACAAAAAAACGAAAAATAGAGCACAACACCTCCCTGAAACTTGACGAAAAATTAAAGAATTTTATTTCGCCCGCCATCTTTGACCGTTCTCTTTGACTTACAGCGTGCGGGTTTAGTGCATTATATTTGACCATAGATGAGTTTTATTTTTGCCAACTTTGGTGAAATTTCTTCTTCTTATCGAAAAGATATTCTATTTTGATTTTTTCGGCCATTTTTTGTGTTTTTTATTTTTCCAAGATGGCAGATTGACCTTTACATATCGGACAAGTCTATATTTTTACATTTCAGCGTCAGATTTAAAATGTACATCCTCGAAAACCCGTATATATGATTTTTTTTAGTGATTGTTCTGGAAATTAGATTATTGCCACGTTTTCGAATTCCTGCCCCACTGTGCGACGGTTTCCGTGAAAAAGCCTATGAGATGATGACAATTTGAAGTTTTCCACGATCTATCTTCTAAGTGGTGAAATTTTATTTCTATAACGCTATAATTGCGTATATTAATCTGACATAAGAGTTACGTAACGGTAACTTAAAACCTCACCAAACCAATTTTTATTTCTTATCCATATTTCGACGTAAGCATTTAATAACTTAATAGATCATTTTTCAACGTGCGGGGTTTCGGGAATATTTCAATTGTAACCTACACACTAATTACAAGTTAACTTTTTCATCAAGTTTAAAAAAGAAATCCATTCATTTTAACTGTGTTATTCAGTGTCACTCGTCCTCAACTTTATTTTAATTAGTTATCATATAAAAATAGAAAAGAAGTTTGTATGTGAAGGAGCTAAGTTCGTGACGTAATACGACGTGCTGGTGAGCTGTCAGGATAGAGTAGCTATATGGATAGTAAGATTTCTAACTTGAAATTTACAGATGATATCACCTTAGCTGCAGTAAACGAAGATGAACTCGTATACCTGAAACAAAAAGCTATGAGTGCGGTTTAAGTGAAAAACAAAAATTATGCAAATGACCAACTCCCAGACCAATTAAGAATCGATGATTGTGAGGGAGTAAAGATAGTAGTATACTTTGGAATCCTTGTGGAGAATACCGGCAACTATGAATATGAGATTTGAGAAAGAATATAGATGGCAAGATCGGCATCTTACCAGTTGAGCAACATTTGACGTGATAGAAATATAACGAAATGCATAAAGATTAGACTTGCTAACGCCTTAGTTTTTTCCATCTCTATTTACGCCTCTGAGGCACGGATCGTTGGGGGTAGACAGATGGTGTATATATGCTTTCAAGATGTGGTTCAGAAGTTTGTTACGAATTCCCTGGACTGCCCATCGTCTCACCGGCTCGATTCTCTGAAAAAGACGCCTCCAGAAGCGGCTCTCCAGCATCGTATTCTCCCAAATCTTCTAATTTTGTTGCCATATTAATTAGAGAAGAGACTCTAGAGAGGTTGATAATTCATGAAAAACCAGGTGGGAAGAGGCGAAGAGGACGTCCATCCATGATGTGAAAGAGCTTCGGTGATGTCGTGCGGGCTAACAGACAAGCACGACAGATGGCATGACGCTCTTTGAAAAGGGAAGATGCTATTCAAAAAAATGGTACCATTTTCTAATTGATTTGAACTTTTATTAAGTTCAAAAATTGCCATAGATTTACGTCAGTTGGTCAGTTGGTACGTATGTACTGAAGCATTCAACAAGCTGCATTCCTTAACGAATCCACTTAGATGTTTGTTCTAATCGCTTTATCTGTTATCAGAATAAAACCGAATTAAATTTTATAATACTATATCAACCAGTTTAATTATTATAAATAACTACTAACACCAACACACGAGTTTTCGCCGTCCACCTTTTGTTTTCGGCGTCTGTCAACTCGCTCTAATTAAAAAATGGAACAAGGAATTGGTCTTAAATTTTCACCATGTTACTGTTGTAGAACCTTCCAGAATTGACCTGGGTCTAAGCCAAAATAAAAATTCGACTTAGGCAAAAAATTCATTTAAGGACGTTTTCAAAAGTCTGAGAGACTTCAGAGCCACAAACTAGTCCAAAGGACCGTTATGAGTTCGATAAGAAATTAGGCACGACAGGGTAAAAATTCGAAGAAACACCGAATTTTTACTTAGGAAAATGTATTTTGGTCCAGGATATGAAAGTGAAAGTATATGGTGGTCATGGAAAAATGAATCATATACTTTTAAAAAGTACGCCAAAAAAAGTACTTTTGGTAAATTGTTTATAATAAATTAACCACAAATTAAAGAAACAACTGGAGTAAACATTATACACTTCCACGGATTTATTTATTATTATAATTGTTGTACATTCTATAGGATACTCTTCGCAGTTTTTTTTAATGTTAGTTTCAGGCATTTTTAATTTTATGATGCCAACTTGGTGAAGCAGTGAAAAATAAAGTAAAAAAGTGAGGTAATAATGTTCAACTTATTTGTGTATTGAACCCGCGACCCTTTCGAGTCAAAAGTGTAACCACTTACGCCATCAAATTTTAAAGTATGATTAGCAGTTTATGAAATTGACAAAAACTACTTTTTGCCTTAACGCGTTGTAAACCCTATACAAAAATAAGTCTGTAGAGGAATTTGTAGAGAATATAGTACTGAATAAAAAATGTCGGTATCATTTTTGTTGTCATTTACCTCTGAAGTTTCCACAAAGATGGCAGCTAACGTCGATCCCACCAATTTGACAAAATACTCAACAACCTAACACTTAGAAAAAATTGACTTACGCTATTTTTGCAAAAAATACCTATTGATTGTACAGGGTTATTCATTATACAGGGTGTTTGGTACTGACAGAAACTTTTCACATCACAGTTCGCGAGTCGTTTGGAACCTATGTGAAAACCCTTAGAACCATTATGCAGTCTCATATTTTTAGATATTTTTGCGAAATAGTTGAGTTGTTACTAATACATGTTATTATTATTTTTTTTAGTATTCTAAAAAATGCAGATCTCAAAAACGGTGAGACTTTGCATAAGGGTGAATAAGGTCATATAGGTTCCAAACGACTCCAACTACGACCCAGTCAAAACTGTCAATCGATGTACCAGCACCCTGTATTTCTGTTATTATTGGAAATAAAAAAGTCTCGTATAAAAGTTGTATATAAATATTTTTTAAATGCAATTAAAAATACAATTGGTTGCATAGGTCACGTGATATAACAATGAAGGTTGTTTTTTAAATGGCACACCCTGTATGTTTTTACATATTCTTTTAGATCTTTTAGATCTTTTTTCCTTGGTTTCAAATATATAACAGTTAATTGGTCTAGCTGTAATATTTCTTGATATATCGGACATAAGAAAGTTTGATATATTATAAGAATGAAAATAAAATCCTTTGTCCTTTAAATACCCTCACAAAAATGCATCCAAAGGTGTTAAATCATGGCTGTTTGGTGGCCATGGAATTGGTCTACCGGATATCTTAATTACTTTATTATTTAAAAAAAAAAAAATTTTATGTACTTTTTTAAATCAGGGAAAAAAGGTCTAAAAAATATGTCAAAACATACAAGATTTTAAATTTAAAAAACAACCTTCATTGTTGTATCAATGCAAGCAATTATTTTTTTTATTGCATTTAAAAAATATATATAAAACCCTACAACTTTTATACGAAATCTTTTTTTATTTCCAATAATAACAGAAATATATAATGAATAACTGTACCATAATTCGTAGATGATTTAAAGAGTGTATTGTATTTGTATTTTGCCAATTTTAACTTTATATAGCCTGTACGTTTAAAATAATTGAAAATTAATATTATTCGATAGAGAATAGACCGATCCTGTTAAGCGGCTGTGAATACGTCACTCACCATGGTGCGCACGCATTCTTGTGGCAATAGTTCGAGGACAAAATTAAATTCCTTCAATCTACATAAACTTTTCTCCCACATTTCACAAATTTGGAATTGTACGTTACTTAATAATGTTATTTAATAAGTACATTATTGCACACTGTCGTATGTACGTTCAATGCGTAGCTGGGATACAGAGGCAGCCAGTTGCCACAAGAATGCGCACAACGTACCACGCACTAGTTTATTGTCTCATTCAACGCACATTAGGCTGTACATATCTCGCTCGTTTGCCCTAACTGGATAGGTTTATTAAAAGACCTTTCAAAAGAGGTATCACATGACTTATGTTACTATAAATAAACATAGATGATGTCATAACATTGGCAGAGATGACGGCATGAATTGGACAAGCTTCTCAAAAAAAAATGCGATTTAAAATAAAAATCGACTTTCAAAAACAGTCTACTGACGAATAATTAATTTCTTACATACTTTAGCAGCATTAGCTGATGAGCTGCACTGTAGAAAAACAGTTACCCCGAGAAATCGATACCGGCAACTTCAGAGAGTAGTTTTATATATAGGGTATGAAGCTCTTATCTTTTATAAATAAATTAAAAGGTATTACACTTAGTTACTTTGTTTCAGAGAGGAGTTAGCGATGAAAATCGGGCTAACAGAAGCCAGGATACAGGTAAGATTAAATAAAATTATTATTAATCAAGCTTTAAAGATTGCGTGTCAGAGTTAAAACAGGTAAAAATCGATAACTGTACCGGATAAATAAGATGAATTTATTGAATTCCATGGTAAAGACCTATGATAATTATTGGCCAATTAATATGAATATAACATTCAGGTAATTTGCCTTAATTGAAAAGGAGCATGTGCACAGTTATGGCAATAAAGTGGTTTAACTTAATTTGATTACTCATGTTTAATTAAATAACAGTACAAATCCAAGTAATAAACAAAATAATTATAATTTTTACAGCGGCGAACGAAGAGCAATATATTAAATTACTGTAATCAATTGCACAACCAGAATAATTGAAATAATAAATAACTTTTATGATTGCTAAGGTCAAATTAATTTAAATTTTTATTCTGCAATTATCTGTTCGTAATTTTTATCATTTTCAGTCATACCTAAGTTAGCTTATCATTTGTCTGGGACCATCGCATAATCGCATACAATCGAGTAATAGTAATGCTTCAATGAGAAATTAAATTAACAATGTTTGATTTAACATTATCTGATTTTATTATCGGAAATTGCGTGTCTATTATAATTTATTTGTACTGTTAGAAAATAAATTACCTGCCCACTTATTTCACTTAAAGCGTTGTTTATTAAATATAATATCTAAAGAATTTGCATATGTTCGAATGTTAAACTCTCTCTTTTTTAAATTTCAATTTTTCTAAATTATCCATTTATCATATTATTATAATGTATTGGCAACAAAACCGCATATAGTACAGTACCTAGAGGTAAAAAATATGCAAAACTTCGGAATAATGTCATATTGAACGGATTTCGTTTATTTTTGGCAGAATAAAAGTAAATGCTTCACAGAAAAGTTTCTATATGTGCGGGGGCTTGTTAATTTATAGGGGGTGGATGCCACCTCTTCTCAGGGGGTGGCATTTAAAAAATATATATATTCATTGGAGCTGAAAAATAATCAAATTTTAAGAAGAAAAGGTTCTATGCAATTTTTCACAAAAATTGATAGTTTTTAAGTTCGAACTTGGGATTTTAGCTTAAAAAAAAAGTTCTTTCCAAACGGCTTTCGTCAAGTATCTCGAAAAGTTTTGCTTTATCGAAAAAATGTCACAGACCAATTACAGAAAGTACAAACTGGGAATTAATTATATTTTTTGTTTATTGATGTAGGATTAATAATTTCGTAGATATTTAAGTTTATATTTGGCATTCAAGTGTTTATAAGATATTTATTTAGAGCGAGAGTTAAATATCTCAGAAACTGTGGCACCTACGTCAAGAATGCTAATAGGTAGAATAATAGGTTTCAATTGTTTTTTAATTTATTTCTGTAGCATAAAAAGACATAGAAGTTATGACCGAAGCAATGTGCGTCTTCGCATTTTTTAATAACAAAGTCGCCATTTTGTTACTGTAATTAGCCAGTAAATAAAAAAAAGGAATTTCAAACACTGTTTCTCATCAATATATAGCATGACGTAGATGCTCAAGTTTTTTCGTTTGTATACAGCACTTGCTTTAGAAAAAATTACAGTTTAAACTATAAAGGTATTTTCGATAAAACCTAATTTTTTTTTCTTTTCCAAATATCTCAATAAATATTAGTTTTATTGAAAAATGGGTAGAAGCCAAAAATAAAGCTCATAAACTGATAATGAATTTCTAGTTTTTATTTATTTACATAGATTTAATAGTTTCGGAGATATGAAAGTTTAGAAATGGCGTTCGAACGTTTATGCGACGAAAAATGCAGTTTAAATATTAAATATCTCAGAAATTGCGATACTTACGTCACGCATGTTAACAAATGAAATTAAAGACAATTAATTGCGCTTTCAAATTATCTTTTAAAAAAATAATCTCAAATACAGTTTTCCGTTAAAATATAGCATTACCTGCACTTGCTTTAAAAAAAATAAATTTTAAACTTTAAAGGTTATTTCGAAACACTTGGATGCAAAATATAAACTTAAATATCTCCGAAATTATTAATCCTAGATCAATAAACAAAAAATATAAATTCACAGTTTGTACTTTCTCTAATTGGTCTATAATATATTTTCGATAAAGTAATACTTTTCGAGATACTTGACGAAAGCCGTTTGGAAATACCTTTTTTTTTAAGCTAAAATCGCAATTTTGAAGTTATAACTTAAAAAAGAAACTATAAAATTTGATTCTTTTTCAGCTCCAATATATATATATATATGTATATATATATATATATATATATATATATATATATATATATATATATATATATATATATTTAAGTGCCACCCCCTGAGAACGAGTGGCATCCTCTCCCTATAAATTAGCAAGCCCCTGTACAGTGAAGAAACTTTTCTGTGAAGCATTTACTATAGTACTGCCCAAGATATTACAAGAAACATTAATGTCAAAGTAAATAAAAACTTAAAACACATTACGCTAACTGAAGACAAGAAAAAATTAATAAATAAACTTATAGAAATCCCCGGCGAAGAAGGCGCTGCCCCTGTAAATAAGGTAACTGACCTAAGTAAATCTGTGGACAATTTTCAGGCAGAATTAGTAAATGAAATAATAGAAATACCCGGCGAGGAAGGTGTTGTACCTGTGAATAAGGTAACTGACCTAAATAAATCTGTGGACAATTTTCAGTTTTTTCAGTTCACAGTGTAGAGCTAACTTAAACATAGTACACCAAAACATTCAGTGTCTAGCTAATAAAACATTAAATTTAGATAATGTACTTGTTGACAAATGTAACTGTGATATTCTTTTACTCACGGAACACTGGCAAACTAAGGATCAAATAAATGCTATGAAATTATGTAATTTTACTTTACAAGACTGTTTTTGTCGTGAAACTTTAAAGCATGGTGGTGTTGCCCTCTATAAAAATAAGCAATTTACCTCTGATATAATTGTTCATCCTATAAATGAATTTTGTGTAGAAGGCATTATGGAATGTTGCTGTGTTGAGCTTTTGATTCACAAAACTCTTATTGTTGTTATGTATAGACCTCCATCTGGAGATTTTAACAATTTTTTGCATTTATGTAATGGTTTGCTGAACCATCTGTATGACACTGATAAGTCAATAATTATTGGTGGGGATTTTAATATAAATTTTTTAAGGCATTGCACGAATTTGTCACTGTTTAAGGACCTGCTTCTTTGTTTTGATCTGCATATTACTATTAATTCGCCAACAAGGGTAACCTCCTTATCAAGTACTTGTTTAGACAATTTTCTAATCTCAACTAGCATTAGAGACTTTAAAGCTTCTATTGTCGATTTATATTTATCCGATCATTATTCTCAATTTCTCTGCATCGAAATGAAAAAGAAAAGCAAAATAGAAACTAAATATGCATATCGCAGAAATTTTAGTACGGAAAATATTTCTCTGTTCTGTAACTACTTGCAGCGTGAGACTTGGCAAGAAGTTATGGCTGAAAATTGTCCTAATACTGCCGTAGATAACTTTAATAACATAATTTTGTATTATTTTGATATCTGTTTTCCTATTAAGCGTTTTTATATTTACAACAAAAATTATAATAAACGTGAGTATATTACACCCGAACTGATTCACCTCAGAAGTCAGGTAACTTTATATAGCGATATGTCTAAAATAAATAATAATTATAAAGCTCATAGTATATACCTAAATAACTTATATCGCTATAAATTAAAAACGGCTAAACAAGCGCACCATGATCGTGAAATTTATAATTCAGATAACAAAACCAAAACTATGTGGAATATAATAAAAACAATACAAGGAACAAAGTTAGTTTCTCAAGATTTTCGTTTTGTAAAAGATGGCAACGAGACACCTATAGAAGATGTAGCTAACAATTTTAACTTGCTATTTTCGAGCGCCACATGTGTAAATGCTTTACATAATTTTGACTACTTAGAAAATAATGTGCCTAACACTCCGAAATCAATTTTTCTATCTCCAGTTACAACTCAGGATGTTGAACTTCTTCAAACTCTAGTGGTCATGATAATATCTCTAATAATTTAGTTAAAACATGCAAATGTGCGATAAGCGGCCCATTATGTTATATAATAAACCTTTCTATAGAGAAAGGTATATTTCCCAGTAAATTTAAAAGAGCCATTGTCTCGCCATTATACAAAAAGGGAGATCCAAATGACTATAATAATTATAGAGCCATTAGTCAACTATGTAGTTTCTCTAAAATTTTAGAACTTCATCTCAAGGAGCAACTATCAGGTTTTTTACATCAGAATATATTACTGTCTCCTGCTCAACATGGTTTCACTATAAACAAAAGCACGGAGTCTGCGTTGTGTGATTTTCATCAGAAAATCATTAAAGCTTTAGACAACAAGAAATCGGTTGTGGGTCTTTTCGTAGATTTCTCACGAGCTTTTGATTTGGTAGACCATCAGCTGCTTAAGGCCAAACTAGCACGATACGGTATTCGAGGAACTGCTTTACAAATATTTTCCTCCTATTTAGACAACAGGACACAAATTGTAAAAATGGCAGGTGGAGTTGAAAGTAATATTTGTAATATTAAACAGGGAGTTCCACAGGGGTCAATTTTGGGTCCACTTTTATATATAATATTTGCCAATGATGTGGTTAGTCATCTACAAAAAATACCGAATGTTCATGTGATTTGTTATGCTGATGATACAAACATTCTAGTTACCGGCAATAACCTAGCTGAAGCAAAACAAACCACTGAAAGAGTTTATGAAGAAATCATACATTGGTCTCAAAATAATAACTTGGTTCTAAACAAATCAAAGACAGTTTCAATACAATTTTCACTGAATAATAATTCCGAGAGCCTGACACTTTTTAGTGATACTGACTGGGAAATAAAAACTTGTGTTGATAGTATACTCTTAGGTGTTACTTTTGATAAACACTTACAATGGACTCAACACATCGAAAAATTATGTATAAAGCTAAGAACAAGTTGTTATGCTCTAAAATTTATGTCTAAACATTGTAGCCAGGATATTCTTAAAGTACTCTATTATGCTAATTTTCATTCGCATCTTAGGTACGGAATTGTAAACTGGGGTAATAGTTGTAATGTAACTAGGGTATTTTTATTACAGAAATATGCAATTCGTATTTTATTAAATTTAAATTACAGAGAGAGTTGCCGTGATGCCTTTAAAAATTTAAAAATTTTGACAGTTGCTGGTCTATACATTCTTGAGGTGTGCTCATATGTTCATACATATAAATCAATCTTTTTAAAAAATCAAGTGAGTCATTTACATGACACTAGAGCAAAGAATTGTCTACTGCCTGATTCTCATAGAACTGCTATGTACCAAAGAAGTTTCCTTTACCAAGGGTGTAAACTTTATAATTCATTAGATGAAGAGGTTAGGTCTTCGGGCAGCACACATATTTTCAAACGTAAATTGAAAAAAATATTACTAGACAAAAACTGCTACACGATAAGTGAATTCTTGTAATTTAATATATTTGTTTTATGTGACCAATTACAAAATGTCTTGTATGTTCATGTGTTTTATATATTTTATTGTATTGTTTTTTCTCTGTTAACCGTTTGTTAATTTTTCTTGTGACGTTTTCTACATTGATTTTATTATATACTTTTATTTGTATATAATTTTTTTGCAATGAAGAAATAAATACTATTATTATTATTATTATTATTATTATTAAAAATGAACGAAATACGTTCAATATAACATTATTCCGAAGTTAAAACCTCTAGTTACTGTACTAATACGTTTAGTGAGGCTGTACAGATCACGATTGGCAAACCAGCTTGTTTACGAGAAAAAATGTATTCTTTACTAACTATTGAAAGCTGACGTCTCTAAAAATACCAATAACTTATAGTTTATATGAGTTTTTTCTTCTTTAAAACCCAATAAGTATAACATGATCAACTATAATAATGTTTCGGTTTTCTTTACATGATATATTTTTACCAAAATGGGAAGATATATATTTTAGTAGATAACGGTTTCAAAACCTATTTATTGAAAGGAACTTTTCTTCAATAATAAAAAATGTTCAATAAATTATACAGTATTTATCAAAAGTTGTGACTCTTGCCAATCTATCCCCAAGCAGCACAATTAGTTAATATTATCAGTAATTGCAACCATTATCTTCAGCTTTGAATCCATATGGACTTACCACTAATTCATTCAGCAATAGGTAACATTTTCTAAAAAAATGCCCGGTAAGTCACATTGACTTTGGCCTAATTTTGAAAAAATATTTACGTTATTATTTCTTAAGATTTAACCATAAAGTTAACAGCATCATTTATCTTAATTTAATTGCCTACTCTCCAAGCATTTATATGTTTGACTAAAGGTAAATTTTACTTAATAAGATGCCCTGGAAAGCATTTTTACCTAAAAATGGAATTAAGTTTCCCCGGAAGGGAAAATTACATTTTTATCGTCTAAATTGCTTCAAAAGTTTAACGACTGCTTCATATGTTGGTGGTCCTTCAGTATCTAATTGGTCCTTTATTCATAGCGGAGTGTCATAGTTATTTAGAGTGAAATGTCTTATATACAGAGTAAAATAGGAAAAGTAGCCAAAGTAATTAAACATTATCGAAAACCAACTGGCTGCTATCGAACAAGAATGCTGATGAAAGTTGGAACTGTTGGAACATTTTCTTTGCTTGTAGTCTTGAGAGTACGGATAAACAGAAATAGTTAGCTATTTATCTCAAGTTGATTATTCTATTTTTCTTGAACCTGTCAAATCGTATCAGGGAAATATGACCAATTTAATTCTAATTTAATTTTGAAGCCAGAACAAACTTGACAACTTTTGAGACTACAAAATTACTTTAACCTAAATAGGTCCCACTTCCCAACTTTAAAGTAAATAATAATTTATCTGTATGTTTTAATGACTGGCTGATGGAAAAACGTTAGCGAGGTTTAAAATATTGGGAAAGAATACTTTGAAGTCGCATGGTACTATGTTCGCCATATTTTCCAATCAGCTCCAAGAGGTCATTCTATAATGAAATTTTGACGAGTAATTAATTGAAAAAATTATTAGTATAGGTTTATTTAACAGATAGCGAGTATAATATTATTGCATTTTATGTTTTGGGAAAATCGTACAAGACAAATTTATAGGTCTTTTACAAATATTTTAAAAACACTTTTAAGCCAATAAATTTCTTTTTACCTCTAAAAACGTAAAATACTAGAAATATTCCAAGGGAGAATGGGTATATTTATAATGAAAATTGATTCGCACTAGAAAACCACGCGGAGGAGAAGGGTGGACACATTATTTCACAGGATATATTCCTACTCCATTGTATAAATAGCAGATGTCTGGTTTCTAGTTACGTCTTTGATGCTTGTGGTTCATAACTTATAAGTACGTAGTTGCTGTAGATAAAAAGTTTAGCAAAACTTTACTTATTTTTGAGAAAGAAAGACTGTGGTTGAAAGAGGATGTCACGTTTGGTATATTATGTGTTAAGGACTACAAAACGCAATGTTTACGTTGAATATGGTTTGCAATACCGGTTAGCGGTTAACCGGTTAACCGGACAAAGAGCACATGATAATAATTATCGGTTACTTTAATTTTTTACCGGTTATTTCGGTAAATTTTGAACTTACGATATGTCAGGTATATAACGTTTCTATTTATGTCAGTGACTAGCATTTACTAAATACAGAGTGACTGTCCCAACACTTTTAACAATAAATAATATTACAAAAAGTAAAACCATAAGAAATACAAGTAACAGAGACATTGACAATAACCTGCGACAGGAAATTGAATATTTCGCTGCCGCAAATATCCGTGGAAAACATTTAGAAGTATGTTATTCCCAATTCTTATTAACTTATCGACCTACCAGTATCGATTAAGGAAAGGCATCTTCAGCTACTGGTATTCTATGCACAAATATCAGATGACTAACAGATGCAGCTTTGAAAAACTATTTTTTTTTTAAATTATTATATTTTCAGATTAGGTATTCAGTAAATGCCCTAGTTGAATTTATGTTTATAATTTAAAGAATATTTGTTTATTTAATGTATTTCATTAATATTTTTCCCTTTTGAGAAGAAACCTTTGTTTGTTCATTTTGTTAAATACATATATAAAAATGTTTTTTGTTAAACTTAGATAATTTTTTACATGGAAAAAAAAATTTCATTTCCGCCACCCTAATCATTCATTCTAAAAATTGCCGGTAAATACCGGTTAACCGGTTATTTATATTTTTATTTACCGATTTACCGGTTATTAAAATTTTCGGTAAATTGCAATCCCTGACATTGAAATTACCTATTCAGGGAAATTTATTATAACTGAACATCTTTATTTAAGACGTATTACTGACGTCTTATTCCCTATTTATCTATATTTTACGTAAATTTTAAGCCAATTAGGTCGACTTAAACGTGCGAACGAGACAAAAATGAGGTCTACATTATGTAATTCTGACATAAGGTGCTGCTTGGGTCCTAAACATTTATTGATCAGCCTATATACTTCAAAACAATAAACCCTTAAAGTATGTCTCTGTCTATGCATTATCACATGGCGGGCAGCATGCCATGCACGAATATCCCGTTGTGTCACATCACGAGTACTAGAGTGAACATAACTTTTTTATAGGTGGTCGGTATGTCCCCCCAGGCATATAACAACGTAGTTTCATTGAACTGAATTATGAAAAATAGTATAGTGTCAAAAATATTTGTAATCTATAAAAAATTCATTTATTTTAAAATAACACAGGTTTACAAAAAAAAGTTTTGATCTGGGAATGGGACCTATCATGCCTTAAGTACTTTTGTGTGTTGAATCCGAATTTTCAATTCAAAAAATTTTTACCGCGTAATATTCGAGTAAACGTCAAAAACTGTCAAAAAACCGCATTTTGACGATAAAAACCGGGATTCAGCACACAAAAATACATAAGGAATGATAGGTTTAGTCCTTGGAACAGAAATTTTTTTTTGTAGATCTGTGCACGGCGGGTGAATGTGGCTGCGTCGGTAAAGGTAATATTTTTAATAAAATAAAATGTCACTTTGTTTACCTCGAATAAATTGTGAAAATTTCACTCGCCGAGGAAGATTCCTAGGTAACAAATTCTGAACAGGGGTGAAACGATATGTCGCAATTTTTCTTTCTTCAATATTCTAAAAACTGAAGCATTGCTTATTCCAACAGTTGCTTGTAAACGTCTTGTATTCAGATGGGGTTCTTCAGATTCTTACTAAAACGTCATCCTCTTGATCGACACTAATTATGTTTTTGGGCGGCCTACATCACGTTTAGGACTAAAGCCAGTTTCCCCTAACTGCTCGTAAACATTTTTAAAAGTTTTGTGATTCGGTTTAATTCAGTTGGGATATAATTCAAAATGTCTTCGAGAAGCAGTAATTTTCTTGTGCATAAATACATACAATGTCTTGCATTTCCGCATTCGACAAATTTTTGTGAGGGGCATTATCAATAAATAAGTTCTGTGAACTGTTAAATAACTCTTGTTACCGCAAAACAAACGTTTGGCAGTTCTAGGAAAACTAAATATCATTAGTCTACTAAGTAAAAACATTATTGTTTGAGCCTACTATGTACACAAACAATAAGGCATTGGTTAGATGTCAAAGTGTTTAGTTTATTTGTGAGATGAGCAACACTGAAATTTAAAATACCATGTAGCCGCTATTTCGAATTCAGATAGCTCGAGAAATATGCTATAACTCTGTCTGCCAAATACGGTAAAGAAATATTAAGTAATTTTAAAGTAATATGTGAAAATAACTTTTTAATTCAACACCCTGTATCTCAGTAAGGAGGCACATTTTGCCTAAGTGTTTTTGGTTACTTCATATTTTGGTGTAAAAATTCTTCGGTTATCATATGACCAATTTTTAATGAAACACCCTGTACCTTGATGGTCACCAGGTGAACAGATAATAGCTTCCCAATTTCTCGTCGGCAATTTAGAAACACCCTGTATATATGCAGGCAACCAAGTCCATTCTACTTTACAAAACATTTATTTGTCAACAACTTACGAGATATAGAAGTAAATAAAGCAATTTAACATTGTCCTTGAAATGAATTAAATTGTTTATAATTCAATAGACAAATTGATTTGATTAAATTCAAACAAAGCTTTTTTGGATAAACTGGAACGTTATGCAATCTTCATAATAGCTACGGAAATAATTGATTTAAATCTTAAGCGTTCTTTATTTCTGTTTTTGTTACTTACACTATAGTTTACGTGCCTGTTTCTAATTCTATTTAATTTTGGTAATTGTATTTAAACTGAATTAATTTACCTCAAGGTCATATACTACAGGTGTTCTGAAAGCAAGTACAGTTTCTTTTGTAATTTTCATAGATAATAGGCAAATTATTGACCAAAATTGGCATTTAAATTGCTGGATGATGGCTGGGAATGGAACATTATTAAAAAATTAATTCCCAGAAAATTACACCACAATTTAAGTAAATTTCAATTCGGTGAGAACTATTAAGGTAATTTAAAATTAGGCTCATAATTCCTATTATAAACAAATTATGAGCGAAATACAAGTGCGCACCTAAATAACCACGTAATTGATATCCATTTATTTTTTCGTTTCGACTGCAATTACATGTCATTATACGAGCCAACACGAACTTCTGTCTTCTTCTAACATCTCATTTTAACAAAATATCGACATAGTGGTAATAAATATGCGGGTGTATATAATTTCCCACACTAACTATACGTTAGGTTGGGTATTAGTTTCTATGCTTCCTTCTATCTTGGTAAATAAAAAACGAAGATGGTAAAGTTGAGATTAAAATCGGACAGAAAAGGATGAAAATAATATGCGGCCAGACACCTGTTATGTGATGAAAATGACACACTGCTGAAGGAAGAGAGTCATTTTAGTAAATTTTTTTCGAACACCGAGTGTAGTACAGTCACGGACTTGAGCGATTAGGCTTAATTAAATAAATTACATGTCTCTATTTCACAAGAATTGTGGTTTTGTGAAGGTTAACGTAGTAGGATACATTGTTGTAACAATGCGCTCGGTTTCCATTTTTGTAAATGTTAGCGAAAACAAACTTCTATTTACAGTAAACGTTTATTACAATATAAAATACAGGGGAATATTTTTATGGAATGTTTATGTAGCCATGTTACTCACAGTTTTATTAGTATATAGTCGTAGAGCCATCCCTAGCTGTACGTGCACCCCCCGACCCTTGGGGACGATATTTTTCATAAAAATTAAAGCCTAAGGAAAAATTCTAGATTATGTCCTAAAAAAACTGGTTGTATTTTCAAAAATAGCGGCCATATGTTAAAAAAACTGGTGCAAATGTTGTTTTTGTCATTTAACACAAAAACTAAAAAAGATGGAGAAAAACTTTTTTCACAAAAAACAACGTGCATCTTCCACAATTTTATTCCTATACAATATTTTGATAAGAGTTGCTGTTTTCGAGATAAATGTCTGCAAATTATGCACCATCCAATCTGGGATCAAATTTTCAGTACGGCGCTGCGCAGCGGTGGGTAATAATTGCCAATTTGAAGTTAAAAATTTTAATTCTGGGAACCCTTCAAGTCATCCCGTGTTCTTTTACTGCTTCGCTGCTTATATTAAACGTAAATTACTCTTTGATACCGGATTTGGCAATAAAAGAAGGTTTAGTAACATATCCGCATTAGCAGAAGAGTACGGGCCTCAAAAATGTTCGGCATTACTGGGACTTCATTCATTTACTTGATGTGACTTAGTCAGCGCCTTTAAGGGAAAAGGAAAAATAAAACCCCTAAAAATGTTACTTTCTCCTAAATGTACCAAATATATCCGAACATTTCAAGATTTGGGGAGTAGCTGGAATATTGATGATAAATTAGTCGCATCATTAGAGGAGTTTACATGTGCTATATATGGATAAAAGAAATGCGCTAGCGACATTAGACAGAAATGCGGTGAAAAAAACTTGTCTTTATCAATTGACACTAAAGTTGATTTTTCTTCGATTCCACCATCAAGAGCTTGTCTTATCGAGCATATTAAAAGGAGTATTTACCAAACGCGTATTTGGTTATTAGCCGACGAAGGTATTCACAATATTCCAACTCCTAGGAATAATTATGGATGGAAGAAAATGGAGGAGAACCTCTTTGGCGTTCAGCAGATAAAATACTGCCTCAATCGCTTGCTGAAATTCTTCAAGAGATGATTTCAAATCAAATCGAAGGTGAGGATGGTAATGATATCATAAATGAAGCAGTAGAGGAAGAAGACTTGGAGGAAATATAAATATGTATCGGGAGACAGCGACAGTGAATCTGAAAGCGTATGAAGTGTCATTTTTACATTGAATTTTATATTTTATTTTAAGAGCTTAATCACTTATCTGGAAAATGGTAACTCCTATCAAATATTGTATAGGAACAAAATTGTAGAACATTTTATGTACCTTTTTTTTGTGCAGAAAGTTTTTCTCCATCTTTTTTAGTTTTTGTGTTAAATAACGAAAACAACATTTGCATCAGTTTTTTTGACATATGGCCGCCATTTTGAAAATGCTTTTTTTTAGGACATATCTAGAATTGTTCCCTAGGCTTTAATCTTTATGAAAAATATTGTTCCCAAGAATCGGGTGGGGGGAGCACGTACAGTTAGGGTGGGCTCCCATAGTAATAAGTTTTAAAACTGAAAAAAGTTCAACCCTAGAATTTTTACTTTTATGCGGCCGTAGTATTAATCTTATAGTCAGTTTCATAAATATGGACAAAATGTTCCGTTAAATAAAGTATATTTTATGGTTAAGTTGATTTTCCGCCCACTCTGACCCATAAAGTAGATTGAATGTACTGTTATTTAAAAGCTCGAATTTTGGAATATTTTTTCTGTTGGCATGACATTAGCCACGCCGCAATGTGACTGCTATTTGGAAGCATTTCATCATGTTTATCATGTTCAAACTTAACATTTCCTATATGTTGATTATTTGTGGCTTCTTTTCGGTGTTGTTTGTTATCCAGTTATTAAATTTTTGACTTTTTGTAAATTACATTAGATGAATGCAAGTAATGAAGTGAGAAATGAGAGCAAAATAAGTTCGACTATTTTGAAAGAGGACGTAAGAAAATTACTAAATGCCATCTATTCCGAGATAAGCGATCGAAAATAGAGAGACAAATAAATTTATAAACGTTGGGTAGATAGATATCTATTTATAGGAAACGTTATTAAAAGAGCTATTTGTTTTAACAAGGCCAACACGTGGGTTTTGTCAAAATCAATAAAAAAGTATATATCATATTTTGTTAAACACTCTTTTATCCTTTGATACAATTTGGCTTTTCTTAAAACCATGACATCGTTCTCCCCTTCCTGTGATAATCAAATTGAACTTGCCTCGACTAGGTACCTTACTTTAACTCATTATTGTAATATGGCAGTACCAAACATTTTCAACAAGTAAAGAGGTTAGGATTTGTAATGATGTTTGCTTTGTCACAAAAAGAACTAAATTTAAAACTTTATGGTAAAGAAAGCTTTCTTTAATTCCTCAAAAATCGATTATGGAACAGATTCTACAAATTGCAGGTATCTTTTGAGATGCTTTATTTTGATTATGAAGCTGGCTGTAAGTATTAACAAAGTTTTCTTGGTTTCCTGAAGGTCAGCTTTTTAGGATTCACATATTTTAACTAATAGCTAATTATGAGTTTTCTTTTTTAATTACGTTTTATGACGTTAAAATGACTAAAATTAAGTTTAAAAGCCAAGACTGGATGGAGTTTCATGTTGGTTAAGCTACCAACTAACATTCAAATTTCTTTTCTAAGATCTTTGTGCAATTATTAGAAAGCGGCACTGTAGTTATAGATAATCAGACTGAAGGGTTATAAGTTATAAAATCTTGCTTGTTAAATAAATATTTATTTAATTACATAAAAGATAACATTTTTAAAATACAAAGTTATAAATTTTCTTGTTATTATTATTCTATTTATTTTCATAGTAATACATGAACTAAAATTAATTTTGACAGATTACAGTACGTGATGTACGCTACATAACCCTCCTTTCAGCAAAAGCGTAATAAACGAAATCAAACTAATTAATGGTAAAAACTTTTTTTTAGAAGGTTTTGTTTGAACGGCTGTGTCATCAAAATCCATGAATGCTGATTTAACTCTATCAATCGAAATTACATGTTCTGAATCATTTCTAAGAATAAAAAAAAGTTTTGGCTGTACGACGAAGGACTTTATAGGGACCTTCATATGATTGATGTAAGCTAAAATTTTGTTTAGGAACTTTGACAAAAACATAATCGCAATCTTTTAAATCTTTATGAACGAAAATTTATTAATTAATTGAACGAGTTAGTTTAGCTGTATATTTGAGATATGATTTTTTAAATTGGCTAAAAATGTTGTTAGATCAGTTTAATTTTTATTACTAGAAATGAAAAACTCTCCGGGAATACGGAAAGGTCCGTAAACAAGTTCCGCTGCAGAACAGTCAATATCATCTTTAAAAGAAGTACGAAAGCCCAATAAAATAATTGGAAGTTCATCATTCCAATGTCTTGAATTTTTACGTGCCGTTAAAGATGCTTTTAATTGTCTGTGGAACCTTTCGATCATTCCATTACTTTGTGGATGATAAGTATTTCTTATGAGAATTGAGTAATTTTGTAAGTTCTGAAAATGAATTTGATTCAGTATATGCATTAGATGGTGGAAAAGGATCAACCAAATCCATATGAATAGAATTTTAGAAATTAGAAAGTTACCTGATTCTGATTTAGTATGTCTGTGAGTTTTTGATTTTTGACAACTAATGCAATTTTTGGTCCAAGTATTAATGTCTGAATTAATGTGCGGCCAAAAATATCGTTTAGTAATAAGTTTCCTACTAGCCATAATTCTCCGATGTGAAATATCATGTAATTTCTGAAAAATCAAACGTTGATATTCTTTCGGAATAAACGGTCTTGGTTGATCTGTTGATATTTCACACCAAACTGCTACATCTAAAAAACAGCATTTCTATTTTCCTAAACTTGGTCTTTGAACTGTTAATCAAATTTTTAAGTTCATTGTATTCTTCCTGGCGTTGGCTAATTAACTTGATGTCAAAGTCATATTTTTGACAAAAATCAATTTGTGACAGATTACTGACATTTAGTCGTGAAAGCGCATCGGCTACTACATTATTCTTACCTTTAATATAACGAATGTCCGTTGTAAATTGAGAAATGTATTCTAAATGTCTAGTTTGTCGAGAACTTCTGTCGGTTTCTATGAAAGGTATTGTCGTTAAAGACTTATGATGTAAAAAAACTGAAAATTATAGCTTCTAGAAAATAACGGAAATGTTTAGTTCCTTGATATAAACCAAACAATTCTCGATCAAAAGCTGAATATCTGCTTTCTGCATTGGAAAGCTTCTTTGAATTAAAGGCTAACGGCTTCTAAAATACCTTCTACAGCAACATTCGATGCGTTAACAGTAAAAGAAAGTAAAGCTTTTTCATTAGGATGTATTAATAATGTAGCTGAAACTAGTGCAAGTTTCGCTGATGAAAAAGCGGTCTCACAAGCATATTATATATGGAGAATAGAACTTTCGTATCGATGAAGTTTTATTATTTTATAGTCTGGTCTGTCATATAAGGGTTCAAGTTTCTCTGCTAAATGTTCTATGAATCTGTGGAAATATCCAACGGAACCAATAAATCCTTGAAAGGAACGGAGTGATATTCAGTTATTATTTTAACTCTTTCTTGTGATGGCAAAGTACCATCTCCAGAAATGTTATGACTAAGTAAGCGTCTAAAAAGCATTTTGAGGTGTTCTTCATGTTCTTCTTCAGTTTTACTGGCTACTAATGTTCTTCTTCAGTTTTACTGGCTACTAAAATATCGTCGATATAAACAAAAACAAAATTCAAGCCAGAAACTACTTCATTCATAAATCTTTAGAATATTTGAGCTGCATTACGTAAACCAAGAGGCATCCTCGTAAACTCAAATAGACCAAATAGTAGTTATAGCTGTTTTGTGAATGTCTTCCTCTGTTATTAAAATTTGATGATAAACACTGATCAAATCTATTTTTGAGAAGAAGTTACAACCTTTCAGATGTAAGTTAAAATTTTGAATATGTGGCAATGGATCTCTATCGAGTACAGTGATAGTATTCTATAGTCACCACTTGGTCGCCAAGTAGCATCTTTTTAGGAACCATACGAAGTGGTGATGATATTGATGAGGAAGATGGACGACAAATTCCTAACTGCAATAAATGTTCGAATTCAGTTTGCGCAATACTATGTTTAGCTGGGCCAAGTCTGCACGGTTTGCCAAATGGTAAAATGCCACTTGTGTGGCATTGAATGAACATATTTTAGAATGGTATACTTTTTTAACATAACCTATCAAACTGCTATTTTGTAATTCGAATACCATTACTCTACGCGCATTTATCCAACTATATTAGCATCATCTGCAGATGTTTAAACTATTTTAATCATATTTATATGATTCAACATGATTGACAAAATATGCATCGAGTGATATTATACGAGTGTAGTGTTTAAGTGTTTTGGTGTTTGTGGAAACTACTTTAGAACCAGTGTCACATCGAAGATTCGAGCCTCTGTCAGGACCAGGATTAAATGTTCTGTCAAACTGCCAGGTCATTTTTGCAAATAGATCAATAGGTTCGATGCTGCATCACCCAAAATTCACAACTCAAAATGTGGCTCATTTTTTTAGCATTCATATCAAAATATAATTCAATCTTATCTATCTTTGTACAACAGATTCTCTAAAAGGAAGGTCTTCTAACATTTGTTTGACAAAGCAATAGTTTTTTTAACATTTTTGAGGTTGGTGCGGTGCTTCGAAATAAGAAAAAAATGTAGATATAAATCACAATTTTTGACATAGACCAAAGAAAAAGTAGGCACTTAAGAAATTATTGAAATGCGTCAAGAAATTCTTCAGAACCCTCTTTTATTAGTTAATTTTTGGTTGAAATAAAATATTTCATTTTTAAATTTTCGACGTGGAGGCGCGAAACGCTTCTCTTTTGGAAAATTCACTGTCTTTTTGTAAAATTCTAAACTTGATGGGAAATTTAATGCTCTAAGAAATTGTTTATGTGCAGTTTTAACATATTTGTCTTAGATTTTGAGATATTATCAGCATAAAGAAAAAAATCAATTGTTTCTTGAAATTCTCTTTAAGACAACATTTTTGCCTGTAATTAAGTGTCATTAGTACTATAAATTGTTAAAGGCTTTAATCCATAACAAATTATTTCCATTTAGTGGAATATTCTTTTTTAATTTTACTGGCCTAGATGTCATTTCTGTTGATTCGAATACCTGCACGCGTGTTGACAATGTTCTTGAGAAACATTGCCTAGGCGTAATTGACGCAAGAGATGAAACCTGCATATAATTCTCAAATTTAATTGAATTATTTGATGGGGTAAAAGTCTAAACAATTGGACAGCAATAGATGAGAAGAAGACACATCATTGTATAGAAATGTTATTTTCATATTTTATGCTTCATATGTCTATCTTTATAAGCAGTTTGTATACTTACAATACTCTAAAAAATATGAAATTATTTTATATTATTCGAATAAATAAATCCAAAAATATAACCATTCTGAAATAGTTTTTCTCTCACATCTGAGCTAATGGAGTGAGTGCATTCCCTAACTATTACCAACACTAAATTAAAAAAAAAAAAACCTTCTCACATTAACAATAAAGGTTTCATTTTGACAATGGACAAATTGCGGAGTTACTTGTTACTTTTACTTGACGCAAGGAAAACTATTATAAAATTGTTTCAATTTGTCTGACAATAACTATAATAGAGCGCTGTTTGAATGATTTCAATGAGTGATGAGAAGACAAACCTTTGCTTGAAAATGCTTTTGGTGGTGGAATTCGAAGCATAACGGTTTTGGTCGAATAACTCGAAAAGTATCATATTTAACGAGGAAATGTTAAAGACTGTAAAGAAACCTTTTATTGGGTTATGTTTTCTTTTTAATTCTGTAGAATTAAGAGTTTCGGGGACATGAAAGATTAATATTTATTAGACAAAGCATTCAGTTTAAATGTTACATATTTCAGAAAATGTGACACTTCGTTAGAAATACTCGATTAAAATTAATATTTTTTTGTTCGTGTAGCTTAAAAACAAAGAAGTTATGAGCTAAACAATGTACCTCTTCATATTTTTTAAATAAAAATGTCAAATCGTTGTTGCTGCAATTAGCTAGTAATTAACTCAAATACTGTTTTTTTTTAATATACAACATTACCTGGAGGCTCAAATTTTTACGTGTTTAAAGCATTTGTTTTTAAAAAATTAGCAATTCAAATAAAACTATATCTTCCTTTCGCGCATCGCACTTAAAGTTTTGAAAAATTGTGAAACTTTGCTGTTTTTCATAATAGGGAACATGAGCTGGGTTTAGATCGTCATGAGATAGGTTAGTTTACCCTACTGATGACTTGTCGTTGTGATAGTAATCAGTACGAGAGAAACCGCAGGTTTGGGCATTTGGTTCACTCACTCGCTCGAGCGGGCGGTAGTACGAAGCTACTAAGTACTATCGAAACGCCACAGGTCCTAATGTGTAGTTTGGAGCATGAGGAACTGGAAAAAAATTTAAAACCTGTAATTTTAAAATATTTGTTTTTCGCGCAAAAAGCTCAAAAACACAATTTTTAGTAAAAATGGCAATATTTCGTAATTTCTGCTAATTTTACTTTATCATCTTGGTAAACAAACGGTGAATGTATTTACCATTTCTAATTTTGTTATCCATAAGATTTTTGGAAAAATCTGACGTATTAGATCTTGATAGAAGTCTAATAAAGCCATCGTTTGCATCCGCACCACACACATTTTTAGATACTTAGGTCACAAGTTTAACAGCCTGGGTGTGACAAGGGAAGTTTTGGAAATCCGGTTGCGGTAGTATGTCAGTCTGTATTAGATTCCCATTCCTCAAGTTGACAGAAAAGTTCTGAGCAAGGATCAATTATTCCTACTTGATATATCTGCTATCATAAAGTCAGGTACTATTTTGGAAGATTTAGCAGCTCGTGATCCTGGTCTGCATAGACGTCCAAAGATAGTTCTTGAAGCCATCAGAACATTACGGTACCTAACTCAAAATTTACTGTCATCAACACAGTAATTAAGCGGAACGCTTTCTTTGCTCGCCCTGAAAATTTGATCCCTGCGATGATTGTGGATGAAAGTAGACATATCAAAGAACTGGGGCTGCGCCAAGTGCTGAAAGATCACCTACTTTCCACCAAGGGAAAGACTATTCAAAACTCAACTTCGAAACAACACAGACTACGTCAACATGATTTGGTGGGATAGTTGCAATATCTGTCATCCTCCACTATTAAGAAACATCAACAACTTTCCCAAAAATTTGACTTTAAAGTGCACTCTTTTGAATAACAAAATTAGAAATGATAAATATATTCACAGTTTATTTACTAAAAATGAAAAAGATATAAAAGAAATAAAAATGATTATTTCACTCATTAACGCTATAGCCGATGAGAGCCCGTTTTTTCACAACATTGCACCAATCAAACGTCATTATTAGTGATAATTCAAGCTAGATCGGCTTTTGACAGTACCAACATGCAAAATTTATCGCTCTAATTTTTTAGGTCGCTGCAGCGGCAAATATTGCGAAAATTTTTTGACGTTTTGTGTCGTCAAATGTTTTCGGCAAATAGGACAAATCGTACTTTTAAATGTTATCTATAAATATCTTCTCTAGCTTATTACTAATTGTTAACGTAAATTGTAAATTGTAGTATTGTATTAATAACTTAAAAAGCCAATTCTCTGTGGAACTTATATAGGTTGGGGACAAGTTATACACAGCTTTCAATGGCTTAATACCTAACGTAATTACAAAATAATTTTCACAACTAAAATTAAATATAAATATCCACGAAGCAGACAAATCAGTTATTTCGTGATAAATACACAAATGTAGGTACTCACGTATGGTAATTCATCAATCATCACAAAGCAGCTAACACTTATTCGGAAAATCAAAACTCTACAGTATTACTATATATATTATAATTCGTTGTACTTAAAGTCTCTCTACTTAAACAAGCAAACCTTAACTAAACTATTAAACTTCTCAAATTAGAAACAAGGATTAAATACATAAATATATATTAATAAACACTTTAATATAATAATTCAATTCACTGTTTAGGCCAGCAGTTAAGTTAAGCTAGAGTTACTAGATGGCGGTACCATACCAACTGAGTCGGCAGCCTTAGAACGTAAAAGCCATAGATTGGTAATATGCAATTTGTGTCGTTTATCCCGTAATGTGATTGGTCGAAGCGTGCTTTGTTGGGATGACTAGTCTTATAAGTTACAGTACCTATGGTTTAACGTACATTGTTTTTCTTGATTGTCATAATTTAAACCTACTTTGTTTTTTATTAGATGAGTCGCTTTGGAAATACATTTTTATGTGACGTAAATGATGAAATTGAACATAAAGGTGAGTAATCTCTAAAAAGTAACAAGGAAAAGTCTGAAGGCAATTAATTACTGAACATAATATTGAAGATGTACTTAATGAATTATTTATTCGTGAAATATTATTTAATATATAATATATAAATTTTTTCTCAAGCTAAGTTGCCATAAGGTTAATATAACTCGTGCAAATTGATAGTTTATTATCAAAGATTAAATCCCTTCCGCTAAAGCGGTCGGGATTTAATCAGATAATAAACTGTCAATTTGCACTCTTCATATTACCAGGCAACAACGCTTTCGAAAAAATTTTACCGATAATATTTCAAGCACTAGTGATATTACATACGATAAAATTAGCAGAAATTATGAAATATTACTTTTTTACAAAACATTGTGTTTTTTATTTTGCTTAGCTAGTTGATAGACAACTTTTCTGGGGCATAGTGATAGAAAAATAATAAAAAAGTGGTTTTTCAGCCCACCTAGTGCATATTCCCATATGTACCTTTTTGGACTTAATTCGATGTCCTCTATTCCCCATTAAGCTCAGTTACTCATAGAACTCCCAGTACCTACACGTAAAATTTAAGTCAAAGTACATAATAACCTAAATGGCAAGAGCTCAATGATTTAAAAATATTCAATATGTTAAGTTGTCATCATGTACTTTTTACTATACAGGGTGTAATTAGTTTCATGTCATTAAAAATAAAAACTGGTAATAGGGACCGACTAGACAAACAAAAAACCTATATGACTTTTTACTCTAGGGGCACTTTGTGAAAAAAACTGACATAAGTCAACAATTTGAATGTTAAGATAGGAGACATTTGAGAACCACTGCTTTTCTGGATCAATAGACGTATAGTTCCGAATCATAGAAGTATCTTATTACTTTTAAAAAGTCATAAAAAAGTATAAAGATTACCGACTTTGTCTCGTCGCCGGGCGGTCTCAAAGCAAGAAGCGCGGCTCTTTGATTGGACCGCTTGAACCGAACTTTTTATACCAATTATAAAAATATAAATAATTCGTTACCTCTTTCTACGGTAACGTAACAATCAGGGGTTTAAACAGAGGATTTGTTTACCATGTTTGTTTTTCAATTTGGAACAAAATATTGGGAGCTTTTATTGTTGTTTATAATTTATAAAATGTAAATGTGGTTTATTAACATGTGCAACCAATAATTGTTCTGTTAAAAGCTTAAAAAATGAGTAATTATTTCATGCAATTGGAAAATGAACAGATAGACATCCGAGATACGTTAACAGAAAATAGTTATGTGAATTTTAACTCAGGAAAAATTTGATTTTTTAACGAATTGTGCCCATAATTTTTGCCAATCAAGTATCGACCATTAAAAATTGAGCCTTTGGTCTCTATGGAAATCAATGTAAGTAATAATAATAATAATAATGCCTTTATTGCCCAACAGGTAACACCCAATAACAGAAAATTCTTTTTGAATTTGTCATAAAACCACAAAAGTTGCTCATAATAATAAAGTTTAAATACCTAACCCTGCAGCGACTTTGATTTGACAGTGACAATGTGACAACGTGATGAACAAGTCTAGAACTTACCAATAAATTATTGTTGATTTACATAAATTGCTCGAAATGACCTCCATCTTCATCAATACACATTTGGGCACCTCGAACTAAGGACATGTGCACTCCGTTTAACACTAGTGGTAAATTAGGTTTCTATCCACATTAAAATACGTTGCTGCAATTGTTCTAAAGTGCCAATTGGATCAAGTAACCAGGTATTTAACTACTTGAACGGTAAGTCAATAAAATAAATCTTAGCTTTAAATACAGTGGTCCAAAATTCAAAAAGAACAAAAGCAACATAGAAAAACGAGTGTGTACGCACTTAACAAGTAACGACATAAACTAAAATATTATTTGGCAATAACACATACAGTACCTATCTGCACAAATGTCAGAGTATCATGCACGACCAGACGCGACGATATAAAGCCTATCCCAATATTCCAGCAGTTCTCAAACAATGTTTTTTAAATTTTGGAAATTTTTGTTAATTTTTTTTTTTCTCCAAAACAATGGGCTGTAGACCCTATGCTATGTAAGATTTCTTTGTTTGTCTAGTCGTTCCCCACCACCACTTCTTTTTAATGACATGAAACTAATTGCACCCTGTATATTTTATATCATAAAATTTGACACTGTGCCATACAGCATTAATCTTTAAAATAACTGTTTACTTCCTAGGTGTGGTTAAGGCTAAGTCCATTAATCCACTACGTTAATTTATCATTGTTTAAAAATCTAAAAAAAAATACCAATATTTTTCAAGAACTATAATTTATTTACTTTCTATCGTCCTTTTAAAATTATCAGGAAAAATAACACTAACTTTTACGAATTATTTAAGTGTACTATCGAAGAAGTTAAAGGCCAGAGACAGTCTTAACGCTAAACATTACACAAATAATGAAAAAAATCTATCTAATTGATTAAATTTGTTTTAAGTGGTCCGCATTTTTTATTTGCGGCATGCACTTGAAATATAACCTTCTACTAGAAACAACAATTGTTCCATTGGATGATTTTAAAAGAATGAATGTCACCAAATCTAATTTTAATTATTCTTTAGTTCAGGAACTATTCTTCTTCAAGGTCTAGGAAGTTTTATTTCTGGTGAGAAAGATTTGAAAATAATTGTTTAATGAGTAACCATTATGTTGTTTTTCCTATCGATTAATTATTAATTTAATTTATGCCGTGACTAATTTGAAATTATTACTATGTTTTCACACATCGAGAGGTTTTCCTCTCGGTGATAGTAATTATTATAGATAGCAGGAATCCCGGATTGAGTGTTATATAAACCGGATAACTAACTACACAGGTCTGCGAATAATGGATGTTGTTGGGCAGCTGAGGGTCATTTCCGAAGTAATTTTTCGCGCTGAATCCGAATCTGGCCTTAGAGTTGGCCCATCACGTCAGGAACCGGATAACTAACTACACAGGTCTGCGAATAATGGATGTTGTTGGGCAGCTGAGGGTCATTTCCGAAGTAATTTTTCGCGCTGAATCCGAATCTGGCCTTAGAGTTGGCCCATCACGTCAGGATTTTGAAATATTTGAGGCTAAGTACTTAAAAAATGGCTTTTGAAATTATGTATAGAATTCAAAAAATTTTTCAGCTTATTTTTAATAAATACATCATTTAGTACCAGTCTTCCTCTTTAAAATAAGCTTTAAAATGGTCATCTACGATGTTTCGACGCAAAGTTATAGCCATTTTAAGGTGACATGAATTTGAAGCCATGATCCTCTACAACTTAACAAGCTAACCAAACTTTTGTTTAAGATTGTTGGGTTATCCCTTCTGTTGTGTTAAATCTTGATTCGTTTAGAGTCGTTTGGTTAAGATTGTTGGGTTGTAGGGAACATGGTTTCAAATTCATGTCACCTTAAAATGGCTATAATTTTGCGAGAAAACATCGTAGACGACCATTCGAAAGCTTATTTTAAAGAGGAAGGATTGTACTAAATGATGTATTTATTAGAAATAAGCTGAAAAATTTTTTGAGTTCTATACATAACTTCAAAAGTTGCTAAAAATCCATTTTTTAAGTACTTAACCTCAAATATTTCAAAATCCTGACGTAATTGGCCAATTCTGAGGCTAGATTCGGATTCAGCGCGAAAAACTACTTTGGAAATGACCCCCATCTGCCCAACAGCAAAACCCAGACCTGTGCTATTGAAATCGTTACATTCGTATGTGACTGTTTTTAGCTCATAAAATTTCTACTTTAAATTTTGTGGCTATACAATGAACACCGGAGAATGTTTTAAGTTTGACTTTATCTATAGCTATTGGTTAAGTATACTAGCAACTTCATAAGGTAGTAGAAGCTAGCCATCATTAATTCACACATTTGCTGTAAATGCGAGTATTAGTATACTATATTCTGGAATTAAAAAGTAATGTGCTTGCCATACTTCTTTTTCTTCATCTTCTTTCTCACAACGTCTTGACAGACATACTGTGGTCCACATATTATTTTAATCGACCATCCTTTGCTGTATATATAGCACGCCTAATAGTTTCAAATCTGTTAATCAAACTCCTCGTTAGAGCTTTTTTTTCATCAGTTCCCTTGTAACATCGCGTCCATAACAGCCCGGTGTTTAGGAGAGCATCCTCTTCTCATTTTCCCCGAAGCATAAATCGCTCTATATTGTCCTGTACTCATTTGATGCGGTTAGAAAATGCCAAGATGCAGGAGAATATGATGCTCGAGAGTCGTTTTCGGGGCATACCTCTTGAAAAAATATGCTGTTGGTACGATAGGTCATACAAAGAATCCACAATAAACGGACTCACATCTCGAAAACATCAATATACCTGTCCGTTTGCTAACAGTCCATATCTCAGAGGCATAAACTAATACGGAGGAAAGTAGGGTGTTAGCTAACCCAATGTTTCTGCAATTCATGATATTTCTGACATGCCTTCTTTAACATTGGATAAAGTATGTTTAGTACCTCTGAAGTTTCTCTAGAATTTTTGATGATTGATCTTAATAAATAGATTGAATACATTTTGTATATTATTTTGGCATTAATTTAAAAAGCAATAACATTTCGAGGTTACCCTATATATTTATATCAATTTGTATATGTAAAACTAACACATTGCGAAATCGTGACTTAAAGGAAACACAGTGTCAAAAGTTCTCTCTCAAATAGTAATAATAATTGAGTTTGTGCTCTAACCTATGTCTACAGAAAACCTTGATGAAGTATTGCAAATATTAATTATACTTTAAACGCATTTAATAGCGTCGAACACGTCTAGAGGTGATCTGATATCAAGTAGTGGTCTATGATTTGAGAACCGTACGTTCTTTTTAGTAAGAATCTTCATTTAAGTTTTTCGAAGATCTGAAGTCAAAACGACAAAGTATCTACATGGGTTAGGGACTACACTGAGAGTCACATCCATCCATACGCGTGTTCTATCTAACAAAATTACTTATTATTCGACATATCAAGTTTTATAATCAAAAATCACCATAGACTATGAAAACAGAGCTGGGCAGTACTCGAGTAAATTGTACTCATAATTGTACTGAATACCCAAAGTACTCAGTACCAGGTATTCGTAAGTACTTTTATTTTAGCGGTACTCGGTGCTCGAAAATTTCGGGTACTTCACATTGTTGAATAGTCAGTACTTCTGATGCTCATAGTGATGAGTACCGAGTACGAGTACCGACGCACGACACAGACAAGTCTTAGCTTGTTTTTTGTCTCAACATTGTTTGCCATACATTGTGTGCAGTGCATTAGTCAGACGGCTTCAGATATACTATAAAGATGACAGGTGTAAGGTGTCATAATTTTAGGTACATTTTTAATAAATGTAACTATATTTACCTACCTTTTTTCCTCTCTTACCGCATCGAGATTTTCAGAAAAATATTTCAAGCGAGAGTGGAGAAAATGACCATTTAAACTCACCTAAAATAGTGTTGTGTTAAGCATGTAACAATATCTTTATAATTTGGATTCTAATTATTTTTTAAAACTTGTTGATCACAGCTTTTAAAGCTGACCACGTCTCTTTCTCGAGTTGTTCCATTGTGCTTTCAAATTGTTCATATTTAATCATTTTTTTCATTTAAGATCCTAAAATATTTTCTTTAAGTTTGTAAAAGAGTAGCAAAGTTGTGAGACAAATATTTAAAATAATTCCATTTTTATCTAATGTTTTTACAAACTGTTTTATGTGACCTAATTTTATGTCAAGTGGTGGTAGCAGAACTTTTAATGGATCAACTAATTTTTCATTTAATTTAGAATCTGGTATAAAGTTGTCTCTTCAAGGCCTTTCTTTGTTAATCCAGTGTTAATCTCTTGCTCTGCTATCTGACTTACATAGAAGACAGCAAAACTTTTATAGTGAAATTGCTGTGAGCAAATCTATAAGACAATCTATAAGCCTCCATAGAGAAGCTATATTTAATCGTTATATTTAATTTTCATTAGAAGAAATTCCAGTTTGCTGTATTGTACCCAATAAGCAACAAGAACATATACATACATGTTCCTGTTGGGAATAGCAATGCCTTTCAGACTTCTTTTAAATAAGTCAACAAATAGTCTTCATTGATTTGATTCATAAATAGCAAGCAGCTTTCATCTAAAAATTTCGGAAATATTGTTGCAATATAGTGGTATATTTTCTTGAGAAAAGTATTGAGTAAATTTTGCTTATCGATTTCTGTACCAGCAAAATGATGTCCCTCGTGAAAGCAGATTTTTAGTATGAAGCCTCGAATTTGAGAAATGTTCTTGACGAGATTCAAATCTGTGACCAAATCATTTCGTTTGTTTTAGTAAATAGATCGGGTTCCTGTTCTCTGTAGCACTCCTGAGTCATAGCTATTCGAAACTGTATCCAAGGTACTTGGTGGAACTGGAACAAGTTCATAGGTGAAACATATCAGTAGACTATATCTTTTTAATATCTAGCATAACTTTATGTACTAAAGAAAATATGTCAGACTCAAATGTGTGGTAGGTTAGAATCAACATGCAAGAATCTGGATAAAATTTTCGCAAAAGTCCATCGCTAATGTTTCGCTTAGAAGCTGTAACGCATTGAATCGATAGATGAAATCTAATTTGAATTTGTAAAAAAATAGTACGTGATGGAATTGTTGAATTAATTTTATATATATTCATCCAAATATCTATAAGAATCAGTGATTACTATTCAAATAATAGGCCATCGTAGGCATATGATATTTTAGATTGACGAACACGTGGAACAAAACCTAATGGGGTATTTTCCTATTTTTTTTTATTGAATAATATCATAGAATATGTACAAAGAAGCCTTCCAATACAGATTTCCGCGAAAATAATTATCAATTTTTTGAGAAAACAGAAGTTAAAATAAGTGGAGCAACAGGTGTTTTAAATTGGTGACGTAGGTAGTTCGGCCAATGACGTAGGTAGACTGTATGGATTTGTGATAGAATGGTTTTATACAAAACAATGTGGTGTTGCCAAGTTGAAATTCCTTCTCTGGTTCTAGTAATGATATTTGAAGAAAACAGGAGTATAAAGCTTATTTATTAAATCAATTTTAATATATTTATTCACGAAATTTAATTTTGTGATGTAAAAAATAATAATGGGCGTGAATTATTAAACATTTTAAATAATTTTTAATGCCGATTAGATTTTTAAAAACATATTTAGCAACATATGGCAACAATGTCAACGGATATAATCAAATGACAGATATGTTTAACGGGTCATGTTGATTTGAAGAATTTCAATTTCTTTTATCGAGGTATTTGCTGTTATTTATAAATAATAGATAATATCGTCGAAAAGATGTTTTATAAAAAGTTGTGGAAACACAAATATAAGTGCGTCGGAAAATTTTTGTAACTGTTCCGAAAAATATGGATATTCAAAGAACTTGGTGGCAAGCTTCCAATATTTCTGATCCCATCCCTTCAGGTTCGTTTATATTTTGTTGTTACGATTAGTCAGCCACATACTAGTTACAGTACTGCATGCTTAACATGCTTAACTGTCATGGCCTACATGATTAAAAAAAACAAAAGTACACCCAAAATTACTTTTTAGACAAGCAGGGGTGAACCGCCAAATATGAAAAAAAAAAAATTATATCTATCCTTCGAGGCTCAAAAATTTTAGCTGGCCATTTAGCTTCTGGTCTGTCGTAACTTACTTCTGAAATTATAACGTTAAACTTTCCTGCAATCAATAATACACTCGTACATTTTATTCGAGTATATACCGCTGTCATTTAATATATTCTTCACTGTACATTGTAATATCTATAATATAATATTATAATTAAATGGTTTACAAATGTGTTCTCGGTACTGCTTCGGTATTATTTCCTGATCTGATAATTACCAGTTATACACATTTAATTAATATACACATTTGCAATAATTAACGGATGCAATTATTGCTTCAATATTTGTAATAAACTGTAAGTGCGGTTATTGGAAAATGTGTTTACAGATACCAGAGATTTAAGATATTTTAAGTTAGTTTCCGACAAACATTTAGTTTATTTGGTTTTTAAGAATATTTATTCTCGTTGCAATTATTGTTCCCAGTTCTTGTTTCTATTTAATCACTGAAAGGCTACAGCAATTTTAGTGAAATAATAACGCATTTTTGGATTTTACTATATGTGGTGTGTTTATGTTTATGTTATGTATATTTAGCTCACTGTCCATAGGTCCAAGAGTCCTTTTAAAATGAAATAAAGGAAGGAAAGGATCATTTGATTTATCCTACAAAAACTAGTTAGAGGCCAGAACAAAACAGGTATTTTGCAAATATCTGTGAAAATACGAAGGATACTTATTCATCGGACTAAGAAATTAAAGAACAGAAGTTCTACAAATGAAAGGCTTTCACTTAATTTTACTTCCACGTCCAGTGGAAGTATAGTAACGACAAAAAAATTTTAAAAATTTATTTATTTTAATTGTCCAAATAGGCTTAAAATGTCATGAAACGTCGAGATTTTAAGTTTGAGGGAAAAAAAAATTCTGTCTGTCTGTCTGTAACTTTTTTTGTGCGCACGTTTACTCTGGAACCGTTTAAGATATTGACTCGAAATTTGGTACACATATGCACTTTAACGAGATCTAGAACTAGATTATATTTTCTTCTTGTTCAGTCGAAGAGTTGGGGGGTAAATTGGGGTAAATTTGAGGCAAATGGGGTAAATCAAGCAGGTAAGAGTGCATGAAATTGGTATTTAGTATATACAAGAGAAGCTGAGGTCTCAAAAAAATTTTTGGCATTAGCCACCCCCATTACCACCCATTACCACCCCCCACCTCCTTATTAAAGGGGATGAAAAAAAATTTTGATTTAGTGCATGTACAGAAACCAGAAACCTCAAAATATTTTTTACTTCATCCATCCCCCCCCACTACCACCCCCCTATCACCACCCCTACCCCACTACAGATGTGGGGTATCGCTTTATGGATTTTTGGGGTAGAGGATTTCAAATATTATATTATTAAAGTTCCATAAACAATTATTTTCACATACAAAGTTTTTCCTTATGAGTGACTTGGGTAGAGAATCTGGATGTGGAAGTAGTGATTCCTTGGGCCGCGGTTTTTCATAGACGATGGTTATTTACATGTTACTATTAGGGTTGTCCACCCTGCAAGTTTTTAACTGAGAATATGAAAGGTTTCTTCCTTAAGGGTGGCGGTGCCGTGCTTAAGAAAGTGATTTTGTAATTCGAAAATTTTTCCTACATCCCTGAACCGATTGAAAAAATCCTTTGATAAGCTTTTAGAGAAAACTTGATAGAATGATACCAGACTATTAAATAAAAAAAAATATATTATTTTTGCACAGGAAAAAAAATGTTTCCTTCTTTAGTTTTCAATAGCTTAATACCATTCTATAAAGTTGTATCTAAAAGCCTATCAAAAAATTGTTTGAATCGGTTCAGGAATGTAGGAGTAATTGTCGAATTGTGCTCACCGAACCGCCCACCTTAATAAATGTATCAACTTTGTGTCAAATATTATTTTTCTCCGTCACGACTTCTTTATTCACTTTTTTTGGGTTGTCATTCATCAAAATTATATTCCATTACTTCGTTACTATTTCCAACGTTACTATTTCAACTACCTACCAAATATTATTTTCTTCGTCAAATGGTCCTGTAAATATAGTGTTAACAGATTGACCTTAATTTTCGTAATCTACGTAGTCTAAAACGTTAAAATGTGAACTAATCTTGGAGATTTTTTCACAATTACAATATTTCCCTTTAGTATAAATACATTTTGAAGAGGAATATTTGAATTTTCAACTGCATATATTAGTTTAGGGTTTTTCTCACTTAGCTATACAAAAAATATTTCATGATTTTAAAAATCCATCAGTATGTCCCACTTTTCACGGTAATACCTTCGTAGCTCGTCATCAAATATTAACCAGAATCGGTATCATAGAGCTTTACTATATCTTTTTTGAGTAAAGCAAAACTTATTTCAGCTATTGGCGTGCATTTCTATAAATAAAAAGTCATATTAGGCGTTTTCTTTGTTGAAAAACTAATATTATTGATCAGCATGCTTTAGAACCCCTGTATCTAAAATTTAATGAAATTTTTATTTATAATTTTTGAATTACGGCCCCCTTAAAATTAGATTTTTCAAATATTAAATAATTAATAACTTGGAAACGAATTGAATTTAGAAAAAATAAAGTGATAACTACGAAAGTGATACCGTGAAAAGTGGAACACCCTGTATATTTTAGAATTCTGCTTACTAGTGAAAGAAATAGAAAAAATATGTAGCACTATTTTATTTTATTCATTATCACAAAATGAACTGATTTTATAATTTTTAATTTTTGGCAATTTCGTATGCTAAATTTTTACTAAATTAGGCATATTTCCAACCTGTATCAAAAAAATTGCTACTATTATCACTTTCGATGAATTGTCCTGTAAATGGAACCTTTTTTACACACACGAACCTCAAAGAAATTCACACCGAGAATATCCAAAAATATTCCAATAAATAAATGTATGCTATTTGTTGTGGTTCCAAACATGTTGAAGGCAGGCAGGACCTTCGATGGAAAATCTAATTTGTTCTATTTTGATTTTTCACTAAAACTGAGCAAATAAGATCTTGTTATGTCTATCTGTTCTGTCCACTAATATACACAGAACAGATTACTTCACTGTATATTAAGCACGTCATAATCAATATTATTCCCTAGTTTCAAAGTTTCATTTTAGTGTCAGTTCCTATTATTTGGATTGGAAGACGGAAGATGTTGTTCGTATTGTACAGGCACAGATTTGATGTGCAGGAAAACCTTGGAATTACGTAATTTGAGCTTCTACCAAGTTCACCTGATCTTAATCCCATCAAACACATGTTGATGGGAAATTCGTGTCTGTCAAACTGCATCTAAGTATTGGCTAATATGCCCACAATTACACTTTAAAATAAACAGAAATCTAAAAAATACCATTTTATAAAATAAAAATAGTTTCGTGAAAAGGTTTCCTACATTTACAGGAAAATGCATATTTCTGAAATTTCTTCAATAATTTTGACTATACGTTTTCCATATGATATGTTATATAAGCTACTTCAAATGAGAGGCATACACACACCACATATAGTAGTCAACCCTCAAATCCAAAGCCAAGGCTGTCCGGAAGGGGGTTGCACATTTGGAAAAACGCAGACATACATCCATACCCACCGGTATTTTCAGTACCTGGGGCTTGAACCCAGAGCGCAATAGATAGTCGGTCAATTAAAGGCCAGAAATTGTATATTTTTGCACATTTTTGCCTACCAGTAAAAAATAAAGTATATGATCAACAATCCGGAGAAACTATCTTGTAGGGAATTAAAAGACCTTTAAAATGGCTTTTTGAAAATGTCGATGATTAGTTGTTGCTTAGAAAATTGCAAAGAACGGTCTATATTCGCATAATATTCAATTAACAGTAAATATTGCAAAAATCAACCTACGACTTTGTTATTACGTAAAAAATTGGGTCTTAGTACTTAATATATGGTAAAAATTTCAAATCGATTCATTGAATAGTTTTTACAAAATTGTAAATGTTTATTCCAGAGATGTTTTTTTTGCAATAGCATTATACGCACAATAATGAAAATACAATGGTTCTACGGGTATCTCATGAAAGGGGAAATCGAAATAAATTATTAGATCTAAAAAAAAATTTTTTTCATTATTGCAAAGTCTCATTCCAAATACCCTATAATTTTAAACATAAACAAATAAAATAACTTCGTTGCTATTCCCCGTAGAAAAATGTTTTTTTCGTATTCGAAAAACTGGCATTTTTACACGAATTTAAAAAAAAAATTGTCCCAGGTCAATATGGGGCATAGTTAGCCGTTTTTTTTTAAATTCACAGCTACTTTGTCTATAACAATTAAGAAACGTAACTAGCTCGATAAAGAGCTGAAATTTTTGTGGGAAAAAATTGAAAACAATTGCAACAGGGTCATTGGTAAAGCTTCAAATATGTAGCTCGAAGACGGCTCGAGGCGAGAGAGAGGGAACCTTCAAATCCGCGCGCTCAACAGTGGAAACATTTGATATCGCAAGCTATATCTCTGGAACCTGTTGACGGATTTTGATGTTTCTTTTTTTAATTCGCGTACATTACGAATATGCAATTTGTTTACCAAGTAATTTGTTTAAACATTTTTTCAAACTTTTTTTTAAATTTTTTTTTGTAATTGTTATCGGGAAACATAGAAATTACTTAATTCACTTCAACAAACAAAATGTTATTATAAACAATTAATTTTTGTCATCAATTTTATATAAAAAATACGCTATCCTTTATAAATTGCATTTATTTTACCCTATTAGTTTTATTTAAATACTCTTACAATTATTTACAAATGTATTTTTTACTATTCGACAATATTGAAATCATTACTGATAAATGTATACAATGAAAATTCTCTTATAAACATACAAAACATTGACAATCTGTATTATACTTAGTGAATTACATAGGATTTATTTCACTGAGACAATGTTTTAATTAAAACTAATTAATTCATATATCAATATAGTTAAAAATATGTTACTTAACCTTTAAGTACAAAATAAAATTTTATTGATAAATGTCATTTATTATGAAGTCAACAATAAGTACCTAAGTCAAAATATTATTTTTCATGTCGCATTTTCTTGGAAGGTACACACACGTGTGCGAGATTGGCGTATCATTGAGAAACGGGAAAACGGGAAACGGCCCCGCCTTTTTTACGTTCATGTACCTAACTAGTTTAACCTTACAATAATTGAGTATTGTTATTTTTTTCAAAAATAAACTTGTTATTAACAATTCTGATTTTTTATTATAAAACCTTTTATAGTTTGTAAGGGTAATAGATCGATAACACAAAATAATACATGAGATAAAATGATTTGGTCACCAACGGAACTTGCGGGAAACGGACAGATACGTTAACATAAATAGCGGGTGGCTGCGGGAAGCGAACGTTTTCGGAAACATTAAAAACACCCGCGTATCATAGGTGCCATTCAAAAAAACGCCCGCAGTTAAGGGAGCAGATATTTGGAAACACTGTATTATATCAAATAAATGGATACTCTGACGATCATACAATGGCAAAGGCTTTCACTATAATACAGAACTTTTATAATTTTCATATATTCAAAAATTATGTAACATATTCTTATGTAACATACATTATATTAATATATATGATTTATTAGTTTTAATTAAAACATTGTCTCAGTGAAATAAATCCTATGTAAATCACTAAGTATAATACAGATTGTCAATTTTTTGTATGTTTGTAAGAGATTTTTCATTGTATACATTTATCAGTAACGATTTCAATATTGTCGAATAGTAAAAAATACATTTGTAAATAATTGTAAGAATATTTAAATAAAACTAATAGGGTAAAATAAATGCAATTTATAAAGGATAGCGTATTATTTACATAAAATTGATGACAAAAATTAATTGCCTATAATAACATTTTGTTTGTTGAAATGTACTAAGTAATTTCTATGTTTCCCAATAACAATTACAAAAAAATAAATTAAAAAAATGTATGAAAAAATGTTTAAACAAATTGGTAAACAAGTTGCATATTCGTAATGTACGCGAATTAAAAAAAAAACATCAAAATCCAGCAACAGGTTCCAGAGTTATAGCTTGCGATATCAAATGTTTCCACTATTGAGCGCGCGGATTTGAAGGTTCCCCCTCTCTCGCCTCGAGCCGTCTTCGTTCGAGCTACATATTTTATCTTTAAAATGGCGCTAGTTACGTTTCTTAATTGTTATATATAAATTAGCTGTGAATTAAAAAAAAAAAAAATGGCTAACTATGCCCCATATTGACCTGGGACAATTTTTTTTTAAATTCGTGTAAAAATGCCAGTTTTTCGAATACGAAAAAGGCATTTTTCTACGAGCAATAGCAACGAAGTTATTCTATTTGTTTATAAGTTAAAAATTATATATTTTTTGAATGAGATTTTGCAATAATGAAAACATTTTTTTTAGATCTAATAATTTATTTCGATAAAACAACTCTTTCCCTTTCATGAGATATCCGTAGAACCATTGTATTTTCATTATTGTGCGTATAATGTTATTGCAAAAAAAACATCTCTGGGATAAACATTTACAATTTTGCATAAACTATTCAATGAATCGATTTGAAATGTTTACCATATATTAAGTACTATCAGACCCAATTTTTTACGTAATAATAAAGTCGTAGGTTGATTTATGCGAATATAGACCGTTCTTTGCAATTTTCTAAGCAAGAAATAATCATATCGTCATTTTCAAAAAGCCATTTTAAAGGTTTTTTAATTCCCTACAACTTAGTTTCTCCGAATTGTTGATCAAATACTTTATTTTTTACTGGTAGGCAAAAATGTGCAAAAATATACAATTTCTGGCCTTTAATTGTTAATAACTAAAAAACCACGCCTAATCCACTGCAATAAAAGTATAGGTTTTGTTCCTATAGGCCTATATTACCTGAAAAACTTGTCAGCTGTCTGGATGGTTGAGTGTCCCTAACAGGGTTTTTTTTTCTTATTTCCCTGGAGTATAAGCCTTAACCGACAGAGCTACGGTGCCGACTATACAGATAACTACATTCCTTATCTAAATGGTTCTATTTACGTTTACCAGTATAATATTTGTTCTTAATATGATGCAAAAGTTTAATGAGACCAGTTTAATAAATTTTGAATTTTTCAAGATATATTGACATTCAATAACTTTATTATGGTAAATAAATTTAATTTAATTGAAATAACGGTTGTGAATGCTTGTGTATAAAACAAACTAATTAAAATCTCAATTTAGAAATTGCATAAACAAATCAAACGCTTGTTTTTATTTAAAACTGCAACTTCAAAGAAAAGATATTAATTAAACTTGATAATTATTCTCTTATTAACGTATTATCGTCATTAAAGGTAATAAAATAAATCATTACGGTCTGAATAACATACTTTGGATATAATAAAACAACCAAGGTAAATTCTCACTTACCATTAGAAATGCATCCAAGTAAGTGTGTTTAATTAACACTACTGTTTCGTGAAATTTACCATTTGCTCTTTTTCTGAAAATCGTTTATGGCTTTACTGCCATTTAAACGGCATTTTTTAAATTAGCCACTTTTTGCCTTACTGTGAGAACATCACATAATGTTATGACTTGCTAACGTAAAATATGAACTGGTGATTAAGTACCAAATAATCTGATGAGTGTATTTCGCAATTATCATTGTACAATTATATTTTTTTAGTCACAACCAGTTAATGTTCAGAGAGCAATTAAACGCAAAGTTAAAGGTCAACATTATTGTACATGCAAGTTGACATATTTCGAATTCGCAGGCATTTTAGTTCATGGAAAAATATGACCATCGTTTAAAACACTTCTACAGATCTTCGTCTGTTTCTTGTGACACAAATATATCATTAAACAATTCAAGTTCAACAAAACAGTAGCTACTTACATTAAATTTATTCCAGGAAACACTAAGAGGTACTTATTAATGATGTTATTGAGTAACAAGCCGTTTGTGTTACTATGTTGTTCACGTTGTAAATATTGATGTTAGTTCTTAAGCAAATGCCATTCAAATCTGTCCTTCGCTTAAATAAGATAACACAGGCACACAAAAAAAATAAATTTGATTTTCCAAAGGTGAAAGACATCCATCCCTATGTATTTTGAGCCGTTGATTCCAAATATTATATCAAAAATATATGTTTCACTGCTCAGTTTTTCGCAAATTGATATTTCATCCCTAAATTCGGGGTTAAATGGCTGTTAAATGTAATAGAACGACACGCGTTGAAATGAAACTTCTGAATCATTTAAAATGACTCTAGTCGCATACTCCCAACATTCTATCGTACCACGGAAATGATGGTGGTATACTTTTTCCCCCAAAAAGAAACCACTACTACATCTTTTTCTGATTTTTCTATAATACGCTTGTGAGGGCTTGACAGATCGGGGTTATTACAGGGAACATTCATAAGTCGAGTATCTTTTGACCAGGAGATGCCAACACAACCCCCTGGGGTTATAACTACCCCCTCCCTGAATGACAAAATAATTCGAAAATACTGCGAAAGGGCTGAAGAACGGTTTCCTCCAGTTTTCGACGGCGAGTAATACGATAATTGCAATACTTTACCCCACTCTTCTAAATGAAAAAAACTACCCCTTGTTCTGATTCTTCCGTACTACGCTTGTGAGGGCTTTACAGGTCGGAGTTATTACAGGAAATATTAATAAATCGAACATCTCTTGATCAGGAGATGCCAAAACGACCCCGGAGGTTGTAGCCGCTCCCTCCCTGAATGACAAAACACTCGGAAAATACTGTGAAAAGGCGAGAAACACAATGTTTGCAGTATTTCCCTCCCTCCATCTTTCTGAAACTACCCTTAAATGGAAGAAAACTACCTCTTGTTCTGATTTATCCATACTACGCTTGTGAGGGCTTGACATATCGGAGTTATTACAGGGAATATTGATAAATCGAATATCTTCTGACCAGGAGACGCATTTTCGGAATGTTTTGTCATTGAGAGGGGGTGGTTCCAACCCCCGGAGGTTGTTCTGGCGTCTCCTGGCCAAAAGATACTCGACTTATCAATATTCCCTGTAATAACCCCGATCTGTGAAGCCCTCACGAGCCTATTATAAAAAATCAGAAAACAGGGTAGTAGTAATTTCTTTGGGGAAAAAGTATGCCACCATCATTTCCATTGTTCGATAGAACATTGAGAGTATGTGACTAGAGCCATTTTAAACGATTCAGAAGTTTCATTTCAACGCGAGACGTTCTATTAGATTTAATAACCATTTAATCCCAAATTTAGGGATGAAATGTCAATTTGCAACAAACTGAGCAGTGAAACATATACTCTTCACGTGATGTTTAGAATCAGCGGCTCAAAAAACACCTTTGGAAAATAAATTTTTTTTTTTTTTGCGTGCCTGTGTCATTTGGTTGTTTGTATATCAAGTTGTGGCATGACTAAGTGTATTGTATAGGTTTCTCCTTATTGCCAGGGAGTGAGTAATGCTGTTACTTCTGGCTGGCTCATAGATTGAGCCGAGGGAGTTCGGTAAATTAATTATTTGTGTCCACTTATCAAAAATGACTCAAGTGCCTGAAAATGTCAAAAAACATAGTTTAATATAAAGATAATTTGGCCTTTTCTACAATTACATGTAACTACCGTAAAAGTAAGAACTTCTCTCTTTTATTCCAACACTCGTTTTTCTTGTATGTTACTAAAAACTGTTAACATGTGGTAACATCCTAAAGTGTGAAATCATTCCTTATTAGTACTTTATGAATTACATGTACTGGACAAGTATGGAGATTATTCCATAAAATAAATTTTAAATTTCAACTTGTAAAGAAAAATATATTTAACAATAATAATTAACAGTTGATAAAAGTTGATGATCTTGTTATTCTATTATATATTGTTTTGTTTTATTCTCTATAGTAACATAGTTTTTTAAAATGTAGGTAAGTACGCTACATATTACACCCCCCCCTGCAAAATAAAAATCAATATACCAAAGTATCAATATTAAAACGGACTTTTTACAGTCAGAAGTAACGGGCAGATTGACAACATCATTTAACAAATATGCAGGTTTAACTCTGTTTAAAGATACAGTATAATCTTTTCCACGACAATAACTACTGGTAGTAAAAGATTTGAGCAAACTGGAGGAGGAATTGTTAATGAATACATTGCGGTAGTCTGTAGTGCAGACAACTGTGATTCAAGTGATTGTTGTTTTTGAACAATCTGATTCAAAGTAGTTTGAAAATTTGTAGTGAATGCATTAAATTGTACAAGTAAATCTGACATAGGCGTTGTAGGATGAGGAATAATTTGTGAATGGTTACGTGGTATGTCCGATTCTCTATCAATTTGGGACATAATAAGGTTTTGACAAGACTCCCAGATCTTGTCGGCGATATCTATGATTTCGTTGATGTTCGTTTTTCCAGAGGCAGTGACTGCGACAAAAATGGTCTTAGGTAAACGCCTCTTCCATAATTTAATTAGTAGTTCTGTGCTCACCACTCTCAATAGGTAATGAGGCTAAAATATGATCATATTTCCGTCGATCATTTGTTATTCTGGCCAAACTAAACTGTTCCTCCACTTGGGTGAACCAAATGTCAGGTTTGGTGATCCAGAAAGGTGGAAGACGTATTGTGGAGGTGGCATAAGTATTTTGTTCTTGAACAGGTAACGCGTCTTGAATAGGTATTGTACCTTGATTATGCATATTTATTAAATGGTGTCAAATTTAAAAAAAAATTTAATATATTGAGCGAATAAATGAAATGATTGAAATTTTAAGTAATAGTAATTGAATTTAGAAATTAAAATTAATAAGATATTTTAGTATATATTGATACTTTGATGTGACGATCAAAAGAGCAGGGAGAATAATAGTAGGCACTTACCTACAGGTTTACAATATAAATAATATGTAGAGGGTAGTTTCTAAGCGTATAGTAAAGTTGTGCTCTTTTTAACCCTTTGTGTGTATGCAAGAACAGAGCATTCGCTTCTTCGCTGTCGTGGATTTGACTCAGGGGAATGTTGGGAATATTTACTTCCAAGTCGACGAATTTGGTCTCGTCTGAAATATCAGGCACTTCAAGAGCTTTGATGTCTTTTTTATTTTCCAGGTTTTCTCTAAGAGAGCTTTCTTGTTTGATCTGAATAGATGTAATCCATAGTTTATTCAAATTCGTGCCAACACAGTTTGAGCTCTATAAAGTAATGGATTTGGTGCCAGTCTTACTTCCAAAGGATCCAAGATAACTTGAGCAGCTGCTAAAAGAATGTTGTATTCACGTCGTGTAATTAATGAGGACCTTCTGGTTCAGAGTCCGGGTCACTAATTTATGGGGAAAAAATCATGGAATGCGTGAAAAGTCGGGGTCACCAATTTATAGGGACCTTCTTGTTCACAGTCGGGGGTCACCAATTTATGGAGATTATTCCATAAAATAAATTTTAAATTTCAACTTGTAAAGAAAAATATATTTAACAATAATATTTAACAGTTGATAAAAGTTGATGGTCTTGTTATTCTATTATATATTGTTTTGTTCTATTCTCTCTAGTAACAGAGTTTAATATGTAGTTAAGTACGCTACAACAAGATAATTCTAATGCTATTGCCATTTTTTGGCATGCTTATAAATAGTGTCAGCGACCTCTACTCGATGTGAAATTTACCACCACAAAATCGACAAAATATTTGGGGCCATTTATTTCATTTTGTCAAATTTTAATAACCACGAAATTAAGTTTGTGTAAAGAGATATATTATAATGAAATTACACACCATCGTTATGACGAAATAATTACATTATTAGCATTTTTGTCTTTCACACAAAATACTTTTAGATAAATTATATCTTTATGGTTTCAGAGGATTATCTTTTGACTTAATAGCCTTGTCAAACATTTCAAACAGAAAATGAACAGTCTTTTATAATGGTGGATTTAGTAGACGTCCTCAAGTAAATCACACAGTTCTGCAAGATAGTGTCCACGAACTACTTTTGTCTTTAATTTACATCAATGACTTTACAAAATCAAATAATCTCTTTAATATTCTGCTGATGACACCACCTAGACATGAAATTGAATAATGGCGTTGACTAGAACATAAAAATATGTACAAGCAAAACGATTTCACTGGCAGGAAATTGATTTTATGCGAAAAACACTTAAGCTTAAATAGGCCAAAATGGAATCTATAGTTTTTACGTTAAGATCAAGAAAAACAGAACTTGTAAAATTTGATGTCTAAATATACACACCAATTTAAACTAGTTAGCACATATCAACGTATTCAGATACAGAGTTAATTTAGAAACTACCATTACAACGTATCATGAAATGTTTCATAGCAATACGAAGTTCGATAAATTGAGAAAATTCTTGCAAAAAAAATTGCAAAAGAGTTATTAGAATATTGTCGAGTAGTTCTCAACTTGACACTTACAAACCACTATTTATTGCTCACAGAATTATTACCTTACCAAGCACAACAATTTACTGCAATGCAGTATATATAAGAAATCATCTAGAAAAATGTAATATAAATTCGGAATACGATGATTGTTACCGCATGAAAATAAATCTGTATAAATCCTCTCCCTGTTTATTACCTTTTATTTATTAATTATTGACTACTCTGTATGTCTTTTTTACTAGAAGTATATCAGGTTTTCTCTCGATAATATCCATTACATTCCATATATTATTGTCCACCATCGTAATGAATTATTTCTTAAGGTGATATACTTTTCAGTAAAAGTATAATAGATTTTTTCTTTGATAATTCTGTTGACCACATGCCAAATATTACTGTTCTCTGACATATTTTTTGGTTATATATATTTCAAGGGTGTCAACTCAGTCTATTTCTCACTAAGAGAATAACAGGTTTCTTGTTTGGGAATGGTATTCCAAATAGTATTATCCTCCGTCACATTGTTTTATTAATTTTTTTTCAGGGTATCCACGCAATAAATTTTTCACAAAAGTATATCCCATTTATTCGTTTGCAATAGATTTGTGATCAACACAGACGAAAAATTTAAAATGTATTATTTGCAAAATTTTCCAAAAGAATGTAAGTTCCACTTATATTCAAATGGCTATTTCTAAGACTGTAATTGACCTAAATGGATTTAAAGGATAACTTGTTAACCATTAATACGCAATACAAATTTTCGATATTTTATTTGTTTGAACATAATTGCTTATGGCTAATTATTCAAAAAGCATCTATTTTTCTGTTTTTTTTTATAGGATGATGAACTTTTAGACAATATTTAAAAAGCACCTATTTTGTTTAAAAACACTTTTCGATCCAAATATTTAAAAAAATAAATCATATATAACACGAAATTTTTCTTACAATATAAACAGGAGAAAGATCACAATTATTTTTTATTAGACGCATTAAGCTGCGTTGAGTTTTTTTCCTTATGGGTTGCGGTTCTGAGGACCCCCTGTACTGGAGCTTAAGCTTATTGTATCACATAGTCCCATTAACCCATTAGTCCGTTCCTCTCAAGAAGGTAAGTGGATGGTCGATGGGAGTTCTGGCCCCTGGATCGCAGGTGATTTGCCAATGTGTGAAAGTGTTTCAGCTATTAAGGCTGAGCATTCCCTTAATATGTAATGGGGAGTTTTCTCATCTTCACTACGCATCCTGTATTCTGGATTGTCCCTCACCTTTATGTTGGTTAGGTGTTTGTTTAGTATTCAGTCTCCTGATAAGTTTCCCACTGCACATCTCAGCTGTTTTCTGCCCATCTTTAACAATTTGTTTGTCTTTATTTTGGACGAACCACAAGCAATGAACATAAGTGACTCTCATTCTTGGTGCCTCCGTCCAATACAAGTTGTGCTCCTGGCTATATTTTAATAATCTTTACCAATCCTCTTGCGGTATTATATGATATTCCGCAAGTTGGTTCGGGTCCCATCAAGGCTGTTTTTGCGTCTTCTTTGGTCGGCTTATCTGATTTTTCATTTCCTACATTGTCCTGGTGTCCTCTTGTTGTACAGTTGTCGGTTGTAGTGTTCTGTCAGTTTTACCTAGGAATCAATACAATCTTTTGGAATAGACCTCCATTGCTTTGAGAGCTGCTTGACTATCATTGATGATGGGGGATCTCTTATCAGTATATAACTTCCGTACCATTTCTCATCCGCAGCTGTGACTTCTGCTTGGAACATTGTTACAATACTACCCAGGTCTATACTAATATATGTCCCTGGTTACCCCCGACAACTCCTTCTCCGGTGCTTCTTGACACTTTTAATTCGTCAGCATTACTGTATCTTTTAGATGATTTCACAGCTGTCTTATTCCCTTCTCTCCCCTATCGGGTATGTATACCTTGAGGGCCCTTGTGAAGTTGTAGCTTGTGCTGATTCTATGTGACTGCATGTTAACTAGTCGATTTTTCTCTAGTTGTTGATATGTCCTTTTCTTGGAGTGGCTCCGTAACCAATTATGTGCAGCTTAAATACCATTAAAAATGCATCATCCTCCACGACTAAGTGTAGCTGTAGTCGTGCTAACGGTAATACAATCCACCGGGTATATAGTGTTTTTTCGTTGTATACGTCAAAGTACTATTTTTTGCTGTAAAGAGTCGAATATAAAGTAAGTAATAGCCGTATTAAGGCTTTTAAAGCCGCGGAGTGCCCGTGGCGCCTACAGACGGCCCCCAGCAGGGTCCACGTAAGTTTTTACCCCCAATAACCTAAGTGACAGTGACATTCAGGGTTCGTGGTTTAACGTCCCGCTTGAGTCTCCGGTCCCTGACCGGAAACATTTCCGTCAGACTTAACCTTAAAACTCATAAAGACATTCTAACCTAAACATAAGTGATACTACCAACCTAAATTTTTCGGAAAAAAAACCCCAAACCAAAAATCGCCAGATTTTCAAATTTGACAGTTTTTCCCCCAACTATTTTTCGGGAAAAATTTACTGATAGCTGTCACTTTAAAGGTTTTTTCCCCCAACTGTTTTAGGGAAAATTTCGGAAAGACACTTATAAATTAAAAATTAAAAGAATCCTCTATGGATCCCAATGAGGTGAAAGAACTACAAAAACAACTGCGTGGTTGGTCAAAAGGCTGGCCCTCCCTCCCACCACCACCCAAAAAGTCAGGAAATGAGAGCGACACATCAATCGTCTCCCTGGATCGCAAAACGATTATGAGAAGGATGCTCAAAAGACCAATCACCCGATCCCAATCTCGAAACAAACCGAACAAAGACACAAATGCCCAACCAACCGCAAGTGACGCCGCGGATGGCAACATAGATATGGATAGCGGGTCGGAGTCCGCGGATAGTGTCAAAGCGGCTCCGGCGCGCACCACCGCCGCCAAACCTCTCCAAAACCAAGGACCAACAGAAATGGCTACCATCTTTCAAATTCGACCTAAGGAAAGGCCGAACAAGAAACTGAAATTGGCAGTGCCAGAAACCGGGAACCCAAATTTCACTCATCCCGGCTCATCAAGGCGGGCCACGCCACCACCGGCCAACATCCCGATTCCAATAGAAAACCGTTACACTGGCAGAGTCAATATCGCGGAAGATATGGACGTGGTGCCATCACAGCCCCAGCCAACTGCAGCGGAACTGGAGACCCCCTCAACTAAACAAGCCGTCACCAAAAAGCCCCCACCCATTGTGATACACGGAAAGTTAACTGACCACAAGAGGGTTAACGATTACCTGAAGGGGAAACTAAGGGGCACACACTTATGGAAGCATACGCCTAACACTACAATGTTGCAGTTGGCAAACAAAAATGACTGGCTCACCATGAACGACTATCTGGAGGAGGGTAAGGTCGAATTCCACACGTACACCCCGAAGGACGAGAAGTCTCACGCCTTCGTTCTTCGGGGTATCTACCATGAGGTAGATATAAAGGATTTAAAAACAGAACTTGAATCGATCCATAAAATTTTCGTCAAGGGGATCTATAACATGAGGGGAGCCAGAAACCCCCTGTATTTGGTGGTTACCTCCAATGAGGTAACACTAAAAGAGATGCAGACCCGAGTCCGCTGTTTAGACCATACCTCTGTTCAGTGGGAGCGCCAATTGAACAACAAAAAAATCATTCAATGTCATCGTTGTCAGCAGTGGGGGCATGCGACGTCGAATTGTCACGCAAACCCCCACTGTGTGAAATGCGCAGGACCCCACTTAACAAGGGTATGCGAAAAGCCGAGGGACGAACCGGCAGTCTGTGTCAACTGTGGCGAAAACCACACGGCTAATAGTGTTACCTGCCCCATATACAAGAGGAGGATGGCTGCCCTCGAATCAAGGAACTCCAGAATTCCCCCCCCCCTCCCCAGATGAAATACGTGGCGGCACCACTGCCGACGGTAAATGCTTGGACACAAAGAAGAACGGCACAATCTCAACCCTTGCCCCTACCACATCTGCCTGCCCAGCCGATCCGGCAAACCCAGCAGCAGACGACAAGACCATCCTCTCCCCCCGCATCACGAATGGATCACCAGCGAAGTCCACCATCCATCGACCCTTCCGGATCCGGAATGGATAAACTCCGTCAACTACGGGACTCCACCATGAGGATGGCTTCGTTGGTCGATATAGATCAACTGCTGATACATATGGACAGGCTCAACGAGCAACTCGAGAGCTGTACCTGCGCCACGGATCGTTTCCAGGTGATGACGACGTTCTTCAGGGAGCTGCCTGCCGATGCCTTTTAGACTAAAGGTTTCCTCACGGAACGCCAACGGTATAGGTAACAAAATTCCTTTTCTAATAAATTATTTAACGAGGCATAAAATCGACATTATGCTTCTGAATGAGACAAAACTCGACAGACGGGACAAGCTGCGCGTCCGAGGGTATACGACAATCAGAAAAGATAGGGCCGACATAAACAGAGGGGGCGGTGTGGCCATGCTCATAAAGTCAGATATCGCGCACACGCATCGTTGTCTACGGAACACTTCCGTGGAAAACGTGTGTGTGACGCTGGAAGGCGGCATGAGCATCATCGCCGCGTACAACCGGCCCTTGAACGGGTTCACGGCGGGTTGCCTTGAGAATTTGCTGAACGCGAGCCCGCGCTGCTTGCTTATAGGTGACTTTAACGCTCGGCATAACGCATGGAACTGCCATCGCAACAACGCCAACAGCAACACTCTGTATGATTACGTGATTAATCATAATGTCGTGCTGCAGTATCCGGACGATCCCACACATTTTCCGGAAAACGGTACAACACCTTCCACTCTCGACATTGTGGTCAACAAGGGTGTGAGGAACTCCACGCCACCAGTGGCGCTGGAGGAACTAACATCCGACCATAATCCAATTTTGTTGGAGTTGGAAAACATGTCGAGGGAAGACACCACACGAAAAGTCACCTCTTATAGGGACGCCGATTGGCGTCTATATAAGATACATATAAACACGTACCTCACACTTGTAAACGATATCGCCACACCCGCCGAGCTGGAAAATGTGGTGGGGGAGTTCACAAGGATAGTGCAGGACGCCAAGCAGAGTGTTGCAACTACGATAACTATAAATCCCTACAAAGACCGACTCGACGCAGCGGTCATACAAGACATCCGTGAGAAGAATCGACTGAGACGGCTTTGGCAGCGAAATCGTGATGTCGACGCTAAGACCCAGATGAGCGAGCTGCAACGGCGCATTAGGACCGCCATCAGCACCACCAGGGACCGGAAATGGCGGATCAAACTCGAAGCGCTTAATCCTCAGGACAACTCGCTGTGGAAACTATCAAGGGCCATGAGAAGTACACGGGAGGCCATACCCGCGCTAACCAACGCCAACGGACAAACGGCTGTGACGGACGCCCAAAAGGTGGAGGACCTAGCAAATCATTTCTCAGAAATACATAACACGCAAATACCCAACGATCCGGGACACGACCGCATCGAAAACGACGTCAACGAACTGATTGGCCATAACATCCAATTGACTAGACGCGAATATCTAAAAGTCATGGCCAAGCCCTCGGAGGTTGCAGGCATTGTCCGGACCTTACCAAACGACAAGGCCCCGGGGGCAGACTGTATCGAATACAGGCTGCTTAAATATCTTCCGCGGAAAGGCATTGTACAATTGACGTACATTGTCAACGCGATCCTGCGGCTACAACACTGGCCCAGCCAGTGGAAGTGTGCCGTGGTCGTGCCGATCTTGAAACCGAACAAGAACGTCAAACTCGCCGGCAGCTATCGACCAATCTCGTTGCTGTCGGCGATTTCCAAGTTGGTGGAGAAGGTCATCCTGGTCAGACTAGACACTGCCCAGGATGAACTCCACATCGACGATGAATGCCAGTTTGGTTTCAAGAAAGGCAGGGGCACTGTACGCCAGGTCGTCAGGATCGTGAATGACGTCAAAGTGCAGTGCAACCGCGGAAAAAGCACAGTGATGGTGCTGCTTGATATTGAGAAGGCTTTCGATACAGTGTGGATCCCGGGCTTACTCTACAAACTCAATTCGCTTAACTTTCCTACGCATATCACGAAACTAATTCACTCTTTCCTGACGGGCAGATCACTGCAGGTTAGGGTGAATAACAAACTATCAACTCGGCGGGACATTCGCGCGGGCGTCCCCCAGGGGTCGTGCCTGTCACCAAAGTTATACAATCTGTACGTCTCCGACTTTCCGGAGTTTCCGAATACGAACCTTGCCAAGTACGCCGACGACACGGCCATGTACGCGCATTCACACAACGCACAAGCGGCGAACATGCTGCTGAAGGCGCACATGGCCCGTGCCACGGCGTATTACGACAAGTGGAAGATTCGGATCAACGCCGAGAAGTCTGAGTCAATCGTCTTCACGCGCCGCTTCACCGAAAATCGTATTCTAACACCACTTTCGATAGGGGGTCGCCAAATTCCAATAAAGCAGTGCGTAAAGTATCTGGGAATAAACTTGGACAAAAGACTGACGTTCAACACGCACGTTAACGAGACGGTACGAAAGGTCTACTCCATGTCCAGGAGTCTGTATCCGCTCCTGGCGCGGGGTAGCGGACTAAACAGGACCAATAAGAAATTATTGTATACGATGGTGATCAGGCCGGCCATCATATACGCGGCGCCGGTGTGGTGCAGCATCCCGGCCACGACAATGAATAAATTTCGAGTCTTAGAGCACAAATTTATGCGCCTCATTTCGAACTCCGATAGGTACACCTCCCTCAGAGATCTCTATGCACGTTGCCACGACATAACCCCACTAGCGGACTTCGTCCGGGAAACATCCCAGAAATTCTATCAATTCAAACTGGGCGACAGCCCGCTAACCCGAAACATTACACGAATCAGACAGCATAACGCCATACTTTTCAACCTTAAACACCCATTACCATACCAGGCGTTACCTATCTTTCGGCAACCTCCCTAGCCAAATCTTTCCTATACCAAAATTTCCATTTCACCACCCTTTCCTTTTCACCACCTTTTACTCCCAAACCTTTTCTCTATTCCCTCTATTAATCTCATTTTTGTTAATTTTGTTAATTTTTGTTATTTTGTCCTTTTTTGTCTTTTTCAAAATCCCCTCTCGGCCAATAACCTCTTGCAAATCAAAACCTTTTAAATCATAACTTCCTCTCACCCTACCTTTCCGAAGGCAGGCAGACCATCGGATGAATGTCGTCATTGGTTCGAACGGGTTTTTTCGTTAAGCTTTTCCCGTATCAGCAATCCAACCTTTTAAAACAGTGCGCGTGTGCGTCAGTGCGCGTGTGCTGAACAAAAACCCATTTCTCTAGCTTTAAGTAGTTTATAAGTGTTTTAAAACTATTCTCTAGTTGTGAATTAAAAAATTGTTAGGTTTAAGTCTTATTTGTTTTTAGACAGGAGTCCTAACTCCACATTCGATGTATTGTCCTAACTTGAATTGAACCCGCTCCATCCGACCGTACATTCACCACGGCGCTACGCGACGTGGTTGTGCGGTCGGCTCTGTACCGGGATACGATTCAGGTGCATGTTTGTATGCTAAACATCTAATAAATATTTTTGAATTGAATTGAATTGAATTGTAGTCGTGGAAAATGTATAAACGAATTATTTAACAACATTGAATTTCTATGAACATGCGTTTTGCACTTTTTGGTAGCTTTCAACCGTATATTCCATGTTTTTCCATCTTTTCTGTCCCTCAAAATTTTTTGCCCTAGATCCTAAAGCACTCATTGGTTATATGAAAAATTTCATTGATCCTTACTTTTTCCCTTTATATTTTCTATTTTTATCAAACTAACTGTGATATTGTAATTGTTATTTTATTTTTTAATATATTCGGCTGTACTTACTGTGCTTAATTTTTCTCTATTCTTATTGGGATGCTCTGCCACATGTATTCTTGTAAACAATGTCTGAAATCTACAAAATAATACAATTAAGCAGTATTTTACTGGAAAATAACCTCTACGCCTGTGACTTTTACGTCAAAGGATCAGTTAGAGGGTGGTTTTGACAGGCGTAGAGGTTATTTTCCAGTAAAATATTGGTTAATTGTATTATTTTGTAGATTTCAGACATTGTTTAGAAGAATACATGTGGCAGAGCATCCCAATAAGAATAGAGAAAAATTAAGAAAATGCCACAACCAACGTTTAGACAATATTACTGTGCTTATTTATACAAAGTATTTAAATAGTATTTAACTTATCTCAATAATTTTTCAGCCGTAAACATATATTTTTCACAACATAGCATCAGTATTAGTCCAGTCGATAAAGTAAAAATACACCAGAAGCTCGCAAAAAATGTTATCTGAGATTTTCCTTCAGTAATTGTTAGTGGAGGGGTTATACATCACAAAACCTCAAAAATCAGTAGAGCAACTCCCCCCCCCCCCAAAAAAAAAACCACCACTTCGGTGAAAAAAGCCTTATTTTACTGAACTCGTTAACCGTTGAAGAAATAGAAAAATTGCTCATTATAAAAAAGAAAGCTTGACTAATTTCCTAAAAAAAAGTCCTTCCGTAATTTTTTTTTATGGTTTTTGAGAAAATCAATATTGAAAATATAACAGAAATTGAATTTTTAGAAAATGCATTAGATATCGTTAATATCTTCGCCAATTGTGGACATATCTAAGAAAATCAGGAAGCAAATGAATGATATTTTTAACACCTTCAATTTTTCACCATAGAAAGGTAACTAGATTTCTAGGGTTTTTAAGGCCGTGTTAGTAAAAATTGATTTTTTCCCCAATTTTTCACCATAGAAAGGTAACTAGATTTCTAGGGTTTTTAAGGCCGTGTTAGTAAAATACATTCATTTAATGACTTTATTTACATAAAAAATAATAAAAATCTCTGTAAGTTTTGTAATTTGGAGATTGTCTAAGTAAAAATTGTTTTTTTTTTCAATTTTTTTTAAGTAGATCTTTGCCAATTTCTACTTAGTACCTAAATGAAGTAAAAAAATATTTTGAGGCTTCTGGTTCTTGTACACATACTAAATCACATTTTTTTTTTCATCCCTTTTAATAATGAGGTACGGGTTATAATGGGGGTGGCTAATGCCAAAAAAATTTTTCAAACCTTAGCTTCTCTTGTATACACTAAATACCAATTTACCTGCTTGATTTAGCTATTTACCCCCTTTTACCTCCCAATCCTTCGACGGAATAAGTAGAAAATGCAATCTAGTTCCAGATCCTGTTAAAATACATACGTGTACCAAATTTCAAGTCAATATCTTAAACGGTTCCAGAGTAATCGTGCGCACAAAAAAAGACCGACAGACGGACAAATTTTTTTTCGCTCAAATTTAAAATCTCGACGTTTCATGACATTCTAAGCCTATTTGAACAATAAAAATTTTCAAAATTTTTTTTGTCGTTACTATATACTTCCACTGGATGTGGAAGTAAAACACGTGGCTGTAAAACGATGCACATAGCAGAAGAATATTTCTTTGCAACTGTTGTATTTGAGTTGTTTGTTTTAGGTTGTAGTATACTATACAATGCACAGATGCGCGCGCCTTTTCTATCCATTCTAAACGGAGCGTTATTATAAATGGTATGACCAAATAATATGAAGTCTTACCTTTATTTTTAGACCGGGTACATTCAAAAATATTAAAATACAAGGATGCTAGATTAATTAAAAAAAAAAAATCCAAAAAAGGCTGCATATTCAATTTTTTAATGATATTTTTTTTTAATGCAATTTTTTAACTATTAAATAATTAGAAACAATAGTTATATGAGATATAAACTCAAAAAGAAATTTTTTGAGCTGAATTTTCAAGATGTTTGGATCTTTTTTTTATTTTTAGAAAGCAATCAAAAATTGTCCAAAATTTGACTAACTTCAACATGCTGGTAAAGTAAATGTGAATATTTTTATTCCTAACTTTTTCTGCATTGAAGTACTACCTTGAACTAAAAGATAATGCATTTATAACTTATATTAAAGTCAGTTATTTTGTATGGGCCTGTGAATTGTTAGAAGCGCAAAAAATCAAGAGATATCTACAGTGTGTAAAAAAGAAAATGTTAATTTTCGAGAAATCATAGTAGGTTTAGAGATAGACAAAAATTTTGTTAATCAAAGTTGTTCAGGATCACTTCATATGCCCCATGTCGTCTAAATCTAAAACGCCGGCCTTAGAATAATTAAAATTAAAATCTAATTACTTTAATGTAGGTTGGTAGGATGCTGTCATATAACGAATTCTTTTTGAATTAAATTGGTGGCCCTGAAAAGGGCCGTTGTTTTTACAGAGAAGACTACTAATAATGAGTGATAATATTGTCGGAAAAAAAAATACAGATAAAGCAAAAGCCGCAATGTTAGAAAAGTTCAAAAATAAAAGAAGTTTAATGTTTTTTTTTTACTTGTTTATTATATTGGGCCCCTTTTCACTAACCCACCCTCAAGTGTAATACACTTCTCAATCCGTTTTCTGTTATTTATTACAACTCTTCGCAGTTCTTGAGCTGTAACTTCTAAACACGCTTGCCTTATCCTCTCACAAAGCTGCTCTACATTTTGAGGTCTGGTCATATAAACTTTGTTTTTAATGTGACCCCAAAAATAAAAATCCATTGGAGTGAGATCAGGTGATCTGGGTGGCCAATGTATTAGAGGGCTATTTCGTCCTATCCCTCTTTGGGGAAAATGTTCATTCATCCATGCTCTCACTACTACGGAATTGTGAATAGATGCTCCGTCGAGTTGAAAATACAATTGTTCCAAAGGAAAATCAACTATTGCATTCCAAAGATCATTATTTAAAAATTCTAGCAAATTTAACGCATTTATATTTTGAAAAAAGAAAAACGGCCCTATTATTGTTTTGTATTGTAAAAATTCCGCACCACACATTTACCTTCTGGGAATATTGTCTTTTACAATTTATTATCCAATCAGGATTTTCTACTGCCCAGAACCTAGAGTTTTGTGATGATACTACCCCGTTGGTGGAGAAAGTTGCCTCATCCGTGAAAATTACTTTCTTCAAGAAGTCTTTATTGTTTAAATAATTACCTTAGATCCATAAACAATATTCTAGTCTTCTCTCTTCATCACCTTCCTCCAAGGTATGTAAAAATGTTGGTTTAAACGGTTGTAGCTTATGGCGTTTTAAAAATCTCCAAATTTTTGATACCGACAAATTAAGGTCACGAGCCATATTTCAAAGACTGGTAGTGGGATTGGCGTTAAATGCCGCTAATATAACATTATCATCTCCGTGATTTCGATTAAGATGTACTCTCGGTTTAAGCACATTGCCAGTTGTATTGAACAAGTGACATATTCTTGCTACGGTACCATGGTATATTGGTTGTCTTAGAGGATGTCTTAAATTAAATTCTTCTGCTGCTTCTCTTGAAGACCGTACATTTTCACCGACTATCTTTATTATTTCAATTTTTTCACCAGTAGTTAAAAGTATTCTAACCATTATGAGCAAAGATATGAAATAAGGAAACTTTAGTATGAATTAAATTATTAAGACAAGAAAAACTAACAAACTCCACAGAAAATAACAACAATCACTTCTGTCATGAAAGCATTTACGAAATAAATAAAAAAATACATATTGACAGTCAATTTCACGGCACTCTTAACATTTAAAACAATAAAACCGTCCATGTTCCTAAATTTCTAAGCCGATAAGGAGGAAGGATATGATGGAGAGTTACTCCTCCAGAATAGAGATAACAAAAAGAAAAAAAGAAAAGATATTACATTAAAGATACACATTAGATATCAAGCTGAATCTAAAAATAAAAAGCCCTTTTAGTGTTTTATTGAATGCTGATTTTTGTTCACAACTTTCATTTGTTGGAAAAAGTTCTCTTTATGTGTTCTATTTTTTTTGAAAATATTCCGATTTTCACAGAGGGGCATATGAAGTAATCCTGAACAACTTTCATTAACAAAATTTTTGTCTATCTCTAAGCCTATTATGATTTCTCGAAAATTAACATTTTCTTTTTATCGCAGTAGGCAGGCGTTTTAGATTTAGACGGCATTTATGTGTTGAATAAAGTCACTTTATGGAGTTGTATGGCTGATAAAAATTTAAAATTAATTGGGCAACAAATAAAAAAGATACAGGGGTGTCTTCACGAGAAGTGAAACAAAAAATTTTTTTTTGAAAATATTCCGATTTTCACAAAATTTTACAGAGGGGCATATGAAGTGATCCTGAACAACTTTCATTAACAAAATTTTTGTCTATCTCTAAGCCTACTATGATTTCTCGAAAATTGACATTATTTTTATCGCAGTGGGCCGGCGCTTTAGATTTAGACGACATTTATGTGTTGAATAAAGTCACCTTATGGAGTTGTATGGCTGATAAAAATTTGAAATGAATTCGGCCACAAATAAAAAAGATACAAGGGTGTCTTCACGAGAAGTGAAACACACTGTATATTATATTGTTATTTTTATATACTAATAAATATCAATAGCCATCAAAAATGGCAACACAAGAGAGTATTTTATATCCCCTTTAAAATCCATTTTGATTTTTCTTCCTAGCGAATATTCGCGCGCATTAAAAATACAAATTTTGCAATTTTTTTTAAATATCGATTTTCTCGAAAACCATAGCATATACAAGAAAATTACAAAGAGACTTTTTTTAGGAAATTAGTCAAGCTTTCTTTTTATGATGAGAAATTTTTTTTATATCTTCCACGGTTAACGAGTTATCAGTAAAATAAGGCCTTATTCACCGAAGGGGTGTTTTTTTGGGTGGGTTGCGCGGCACACCCAGAACTGATTTTTGTGGTTTTGTGATGTATAAGCTCTGCACTAACAGTTACTGAAGGAAAAATCTCAGATAACATTTTTTGTGATGGAAATTTTCTTAATTATTGGACTATTAGTAGGTGCATAGTATTTAATATTCTCATTAAGCAAAACATTCCAGGAAAGGGTGAATATTGTCCGGTTTTTGTGACTATATAAAAATATTTAACTATTATTACAACACGGCGTAATGACTTTTTTATTTTTTATTCACCAGCACGGTAGCTCAATCGGTTAAGGCGTATAGAGTGGCGAATACGCTGATCGACTCGCTACCGCGCTCTGGGTTCGACCCCCAGCCCCGGTATTGACAACACCGGGGGGTGTGGATGTATGTCTGCGTCTTTCCGAATGTGTAACCCCCTTCCGGACAGCCTTGGCTTTGGATTTGGGGGTTGTCTACTATCTGTGGTGTGTTTATGTTTATGTTTATTATACAGCGTACAATTTTCCTCTCTTTTAGAAAAACGTTTAAATGACCTCCATCAGATTGGAATATAATTCTAATTGCATTTGAATACATTTTTCATAAAGGCATTGTAATTGTACTTATGTACTTTTATTGTATTTAATGCAGTTCGGTCAAGGTCATTTCACTGAATGAGTGGAATGCTTCCCGCGTAATACGATGCTTCCCGCGTAATAAATTTTATTTTCAGGAGTTCAGCGGTTAAAGAGCGACAGATTTTAATATTTACTTGCTTGTCAAATTCACCCTGTACAAGGTAGAGTTAGCCAAAGAAAATATTTCAGATAAATTTCTATCATAGAAAATAGAAAGTAATTATATCTTTTAAATGCTCGAGAAGATCTGATCCCTATTTTGTGAAGTTACTGTTAAAAATCGATCAATTAGAAATCTAATCATCTCAAAAAAGGATAATGAATGGCCTTTTAGGCAGACTTAATTATGGTTTGTGTTCGGGTTGTTATGATTTTCTGTGTAAATGTTTTCAGTGTAAACATGACGAATGTGTGACTAGCCCGACCTCACATAATAACAACAGAGGCGGGCCTAACAAAAAGTCACCTGCTGCGTCCGAAATTAGCTCAATGCTATCCTGCTGGTTTGAACCCCACCGTGCCTATTACTAGAAACTAACATATTGTTTCAAATTTACGCGGTCTTCTTTGTGACTGAAATAATCAAGGGCCCGTTGAGATTTTTTAATTTAATTAACGTTGTACCTCTTTTAAATAATATGTTTTTTATGTGGTTTCAAGCGGAATTAGCATGCGTTGTATATCATAATTTTTATAACTAAAACTAACAGCACGGTAATAATTTATTCATAAACGAGACAACAGGTTGTCATAAAGCAATGAACAGATTTCGTGTTTGCATCCTGGATCAATTATAACTGATCTAATATAGCTAATCTTTCCATCTTATTACGAGGCAGTTTCAGTACATTTAATTCTAGTTAGTTGTGGTTTTACAGTGAATGAGCTGTAGTCTATTTCTTATTAAGAGATAGCAATAAATGCTCATTAATAATGCAAAATGTAGTTCATGTGAAAAACGATAGAGGCAATAAATACATCGTGTTTCCGTGTTTCGTGAAACCATCCTTATATCTACCTAGCTTATTTGATATCATGATATCTTTTGAAATTTTTTTGTTAAATCTATACCTATAAACTGACTATTTTAATATAACCATATTCGATTTTTATTATAGGAACCCGGTTCTGGGAATGATCAAGTGGGTCCATTTTAAAAAATATACACAGGGTGTTTCACGAGAAAACGGACATGGCTTAATGATATATGACACTGAGGGTAGTCAGAATCACAGAGAAGCGCATAGGGCATTCGCTGCGGGTCTTGTGTACTTTTGACATTTTTTTAATAATAAAGTCATATTTGGCATATGTAATATGCGATCTTGAGTAAGTTCATGTATGACACAAAAATGTTTTTGTTGTTCTTTAAGAAGACAATATCCAGTATATGTTTATTTAAAATTTCAACATGTAATTCTAAAAGTACATAAAAACTGAGCAAAATGGCTCCATTCATTTTTTTGCCATGCGTTCGCCGTCTCATAAATAAATTCTACTAAATAACACAATATGAGACTTGAAAAAAATATCCATAAATGACACGCGCAAAAAATGCCTCTACAATTAAATTGGTTATTTACTTTTTTTTTAACAATAACACAGCCACACAAAAAAAATTCAGAGCCAGAAACTAGATCTACCAATCTTTATGTATTTTGACCTGAATTCGATGCCGCCATCAGAATTTAATTTTATCGTTGGGTTTTTTACCTTAGATTTTATTTTTGAAATAGCATTTTTATTGCAAAAAAACACCATATATCAGATAAACTCAAAACTAATATAAATTATATTCAGATATATGTTTTTTCCCGATTTCAACATTTCATTACCAGTATCGGTCATACAAAAGTAACAGCTTTCTTTAGTGCTTGGATCGGACCATCTAACTGGTCTCACAATCTTTAAATATTTACTGTCTTTAGTATTGTTCCAACGCTGAAGCATAACTCTGCAAGAATTACAAATAGTATTTGGTGCATACTTGACTTTATCAATATTTTCCTACACATTAAAGCATATTTTATATATACTTTTTAGATTGCTAGTAAAAAACTTGCGGGATTTATTAAACTCAGAATCGCCACAGACGAAACAGAAACAATCTTTCATTCCATTGCATGGATGCTGAGCTGTCGTTGATTCAGCATCAATTCTAGAAATCTTTAAAATTGGTAAACTTGTAGCATTATACTCAACAGTAGCCAAGCCTCCCACTACTATAGAGCTGCGGTCGCATGATGACGACGCCTGCGGGCCCGCTTGCTCACCCTGACTAGCCGCACTTGCAATAGAAAAAATTTGTACTCTCCGAATTGGAACCGCTATATTTAATTTTTTTATCTACTCTTATTAGGTTATATACTAATTAATAAACTGCTTTTGATCAATTAATAGTATCCATAAACAAACAGCGTGAGTTATAATGCGTGAGTTATTATAACTCACTAGGTACAGAGCCAATCACCTTTATCTTCATGCCCAGCCTGTCCAATCGACGTAACGCGCAACACACGAAGGTGGAGTCAGGTAGTGACAGATTATTCGCGTTAATATCTATAAAGATTTTCTGAAATGTCACAAAATGCTTCTTTTGATTCGTTCGTGCCGAGCCGAATTTTCGAATTTCGCCGTGCAATTTACGATCAGGTTTATTTGGAAGACTTCCTCTTTACGTCGCGACATCGTACGGCCGTCCCAATGGTGTTTTTCGAAAAATATGAACGTGTCAAGACTGCATGTTTTTGCAATTTTTTCGACTCCGAAATGTAAGCTGTTTTTTGTTATTTTTCGCAGATATCTCCGAAATGGTGGGAGTTAGCTCGAAATAAAAAACAAGGTTTATTACAAATCTTTTGCTACTATCAGAATTTTGATTTTTTTTTTTTTCGTTTCGGAGATAACTACTGAAATGTTGGCCATGTATGGCAAAAAACGCAAATTTGGACTTCTACAGTTGGCAACTTTTTAATCTTGACTCCTACGCCAAAAGACTACTCTAGTTGACTTAAATAGAATCAAATTTGCTAAAACTCGCTTTTTTATTTTTTGAGTTCCGACAAAAATGAAGGAATTAGAAGGGCGGGATTTGGGGCTTTTTTTTTCGGTAAAATGTCTCCATTTTGTCACCGTAATTAATCGGTAATTAACTAAAATAGATCTCATATACGATGTTTACTTAATATCATGTACTACTTTGACGCTCCGTTAATCTTGGCCCTTCGAAACAGAGGTTTCTGAGAAAAAATATTTTTTTCAAATCCCGCCTCCTCTAATTCCTTAATTTTTGTCGGAATTCAAGAAATAAAAAAAAGAGTTTTAGCAAATTTAATCATATTTAAATTAGCTAGAGTAGTGTTTTGGCATAGGAGCAAAGATTAAAAAGTTGGCAACTGTAGAAGCTCAAAATTTGTGATGTTTTGCCGTACGTGGCCGACATTTCTATAGTTATCTCCGAAACGAAAAAAACAAATCAAAAGTCTGGTGATAGCAAAAGATTCGTAGTGGAAAATACTCGTTTGACCTTATTTTTTATTTCGAGCTAACTCCCACCGTTTTGAAGATATCTGCGAAAAATAGCAAAAAACGGCTTACATTTCGGAGCCGAAAAAATTGCAAAAACATGCAATCTTGACACGTTCATATTTTTCGAAAAACACCATTGGGACGGCCGTACGATGTCGCGACGTAAAGAGGAAGTCTTCCATCTGGAAGGTTTATCTAAACCTGATCGTAAATTGCACGGCGAAATTCGAAAATTCGACTAGGCACGAACGAATCAAAAGTAGCATTTTGTGACATTTCAGAATATTGAAGATGTTTTTCTAACGAATTTTAGAATAGGTTTTGTCCACTGCTAGTTGATTCTGACAAATGAGCATCCGAAAGCAGAATCGGTGTCGCTTGACGCCGTCATACGACTTTCACCCTCTGACGTCACGTTTCAGGAGTGAGTAATATAACGCCCTGTCTCTCTTGGGGGTTATTTAAAATGAATTCTAAATAAATAAAAATACGAAATTAACAATAAACTAATTTATTAACAAAGTGGTAGAGCAAATGAGAATAACACTACAGGGTATGGGCGAATAAATTTGTGCTAACGAATAAAGAAGTACAAACAAATAATCAAACAAATTCACAGGTGTACGGAGAGACAGACATAACTGTACGCAAATAAATTATATACATATTTAAAGGTAACAAAATACTCAAAGCAATATACCTAATGGATATTGGCCAATTCCGTAATTATTCAAAGGAAAAACAGCTATAAAATTGTTCATTCGCGTTTACTAAGAGAAAATTTAAAACAAACCGTTTTCGAATGAATAATAAAATATTTATCACATGATGAATCCAAAGATAGTGCAATAAAACTTAACTAAAAAAACAAATATGGTGTATGTACACCAGTTTTTAATTACATATTTTCTTTATGAATAAACAAATGTCTATATCAAGTGATTAAAATTGCATCACACGAGAACAGTGTGTCTATTTATGCGAAAACGAAACAGACGCAAAAGATAGTTTTCGCAATGTCGCTTAAAAAGTTAAGTGCAACCAAAAACACTGCACTAAAGAGTTAATTGTTGGATCGTTGGATGGAAGATAAATGGTTTATTCTACTTACAGAACTCCCGATGAACAGAAAACACTTTCACTGGATTGCAGCACACCTCTATAATTGGGCACCAAAGTATACGTAGGGTTACAACCCTATTAAACAGGTACAATTTTACAAACACAAGAATATTTTATATTCTCTTTCTAGTAAAAGCAAACATAACCACTAATTCTTGTGAACAAGAACTGGTTAATTGTACGAGACAAAAGACAATAAACGTAGTATAATAAAAGTTGAGAAAGACTAAACATTTTAATACTGGAACTATTACTTTAGTTCCTCAAATTTAAGTTAAAATGTGATGACTGTGGGCACGCTTAAAGCGGCCGTGGAAGTATCATGGCTGCCACTTGGCTCGGTATTTATCTCTTCCCCCACTAGTAGTCAAAATACCTCACTCCTTAAACCCGCGAATTTAAACTATGGTTTCTCATTGGAGGAAAGGCATTATTTTCAAATATTTACCAGTAAAGCCGGGAACTAGGCGACGGTTACGTTACCTTCTAGAACCTTACAGTAGCGGCGATAATTTATTTTTTAAGAGGTAACAAAATAGGTAATTTATGTACGGAAAATACGAAATAATGTAATTTAAGGGCTTTTATGCCTGGAAATAAAAATGACCGTTACAGTAAAATCCGGCAGATGTTAATCGCTTATATTTCTGGAGGAATTTTTTTTTTTAATTTTTTGTTGTGTATGGGGTTTCTAATGATGTTAGTTTACGATTTTGAGTATTTTAATTCAATTTTATTTTTTGGGCAAGTTCCCTATCGACGCTTTTTTAATTTTTTCTCTAACATAAAAAACAAGACTTTTGACCGAATATGCGCTTCGGGGTATTGCAGTTCGCGGAGAAGTTTTGCATTTTCTGCCGCGTAATATTAATCTACAAAGCTGAATTTTTGTCTACAAGCAGTTTATGCACTATTTCGATTAAAAATCACATTCTACCTCCGCTTAAAGGTGGCTAAATCTTTGAAGACAACAAATACAAAAGGGTGAACAAAAATTTAATTTTACAGTTAATTTTATTAATAAACAAACTGAGTAAATTAAACAAAATTTTCTCAATTTAATATTTATTGTTATAATCGCAGATAAAGTATAGTATTCAACTTGCGGTAATGGCAATAACTCACTTGATGAAAACTTTCATCTGCGTGAGTTATTACCTATATTACCGCTCGTTGAATAATATACTATAATTTTGACTTAATTCGTCATCACATAAATATTTTCATTTCAAAAATAAGTCCAATACTTTTCAATTCTTAAAATTTTCGATTTTGGGCCGGTTTTCAAAGAGATACGAGCAAGTGTCGGGCCATATAGAAACTTAACATGATAACCTTTTATTACAAGAATCACCCATAAAGAAAGAATTGTCATTACATATGACATTATTTCTGCATATTTTTTACCTTTAGAAACTATACTATTTAGGAAGAACGGACGCTGTATTTTTATTTCTATTTCTCTTAATTTCTCGATAAAGAAACATCATATTTAACGAATATTCACCATTGTTGCTGTTTGATTATTGTAACTGTCTTGAAAAGTAAATTGAATTATATATTGTATAGTTCATTTTAATGAAGTTATTTGCATAAAATAAAAAAGGAAATTTCGTCCAATATCGTTACACAATGCCTTTAGAATGAATTATTGTTTTTATTTTTAAAAAGTGTTATTGATGCAATCTATGGAACTGTAATTTACATATATTACCTTTGTTTATTTAGATTTATTTGCAAAATTCACGTTTTTGTGGTGATATTGTCCGTTGCTGTAATAAATTGTATTGTAAGGAATACGAAATAAACCAATGAACCGTGAAGTATTCGCAACAGTTACCGAGGAAAATTTAACAAAACAAAATTATAATGACTCAAGGAACAGCTTATTTTCAACTGATTGCTGAATTTCACGGTTGTATTCTTCATTTATAAAACTGACAAAGATCGTGGCACGGCGATAAATTGGAAAAAAGCCAACAATAGCTACCTGCGCTAATGATATCGTCTTCAAATAATTGCCTCGTTTTTCTACAAAACCTTTCTAAATCTTGCGTTTCATTCAATTTATTTTTAATTTAAAAATACATGAAACGTGCTTGTGTTATGACATGTTCACGAAATTTAATTTAGGCTTTGTGGCGTTTTCAGCTACTCCATCTTAAGTAATTATGTTTTTAGACTACATCGGGGAGAACCGGGTTGAGTCTCACCCATTGTACATTTTGTTTATTTTTTTATAAATTTAATACATATTGATACACTTACAAAATAATATAAAAACCATATTTCAAACACGTTTTCGTTACAACTGAAGGAAAAGGAAAAAAAAATTTTTGAGCTGTCACTGTATTTTTAGACTTCTTCTTCTTCGTCTTCTTCTTCTTATTCAAAAAGTCTCGCCAGATCCATGCAAAATTTTAGTTGGCCTCCGTTTGTATAGCATATCTGACGACATCACGCCATCTGTCTTTTTCCCATCAGCTCCTTGGTGATATCAGCCCAATGTCTTGGGCCTCATGTCATCTGATTTCTCCAGAACTATCAGCCGTTTCATATTGTCCTCTCTCTGGTTGACGTGGTGAAAAATTGAGAAGATTTGGGAAAATATGATACTGGAGAGTCGTTATTGGGAATGTATTCTTGTATAATCGAGCTATTAGTGTGATGTGCTGTCCAGCGAATTCGTGGCAGCCGTTTCCAGACCTTGAAAGTATCAGTACGCCGTCTGTCTGAGGGCTGTTGGCAAGTTTGATCTTTCTACGTTTCACTATTTCTGTCGCGCCAAATTTTGCTTAACTGGCAAGTTGTCGACATTGTTTCTGTATTCTTCACCAAATCTCATATTCGCAGTTGTTCATGAGGGTTCCAACGTGTACCATCTCGTTTACTGCCTCATATAGTCATGTATCTTTAACGTATCTGGCTTGTTATCAATATCCCCAGTTAATAACATCACGTTGTATTAAATGGTTATAGTCCTGTATGCTTGCTAAAATACGCTATATAGCCTAGTAAACGAACACCTTTCGACTGGAAAAAATTACGAGAAAGCGGTTTTTTTGTGGAGACTTTTATTGAGGTGCCCTTAGTACATCCTGATAAGTTCTAGCAATTTATCCATGGGTTTTTTTTGGGAGGGGGTTAAAGGGGAAATGTTCAGTTTTTTGCTATTATCTCGAGAAGTATCACTTTTTCTACAAAAATAGTTATGAGCAAAAATATTTATTATAAAATTCTACACAAAAAAGATCAGTATATTTTTTCGTAGGATCAATCGTTTTTGAGTAAAAGTTACGGAAACATACAACGTCTGTATTTTTTTAACAGTAATAAACAGTAGGCCTAATCCACATCTGGCACTCAAAACAACCCCATTGCATAAATCATTTGTTCTCTTCTAGCAGATCTAATTCCGTGTCAACTTTATCGTCCTCTTCATAAAGAGCTTCGTCAATTGGCCGATCAGTTGATGGTATCGTATCTTCAACTATATCTTCATCTATCGTTATTACTATCTATTTCTTCAAACATACCTACTATTTCTTTTGTAACCATATATTTCTTTTGTTCCGTTAAGAGACAAATAATTTTTTTTTAAAAACTTGTCTAGTTTGTTTCTCTTTATTTTAAGAACAAATACAGTTTTTACATATCTTTTATTGATTTTTTTATTATCGTGCAATATTTAAATGACTGAATGAAATTTAGTTGCAAAAAATATATATTTTATAAATATGTAGTGATATTATAGTGGCAAGCAAACACGCTATATCTTTGAAACGATTGATCCTACGAAAAAAAGTGTAATGACCTTTTTTGTGTAGAATTTTATAAGAAATATTTTTGCTCATGACTATTTTTTGCACGCGATTACTCTGGAACCGTTTATTATATTGACATGAAATTTGGTACACTTATGTATTATAACGAGATCTGGAACTATATTATAATTTGATCAAAATCCGTTGAAGGATACGGGGGTAAATGGGGGTAAATGGGGGTAAATGAGGGTAAATGAGAGTAAATAGGTAAAGTAAGCATTTAGGAGTCCACAAAATTGGGATTTAAGGCATGCACGAGAATCTAAGGTCTCACATTTTTTTTTTGGCATCACTATCAACTCCCCCTCCCATTACCACCCGCTCACTATTATTAAAGGTGGTAAAAAAAATAACATTCGTCAAATCGGCAGTGACTCACTATTCCAGATTCCCATGCAAGTATTTAAAAAAAAAATAAAACGTTGATAGCTCAGAAGTTGTTTCTCAGAGTGATTTTTGTCCGTTTTGCCACACTGTGTAGCGAGCATAGTACTAAACTGCCACTGTGAAAAGTAATACAAAGCTATTTTACAAGAAGTAATGCTCCGTCGTCCTTTTAATGAGTACAGAAAAAAACATTTGACATTGTCTGGCATAATGGCCTGATCTGTAAGCTAAAGACCGTGTGCAAATTGTCAAATTATATTAATCATTAATCAAAAATTATATAGGCTCCCGCTACATTACACAGTACACTCGGTTTGATTTAATTCAATTTCTTTTGGCGACGACATTCCACTGGAAATTTTATTGCTGATTCTTACGTATTATGACTACCTGTTAAAAAAAATATTTGCGCCCAAAAATACCAGGTGCGTCAAAAGTTATATGCACATTTTGACGAGCTTTCACGGATTTTCCACTTAACTCCTTGATATATCTTGTATTAGTAATCGGATGGGAATTTTAAAAATACTGGCTTATTTGAAATAAAATTCTTAACAAATATAGACCTGTCTGAATGTAGAGGTCAATCCGCCATCTTTGAAAAAAATACCAAAAATGGCCGAAAAAATCAAAATTGAATATGTTTCTGATAAAAAACAAAAGTTGGCAAAAGTAAAACTCATCTATGGTCAAATATAATGCACCAAACTAGGACGGCCAAAGATGGCGGACGAAACAAAAATTTTTAATTCTTCGTCAAGTATCAAGGAGGCATTATGCGTCACTTTCTTATTCGAATGTAGGTTTTTTTTAGGTACTTTAAGGGGATAAAGTTCATTTTTTTTTCTTTGACCCTCCTTTTTTCATCCAATTTTCATCGAAACATAATGAAATATACTACTATAGAAAGTCCCGCATAACTTCAAAAATTTAATAGAGAATGAAACTTCAATAATTTGAAAATGAAATTTATGGTATATTTCATTTTGTTTCGATGAAAATTGGATGAAAAAAAGGAGGGTCAAAGAATATGTATTTTTGAAAATTGTAAAAAATGCACTTTTTGAAAATAAAAAAAAAATTGAACTTTATACCTTTAAAGTACCTAAAAGAACCTAGAATCGAAAAAAAAGTTACGCGCAATGCCTTCTTAATAATTGACGAAGAATTAAAACATTTTATTTCGTCCGTTACCTTTGACCGTTCTATTTGACTTACACCCGGTTTTACAATCGCTGGTTAACTGCCAGTCAGAGTTAACTTTCAGGTTATTATAGAAATTGGGTTTTACAATAGCTGGTCATTTTCAAGGTCGTAGTTATCTTTACTAGCAGATGAGGTGTGAGTAAATTAGAAGTTGGCAGTTTACTAGCAATTTATAACCTATAAGATACCTGGTACAAAATAAAGTAGTGATGAGGAGCCAAGAAGGCCCAAGGTAATTCGGTATAGACCTAACTTTTTTGGAGAATACATTTTTTATTCTCTATATATTATATATTATATATATTACCCATTTTTCTACTACCAACATTATAAATTTTATTCACAACCTCTCGTTTACAAACCATGACTTAACTTTATATTGAAAAACGCAAGTGTCAGTAAAGTTGTAGTTAACCTGCAAGTAAGAGTCAATTAACATGAAAGTTAACTTGCGATTGTAAAACCGGCTGATAGACATACAAACATATGCGTCAAACTTATAACACCTTTTGGGTCGGGGGTTAAAAAGCAATTTATTCTTCAACACTGACATTTTCCGCTGTTTTCCTTATTACCTCCGGTCCTAACAATAGTCCAGTCTCCTCTTCAGGAATGTGTGGGAGGTAGTTAGAAGGTAAACATACTAACACCCGGTTTTACAATCGCTGGTTAACTGCCAGTCAGAGTTAACTTTCAGGTTATTATAGAAATTGGGTTTTACAATAGCTGGTCATTTTCAAGGTCGTAGTTATCTAGTATTTAACTTTACTAGCAGATGAGGTGTGAGTAAACTAGAAGTTGGCAGTTTACTAGCAATTTATAACATATAAAATAACTGGTACAAAATAATGTTTTGATATTTCATTTAAAAATGGATACATACGAAGTAAATGCATATAGTAGTGATGAGGAGCCAAGAAGACCCAAGGTAATCCGGTATAGACCTAACTTTTTTGAAGAATACATTTTTTAATCTCTATAATATTTATACATTTTTCTGTTAAATTTACGAGAATATCCTTCTCATCGGCAGAAGAATTTGTGTACCTTCTATTATCCAGTATGTAATACTTAAAATAAAACACATTTTTATTGTTAAAATAAACGTTTCTATATTTTGTAGTAGAATATAGAATAAATTGTTTAAATATGTTATTTATAAAAAAAAATGTAAACATTAAATACTACATACTTAATAATAAACCACTAACTCATAAATTGTTTCTGATATTTATATTTCACAATAAGTGACGTGTGAATTTGACAAAAATTCATACTTTTTATGTATATTACCCATTTTTCTACTACTAACATTATAAATTTTATTCACAACCTCTCGTTTACAAATCATGACTTAACTTTATATTGAAAAACGCAAGTGTCGGTAAAGTTGTAGTTAACCTGCAAGTAAGAGTCAACTAACACGAAAGTTAACTTGCGATTGTAAAACCGGCTGTAACAGCGTCCTGGTTTGGTGCATTATATTTGACCATAGATAAGTTTTATTTTTGCCAACTTTGGTGAAATTGCCCCTTATCAAAAAGATATTCAATTTTGATTTTGTCGGCCATTTTTGATGTTTTCTATTTTTCTCTAAGATGACGGATTGCCCTATACATATCGGACATCTATATTGTTTAAGAATTTTGTTTCAAATAAGTCAGTATTTTAAAAATTCCCATTTGATTACTAGCGCAAGACATATTAAGCAGATAAGTATATAACTTATGACGCACCAGGAATTTTTGGGCGCAAATATTTTTGTCGTAATCAAGTCATTATACATAAGAATCAACAATAAAATTTCCAGTAGAATACTGTCACCGAAAATAATCAATTCATCTGTACTATACAGTCCGTGTGTGCAAGTTATGCTCATCCCCAAAAACGACACCGGCAGGTGTCCTGCAAAGGACAATACTTTTGCCGAGAACAGACCCTTGGGGAACTCCTGAAGTTGAATAACCACTAAACACTACATACTGCTTTCAGTGGAATATATTTGGTACACATAGCGTTATATCTGAGGAAGGAAGTCCAAATAATGTAAACTTTTTTAGAAATATGTTATGGCCAAGTCTGTAGTATGCTTTGGAGATATATGTGTAAACGACGTCAATTTGAGCCTATATGTCAATAGAATTGCTTAAATTGGTCGTGGTGAATCAATCTTTCATAAAGCCATGTTAATACAGTGTGAGTAGTTGACGTGATGGTCTATATTGTTATGCAGGATGAATTCAAGAGTTTTGATAAAGTTACCCAATATTGAAATTCAACGAAAGTTCATTATATCATATTTGTATCCTTCTTATAAACCGTATACACTTTAATATTTCCAAATTTTATTGTAATTTCAACAAATTTTTCTCAACTCAAAATCCCCAAGTCCACACCTCAGTGAAAATCTGAGGCATATGGGAGGCCACGAGTTTGTATATGAAAGACAAGAATAGAGCATTCGTCAGTTTTTTCGCCAATGGTCAAGTTTTTGCAGAGTAAAATACAGGTTAATATATTTTAAAACTTGACAGACTTTTGATTGTCTTATTGATTCTTTTCCCTTGGCTATGATGTTTAACGTAATATTTGCATTTGGTATATTCCATGATTGCGATAAAATAAAACTATTCCTCTATCAACATCAGCAAAAATATTGTTTTATTAGTGTATTTCCCTTTGTTATGATGCTTAACATAACAATTGCATTCGGCATTTTCTATAAGTACGAGGTACTTAAAATAAAACTATTTCTCTATCTGCTAAAAAATTGTTTTATTAGTTCCTTTCCTTGGCCATGATGTTTAATGCAACATCTGCATCGGGTATTTCTTACGACTGCCTAGGCACTTAAAATAAAACTATTCCATTATCTGCTAAAAAATAGTTTGAATTGCCAGTAAAAACGGAATTCGAGTAAAAAAGCCACAAAAAGAGTTTGCATGAATTATTTACACAGTGGCGGAGGGAATCTACACATTTAAAACAATAGACGGTTTAATTCTCCTCATTACCCACTTGACTGATTTTGATGATTTTATTTTTAATTAAGGCTCTACCGACAGATTTGTCATCATTTATTTGTATTTTTACTAAATTAGTATTTTTATGTTTAAATACAAAACAAAAATTTGAGGAAAATCATTCATTTCCCTATAACTTTTTTCCCTGTCGTGCAATTTTGAAAAATCAAAATGGACTTTGTTCGCTGTTGCGTCTAGCATTTTACTGATTTTTTTTTTTTTTTTCAAATAAACAAACTTGTGGGAGGGGAAAACCTTTTGCATTTTTTTTACAGGTGAGTCAGAATTTTTATCTTTATTTAAAAAAAAATATCGCAATCCAAGCAATAGGAAGGGAGGAAGGGGGCATAATGCGTTTGCGGAAATAGAGGGTTAAGGGAAACGGTTAGGGACTTCGGACTTTGATATTCGGCAATATAAATGTTTTCCATCTTAATATTTTTTCAATCTACCCTTTATCAAATATTAAACTTATTATAAAGAATTGTTTAACACCGTTACAAGTTTTCTCGGCCCATTTCTCTAGTTTTAGGTGTCTATTGGATATATAAAACAATTATTTTTCCGTTTAACTCGCTCTAACTCAAAAACAGCACAATGGATTACTCTCGAATTTTTATCGTGTTATCAGTATATAATTTTTAACAAAATCTCTTAATATGTAGGTCAAGTAACATGCGGGAAATTTTCGAAATATATACCCAGTGTATCAAGAAGAAACGAAGATAAAGGATGGAAGTAACTTTTTTATTTGACACATTTCTTCTAGTGTTAGCAGTTTTCGAGAAAATTGCAAATGAGTGATTGTTGGAATTGCTATTAGATTTTCTTGTTCTTTATGATCTCTTTATTATGAAATAAGTTTTGCATATATTCTCCAATCTCTAAAAGTGTCACTCCTTCACGGTTGGTAAATTAAAAACTTAAAAAAAATAGAATTGGCTCTTCGCCAATTTGTTTACCTTTTTATATAACTGTTGCACATTCTTTAGAATACCCTTCGCAGTTTCTTATAAATGTTCATTTTTGGACATTTAAATCTTATATTGACGACTTAGTTGATAAAACACTTGTCAGTATCAAACCTGCGATCCCTGGCTTTCAAGCTAAAATTCCACCTACTACACCACCATACCCAATTTCCGAAAGCGATAGTATTGCTAATATAATGTCACTATTTGAAAATCATGTCCAACGTTTTAATATTATATTATTATCTATCTATATATATAAAATAATACCCTGACTAACTCACTGATCTCTCAACGCACAACTCAAACCGCAGGGTCTAGAAACTTCAAATTTTGCATTGAGGTTCCTCGAATGGCGTAGGCAACCACTAAGAAGGGACTTTTCGAAATTCGACCCCCAAGAGGGTAAAAAATTGAGTTGAAATTTCAAGCGAACGAAGTCGCGAGCATCAGCTAGTGAAATATATATTAGATAAATACATAAAAAAATGATAGGAAATGGCGTTTTACAAAATTTCTATTCAATTACAAAACTAGAATAATCAGAAAACAATTATGATTAACTTTTTATTTACCCAACGATTTTGTTAACAAAAAACAAATTGTTTGTTTTAGGCATTTTTAATGTTAAGTTGTTAAAGTACTCGTCCGATTCTAAGATTTGTGCAATGTGCCGTTTCGGCAGTTTTTTTGCGTAGGATTTTCTCCATTAGCCAATTACATAATGTTTATTTGTTGCCTAATTAATTCCCTAAATTAACCTAACATGACAGTAGAAAAGAGACAAAGGATATATCACAAGGAGACTCTCTTCTCGTCCAGGGGTCTGTCAAGACATTTTTTTTTATTATAACATTACACAGGTAGACCACAATTTCGGCAGTTTAATATTTGATAAAGGGTAGATTGATAAAATATAAAGATGGAAAAAAATATATATTGTCGAATATCAAGGTCCAAAGTCCCTATCCCTTTCACTTAATCCTTTATTCCCACAAAAACATTATGCCCCCTCCCTCTCTCCCTCCCTTCCTATTGCTTGGATTGCGATATTTTTTTTTAAATAAAGATAAAAATGAGGATATTTTTTATCTTTAATACCTGGTACCTGTAATAAAAATTTCTCCTCTCAATCCTTTCCTTCGTACTCCAAAACGCATTTGAAAAAAAAAATGCAAAAAGTTTTTCCCCTCCTACAAATTTATTTATTTGAAAAAAATAAAAAAAAACCAATCAGTCAAGTACTAGAGGTAACAGCGTAGAAATTCCATTTTGGTTTTTCAAAATCGCACGAAATATTTTAAATAATTTTTTACGACAAATGCATTTTTCTTATATAAATTTTGTTCAAAAATATATATTGTTAGTATGCACCAAAAATACACAAAAAAGAACAGAAATTTAAAAATATATATTTTCTCTACATCAATTGGATGAAGCGATGCATTTATTTATAAACAATAAGAAATAATTTAAAAAATTTGTCCATTAACATCACGTGACAAAAACCACGTGACAAAAGACGTGTTGCTGATGCACTTAAATAATATACGATTCAGTTTTCGAATTTATCATAATTTTTTAGAATTTGTTCTAAATATTGTGATTTGTTTGAAGCGTGTTTTATTAACCTTTCATTGAAATCTATGCATTATTATTTAAGTTATCGTCAATTATTTTAAAGTGTAAGTTTTAATTGTATTCATTTATTGCAGTTTAACAAATTGACGCAAAAGATTTAGACATACCTAGTTTTATTCACAATTTTATAGCAAACAATCATATTTTTTATATATTACGATTAGAGCTATAATGAATATTTAAAAAAACTGCGAAAAAAATACCTTTCGGAACTTGCATTTCTTCCAAAACGTTTCACTACGCTTCTTGTAATTTACTTCCACATCCAGTGGAAGTACTGTAATGACAAAAACATTTTTTTTAAATTTTTGTTATTCTAATAGGCTTATAGAATATCATGAAACGTCGAGATTTTAAGTTTGACCAAAAAAAAATTCTGTTAAATAGGTAAATCAAGCAGGTAATAGTCCATAAAATTGTATATACAAGAGTACATACAAGAGAAGCTAATGTCTCAAAGAAAATTTTGGCATTAGCCACCCCCATTACTACCTTTATCCCATTATAAAAGAGGGTGAAAAAAAATGTGATTTAGTGTGTGTGCAAGAATCAATATTTTTTGTATTCCATCCTCACTACCAACCCCCTATCACCACCCCCACTACCGATGTGGGATATCGTTTTGTGGGTTTTCGGTAGACGATTTCAAATATTATATTATTAAAGTTCCATAACTTGGGTAGCAAATCTGGATGTGGAAGTAGTGATTCCTTGGGCAGCGGTTTTTTACAATAAGTTTTAGAAAAATTTCTACTGCAAGATAATTTCCTACAAATTTTAGTTTGACTCCACTACTGAGAGAGCATCCACGTGTTAAATCATATCAAAATCTTAAAGCTACTTTAAAGAAAAAAGTTATTTTACACTTTTTTACTGGTTTGGAGGGAAGTTACCTCTCTCACACTTCAGCTAGAACTGATTTTATAATTTGATCTGGAGGTGAGACAATCCTGAAAACGTATATATTTGAACAAAATCTATCCCATTCTTTGGGTTCTAAATACGACCACAGACGACAGACATACATTTTTAAAAAACTACTATTTTCGATACAAGGAACTTGAAAACGTGTAAAATCACTATACTTTATATTATATACTCCGTATATGGGAGAGTAAAAAAACACGTATTAACTAAATATATATTGCTAAACGCAGCTGGTTGCGATAATGAAAGATAAATAATTAATTTACATATGCGTGTACAAATTTTTTCGAAGCTACCGATAGATATAAAGTCGTAAAATTTATGAGTTGATCTGAATTCAAGAATCGTAAAAAATGTTTTAAAATTTAATTGCATTTAAATTTAAAATGCACGTACCATTAATGACTTTGTATTTTAATTGACAACGGTATTAATAGCATTTCCTTGATAATAGTAGTTTTATAACGTTGTAAAATTAAGTTAAATCTAATTAAAATTTTGCAGCTTTGCATTTTTCAGTAACTGCCTGTATTTAATAGAATTAATAAAACTGAAATATTTGCCGATATACGGCAATAATTATTAATTAAAATCTTGTTTCAAAGGAACAAGAAATACATCCTTAATTAAAATAGTGATTGGTATCTTAATATTGACATAAAATGATATATTAAACAAAAAAATGACAACTTATGTACCATTATTGGCTAGTTATAGTATAAATTGAAATATTTTATACCTACTACTAATATTGTATGAAACAAATATAATATGCAAGTTTTAGATAATGGGGCTCTAGCTGTGTTTAATTTTGCGTTAAAATGGCTTAATTAAAAATGTTTATTGAAGCATAACGGTTTTTTGAATAAAGCTAAACTTATACCGATTATTTTTATTTGATGCAAATGTAATTACACTGCTACATTCTTCCTCTCTGCTAATTGACGGTATCCTTTGAGATTATTTATGCGGATTATAAGTTTGCAAAGTATAGTTGAAGCAAGATATGTTGTGGATGGTCCAAAGCTAATAAATGCACCCGACAAAGGCTGCCACTACTCTTCTCGCTCCCTCGTTTTACTAGATGTATTTCTCCAAGTATACTGTGTTGTGTAAGTTTCAATTGGGAACTAAAATCACCACGTCACATATTGTGATGCTGTGATCAGATGACAAAGATCAATTAATTATTAGATTGCTGCCAAGAGATGATATAGCCATTGCCTTCTAGAGGTGAAAAATAGAACTGACAAGAAAGAACGTCTTCACTTCCCACGTACCCTCGCACGTACCCAAGCGAAATATTGTAATCATAAAAAAACCGCTGCCCAAGGAATCACTACTTCCACTCTAGATTTTCTATCCTAGTCTCACAACGAAAAAAATGTTGATACTATTATTTGCACTCAAGTATGTGGAAATAATTGTTTATAGAAATTTAATAATATAATATTTGAAATCGTCTACACCAGAAAACCCATAAAACAATATGCCACATCAATAGTGGAGGTGGGGGTGGTGGTAGTGGTAGTGGGGGTGGATGAAGTAAAAAAATTGTTGACGCCTTTGGTTCTTGTACACACACTAACTGGTCTGGCGATAACTGGTGCGATAATTACCACACCGTCAGCAGCTCTGTAAATCCTCCTGGATCTACCCCCTCTCCACCTCTACTTGGAGAAAGAGGCCAGGTGGGCAACATACAGACTTCAACAAGCGGCAAATAATATGCTGCAGGCTAACATCATGGAACGCAACAGGGTGTCAGATGACATGGACGGTTATGGCGTCCTGGGAATGTTTTCAGATGTGATGCCTACCGTGACCAACTATGAACTGCCCTTTACCGTCCTTTTTCTTTGAAGAGACGAATGGGATTGGAAGAGCAGACATTTGTTGGTTTACAGACGGCTCCAAAACTCCTGAAGGAGTTGGAGCTGGAGCATACAGTTGCAAAGTAAGAATCACTTCGAGCCTGAGTAATTATGCGACTGTCTTTCAGGCAGAAGTTCATACCATTGAACTGTGTACAAGGAGGCTTGAACAGATGCATCCTAGACACAGATCGATAAAAATCTTTTCAGACAGCCAAGCAGCTCTCAAAGCTCTTGGCTCACATTGCTGCAATTCTAAATTGGTCTGGAACTGCCAAAAGGCTCTAGTCCAATTGAGCAGATACAACAAATTAACTCTGGTCTGTATACCGGGCCACTCTGGCATGGAGGGCAACGAAATAGCCGAACTCCTTAACCAGGGACGGTGCGGTATCAAAATTTATTGGACCGGAACCAGTGCTTGGCATATCGGCAAGCACTGCGAAAACAACCATCTTGGCCTGGACTGAGCGGAAAATCATCCAATACTGGCAAGAACTACCAGGATTAGTTCATTCAAAGGAGTTTATTACATACCCTCTGAAATCAAGAACTAGAAAACTATTAGAGCTAAATAGGTTTAACCTAAGAACTCTAGTTGGCTTATACACTGGGCACTGCAGACTTAATCATCACCTACACAGACTCGGAATAGCGGACAACGCTGAATATCGACTGTGTTTGGGGGAAGATGAAACGGCAGCACACGTTTTATTTATCTGTCCTGCTGCAGAAAGAACCAGGTTCTCACTTTTTGGCAATGGGCTACTGCTGCCAGAGGACCTGGACAGCCTCTCACCCTACAAGGTAGTTGGCTTCATCAAAAAGCTGAACCTACTGGATGAAATATAATTAAGAGTGAGCCACAATAGACCAGATGGTCGCGGTGGACGGTCTGTTACTAGCCCACTCACATATCAACCTATCTTAACCTAACCTAACACACACTAAATCACAATTTAATTTTTTTCACCCATTTTAATAATGGATGGGGGTGCGGGTTGTTATGGTGGTTTGAGACTTTAGCTTCTCTTATATATAGTAAATTCCAATATTATGAACTCTTATTTGCTTGATTTACCTGATTACCTCCATTTACCCCAGTTTACCCCCAACCCTTCAACGAAATAAGATCAAAATATAATCTAGTTCCAGACCTCATTAAAATACATACATGTTTCAAGTCAATATCTTAAACAGTTCCAGAGTAATCGTGCGCACAAAAAAATTTTTTTGATCAACTTTAAAATCTAGACATTTCATGACATTCTAAGTCTATTTGACCTAAGGTCCTTCAACTCCCACAGTATACACAGTCACAGCGTTTTTCGATCTGTCATATGCCTGTCTTTTGGCGTTACATTTAAAAAAACTATTCTGGCACATGTATCTCATTTACCGTTCATTGAACGACACCAAATGAGTACGAGAGAATAGAGACGTCCAGCATAATTGCCCACAATTTTTGTTCTTTGCGGAGAACTGGAACTTCCATATGAGCCTAACCAGTACTTTGTATCTATTAAGAAGAGTCTTTTTTACTAGAGTTGTGTCCTGAAGGCTCCTTTGGGATGCACCCAGAGATTTGTAGGAGTCTCCCCCCACTAAGATGCTTTATAATACTGCCATTCATCAGTTCGTTATCTTCGCTTATACCATCCGATCTTCCCCGATCATGTGAAAGATGTTGCACTTGCTCAACCCAAAGTCATCCCGATCGCTGATGTCCATATTGACACGAAGTCTTGGAATACTTGTAAACTTGTAAACCCTAGAAATAGGTGAATGATTTCACACTCTCTTCTATTAGATGGTCCGCATTTATCTCTTTCCTTTCTAAACTCAATAGAAAGGAGTAAGAGAAAAATAATAGCGGACTTAAAGAGTCTTCTCTTCGTCCACTCTGTAGGTATCAGATTTTTTTCCGGATCGTATTGAAAATATTGTCTTCAGAGTTAGAACAGGTTTTCAAAGCATCTACTTATATTATGGTGAATTATGTAGCCTTTTCTCAACCAGATTAGTAGGACTTGGGAGGTAATAACAAATGCCTTAGCATAGTCCAACCAAGCAACAGAAAAATTACATTTTTAGTAACTGGACAAAGGCACGGGTCTGCACGCAAGTTCCGTTGGCAACATCTTCCCTCTTTGTTCATACATATTATGCTAGACAGGGCCTATTGAGCTTAATATACACTTATCGATTCCAATAATGAAAATATTTTACAGCCCGTTGGGACAATTGATAGGACGATAGTTCTTTGGTTCAAATAAGTTACCATCTTTTGGGAACAGAACAGTCCTTCTTTCGACGAGCTATTGTGGAGTTGTCTCGGTGCCATTCAGAAGTTGGTAAACGCTCTAGCCCGAGCCCCCCGAAATTGTCAATATAGGTACTAATTCTAATTTAAAAATTGCTTAAAATGTCGTTCTCAACATGTTCACCACAAATTTACAGTGTATGGTGTAGGTACCTCTTATCTATAATTAGATTATTTTTATTAAGTCTTAGAATTTATTTCGACTACGCCACTCGCTCTAGCAATATGTTCGTGGGTGAAGGAATTATGTTGTAATCCGTCGATGCTCGGTGCGGAGAGCGTTTACACTTCATGACATGTCCAATCTCGTCGACGGTTACCAGGTCGAAAATTTTCATCTTGCGTTGTATTCGTCACAATATCTATCAAAAGAGTTTAGAATTAGAGTGTCCTATGATGTAGCAGCATTTTAGAATATGTCCTCACAGAATCTCTCCTCTTCTTTCGCGCTTATTGGATTTAATAGTCTATTTTCTTTTCCGCTGAAGAGTTTGGATGAGTCTGTGCGGAGTGTGTAATTTTCGTCAATTCATCGCTTAGGTCGTATGATTTTTTGCCTAGCGAAGCAGAGTAATCGTATTCTGTCTGTCGATTTTCTCTTCAGCCTTCTGAGGTGGTCAAGATTCAACGTATGATGTGGTGCGCGTAGCGCTATCATCACCCATTTTATTTTTGTCTACACCTGTTTCTCTTCCTGAGATGTGATTGGAAGAGTCGGTGAAATAGCCTCCTGCGCAGCTTATTGCTTTGTCTTGCTGACTGTCGAAGAAGGTAGGAAATCGATTCGTGGTTAGAGTTCAGACGAATTGAAAAATATATTGCCAAAACAATACTTTTATATGTATCTCACATAAATATATGCCGCCACTTGTTTTTTGTGTGAAATTTAGCTTGCTACAACTTTACTCGGACAATCATTTTAGCACCTCTTGATATTTTGGCAGTTTCTTTAATAAATAAATATTATTTTATTTACCTCTAAAATGTCAGGTGTATACTTTGGAACTCGCTGAGATTCCTGACCTTGAATATATGAAGCGGTTTAAACAGAGACGAACCCAGCTATTTTTTTTGGGGGGGGAAAGCTACAACTAATTTGCCAACTGCCCATTTTTTTTACAACTTATATTTCCTTATGTTTTTTTTTATTTCAGACTTAATCTATAAGTAGCCTAGCGATACAAATATGCAAAATAAGTTTAACTAAACTACATGATGTAGGCGCTAGACCTAAGTTGACCCCGCGCTCTCCTTCGTCTAGAAGCTACTGGATGAGGTAACCATTATAGTTTAATGACCGTGGAGAAAAACAAGATACAATACGATTACGCGCAAGTCGGGGGCAAGCTCGTGAACGTCCGCGCTAATACGGCTACCGGCCACTTCCCACTTCACATTGTGATAAGCAAAACCGCTGCCCAAGGAATCACTAATTCCACATCCAGATTTTTTATCCAAGCCACTCACAACGAAAAAATTTTGTATGTGGAAATAATTGTTCATGAAACTTTAATAATATAATATTTGAAATCCTCTACCCCAAAAACCCATAAAACGATACCCCACATCGGTAGCGGGGTGGGGGTGGTAGTGGGGGTGGATGAAGTAAAAAATATATTTTGAGGTTTCTGGTTCTTGTACACACACTAAATCACATTTTTTTTCATCCCCTTTAATAATGGGGTGGGGGTGGCCTACATATGTGTACCAAATTTCAAGTCAATATCTCAAACGGTTCCAGAGTAAACGTGCACACAAAAAAGTTACAGACAGACCGACGTTTCGTGACATTCTAAGCCTATTTGAACAATAAAAATTTTTAAAAATGTTTTTGTCGTTACTATACTTCCACTGGATGTGGAAGTAATAGGTAGCATTAAGGGGTCTACACACGATCCAGCGGCAGGGAGCCAGCCTTGTCGGCATGCTTTGAACTCATTCGTAAAAGTGAACTGGTCCGCTGGAATTCCAGTTATCTTCAAAGCGTACCAACAATGTCGGGTCCCAGCAGCTGGATCGTCTGTAGACCTCTTTAATAGTCCCAGATTCTGATTCAGTGTCCTCTAAGAATTTAATATTTTAACAATTTCTGACCGACAACAATTTGTTATTATTATTATCTCTCGTTGAGAGGTTGGTAACTGATATTAGTGATACTCAGTATAAACCAACAACCAACGACTTTATAGCTAGGACAAAGCATTGTATTGATAAAGGCAAGAAGGAGTAATATTCTAATATTTCTAATGTAAGACAGTCTTTGTGAATTGTATGCTCTGGCCGTGCCGTCTACTGGGTCGAACGTCGAATTTCCGCGAGTTGACGAGTTTATTTTGTTGGCCCGTCGCGTAGGCCCGTCGGCGTTGTGCGTTGTCCGTCGACTATTGGGTGGCTCTCACATCAGTCGCAAATGGTCATAGTGACAGTGTCATTTAATTCTTATCAACTCATTATTCGTTTTTTTGCAATTATACCCAATAAAGATTTTTTTACATTTTTGGTGATTTTCCCAACTCAATCAACATTGGAGGGGGAGCGTACCCCCCCATAACCCCCCATGGGTTCGTCTCTGGGTTTAAAAATTATTTGGATACGTCGTTCTTGAGATGGATTCGATTCTTTTGTGATAATAACTCCAATCTAGTTTCCACCAATACCAAAGCTCTGCAAAATAATGATTACCCTTAATAACAAAAAATAACATGTAATAACAAAAAATAACACACCACAGGCTGAAGATCTGAAGTGATTTTGTGGGAAAGGGGGCTGATATTTCGAGACAAGAGTCACACTCCCAATATCCGAGTACACTAGGATTAACTATTTCCGAAAGAGTTCCAGTACCGCGATCGGTACTCGACCCCAGGACTCCATGAGAGCCAGGTATGCTTGCCTTTCAACCACTTGGTCATACTATTAAGATTTTAATGTGTGGAGACGTTCAAAATTGAATTATAATTCGGTACCTCCAGATGATGCCAACTTGATTGTCGAAACTCGTGTCGAATGTTTTGGTATTCATTCGGCGTTAGTAGTATAGAATCTGCTCGCTCCTTCTGGCACCTTGTAGAGCAAAAAGTTGTAAGGTAGCATTAACATAATTACACATGTGAAATTAATATGAGTTCGTTTAGGATCATGTCTGAGATAATAAGCAGTAAACGAGTGTTTCTCAGGAGTGCTAATATAAATTATTACTACCATTGAAAGCAATGAAATTATAATTGAATTGCTCACTTCCTTTTAAGTCCTATGAAATTTTCATTACGCTTAATTATGCGACTACGTAATACAAATAGTTTAATTAATCATTTCGAAAAAAAGTATATTATTACTTAACGACGAAAGCTGCAATTTGATTGTCTATTTAAATTAGATCTTTTAGAAAGTATTAATTATATTGTGTGGAGTATAATATTCGACATTAAATTATAGATCTTTAACATGCATGCTTAATAAGTTACATACATATTATGAACATCAAAAATTCTATGTGTTATAACCGTAATTAAACAATTGTATAAAGTAATAAATAAAATATATATTTTTGTTGCTTTCTTGCACAATAATATACAAAGGTTTTCATAAATAATGGTAAGTACATACTTCAGATGTACATTTCAGAGTTCAAAATATGAATAATAATAATAATAATAATAAAGTTTATTGAAAATACAAGATTACAATGAGTGCTTAGTTTACAAACAAGTTTGAGATTCAACAAACATTAAGTCCACAGAAGGTTGAACCTTTTGCGTGGACTGAGTTTACCTTATTTTCACCAGAGTAAGCCTCTTTATTATTGCAACATTCTAAACTACATAATAACTTCACTATCTCGCTCGTGCATACAGATTTAAAACAAAGTTTAAAAAGCCATACATGTCGGGTATACATAACAAAGTATAACATATAGTTATTTCACTATATGTTCCTTCATGGAGATGAATTTGAGATAGCTAAATGATGTTAATAAAATTAATAAAATAAGTAAAATAAATGAGTAAAATAAGTAAATAAAAATAAAAAAAATAAAAATAAAAACATAATAAAAAATAATAAAAAAAAATAATAAAAAAAAGTAGGAGTAAATACATGATTTAATTGTTTTTTAGATCTATAAGTTGGTGTATATTGTTCCTTGCTTGGCCGTTTATCCATTGCTTGATTTTAGTTTTAAAAATGTTGTTAGAGTTCTGACTTGTCATATAATCTGGTAAGATATTATATATTTTTGGTCCTATGTATGAATAACACCTTTGGCCAATAGTTTTACTCATTTTTGGTACTAGTAGTGATTTTTCGTTTTGTCTGGTGCTGTATACGTGTTTTACTTTCCCTATGTTATTTCTATTCTTGTGCATTAGCAATAATATATTTTGACAATAAAGTTGTCTTGGGTCAAATACTTTGCTTTCTATATAAAGATCATCCGATGGGTAAGTACATCTCTTGCTATATATTATTTTTAGGATCCATTTTTGTGTAATTTCTAAATGTTTTAAATAGCGATTGGTTGCACCACCCCATCCAATAATTCCATATGTAATATGTGATTGGGCCAAGGCATAATACATGATTTTAAGGTGTTTTTCTTCAAAAATGTTTTTGAAATATTTAAATTTTGGTAATAGACTTCTCATCTTTTTAACTAAATTATTAATATGTGTATCCCATTTTAGATGGGAGTCAATAGTAATACCCAGGTACTTTATGGTTGTTGCAGATTTTATTGTAAATTCAAGATTGTCATGCTTTATGGTGATACAGTTAAATTTTGGCAGCCCACTGACATAACTTGAGAAGGGCAAGTAAAAAGTTTTATTGATATTTATAATGAACTAAATATGCCTTGAGAGAATATTGCTAGGTAATTAGATACAAGGGTATGTCGCCGAACGCGAAAAAATTCAGTAAAGAATTAATTTTAAACGCGTCGCTAAGAAATTTCAGAATTAACAAAAAGGAGGACATTATTGAGGACTAACAAATAGCAGTAAAAAATTCCAATATTTTTACAAACTAAAAAAGTTACAAATATTTTACCATAAAATCGACCGCGAAAAAATTCAGTAAATAATTAATTTTGAGCGTTTCGCTGAGAAATTAAAGAAACTAATCGACCAGAAAGAAGCACATCCTCGAGACCTACCGAATGGCCACAAAGAAATTTCAGAAATTTTACATTAAAAATGAGGGATAGAAATTAATTCCTATGAGGTCTTTTTGAACAACCTTAACAAATTAGTTTTCTAGAATATCAAAGGGTATAAAAGAGAAAATTTATTCACACAGTCAGTTCCGGATATTTCGTCAGTTCTTCAAGTTGAACAGCAACAAGTCAACTACAGCTCATCTACACTCAGACTTGCCTATACAACTAGGTACTGCCGCCTTCACCGGCGACCAAGTTCCACTACGGACGAAACACAAATCACCGCTAAATTATATGTGCCCACAGCAATTACAAGACCATTTTACCCTCAAACAGTGATTAGACATAGAAGATTTTCAGACAGCGCTACTGTGAATTAAATCAAAGTTTTCGTATTTTTAAATTTTAATTTTAATTATTTAGTTTTTAAAAATAAATTAGTATGGGAACTTCCATTAAAAATTATTTCTGTGCTTTAAGATCGGATAGTAATTTTTCGAATAAAAATAACTTATTATAATTAGTATTAGCCGGATTTCAAATAAGGCTGGACAGAAAATTTTTTACAAAAAATTTTTAAAGTAAAATAGAATCGAATTTTCTCGGACTAAATTTTTTTCAAAACAAAACTGACTCGCCGCAACGACGTTCATGATCGAGTGTTAGGCTTACTATCATCCCTAACTTTTGTTGCGAAATACTTTGTTTTATTTTTAAACTAAGTGAAATATAAGGGCACAAACGCCCGACTATTTATCATTCCGAAACTTAGGGCATAATCAGTTGTCCTGAACTCTCCTGCCAACATTGAAGCCACATCTTCCGTCAACATTACAAATCGCCCTTGAGAAGTACACCCAACCCAACCAAAAGCTGGCAGGACCTTTGGATTGCGCCCTTTTTCAAAATTCAAAGTTTTAATGGTTGTTGTAATGTTTAACTCAAACATAAAACAAACAATCTAGAGAGGTCTTTGCACAAAACTTTCCTCTTTTATTTATTAATTATTTTTTCTATTGGTTAACCACCCTGTACATTGTTTATACTAAAAAGCATATTGGGTATGTTTCGTTTCGCAGTTTTTACCTCACTGAAGGGGTAGTAAGGGGTGGTAGGGATTGAATGATTCAACCTTCGGTAATGTTGACATCATGATATATTCATATCGTTAAGGGTGGCGGTGCCATGCTTAAGAAAATTTTCGTAATTCGACAGTTTCTCCTATATCCCTGAACCGATTGAAAAAAAATATTTTATAGACTTTTAGAGAAAACTTGATAAAATGGTATGGTGCGGGAGCTAAGTGGCTTTTTCGGACACTCATCGTTACAAGCATTTTCTATGCGCTGATTAATTCTATCGAACTTAAATAACGACAAAATAGACTTCTGGCATATGTCAGCCCGTCGAGTTAGCCATGGTTCAAGATATAAAAATCAGTGAAATTATATCATCGTTACAAGGCCTATTTTTTTTTGTATGTACACATTTTATGTTTAGAATGAATAAAATAAGATCGCCAAAAAGTGTGGGCCATCAGGGGCGCAACCAGAAGGGTCAAAGAGGTAAAAAAACGGAGTTATATAACATCATCGTTACAAACTTTTTTAAGGTTGAGCATGTTTATTTAAATGTTTTGAACACAGAAAAAAATTCCCAGAAAGAAACTCCCGTCAGTAAGGCTAGCCAGAAAGAAAATGTATAGGATTTTTGAAGAAAACTGGATTTTTTTCGCATATTTCATCTCAGAACTCTAAACTCATCGTTACAAGTTCTGGCTCCTTTTTAAAACGTAAATATAAGCTCCTTCAACAATAGAATAGCCTCCCCGTAAAGTTCTTAGTGTCAATAAAAGGACCATAGGCTCTTAAATACAGGAATTTAACACTTTCGGCTAACTTGATCCCGTACCGTGCCTCAGATGTATTGTATCATTATTACCTTTCTGGCTGCGCCTCCTGACGGCCCACACTTTTTAGCTATCTTATTTTATTCATTCTAAACATAAAATGTGTACACACAAAAAAAAATGAGCCTTGTAAGGATGACATGATTTCACTAATTTTTAACCAGTATTGGTGACGCTCCTGACAGGAGGTGCCCCACCAGAAGTCAGTTTTATGAATCGTTATCATCGATTAAACCATAAAAATATCTCAAAGTTCATAAAACGATGAGCTGCCGAAAAAGCCACCTAGCTCCCGCTCTAGTACTGTCGTGAGCACAAAAAATAGGACAACTTTTTTTTTCTAATGTAAATCTGTCTCTATTTGCACACTTGCAATGAATTTTGACAAATTACTGACAATGTCACAAAAATTAAATATAGATGTACACAACTAGATTTTAGCAAAAATACGTTATAAGACTTGTCCCATTTTTTGCGCACGACCGTACCAGACTATTGAAATCAACAATTTTTTTTTTAATTTTCGCTCGAGAAAAATGTTTTTTCGTTCCTTAGTACCATTCTACAAAGTTGTCTCTAAAAGCCCGTAAAAAAATAAAAATAAATAAATAAATTAATTTGTTGACCATTAAATGTTGATTGATATAGAAAAATGCAGTTTCTACCTCCCTGAGGAGGTAGTAGGGGGTGGAAGATTCAAGCTTTGGTACAAAAATAATTACAAAAATAAAATGACTATTAGGTGTCGATATGTGAAAGAATATTTCATTTTTGCCCTTTATAGGGGACAAAAGGGAGTGGTAAATGGAAACTGATGCAATTGAAAAAAAATGTGTTTAAAATTGACTTCCGAGCATCAAAATACATCAGAAAAGTTAGATCAGAACCTTAGGACAAGAATTTTTTTGTAGACGCGTGTTATTATTCAAATTCATTAAAATTGCCGTCACTGATAAGAACGTTATTTTATACATTTGAACAATGAACATTGTGTTCCTCTATGGTTTGATATTCATTTTTATGTCATCCACCCGGTATTCTGTTTTTCAATATAAGTATATGTTAGCCACTCTGTATATTCTCCATAAAGTTTCATTCTTGCCAGTTATACCAACTATATGCCAAATACTATTGTCCTCCGACATCATCATTAATTATTTTTTAAGGGTGTCCAACGGTCCACTCTATATTTTTCACCAAAAGTATGACAGATTTCTTTCTTGACAATTGTATTAACTAGGTGCCAAATATTATTGTACTCCGTCACATTTTTTCATTAATTCCCACGCTCTATACTTCTCACTAAAAAGTATATCCCATTTCTTCGTTAGTAATACCACCAATTACCTATCCACCAATTAATTTTCTCTCCAATAGTTTTGTAGATATATCGCCAACTTACAGGCATACCGACAGACGGACAGACATACTGACAGAATTGAATAACCTTAATTTTCGTAATCTACATAATAGAAGACGTGAAAGAAATTTCGGAGAGTGATTTTTTCATAATTACAATACGACCCTCGATAAGCGAGTGAAATAAAAAGTCTGTGCGCATGTACAGGGTGGACCAAATTAAATGGGATTTGAGGTTTTCTCTAAAACTATGACAGATATACAAAAACCAATATAGGAGTCCTGAGCTCGATTTCCGAGAAACAAGCAATAGCACAAACCGCGATCGTTTATCTTTTTCGACTACCGAGCTACAGAGCGTTTTTGGAAAATTTACATTTTTAGATAACCTCTATATCTCAATTACCAAGTATCGAATCGAAAATCGAGTAACACATTCTTTTAAGGCACTTTCTTAGTAGAATCCGTTGCTGTAAGAAGAAAATTATGAATGCCTCAATTCTCGAGATATAGACATAACTTGTGTTTTATTAGGATGTACCATTTAAAAAAACACAAGTTATGTCTATATCTCGAAAACTGAGGCATGCATAATTTTCTTCTATTCCCCAACGGATTCTACTCAAAAAAGTGCCTCAAGAATGTATTACTCGATTTTCGATTCGATACTTGGTAATTGAGATTATAGAGTTCATCCAAAAATGCCAATTTTCCAAAAACGCTCTGTAGCTCGGTAGTCGAAAAAGATAGACGATCGCGGTTTGTGCCATTATTTGTTTCTCGAAAATCGATCTCAGGACATCTATATTGGTTTTTGTCTATCTGCCATAGTTTTAGAGAAAACCCCAAATTACATGTAATTTGGTCCACCCTGTATTGTACCCGCCACGAGTGTTGACGAGCAAAGGAGAATCTCTATGTAGTGAGTGGTATAGGTCCAGCGCATGGACCGCTACCATGATTGCTGTTGCACACTGATAAATTATTATAGGAAGTGGACGTAGTTCTTCGATAGGCCGCTATGTTCCCCTACAATCCCTGCCGCTCGCCAAGATCCGTGGCGGCTACAGTATGTTTGTGTGTAGATCGTTTCTTGTAGACATGGTTACATAAAATGTTTATTTAAAATTTTGAAGATATGTAAAACAACATGGTAGAATACAGCGTATTAAAATTATGCTACATCCAGGGTGTTCGCCACAGGTGTGTAGTTGTCATGCTTTACATAACTATGTTTTATTGTAATTTTAGAGTAAAATGAATTTTGAATCCACTGGCTAGAGTGATAATAACTTAAACTAGTTGTCTAATGTAAAATACGCTGTTCTCATCATGACGCCAGATTTCGCGTGAGAAAAAAGCTTAAGTTGTTATCCCGCTTAAACAAACTAGTGCGAGCACTAATCTAATACAAATAGAAAATTCAACTAATTCCTGATGACGGCCCAGATTGCAATAATTTTCCAATAGAAAACTTAAATGTGGTAAATCCTGATGCAGCTGAAAATTAGGCTGTTTGTAAAGATTGATAGTGGAAATAATTGCGACAAAAAATTCCTCTGACTGTAGCCCTTTTAGCAACAAATTTTCATAAGAAAACTTCACTGATTAATATTGAAGCAACAAATAGTTTGTACTGATTCTGTATATAAATACCGAAAGATATATTTATGCCAAATAAAACCAAAATTCGTTAGGTGCAACAAAACTGACACGAGACGAATACAAAAAACTTGCTATGAAAAACGAAATTTACAAAAAAAGTAAGTAATTGGAAAACATTTATATTTAAGGATAGTTTCAAATAATGATATTATTGATTGTGCAATTAATGGTGATTATTTGATAGTAGATGACGATATTACACAGAATTAGATTCAAGCTTTGTTAGGTGATAGAACAGATTTAAAATTAGTAGGACAATCTTTTAATAAAAATGGATTATTACCTCTTAAAAACCGAGTATCTGAGAAAAATAAAGAACCTTGGAAGTCTGCTGCGTGCAATAATGATTTAAGGGAACAGTAACTACACGTGCCATTGCTGTCTTTCCTAATTTGTTTATAATTGACTTGGATTGCAAGTTAAGTGTATAGTTGTGTCGGTTTTACTTCATTCAAAAAACTTTTTGTTACTTCTGTATACCCTATGAAGTTACATATGTGCAATATTTAGTGAAATTAATATATCGTACGAAGTTTATTTTCAATCTTTGATTGTTAATTTGTACTTGAAAATATTTTATTTATGACGAAAACTTGTTTCAGTTGTCGATGGATAAGAGGTTTCAAAGTCTTCAAATGTGGACATAGTCTCGTATAATGAATATAAATCAGAAATTTTATAAGGGCTACCTATAATCGTAACTCTTGTCTCTTATTTTACGCATCGAAGAGTTAAGACGACTTAGAAATAAGTTGTTAGAAGAAAAAAAATTACCCACACTTCGGTTTTCAGTTCACTTCAGTTTGCAGTTGTCCCTGTTTCTTCTAAACAAACATAATGCTGATCCGATTTTCCTGTATTTACCGATACTACTTGTTTTTACCAAGGTTACTTTTATTCGTGGTGAAGTTTTGAATTGGAGAGATAGTCCTACATGGAACATAAAAAATCCAAATTTGCCTAAAGAGCGATATTTTTAACATGATTCTAAAATCAGTATTTGCTGTGACATTATCGGAGATCACGTACTATCTCCATATTATTATGACCTGTTGAAAAATTATGAGATTGCAGAAGTTGCCAGAAAGTTTTTCAATATGCCAAAGTGGGCTGTATATGCTGACAGAATCAGTAACTGAGTTTCCACCCAATCGTCTGACTTCTCAAGTTAAAGTCGAAGTAGAGAAATCTGTTAAGATCAACTGGACTTAAGTCGGAAACCGAGGAATCTATTGTAGTCTACACGAGTAGATGTATCAACATCTTGGTCTAGTTTAAACGCATGACGGGGTGTGGCTCCTGATATGAAATGCAGGACCTGCCATAAGATGTTAGAATCATTCATTTATTTGTACATTCTGTCTACGTTAGATACATGATCATGGCATCTTCAATTACTAGCACAGCGATATGTGGGAAGTAGCTCTTCCCGCTTGTTTTATATTGGGTCAAGGGTTTATTTATTTATCCTGTGGTTTACATGATCCAGCATAGCACATTTCTGTAAAATATTAAAACTGGTAATACATACAAGACTCATTTACTCTATGGCTACACATATAGATAAACAAACACATCACAGTGATTCTATGTGATAAGGTAAAACATATCAAAAATAAAATGTAAAGTTAGATGTGGATATTTCTTTGCCACTGGATTGTTCTTGTTACCTGTTACCTTGTGTAGCTCTTCCAAACCCCTAGGAAGCTTTTAAATTATGCACTGTACAGTCTTCAACTAGTCGTGGCGTAGTCTATTCAGTACCCTCTCAATCATCTTCGACTCTCAATAAGCCTCCATTTATATAAGAGTTAGGTGTATCTTCCATGTTCGGTGCGAAATCGATTAAGAGTTGTTTACCTAACAAATAAATATTGCACATGAATGCCGAGGGCATATTTTTCAGCTATTTATGTATAAATCAGGATTTAATACCTTGTAAGAAGTGATGAGGTTACAAGTATTTTCACAGCACTTTAAAAATAATAGTATAATTTGTATAGGAACCTAACGCACATTCTCTTCAGCAACCAATTTTTTTGTAATCGAAAGCAATGTAAATTAAATTAAATATACTTTGCTTTTAATAATAATGAATTCTTCTTCACGACTAGGATACGTAGACTTTATCCAGTTACAATAAAGATTTTACTGGTAAATATTTTTAAGTTTAACTATACAAATGAGAGATTCTATGTCACCTTTTTCCGATATGAGACTTCAGAATGTTAATAAAGGCATATTTTTGCAATTCTTTGTCTATGACAATATTAAACATTTTTGTACAGTTATAAGATATCTATCTAATCTTAATCTTATCCGATTAAGTCAAATAGCATAAAATAAGGTTATTATTAATAGCATAAAATAAGGTTATTTAATTTGCATTATTGTATATTACTAAATATGTATATGATTTGTATTATTCTAGTGAATAATAAATATTTAATTAAACTAAAAATAATAGTGTAGCCGTCTTCCATAATTAGTACTGTGTAAACCAGGATGTTTAAATCGGTACAAACATTTATACTATATGTATGATGTAAGCTTTTAAATAAATAACCAAATATGTCCTTAGATTAATAATTATATCTGCATTATTTAATAGTCATTTACTTATTATAAACGTGTGCGTTTTCACATAATTTGGGTTTGAAAAGCTGCAAGGAATGCATTTTTCTTAAACTTTCTCCTTTCTCTCGAGCGGTTATGTGGAGTATTTTTTAACGTATGTATCCGAACCATTAAAGTGATAGATAATTGTTTACGTTAAACACAGTTTTTTTTATTATTTACTCTTATTGAAATTATTGACAGGTAAATCATGCGGCAAATTAAGTTTTATTTTTATTTTGGGCCGTGCAAATAATTTTAGCAAAAATAATACTTTACCGAACCAGACGTTCACTTACTGTTTTCTTTCTCAGTAATTGTAATTATGTTAACAGTATTGTTTATAACGATATTTCTTTTATAAAAATTAAAATTAAATAAGAGTAAAAAATTATGCCGCTAAAGAATTTATTAAATGTATAGCATTATTTATTTCAGACTACACACCACACAAAGAGTTCCGAAACGTTACGCTGAATAATTATCGCTTTTTTGTTCAAAAGTATTTGTTAGGAATATTAGATAGCACGTTCAAATTTTCTTTACTGTTTTTTTAGTATGCCAAATTGATTTCGTATTTTAAAAGTACTTATAAATATGTGTATGATTTTTTGCTTGGACACAGTATTATTTACTACCTCGTATATAAAAAAATAAGGAATATATTTTACATTTTTCATTAAAATAACATATGGGAATAATTTGACGGTACAGATACCTAACTTTGATGGCAAGGATTTAGCACGAGTCCCTCACATAATTTGCCAAAACTTATAGGAGACTCTGTTCTTTTCTTATTTACCTAGAAAGAGAATATGGGCGCCAATCTTTCTATTTTAAATTTACACTTTAAGTAGAGGGTTGATCATTAGAAAGATAAACTAATCAAAGTTATAGCGAATTTAAAAAGTTGTTAAAAAGAAGTGTAAAGTTATTTTATTAATTTGCTGAAAATTAGGAACAAATAAAATCGGGACCACTGTATGTATCACACTACTGAAATAAATCAATCGCAATTATTTTTAAGATTGATTTGATTAGAAATCAATCAAACTTAAGTTTTAAAATTACTTTAAATATATGAATAGGAACGACGATAGTATAGAACACATCCACGAGACAATACATTAATGTGCAGCCGCAAATTGGGGCATATATCATACTGTTTAAATAATCTTTCAATATTTCATGCAAAATCTTTATATTTTAGAAATTGTGATCACAAATTCCGCACAAAATATGTATACCTTTGCATTTAGCTTGAGATGAGTATGATATAATAAATTTAAGTATAAATCTAATATATAAAAATCTCGTGTCATAGTGTTTGTTATCGAACTCCTCCGAAACGGCTCGACCGATTTTTATGAAATTTTTGGTGTATATTTGGTAGGTCTGAGAATAGGTCGTAGGCTATTTTTTATACCCCTAGGTGATAAGGGTGGCCCTATCCAGAAATTTTCTTTTTATTTTTTGGAAAAAAATTTATAATTTATATGGCAAAACAACGTTTGCTGGGTCAGCTAGTAATGTATATAAGGCTAGGCCTTGTTCAATTAATGATAGTGATATTATTGATCATATACTAAAATTTTGAAATGATTCTCCAAAATTAAGTAACACATATTCACACTTGACATAATGTCAAAGGAATATACTTGAATAATGATTGAAAGGACAAGGGTTGATAAGCTATAGATTTTCGCCCACCAATTTCATAAAAATAAAAAGTTCTCCTTACAATCATTAAATGTTATTTATTTATAGTTGAACATATGATCTTTATGTTTCTATACGTTTTAAATTTGAAAAACAACAGTCGTAATAATAGCATTTCAAAGTAAGCATGTTTGCAGTTTATTTGTAATTTTTTACGTTTTTCCGAACTTTTAATGTATATTTCAGTTTGATGCCCGATGAACCAAGAAAATCTATACCTCATTGAGTATTTAAGCTTTTAAATAATGGTCAATTTATATTGGTTCATCAAGCGCTTCAATCAATAAAAACAAAATCGTTTCCGCTGGAATTGTAGTGGTGTCGACGTTGAGTGCGAATTTAAACGTGTCAGCGCTCAAAACCACATATTGTTGTGTGTATTGAATAAAAATATGTTTATCCACAACTATCGTATAATCATTGCATTCTACATTTAACAATTGACAGATAATGGTAGTCATTATTCCAATCTAACGTATAATGACCATATTTGACCAACCAGGAACTAGTTGTTTTCATTCTAACTCACCTTTGGCCAATCAGGAACTAGCAATTTTCAGAAGGAAATGGCGAATCCATTTTTTCCATATCTTCGTGCATATTTTCGTATTTGCGCTTAATACGTCAACGTTTTACTGTAAACGAACTTTATTTTTAACTTTTAAACAATTAAAACAGTTAAAATATACGATAGTCGTGGATAAATTATAGTATTCAGCTTGCGTATAATGGCTTTTGCACGCTCGGATGATTTACGCACGCCTTTGGTTCGTACCGTAAACATCACCCTCGCGAGTAATACCCATCATTATACGCCCACCGAATAATCTACTATTCCAAATAACAGTTTTTTATTACTTGTCCTTTCAAATGCCACTTAGCTGGATATTCCTGGTATCGAAGTCAAATTTCAATACCAAACTTGTCAGAGACGATTACGGTAAAATCCGGTTCACCAACTTATATACGAGCTATGTTTTAGACGATTTCAGTGAGCCCAGGGAGTCCCACACTATACTCTTCCAAAACTTCCGTAAACAGTTCTGCTTTTGTTCCATATTATCGCCTACAATTTTCAAAGAATTCCAGACTATCCTCTATATACATCATAATATTATTGTAGCATTAATGGTAAAAATAACTCCTACTTCTAATGGTAACATCTAGCAATAACACCCTAAAAAAGAAAGAAGAGGGATATCATGGCGGTTTGCTAAAATGGCTGATGCAAATTTGTTAATTTAAAGTTATTTCATGATTATTTACTTACGGAACCTTTCCGGTGTTATCATTTTGTCGCCTGGTTTCGTTCTCATTTGAAATGGAACTTGAAATGACTATAGCTTATGTTTCGATATGTAACGACACTATAAGAAATAAAAGGACAGCATTAGTAACGCTATGTTTGTGAAGTAATATAAAATTGATCTTACCCATTTTCCGATTTCTTTCCCATCACAAAAAAAATAATAATGCTGGTAAATGGGCTTTAGCCTTTATGTAAAATTTGTAATATATTTACAATAATTATGGAGAAGTAAATTAAGAAGCACCTACTGAGACAACGGAGTTACCAAAACTAACTCGCTCATTTGGTCACTTGAGTTTTCAGGTAGTCCGCGACCTGTGTAGTTCGTACCAAACTATTACAAACCAGGCAATACGAAATATACAATGTAAGCAAAAATGATTTTTTACCGATTGAGCTTTGATTCCGGCGGTTGCTAAATTAAGTAAACTTTTATAGTATGGCGATACAGCTCTGTATAAAATAATTATCATAAAATTTACAAGGTCGCTATATGCAATATGCATGTTACATGCTTTTGAAAAATCGCTGCCCAAGCACTACTTCCACATCCAGATTTTATCCAAGTCAACTATATTAGCACTCCATTATTGCACTCCACTCCATTGCACTCCATTATGTAGACATAATTGTTTATGAAACTTTAATAACTTAATATTTGAAATCACCTACCCTAAAAACCTATAAAACGATATACATCCGTTCCGTAGCGAGAGTGGGAGTGGATGAAGTAAAAGAAAATTTGAGGTCTTTGGTTCTTGTATACACACTAAATCACAATCGCCCTCTTTAATAATGCGATGGGGGTGGCTAATACCAAAAAAAATGTTGAGAACTTGAGAGCTTGTCTTATATATACTAAATACTAATTTTATGGACTCTTACTTGCTTGATTACCTATTTACCCCCCTATTAACCCAATTTACCCTCAACCCTTCAACGGAATAAGATAAAAATATAAAGTATAAAGAGGGTCCAAATTTAATTTACTTTTGCTTATTAAATTATTGAATATAAAAGTATTGATTTGAAAATAGTTGAAGTAAGTTAAATGTGCTTGGAGTGGACTAAAGGTACTTCAAGTAAGTTGCAAGTACTTAAAATACTGTAGCTTTATTTATTAAGTGTATACTTTCTAATTAGGTATTTAATGCCTCATTGGAGCCATTTGATGTAAAATCCTCAAATAATGAAAATAGTGCTGGACTCTGATCTGAATATGCTTAACGTTATTATAATTACTGATCTGCCAACCACATAGTAATTAATTCGTTTTCTTTTGATGAATAGTATGTTGAAGAGAATGAGGAATTTATATAATTAAGTACTAAGTTAGCGATGTGATGAAAAGAAAATTGACCAAAATCATATGATATTAGTTTAAATGATGAAACATTAAAATGATTCTTGCAGCAATATAGTTGTGAAGATACCCATAATTTCGGCATTAAAATACGACTGTCTGGTCTTTTCTCAGTGCATTTGTGACCTTAGATACAATACAGTAATTATAACTACTTTTCTTTTCAGTTGCACAAAATAAAGATAAGACAGTTTTCAATTTGCAGACGCAAACCAGCGTGTATCACATCATTTACAACTAGCAGCGTTATCAAATGCAACTAGCGGGGAACATGCATCATATTTAATCTCTCAGTTGATAAATTATTTAATTATTAATTCGAACAAAATTAACAAATACGTCAAAATGCACCTTTTTAATAGTTTAGCAGCTTCTTGGGATACATTTTTTTGCCTTTTAACCAATCTTCTCGCATTGTCATATGTGCTGAAGCTCCCAATTAATAAATCAATTGTCAGCACTAATATTACTTACAGATAAAGCAGGACAGAAACCTGCAGTTTGATTTTTTAATTTTTGTTCTTTATCCCCTTTTTTTCTATTTTTTGCAACATAACCAAAAATTTGATAATTATAACATTTAGACTCGTTATTAAAATGTTTTCTGTAATTGCAATTCCTGAACTTTCCATTCCCACGACGGGGTCAGTGGTTAATGCGTTTAGCTTGCATTCTGAGCGTATCTAGCGAAGTGGATTCGAGCCTCACAAAGCGAAAAAAATTTTTCATAGTAAATTATCCCCAAGAAGTGGTTCCGCTAATAGGGAACATGAGCTGGGTTTATACTGTCGTGAGACAGGTTAGTTTTACCCTACTGATGACTCGTCGTTACGATGGTAATCCTGCTTAGTACGAGAGAAACCTCAGGTTCGGACATTTGACTCACGCACTCGCTCTAGCGAGTAGTGGTGCGAAGCTACCATCCGTGGGATTATGCCTGAACGCCTTCTAGTTGAAAGTGGTAACGATATCTCTTGGAATTCTTAGAGTCGAAAGGCTCAAAACAATGTGACTTTGCTAGGCGGTCGCGGTTGGCCGCGACGGTCGGCGGTGGGATCTATCCTTGCCGTGTCCGACGTGATCTCCTGACGGCCAATCATCAATCAGTATGTAAGGTTCCGTGTCCTTTATTCAGAAAAATCTTGATCTCCCAGACTCTGACTTAAGAGTCATTGAGGTGAAATGGAAGATGTTTAAAACACATTTTCGTACTACTAGCTCTGTAAGTGTCATTTCTTGACGTCTGGCACTGTTATGAAAGTATCATTTAGAGCGGATAGGCAAAGAAACACAAAATTTACTTTTATGCCCTAGGGCAGAAAAGTAAAGTAATAAGGAAGTTAAATAATAATGAAATTCTGGTACCAACGAAGCGCACGTATTTTTGGATGCTTCTTGAATGTCGATACTTCCATCATAATCCATATTTTTATTGCAAAAACTCACTTAAATAAGTTGAATGGCGGAAATTATTATGAAGTTATTAATTTGACAACTTATTGACAATAACCATAGCAGAAAGCAAACACACTCCAATTAGAGTCTAAGCTAACTAACAAATGAGTTCGACAAACCTTGAAATATAACAATTTTAAATGGATTTTCCTAAAAATTATAATATAGTTAGCAGTACGAAAAACGTCGTATGCACCTTGGCTTTAATTGTGTATTCACAGGTCTCGAACATTGCAAACCTCAGCTCCACAGGCTTCGGTTTGCACTGTGTTCTCGACCTGTAAAATACACTTACCAGCCTTGGTACATAAATAACTATTTAAACACATTTTATACTCTTTATACTCTTCTGATATACCGGCAAGTAAAAATGTCCCTAGTCATTCCTCGAACACATTAAGACCAGTGGATGACAGTTTATGAGCTGTTCATACAATTTTACTTACATATGCTTCCACTGTATCACAATTTTACAACTTTGTGGTTATCAACATTTGTAATAATCAAATTTTTCTGGTTTTGTTTTAAAATTTCAAACCCTTCTGAGTGTACTCATATTTTGAATATGAATCTAATTAATTGGACTAACAAGTAATATAATTCCTTTCCTTTAATGAGTTTCCGCGTATCATTTCCTTTTCCAATAACATATTTCCATACATTTTTATGTTTGTATGTTTTGACTGCGAATTTCCCAAGTACTATAATTATTTTTATGTAACAACTTTTCAATAGAAAACCTGTAATATAAGTATTTCTGATAATTTTCAAATATAATTGACTTACTTATTTTCACTCCTTTATTCTTTAAATTCATTTCTAAATATATGCGTATTCTGGTCCCATAACCAATCGGAATAATAAGGATATTACATGAAGAATAAATGCTTCTTATTTAGACAAAATATGTCAGTACTTTCGAATAACATATCACTAAGAAACGTTTCTGTTTTGTCACAGAATACCTGATAGTCCATTGATGTTAGGAAAAGTAGGATAAATAAATTATGTTTTGCCACTTGGAAATTATATGCGTAAGGTGACTAGTTTTGAAAAACAAAAGAGTTGACAAGGCGCAACTGTAAGCTTTACCTTTAACAACCATGTAGCGTATTCTACTTTTGACAAATCAATCAAATACAAATCGCAAAACCAAATACTATTTACAAAAAATTAATATTGCTAATTTAAATCATGAAATTTGGTGCGATGCTTCTTTTTCTAAATGTCGACCATTTGTACCAAAATTTTTACGACGCGCAGTTATTGATATTTTTCATAACTTAACATGCTGGTATCCATTCTACTAAAAAAACTTATTATTTGTGGACCAAAACTTGCTTAAGTTGTCAAACTTCTAAAATGAATATACATACGAAAACTCAAATCAGTAATTTTGAAGTCCCCAGAGGTCGTTTTGAGCATATCCATATTGATTTCGTTGAACCATTGCCACCTTCATATGGTTTTTCTTACATACTAACGGTTATTGAACGTTTCACTCGTTGGCCAAACGCGTATCCTTTATCAGATATTACTGCCAAATTGTTGCTAAAACCTTATTTCAAAATTATATCTGTGGTTTTGGCATTCGACTACGTGTTACTACTGATTAAGGAGTTCAGTTCGAATCAAATCTTCTTCGTGAATTTTCAAAATTTTTAGGTTTCCATAGAATTCGCACAACTTCATATCATCCCCAAAGTAATGGTATGGTTGAAAGATTCCATAGAACCTTTAAACTGCATTAATTGCCAGTCCATTTGTTAGTTTGATGAACTTTCAATCATTTTATCAGATTTACGAGCAAGACGATTTACTTAATTCATCTGCAAAACTTGCTTATGGCCAAACTTTACGTCTCTCTGGTGAATATTTTATTAAATCAGATTCTGATACTAAGATACCTTTATTTATTAACAAATTACAAAACTATTTCAATAACTTAAAATTCACAAATCCTAAACAAAATCATTTTCAAAATACGTTTGTCAATCCTGTCCTCAAAACTTGTAAATTTGTTTTCAATCGAAAAGATAGACTTAAACCAATTATATACCCTTGGTACGAAGGACCTTTTCGATTAGTTTCTAGAACTAACAAAATTATAATAGTCCTTAAACGTGGAAAGTACTTTACTGTAGCTTTGGACAGAGATAAGCTTACATACTTATTGAACAATGTTATCGATCTACCCGGTTAATTCTGACTGTCTGTAAAAAAAGACCATTTTAATATTGATACTTTGGTAGGTTGATTTTTATTTTGCAGGGAGGGGGGTATTATTCACATATATATAAGAAATTATGTTGCTTAGATATGATAACAACAAAAATAATAATTTCAATTAATTCATTCAAATGTTATATTTTACAGTACCTAAGTAGATAATAAAATTTTTAATTACATTTAATATTTTAATTATATAAACCACCACTAACCACCCCTAACGCACTCCGCCGCGGTGTTTCGCTTTTTCTACACAATAGTTGGTCTCTCAGAAAATGTTATACTCTTGATAATCTAATATATAAAAATCTCGTGTCACAGTGTTTGTTATCGAACTCCTCCGAAACGGCTTGGCCGATTTTTATGAAAGGTCTGAGAATAGGTCGTAGGCTATTTTTTTATACCTCTAGGTGAGAAGGGTGGCCCTATCCAGAAATTTTATTTTTATTTTTTGGACAAAAATTTATAATTTATATGGCAAAACAACGTTTGCTGGGTCAGCTAGTATTCTATATAAAATTTAGTAAAAATGCGTATTTCCGATAGACGCGTATAACAATGGGTTTCAAACAATAAGCTATTAAACTAGGGGGGGTTAGACTTCTGATCAATGTGCGCTTCGTATGTTCTCAATATACAGGATGTTTCAATGATGTCACAACAAACTTTGAAGGGTGGTTCACCTCATCAGAAAAAGCAAAAAACAACAATAACATTTTTTTAATAAAATACTTCCTAAGAGCTCTACGATGCTCACGATATTCGATGGTTTTTTTAATTTTTACTCGTGATATGATGTACGAGAAAAACTGAATGAAGACAAAAATTTCAGTTATAGATGGTGCATCCAAATCAAGAAAACAGGAATCCGTTGAATTGCGAATAACTTTTTTTCTATACGATTATATCGCTTAGTTCCTCTATTCGCCGATTTACATCTAGTATGTTATAACATCTCCAACGCATGTATGATATAAAAAAAAAATCTTACATATTTCCTATTATAAGAATAATATTTTAAATTGAACTTTGTACACAAATAAAGAACCCTAGTATTATTATTAAAATTAAAATAATGTTCAATGTTTTTTTTCTGAAACAATAAACTTTTTGCCTAGTATTATAATTTTCGATGACTTTTTTCTTTCGATCATACTTATTTGACAAGCTATGCCCTTATTTGGCTCGAGTTTTTGATGTCGATGAATGCGGTGTAAATTTAATAAATAAAAATAATAGGCACGCCACGAAATAAGAAGACTTAAACGTAATTACAGTTGGTACTACTGGTTAACGCCATGAGCGTGAGTGGGCACTTTTCTTTTAACTATGTAACTCATCTTAATCGAATACAGTCAGCGATACCACTGATTCTATCGATAGGGATTAATTGGCTGCGGACTACGCAACGATATTGTGATTGGCTGATTGTACGGTGCATTATACCTTTATCATATAAACATCATCTTATTTGAACCGTGATACAGGTTTTTGTTAGGTTTTTTGCTTTGTTTTACGATGTAATATGGTTTAATAAGTAATTAAATCAGAACAATGTTATTTAGGCCGGTCTCGTTTTGTATCAGTCATCTTGAGATATTTAACCAGTAGTTGAATTGATTGGAAGGCTATGATAAACAGAATTTGATTTGAAGGTTATAATTAAGCAAATACAAATTAGTACATTTTTTTGTTACGAAATTTAAAATTAACATTATATACACTCGGTGAAAAAATTCCTGCTCTTAATTTTATAGCAAACCTTTGGGTCATTTTTATATGAAGATTGTAAGAATCCTTAAAAAATTATTAACTAATGGCGTTTTTATCGCCACAAAACTCTGATACTGATTTTGCAAACTCATTATAAATTGTGGTGTGCTGGGAGAGTACTACTCTTCGTTAATATTCAATGTAATTTTACTTGAGCAGAACTCTTACAACTATACCAACAGAGTGTGTATACTATACACACTCTGTTGCCTTTATTGACAGTTTAGATATAAATATCAAAATCATTCATCGGGTTATTATCAGATTAGGGAGTTTTTATATCGGTAAAGGCTTACCAATGAAAATTAGTGGTAGTGGATGAAATTTTTCCAATTAAGTTTTCGATATTTCCAGTCGTTCCCCAGATATAATGTTATAATGTTTTTGTTTTTGCCGGTAATTTTGACATACGGACTTGCTGTAGAGACCCTCCATCGAGCATCTGGGAAATTAGGGGAGGTTTCTTAAATTATTTTTTCATTATATCTAGCCGTTCTTGAGTTATAAAGCTTTTTTTCTTCAATAGACCGAAAGAAAACAACTTTTTAAAATAGTTGACGTGTCCCTAGAATTCATTGGTATCATCAGGACTATTTATGTGTATTTTCCCTTGTATATATTCAAATCAAAAAGTACGTAACACATTACAACATAAATTCGATATATGGGCGATCCAGTCTATACTTATTTTTGCTATAAGCGAGCATGTTTTATTGTTTTATTTCTGGTATGCTGCTGCTACAAGAAACTTTTGCTATTTTTGTTCCCATTTTGTTCCTAATACCAAATATGTTCTGTTTTTATTTTGTTGTCGACATTTCGTTCTGGTAGTTTTGCTCTCGTCTTTCCATTCTCATTGCATTTTGTTGTTGATTCTGTTGTATGTATCTTTGTTTTTTGTTCGTTATTAATTTTGTTCAATGGTTTTTGTTCTGTTCCCAAGGAAAAAAGTTTCGTTCTCATTTCGCGTTTTTTCCGAGAGAGAAACAAAACCAGATGTTTTCAGTTCCTTATCAAAAGTATGAGGAAAATCTGAAATGGACCCTTGAGGTATACCTGAGAAAATTTGAAACATTAGTTAACTTCCAAAATCATTATTAATAAATCGACTTCTGAATTATTAAAGTAGTTTTTTGTCCCTTATTTATGCATCTAGTTAATGAATAATTATTTTTCTAAGTGCACTAATAACTATTTGTAAATAAATAGTACATATCTCGAGGTAAAAAAAATGTATAATTTCGGAATAATTTCATATGTAATGATAATTTTTCTTTATGGGTTATTATTGTAGCAAAAGGTATCGTCTTCAGTTCTTATATGGTCCGGATACTTACTCTTACCCTCATGGGGTGAAAGCCCATTGAATATTGAATATTTGAAAAAGTGTTACTAATTTATTTTTGAATCGTAGGATTGTTATGTTTTTGGGATCGCTGATTGCGAATCTGAAATCAAAATTAAAAAATTCAAAATGGCGATACATGGATTTTTTTTTCTAAAACAAGTGTTTTAAACGGACAAATTAGCATCTAGGTGGTACTATATGTTAACGAAAAACAGCATTTTTGAAAAAAAAAATTACTGAGCAATTACAATAACAAAATGGCGACATTTTGTTAAAAAAAATGTGAAAACGCACATTTAATCGGCTATAACTTCTTTATTTTTTGTGATGTAGAAACAAACAAAAAATCATTTTGAAGATTGATTAATTATCTTTAATTTTGTTCCTTAGAATATTTGATGCAAGTGTCACAGTTTCTAAGATATTCAACATTTTAAACTAAATACTTCGTCCAAAAGACGGTCAGATGATATCTATAAAATTAAACCCTACACAAATATATATAAAAAAAACTTCATTCTCAGTTTATAAGCTTAATTTTTGATGCCCACTGTATTTTCTCTAAAACTAATATTTATGAGATATTTGCAGAAAAACAAAAATGTTGCGTTTTTTGTAAAATTCCTTTACAGTTTAAAATGCATTTTTTTCTAAAGCAATGAAAAACAGTATATAGGAATATATTTTTTAATTGCTCTTTTAAGCTAAAATTCCAATTTTCAAGTCGTTTAACTTAAAGACTATTCGATTTTTATAAAAAGTTGCATAGAACCTTTCTTAAAATTATATTTTCTTTCAGCTCCAATGTTTTTAATTTTTTCTTAGTCCCCTATAAATTAGCAAGCTGCCGCATAATATAGAAACTTTTCTTTAATGCATTTACTATTAAGTTGAAAAAATGAACGAAATCCGTTTCATATGACAATATTCCGAAGTTAAAACCTCTAATTACTGTACTAAAATTGTAGTTTTGGAATTAATCGATTCTGTATTTTTATTCAGTCAGTGTAATCCGCTTTCTAGACATGTAGAAAGAACATCTAGTGATTAATTACCAGTCAGTTTTACTTTTAATGCACGTATGTGCACACTTTTTGTGAAATAAATTCATGTCTTAAGTCTAACATAATTACTTTGTTTATGTGACAATTTAATAATCTAATTACTGATTAATTAGGTGATAAAAATAAATAAAATATAATTACTCACGTCCCATCCAGTTTTTTACTAATGATTTAATTATTGTACGTTTAAATAACGATGTGTATTCGCGAGAAAATTGTTTAAGTAGAAATTATACATAAAACATACAAGTGCATGTCAACGGCCAATGCTACATAAGACATTTTTCTGGGAACGGATGGCGTGCTTTCGTAATTCGTCCTGCTGTTTTATATTGCCTTCCTCAATAAAAATAAATAATAAAATAATAGCGATAATACAGCTTTTTTTTATTACTTCAGTCGTGTTATATGAATATGGATACAAAATAGTGTCGCTAAAATATGAATATGAATTATGTATTTAACTATCCTGCTTGTCAAATTAAATTTGCATATCTCTTGTAATAAGTGACTCCGGCATTGATTACACCTTTAAACATATTAAAAATTGTAATTTATGTTAAAATTATGAAAAGAGAGGGGGTAACCTATATTACCCTATCAAATAAGAAAAGATAGTGGAAAAAATTGGGTTTACTGAATTTTTCGCAGATAATTTTTATATGTATGATAAGAATCAGCCGAGTTGCCCACAGTGATAGAAAATGGAAACAATTCGAGCCACATGCGACAATTTCAATCATACAGCAATAGATTTTTTTTTTATTCTCCTTGGAATAACATGTATTTTATGGAGAAATTAAAAAAGAGAATGTAAAAAAAAACAAAAAATAAAACAAAAATGAAAAACCAACCTTTTTGAAGACTGATACCTTGAAATGGTAATAAGCCTATGAGATTAGTTTCTTCTGCTTTTCAACCTTAATTGCATTATTATTTTTTTTAGCTTCGAAGATCGATTTTCTAGCATTTAGATACTTCCGTGCTGCGACTGATGGCTCCTTCTCCGATTTACGAAAACACCTAACCAAATTTTACATTTTTCGCACTTCCCTTATAAAATACATGTTATTCCAAGGAGAATTAAAAAAATGTATTGCTGTACGAATGAAACTGCCGCGTGGCTCGAATTGTTTCCATTTTCCATCACTGTGGCATCGGTTGCTTGGGCCGCAATCTTAAAATAAATAAGGTGAGCTGGAAAAAAAAAATATATTTGCTGTATCTTCGGAAGAGTGGATCCAACCGATTTTAACAAATCTTTCGCAGGTTGTCACTTTTTGTCATATTTATGAGATTTACAACACATTTCGTGATTTCTTTCTTTTAATTTTCAATTCAGCTTCTATACAGTACCTAGACGTCAGAAGTATACAAAATATAGAAATTATATCACACGTGCTCATATTTTTTTTGGATGATTCTTGTAGAAAAGGTATCATCCTCAAATTCCATATGGTTCCAATCTTGCACTTACCCTCAAAGAGTGGAAACCGCTCCTAAATATAAAAGTTTACTATTTGAATAAATATTGCTAATTTATTTTTGGCACGTAGTATATTTATATTTTGAAGTCGCTAAATAATTGAATAATTACATTAACAAAATAGCGATACTTGATGTGAAGACGTACATTTTTCGGTCACAATTTCTTTAGTTTTTATGCTACAGAAACAAGCCAAAATCGTTTGAAAGCATCATTACTTATACTTTAATTTTGGTCCTTAACATTTTTGATGCAGGTTTCATAACTTCTGAGATATTCAGCATTTAAACTAAATACTTCATCCTATAAACGTTCGAACGCCATTAGTGGAGTAAAAAACAGGGGAAAAGTCGCTTCCTTCTCGAGTTTTTTTTTAATCTTAGAACAAACTGAGACATACACCATTTCGTTAAGTAGATCGATGTTCATTAGAAATCATGAAATACGACATTTTTTAGTGGTCACGGACATTGTTATTTTTAAAAAGGTGTGAATTTTTTTTTAATCATGTTTCTTTGAACATATAATGCCATATCTTAAAAACGAATGGAGATATCCACATGAACTTTTTTTTGTTATAAAACACACACTTAAGCGCTTCTATCTGTGTATAGTATTGTTAATTAAAACATTTTTAAGCATGTTAAAAACTTAGATAACCTTGAAAGTTCAGAAAATACACAGTCAAATTTTCACTAAGCTACAAACTTTTTTGTTTTTGAAAATTTTGTATAACATGCCGAAGAAAATAAAGCCAAAAGACCAAAAAAGTTTTTGATAGCATAATTCTTATTGTGTCTTTGATAGTTTAGGCACAGTGATTTTTTGGAGCGCGCGAATTGCAGAAATTGAGTATTAATACGCCCGCGTCCACTAAAACTAACTAGTCTCAGGGCGGTGTACGATCAACGTTATTCGTTTTCGTCGAAGGCCAAATTATAAAACCGCTGCCCAAGGAATCACTACTTCCACATCCAGATCTTCTATCCAACAACGAAAAAAATTTGAATGTGGAAATGATTGTTTATGGAACTTTAATAATAAAATATTTGAAATCGTCTACTCCAAAAACCTATAAAACGATATGCCACATCGGTAGTGGGGCTGAGGGTGGTGGAAAGGGGGTGGTAGTAGTGGTGGATAAAGTAAAAAAAATTTTGAGGCCTTTGGTTCTTGTACACACACTAAATGACAATTTTATTTTTTTCGCCCCCTTGAATAATGGGGTGGGAGTTGGTATGGGGGTGGTTAATGCAAAAATATTTTGAGACCTTAGCTTCTCTTATATATACTAAATACCAATTTCATGGACTCTTAGTTGCTTGATTGGCTCATTTACCCCCCAACTCTAGTTCCAGATCTCGTTAAAATAGGTACGTGTACCAAATTTCAAGTCAATATCTTAAACGGTTCCGGAGTAATCGTGCGCACAAAAAAAGTTACAGACAGACCGACAGACAGAATTTTTTTTTGCTCAAACTTAAAATCTCCACGTTCATGACATTCTAAGCCTATTTGGACAATAAAAATTTTCAAAAATATTTTTGTCGATACTATACTTACACTCGATGTGGAAGTAAAATGTGCAACGATATTCTTTCCCTTATTACCACTTGTATTATATTGTAGAACGTATGGCCATTGGGTAATTGTGCGTGGATTATCTGCTAAAAAAATATTTAAGATAAAAAAGCACTCTAAGTTTCATTGTAAAATGGAGTGGATTTTATGTGGCGTAGTAATAGAGGAGAACGATAAACTTGTGCACAAGCCATGGAAACAGGGTTTCTATAATTAGGGCTGCGGAAATAAAAAGAGACTTAATTTAGGATATTTTTTTCTTTTTTGTTTCCTAATTTAGGCGAAAATAGCACGTTTACTCAATTATTGTGTGGATAAAGGGTAAAAATGCAATGAATGGGAGTTTCGGATAGGGACTCTGATATAGGAAATGTCGGATACAAATATTAAGATTGCCACGTTCAAAAAAAAGTGCTTTAAGAAACTGTCTTTTCTATTTAGCTCCAATAATAATGCAAAAAAAAGGAAAACTCGATAGTTTACTTTTTATCACTCCAAAATTATTACTTTTCCTAAACTTCTGTTTATGGAATTTTATTAGCCCCCTAGTTGCAAAACTTTTTTTTCCATTTACTATAATATTACTTTTTACCGTTTCCGAGATCCCAATGCAATGCATTTTTATCCCAGATACTCTATTTAAGATTTTTAATTTCTTTTTGCCTTCAACCTTTGTCATTAATGCACCACTGGAAAAAATAAGTTATCCTTTCAGATCCTAAAACGTAATAAAACAGTCCTAAACATAAAAAATATTAATGAAAAGTTCCGTTACACACAATACATAATCATTATTATTCTTAAGTACCGCGCGCTTCGACAATTCTTCCATACTAAAAAATTCGTAACTAGCAAACTATTGCTAATAATGAAAATATTTTTTTTCTAAAAACTTTTTTAGCTCATTGACATCATTTTCTTCATGCATGTTACACAAAATTTTCAAAAACAAAAAAGTTCCTCGTTTAGTGAAAATTTCATGGCGCATTCTCTAAACTTTCAGGGCCATCTACGTTTTTGGCATGTTACATTTTTTTTTTATTAGCAATCCTATATATAGAAAGAAGCGCTTAAGTGTGTGTTTTATAACAAAAAAAAGTTCACATCGATAGCTCAATTCATTTTTGAGGTATGGCAATAGATGTACAAAAAACATATCTCCAAAACTATTAATTCTACAGAAACAAGAACAAATGAAAATTCATCCTCAGTTTAAAAATTTTATTGTTATCTCTACCATTTGTTTGGTAAAACTAATATTTATTAGGACATGTGCAAGACAAACAAAAATTTTAGGTTTTTCGAAAATAATTTAAACTGAATTTTTTTCTAAACCAAGTGCTGTATACGGTAAAATAGCGTTTGTCTTTTTTTTTTAAATTACTGGCGTTTTATTAAAAGAATGTGCACGTTCTTTCTGTCATAACTTATTTGTTTTTTATGTAGAAACAGTCAAAAATCACTTGAAAGATTAATTAATAAATCTTTTATTTTGGTTAACATTTTTGAGGCAAGTGCTATAGTTGCTGTGTTATTGAGGTATTTAATATTTAAACTAAATACTTCGTCTTATAAACGTTCAGTCGCCTTCAGTTATACTTCGAAATTATTAATTTTACAGAAACTGGAAGAAAGAAACGAAATACATCCTCAGTTTGTATATATTCTCTCTTACTGGTCTTTAGTATTTTTTCGCCAAATGTGATACTTTTTGAGTTATTCGACGAAAGTTGTTTTGAGATACTGCTTTTCTCCAACTAAAATCACTATTGATACATCGTTATAACTTGAAGAGTCATTCATTTGAAAAATTTAATAGAACTTTTTCTTCTCAAAAATGGATTCGCTTTCAGCTTCTGTGTTTTTGTTTTGGGTATTACATACTACTACCTGAAAAGAGGTGGCATATTCCTCCTATAAATTAGCCTCAAAATATAGAAACGTTTCTTTCCGACTTTGTTTTTTAAAATATCAATTATTAATTTATACTGGCTTAAATGATTTCTATGAAATCTTTTGCAAACTGTATATTATAACTTGAATGTGGACCTTTTTTTTGTGGAGGAGGGGAAATCTTGCATAGATTCCGAAAGGAGTGTCAGATTCTTACTGACTAAAACCTCTCCCCCTTCATCTCGCTTCTCCCACCGGAAACCGCTTTCGCATTACTTCAGTGGGGAGCCGGTCTTTAACTTCCTTTATCGGCTTTCTACTTCCTTCGTCTCTATTATTGTACGGACTGTTCCGTACGCTTGTTTCCATGATTCCTCGGATGCGCATAAGCTTGCCATCATGTTTATGTAGTTGAAGGTTGACCCAGTCTGTTGGGCATAGTTCCTCCTGATCTCTTCCCACCTTATACAAGTAAACAAGGTATGCTCTACGTCATCCACCTCGTCGCAGTAGCTGCATCTGTCTGTGTCTGCCCTTCTTCGATCGTAGATATACTTCTTAAAACACTCGTGTCCCGAGAGAGCTTGGGTTAAGTAGTAATCCACCTCTCCGTAGGGGCGATTTATCCATGTCTGAATGATAGGTATCAATTTATATGTCCATCGTCCATACGTTGCGGTTTCCCATTTTCGTTGCCATCTTGTGAAAACGTTCTCTCTTGCTGCTCTGGCCTCCACTCCATTGTGTTTTTCTGTCCTTTCTTGTATTAGAAATGCTATAGGTGGGACTGCCACTATGACTCCCACTGCCTCGGTTGAAATGGTGCGGTATGCGCTGCCGATTCTGATTGACATCAGCCTTTGGAGTCTTGCCAGCTTTGTTGTTAATTTTTTATTTCGATGAGTTACCGTATGCCAGACTGTTGTAGCATACAGTATTTGAGAGTGGACCACACTTGCCATTACTCTCCTTTTCGGTGCTCTCGGTCCTCCTATATTGGACAAAAGGCTTGTCAATGCTGCAACTGTTTTTTACACTTTCTCGGTAGTTCTTTTGACGTGTTCCGCGAAGGTAAGTTTGGTATCAAACCACACTCCTAGGTATTTTATTGACTTGCTGAGCCTGATCGGAATATCCAAGATGGTGAAACAGATCGGCGCTATTTTTCTTTTAGTGGTAAGGAGGACTGCCTCCGATTGGTCTGGTGCCAGCTTTAGTTTTCTTGCTTCCAACCATTCTGCAACTCGCTGAAAGCCGATTAATGTAACACCTGCTGGCTGTTCCATTTGACTGTGGACCCGTTATAATTTTATCAAACTAGTCTAGTAGTACAGTGACTTGGTGATCTCACTTCGGACTAATTCTATCTTCTATAGCAGTTTTAAATTGAAATATTCTATTTTATATTTTTCAGTTTAATTCAGAATGGGTCAAATAAGAAATATTAAAAAGGAATAAAGGTGCTTTTTCGTTGGGGGTGAGTTTCACCCCAACTCAAAAGTGACTATTGGAACGTGTAGATCGTCGAATTCTACCCCAAAAACAGGAGGTTGAAAACGTTGATTTTTAAGCAAAAAATACTGATTCTTCAAAGGTTTTAAGCAAATTACTCAAAGAGGATAACATTTTCGAAAAAGTTTGTCATAACAAAAAAGTTAACAGTTAATAGTCGGAGAGCAGCCAATCTGTAGGAAGCATTTTAAAAGTAGTCTATACAACTCGCGAACACCCACCTAGAAAACAGATGATATTATGTAAAATGACCTTCTGGATTTGATTTTTGAGTTCGCCCATTAATTTGAGATTGCCAAATCGGTCAATTCGCAAATTTTTTGAAAAATTTTAAAATTATGTGTTAATTTTTGTTTTGCACATAACACATCATATCTTTTTTATTTTAATTCCGATTTTGACCAATATTTTACACATTATCCCTCCAATAATCTTGGACAGGCTGACGGCAAAGAATATAGTGTAACTAATAATATAGTGCCTAAAAAAAATATAATTACCCTCTATTGTCGCGGTTTTTTAAAATTTGCGTTGAAAAATACCCGATCGAGGTAACTTTTTTATTTTTAAAGAGAGAGTTATAGTATAAACGAGAAAAATGTTCCATATACTTTAAACAAACTTTTTTATAAAGATATTTTTTGGAAATTCGGCTCATGTAACGAGATGACGCTGTTGGAAGCGGCCGCGCAACTCGTCCGCATTAATTTAAAGCATAACTTCTGTTAACGTCGCCCATCTGTGGTGTCGTTTAAGCGATCAAGTGAATCTACGGATTATTTAGTTTCTATTTGCAATTAAATGTTATAAAATTATGTAGATAATCTCGAAACATACACATTAAAAAATATATTTTCATTAATTATAACAGCAAGTGGGTACTAAAGATTACATTTTCCTTCGCATAAACAACTTATGTTACATTGCGCGTTTGCTTTGCTACACTTGCAGTTTGTAGTACAGCTATATAATTTACATTTACAAAATGGAGTTAACTCAATAAAATTGGGTTTTGGGCTTTTTGAAATCATCTTTGGAAATAAGATTTCCTCCTTTAGGTACCATCCAAAATCTAAAACATTTGGAATTCTGGGCTTAATTTGGTAGGCTGTCTTGTAAATAGCACATTGCAGAAATGCCCTTTTTACTTGTATTCTCTGTACTAGGATTTACAATTTCTGATTTTCTTTTATAAGCAGTTCGGGTATACGATCTTCTACATTGTGCATGGTAAACTGGATTTAGTGATAAAAATAAATTTTTCTGTTCTAAATATTGTTTTAGAGCCACAGAAATGTCATCGGATTTTGCATTTGATCGGTACATTTCTAAAGCCGTAAATATCGCTCGCAGACAAAAAATTTTCATACCATTGTGTTAGTGAACGAATTCTGAACAACTTTCAAAATGTCCGTCTGTCTGTCCGTCCGTCACGTTTCTTGTAAGCACGATAACTGAAGCAAGAAAATTCCGATTGTACTGAAATTTGGACAGTAAATTAGTGTTAGCTTGAACAAAATCGATCGATAATAATGATTTAAATTTGATAAATTAACTCCTATATAAAAAAGTCTATTTGACAGTCACATTTTGTCACTTTGACGGCGATAAAAAAAGGTGCATCGTTTCTTATCACGATAAAAATACCTGTTCCTCAAAAGCAGAGTATATCTAGTAGTCGCACGTCATTTTAAAATCTGTACTGTCGGCTATAATTTTTAAGTCTTGTGGAAATTATACTGTACGATATGAGTCGTTTTGAGAAAATTATAATTATTTTTAATTGTTGTTCGTTCACATATTCTGTCGTTAATTTATCTTGCCAAAAATCACTCGAGCTTTTCTTTTATGGATAAATTTCTTTTTAACTCAATATTTTGTCAATCAGTAATTTTGCTCGAAAAACTGACATTTGACAAAATCGCTCGATCTCCGGTCTCGCGATTTTTTCATGTCAGTTTTTCTCATAAAAGCACTGATTGGCAAAATTATTTCGTTACAAAGAGAAATTTATCCGATAAAAAAAAGCTCTTGTGATTTTACTGTTGAAAAAATTTTTTTTTAATTTTTATGTTTTTGTAATTGAATAGAAATCCGGTTGAAATATTTCATTGTAATATTTCTAATTATTTATATATTTTACAAATATACATTTCATAATGTAATATACAACCGTGAAAATATGATTTTATAGCTCGTGTCTTATAATGTAAAAATTTACATTCTTCTACGTGTAAGGTGGTGGTGTAGTTCTTTTGACTCGGAATCGAAACCCAAATGGGGTTTGGTATAGTTTTTTTACCAAGTCTTTTACCAACTGAGATCGTACTATAAAATTAAAAATGTCTAAAAGTAACATTATTTACAAAAAACTGCGAAAAGTATCCTATTGAATGTATAACAATTATATAAAAATCCAGTTAACAGGCGAAGAGTACGTTTTTAGCTTGTTTCCTTTGATTTCCTATCCGAGTAATTATAATTTATTATGCCAAACTATGTGTTTATAACACACTAAATATAAGGATTGAGACAAACAGCACTTTCAACTTAACATAAATGGATACTGGAAAATAATAATCACCCGGCACGTGTCTGCGTCTAGCTCTAGATGCGATTGCGGCCGATTCATAGTAGCGCGCATTCGTTCGGACGCTGAAACAATTAATGAATATTTCGATAAGGGAGCAAAATTTCAAAAAAAACTTCTTATAAAAGATTTTATTTAGTTCATTCGGAACATTTTCTTCGATTATAGTAGGCACCTAACTTTAAAAATAAAAAAGATACCTCGATCGGACATTTTACTCTGCAAATTTTAAAGATTTTGCGTCAAAGAAAAGTTGTTATTTTTTTTTTGCCAACTAATTATTTTTTAGGTAAAGTTTTTTACTTTCAACATATCAAAGAATAGTTAGAGAATATTATGTAAAAAAATTAAAAAAATCTGAAGTAAAATAAAATATATATGACGTGTTATATGAAAAACAAAAAATAACACATAATTTTTATTTTTTTTAGAAAATTGCCAATTTGGTCATTTTGGCAATCTCAGATCAATGGGCGAATTCAAAAATCAAGTTTAGCGGGTTATTTTACATCAGATTACCTATTTTTTAGGTGGGTGTTCGCGAGTTGTATAGAGGGTGTCGAATTCAGAGGGTCTGGTCTTCCACTATAATGTTAGATGCATTTGAACGTAGCCCTGAAAAGGTCACGCACTTCAAACAATCATGACTCTAACAAAAAAACTTTTTAATATGTACCTTGAAAAAAATTAAAACTTATTACAGTGGCTTAAAATTTTCTTTATAATTTGAGACATTGACATTAACATTTTTTTGTTAATGTGACTAGAAAAGCGTTAACTTAGCCCCTCCCACTTATAATAGTTAACAACTCGAAAGCGAATGGGGCGCTAGCTAATTATTTTTGGACGCAAAGGAGCACATAAGGGGCATAATTAAAAAAAAGATATAGTTGTGCTTGACTGCCCCGAATTACGAACTTTACTGACGGTGTCCACCATAGAATGCTCAATATATTCCGTGAACCAAGCTCGCAAAAAATTAGGACGTAACTTATCTATCGTAGGCTGGATTCCTACAATGCTCTTCAATAGTAAATCGACAGAATTGCTGAATATTATGTAAGGCTTTAGCAGTGTTGAATAATTACTGTGTTTATTACGAGTTGGGTCTTCTAAAAGAAGTTGCGATTTAAATCGTGATGCTTGTATCTTTCCCATGTGCAGCTCCTAGTGAATATGCATACTTATATAAATCGAATATCACAGTCTAGGTAAATGCCTTCATCTAGTATGATGATACTATGAAAGATATTCCATAGTATCATGTACATCTACAGTGTTTGTAGCCTAGTCTATGTTGTCAGTGAGGAACGTTGGAAAATTGAGTTTAACCATATCGTGCAATTTTTTCATACTAATTTTATATTGTAATTTTTCTCAATAATTAAATCTAAATATTAAATCCTCTCGAAAGACACGATTTCTTATAAGAGGTCCAAGGTTAATAGACAAGACTAGTGGAGGATATGGGGATCGAACTTCATAACCAAATGAGATTTCAGTCACATACGTTTAGGAGTGGTGTGTTTAGAGAAATACTGACAAGCTCTTTTTGGCATTGGCAGCGGAAATAAAACAAAATGTTAATTAAAAAAGTAATGCATGGAATTTATTTTTAATAAGATTGTTCATCAATAAAAAATACGCGTGTGTATTTATAATAATAATAAGTTAATATAATAGCCCAGGGCATGGTAAAATTAGAACAAAGTTTTTTGTAATGTTTAGTAACATATATCTTGTTAATTATTATCATAATTATTAGTTTAATTAACAATTTTAATAGAGATTGTGTTTTATATTATTTCTGATTTATTAATCCTAATTTAAATAAACTAATTAAGTTTGGTGCCGTTTATATTTTTTTACTGCCATCCATTTAATATTTAGCGTAGTTAAATAATTAATAATAGTTAAAATGACTTCAAGCATATCTAATTTTTGAGGCATGTAATTTATTTGTTTAACTTAGAAACGTGAAACTGATTCCATAATAATTAATTTCATATCAATAAGTGTTCAGTGAAAGTTCACCAATTTCAGTACATTGATAATTATGAGGTAATGCGATACTTATATGTATTATTTTTGAAATTACAATTCAGGATGGACCATTAATAATAGGGCATAGGCTGGGCTCTTGATGCTGTGCTAATTATGGACTATAGAGTGTGTCAACCGCTCCCTGTCCAGCAAGTCCCTCAGCTTTTTCATTGTCATTTCATCTGGAACATCCGAGCACCCAGAATAGTTTAACTCTCTTCCACCCACCCAAAATTTTGAGCTCTTTGTGGCAGTCCCATTTTAATCTCTACGACACCTTGTTAGAGCCTTTAGTGCCGCCTGACTCTCTGATTCAACGCAGATCTACTGGTTAACTTATTGTGTCCAAGAGAGAGACTCATATTCGTTCATGGCTTTTCTTCATGCATTCCTTCTATAGCTCCTGTTCCCTTCCCAGACCCGGCAGTGTATCAAATTAGGTTTTTTCGTAATTTATTATGAGCTCTTGTTGATCATGTAGTTCGACTTCCTCCCTACGTTAACTATACTCATGTGTCCTAATCCTCTTCCGTGAAAAATCTGGATGTTTGAGTTTTGTAGCCATTTTGGTCTTCCCGTGGATCACTATTCCAAGTGGGGGGGGGGAGTTAGCAGTTTCTCCATGGCTACCATGGGGATGATTTTCATCCCTACGATTCCCAGGTTAGCCAATCTATGTGCCCGACTTAACTTGTTGATAGCTGTTGTTTTATAAGGAGGTTGTGACGCAGTAAAAACCTCAAGGGCGCATCGTGGATAGTGTTATCTGAGTATATTCGTGTGTTTTTGTAATTTTTATTACAATGATATTAGAATTAAGAATTATTAATTTCTAAATAATTGGCAAACACTTCTACACTAGTGTAGAATCCCTGACAAATGAATATATGAGCTATCTCGGTGGACTTACAGGATACCAATAGGCAAAATGTTTTTGCATTTTTTAATTTCAAGTAGATATAAAATAACTATATTCAGATTCAGAAGAAATCCATTCAATTTACTTGTTTTACTATGTTCTACTAAATCTCAAAAATTATACACTTAACCGGTTAAAAAAAGCGTACTGAAATATTAACTGATTAACTGTTTAAAGATTGTATGTTATCATGACTACATCATGACAATAATTCCCAAATTGCCAGAAGGTGTTTAAACGGTATACACTTCAGTCATCCGTATACCTGTATTATTTCTTCAGGTTTACTTTCGAAAGGTTAAGCGACAGGTAGCAGTGTAAGATATCCTTCCGCGCGAGATGACCTGTACATTTTAATTTACCATAATCAATGAAACATATTAATAAATTGTCTCATATACTTTGTATCATTTCTTGACTAATTAATTAGATTCAATTAATCATGACATAGTTATGTTAATTAATGTGTTGCGGAATAACAAAAGTATTGCAGATATTCTGAAATTATTACAGGTGTTACCTATAAGTACGATATACCGGGTACCTATAACAGGATACTGGTGCACCTTTATATTTTCTTTATTTTTTAACTTATCCATATGGGGTGCATAAACTACGGCTAAAAATGTCTTTACAGACATTAACAATATATCACTCTCTGTTACCTAGAAATGATTTAAACTTTCGGTTTTTAAATATAACACCCTGCGTATTTTTTAGATATTTGGATTCAGGACAATATTCTAAGTATACCTAGTTGCGCGAGCTTTTGAGCCGATATGCTCAGTTTTTCAAGCATTTCAAAATATTCGTCTAGAGTGCTTTTAGAATCTCAAGTAAATTCCAAATGAAGAATATAATTTTCTTTTCATTTCATTAATAGCTGTTTACGAAGGCAACAAAGTTGAACAATTGAACATATCACTTTTTTATCGAAAATTTTGTTTTTCAATTGAGAATGTGGTGCCTCATATAGTGTTTAGTAAATTATAGATTTAATTGATATACAGGGTGTCTCGCTTAAATGTGGAACAAGCCTGTAACTTCTTTGTTTACTGACCAATTTGATTTTTTTTTTTTAATGTAGTGCCACATAAACTATTCTTGAATAACACAAATGATTTCTGCAACGCAAAACGCGACCTACTGCGAGACATTTTCAAGGTCAAAAATCGATCTTTTTTTTTTCAAAAAACTGATTGCATGTTGCTCTCATTCTGACTTCAACGTCCCTCTAAACTTTGTTCTTCAAAATTTAGAGTTGCTTTTTAATTTCATTAATTTTTTTACGAATAAAAACTATTAATTAAATAAAACCTAAACAATTAATTTCTAGTACCATTTTAATAGAACAGGATCATTCTTATTTTTGTCTCTTTAGTACAATAATTGCTTACCACCAATATTTCAATAAGCGTCCAAGTTATAAAACTGTTCAAAATTCAAATTGGTCAGTAAACAAAGGAGTTACAGGCTTTTGTTTTTCAATTTAGTTTCATTCATTTAACAATTAACATAAAATACCTTTGCACTACTATTTATACTTATTATTATTAAGAAACAAAAGAAAAAGACTGAACTAAAATCTACTTATTAAGAAAAAAAGCCATTGTAATTCACATTTCATTATTGGACATTTTTTTTTTTGAAAGCACTTATTCTGACTTCGAGATCCTGGATAGTCATAACGGAAAATTTGTAGACCTGTCCCTTGATATAACCCTATAGAAAAAATCTAATGGGGTTAGATCAAGTAACCTGGCAGGCCACTTATGGGACCCTGGTTTGAAATAATTAGTGGGCCATAGATTTCATTCAAATAATTCATAACGCGGCTGTTATGAGGCAGTGCTCCATCTTGCTGGGAATACAACAATCGACATTGTGCTAGACGAACTTGTTCGATTTCTTGTCAAATATAATTTTGCATGAATTTGAGTTACCTTTGCCCCATCAGCGTATCTTGGAAGAATATTGGTCCAATTATTATTACATTGAACTGAATTTGTGGTCGGTTCCTTGTGAAACATCTTCAAAATAATTCTGATTACAAGAAAAAACTGCTTTTTAATGCTTCGAAATAAGTATATTGTACAATACAAAGTAATTGCATTTACTCTTGAGAAAAGCCTAATAAGCCGAAACATACATAGAGTATCAATGTACTTATTTTGAAACATTAAAAAGCAGTGTTTTCTTGTCAATAATTATTATTGTTCCATAAATGCCCACCCATATATTTATCCAAAGGCGGATCTAGAAATTTCAATATTTTTTTCTCCTCTGTGGCGCATGGGACCCATACGAAATATGGGAAATATCATATAGAGAAGCACTCCTCTAACGACCCCTAAAAATTTTTTTAAAATTCTTGACACCCCCCCCCCCCCGTCAATGGACTCCCGTTTAAAATTATTCTTTTTTGTCATATACATTTTTTTCATAAAAATGCAACAAATGTTTTGGAGTTTATGAAAATATTTTCATTACTAACTGAGACACAACGAATTGAAATTTTGTAATTTGTTAAATTGTAAATTACAAAACTTCAGTTCATTGTATTCATTGTATTTCATAAACTTCAAAACCTATTGTTGCATTTTTATGAAAAGTAAAATGTATATGACAAAAAGAATAATTTTAAACGGGAGTCCTTAGACCAGGGGGGAGCAAGAATTTTTAAAAAAAATTGCTGCTTTTTCAAAATTTTTTAGAGGTCGTTAGAGGAGAGCTTCCCTAGATATTATTTCCCATATTTCGTATTTCCCCATGCGTTACAATTGAGAAAGAAATTATTGAAATTTTTAGGTCCTGTATTTATCCCGAATATTTTATAAAACCTTCCTTGTCTCTCTAATCTTTATAATCCGTGGTCCCACTCCGGAAAATGCACTAATATTATTTAATGTCGCCATCATGATAAATCGTCGGAGCAGGAGTGGGAGAAGCATACCTCATAGGACGCTAAGCTCCGGGTGAAGGCGTTTCCCTAAAAATCAAAGTTAACAATTTTCGCCTCTGCCTCTGAGTCATTTTTTGTCGCCAATGGCGAATTATGATTCAGAATATACCAAATACTCCAAAATTACTTTTGGTGATATTTTTGATGGAGGAGTTTTTTTTCCGGATTTCCGGTATTTTTTAAAAATATGCATTTTGCACATGTGCTTCCTTGGATTCATTTTTCATCCTGGAAAATGTTTTATGGGTTGTCTAGAAACATAAAACGTGATTGCCGACATGTTTTTTGGAGGCTTTAAATTGTTATGTCCAAAAATGTGAGAGGTGATTTAAGAAAGGAATACCGATTTCTTCAAAACCAAAAGTTAAAAAAAGGTGTTTTTTCTCTCAAAATGTTCGTACGACCCTCACTAACTTATTTTTTCTGTTGGCGATATTTTTTCCCTGTACATTTACCCCATTCATCCCTTAAATTCACCCCTATATTCACCCGACGTTTCCGTGTGGATATTTCGAAAGAATTTAATTTTTCGCTTTTAACAAGCTTAAATAAGTTCTGATTTGATGAAAAAAACATTCCAATCTTTACCACCCCCTAGATATATAATGAAATAAAATTATTAATTTGTTAATTGGACATTTTCTGCGCATTCTTGACTTGTCACTCGTACAGTATTGGTATCAAATATATCTCAGCACCAACTGCCTCAATTTTACCCTATAACAGCTCTTAAAAACACCCTTACACTCCCTAATACCGAACCACCATCCACCCAAGTAGCATAAATATGCTATTCAGCTGAGATAACCAAAATGCAGCCACTAAAACGTTTCAACGTCTTTTGTTTAGTTATATTTTGGTCATCTTATTTTAGTCGTGGTTTAGCGTAAAATTTAAAAACGAAATAGTCATGATGATCTCTTTTTAGTTATATACTGGTCATTACTAGTAGCCATAATATCGCCATGCAGGTTTGGTTATAAAGTCGTTTTCATATATGAGCAAGTAATTAAATAGCAACAATGTTAAGTAGTAATACTGCCATTCTAGCTATAAAAATGGCTAGAATATGTTGACACTGTTTTTGTTATTAATACAGTGTTCATATCCAAACTATTACTAAGAAAATAGCCTAAACATGACTATATTAGTTAGACTCTATTCTGGCGGTTTTCTTAGTTGTTATTACCGCATTATGACTAAAACAATAGTGAAAAATATCCTTATTACATGACTACTTTAGAAGTAATTTTCCGGGTATTTTTTTCTCTTTTGTGTCTACAAAAGCTTATTCATTAATATAAATATTTAGATTGTTAAAAGTGAAAGTGTCAACCTATCTTCTGCATCAGTGTCCAAGAATCCTGACATTTCGATTTCTATGACTCTAGCCATCATTAACATTTTAATATTATTCCTTTTTATTGTACACGGTTGCTGCGATCATTATGAGTCTTTTTTTGATTGAGGATTAGTCAAAAATATATGTATGTTTTTGTATTTGACCAGTAGTTGGCTATTTACTACCTATCCAACTTGAAGGAATGGCACCAAGGCCAATTTGCTCCTCGATGGTTTGGATCACGCGATACATTTTCAGAAACTTTAGGAACAAATTTTAATTTGGTTGGAGAAAATAAATGTAAAGACGTTGGAGAAACAAAGGTCAAAATGCAAAGTAACCCGTTAACCTCTTTCCTCACAAAGGTAGTTAATAGAAACGTAAAAAGGAAAGTTTAACCATATTTTGATGCTAACCACTTCAACCAATTTTCTGGTAATAGTTTAGCTAATATGACCGGTTAAATTTGCCATTTGACGAAAAAAGTTTATTAGATCCTTTACAGTCATATTCTGGCTTATTTCTAGCATCATTAGCGAAAGTATATGCCAAATTATGACAACTTGCCGCCATGTTTTCTATCAATCAAGAAGAACCCGAACGACGGCCATTACGTTCATTTTCAATACTTTATTAATTATATCTATAAAATAATGTTTTGATTTACTAATTCGATAATTTAGTAAGTTTTAATAACCTTATCATCGATTGTCTTCTTGAAATTACAATTGTTTTGTATGTATATATTTCAAATTAATTTATTAATACCTAAAATTTAGACATTTCTAAAATTTAGACATTTCTTTGTTTTTATAAGTATTTTATACAAGTTTACGGAAAAAAATCGTGCGTTGATAAAATTGAACCCTCTTGGTTGACCATATATGCAATTATGATGTTCATATAGTTTTAAAGATAGACAAAGTATACAAGTATGATGGATGTCCATTTTATCTAACAACACCTGCTTAAAGCCAAAGGATGGCCATAATAGTGTTCTTGTTTTATTTTATGCCTAAAAGTCATGATTTAGTCACGGTGGGGTAGATACATCACCCCTTTCGCCATAAGAGTCATTTCTTAACTAGTAATAAAGCAATAACAAACATCAAAGATAGAGCCAAATGAGTTGCGTATGCATTATGGCATTTGGCCCCAGTTGCCTTTTGATGACCAAACTATTATTCCCCATCTTCGTCACCAGTACGTCTAGCTATCCCCTTTAGCTACTGTAACATGATGATGACCAAAACATAACTCCTTGTGCTACTTGGGCATCGTCGCGAAAATATTTTCCAACGTTTTTTCGAAAAAAATTCTTGAAATGTTGCTTCGCAGATTATGTTTACTATTTCATTAATTTGATCTCGAAGGGGTGAAAAGTGCAAAGTAGGGTGTGGAAAAGGGTTAAAAGGTGACAGCTTTATATTATATTTCAAGACAGATTATTTTAATGCTGAATTTATGTGAAAGAAATTTTCACCGGATATTTCTGAAAAACTATCTTGTCTTGGGCGTTAGTCTTTGGATGTGGCCCATATTTTCAATTAATCATGTATTAATGTATTAGTAACGATGGCGGCAGCTAATTAATTGTAGGAAATTTCGTACAAAGGAAACAAATGATTAAAATGTCCAGGTGAACTATAAAGTGTTATGCGGGTTTGCCAACGTATTATTATTTATTATTAAATTATATCCTACGCGAATTGTTCATTCATGAGCGACTGTATAAAGCATTTTACAAGAGCAAGGGAGTTGATAGTGTCTATTATAGCGCCACTCCCCGTTCGATACGTTAAACTTTTATATTAATTGCATGAGCGGTGAACCACCCTATAATTTCACTTTACGCACCATACGATTTTAAATTGGTGTAGGTGCATAATACAACTAATTTATTAAATGTACCTATCCAATAAAGCCGTTTAACGTTAATTTTCTTTAGTTAATTTGTTCTCATTATGATTTATTATACCTGCATTTATTAACTTGACATATTACCTTTATAATTAGACTCGCAAATGGAACTCGTTTTTATTTTGTTAAAATTAATTTTAATAAACTACTTTGTATAAATCGTTATATTGGTCTGTCAATTATAACAAACGGTTACTTTTATGCTTGATTTGTTAAATTAATGACATAGGAAATACGTTTGTCTAGAATATTCTGAACACAATGAAATTTATAAATCACTTAATTTTCGAAATTTATCGTCGATAGAGTTTAGTTGTACAGTTCTGTAAATATTTTTAAAACACTGCTGTTAAATTAGTCAATGATTAATGTCGAAATAAGTTTTCAGGGACGCACCCAGAAAATTGCTGAGGGGGGGGGCTACTACAAATAATAATAATATGATTAACAAGGGCGGATCCAGAAAAGTTACTGGGAGGGGGCACTAACATTTTCAAGAATATCTCTTCGGACTCCGCGATCACTACTTTTTATCACCTCATGGGGGGGGTTCAAATAGAAATCAGAAAAAAAAATTTCACCTCGGAATCTGACAAAAAATTTTATCGCCTCATGGGGGGGTGCAAATAGAAATCCTAAAAAAAAATTTTCCGCCTCGAAATCTAACAAAAAATTTATTTCCTCGTGGGGGAGGGTGCAAATAAAAATCCGAAAACAAATTTTTCCCACCTCGTACAAGAAGTGCCTCATGGGGTGGGGTGCTATTAAAAATCTGAAAAAAATTTTTCGCCTAGTGGGAAAAGTACAAATAAAAATCCAGACAAAAAACAATGTCGCCTTGACAACGTAACAAATGCTTTCCTCGAGGAGGGCAAGTGATGCTTGCCTTCAGGGGGGGGGGGGGCTTAAGCCCCCAAAGCCCCCCCCTTCAGTGCGCCTCTGTAAGTTTTCATTATTTTTTAAATGATTTTAGATTAGACTGTTTCCACGTAAAACAAATTTGTTTGTGCCTTTTAAATGCTAAGCCTAAAAACGAATCTAAGTGCAGATGCCCCATTCACATGATGGAATTAATTTCTTCCCAAAATGCTCCCAATATTTTAGAAATATTTTCCTTTGAGATTTTTTTTTGTAAATTTCTTGGAATATTTCAACACTGAGATACTAGAAAAACGCGAAATAATAATAATAATAACAATAATAATAATGTTTATTTGCAATCAATATTTATACACATTAATTTTGTTAAAATGGATACCGTACCATTTTCTGGGCGTAAATTTTTTACGGACAATTCGTTCTGGGAAGTATATTTTGTTATTAAGAAGACTTATATTCTTCTTCTTTATAGGCACTACACTACAACACTTGGTGGGTTTTGGCATACTTCACTAAATGACGCCATTTGGTTCTGTCCTTCGTACATGTGTTTCCAGTTCCTAATTCCCATCTCTTCCAAGTCCTCCCCACGTCCATCTTTTTGTAGGTTTTGCCTTGCTCTGCTGCTTTGGGGCTTCCACTGCAGTACTCTTTTCTATTAGTCTCGAAATTTATCCTTCTTCTTCATCCTTGTTCCTCCCGTATTGGGCTAAACATTTTGAGGAGTATCCTTTTTTCAAAGGCTCTTAGTTGCTCTTCATCATTATTTGTTAATGTCTACACCTTGCACCCATATGTTACCACCGGTTTTATTATGGTTTTATAAATCCTAACTTTGCAGTTTTTATTAAGAATTCTGCTGGATATTACGCCCTTATTTGCGTGATAGCACTTATTTCCGCTCAATATTTTGTCATATGTCTAGGCCACTCGGCAGAGGCGAAAAAGCCTCAATTAGGAAAAAATAGGAAAAAGCTGAAAACTGCTTTAACCGCTTTATTTAGCCATAAAATATAATATATTAAGTTTTCTACAATGAGAGTGGACCGGAACATTACGAAATTTTCCAAAATATATACAAAAATCAGTTTTTCGCAAATTTCTCGTTTTTAGCGGGTTAATGTTAATGAAGAAGACAACATTTTCTATAAAAAAGATTAGAGGATGTGATATTGTAGCAATAATAGTTTCGAAGCTACAAGCGTCAGAATTCATGAATCTCATTGCAAAAATCGAAAAAACTGATATTTCCGCTCAATATACTATCTTCAATTTTTGACTTGTCGTTACACTTTTAACATCGTTCATCATACTAAGAATAAGTCTAGGCTCATAGAAGCATTGTGCGCGAAACCTGAGATCGCTGGATTCGTTACGAAGCAAGCCGTCGACGTTCTTATTGTGAAAATGGCGAATGAAGCAGCAAGTTACAAGAACGCGGAGTTCATCATTGGTAAAGATGTTGATCTTCTTGTGCTGATGGTGGTCTTAGCTTTGGACGTTACGAACATTTATTTTTTGAAACTGAGCAAGGGGAAAGTTCAGCAAGTAGTTTACGCTCCATCGACGTTCAAATACAGTCAAATTGTTTAAAACTTTTTGTTCGTTCACGCGTTCAGAGGCTGTGACATTACCTGGGCCTTCTTCAGGCAGGAAAAAATAAAATTTGCTAAAATCATCGCAAACAGGATGGATCTGCAGATGATTAGCAAAGTCTTCAAAGATCTGGACGCACACCCGAACTATGCAATATTGCAGGGCAGAAATGCATTTTGTCTCTATACGGATCAAAGGGCGCCATTAGACGTTTCCAATGTTTCGCGAAGTCCGCCGCACGAAACAAGACAAACTTGGCGTCCTCGCCGCTAACAGAAGCAGCAGCGCGCGAAAATTCTCTTCGCACATATTATCAAATACAAACGTGGTATGGAAACGCTAAAATTCCGCAGATCCTGGGGCTGGACCAATTCGCAGAATGGCTTGCTTCCAGTCACGACTAAAAAAGATCCGGCTCCGGATTTCCTGTTAAAAACGATTTCGTGCAAATGTACGAAAGGCTACAAAGGCGCATGTAGCTGTCGAAAAGCAGGTTTTCGATGCTCGGCTATATGTTCGGATTGCAGGGGCCACGCCTATACTAATGTTGAGCCCTGCGACATCACAAAGCTGGAGAGTGACGATATTACGAATGCAATAAAACTCAGGAAGTTCCTCGACAGTGTCCCTATAGATTCTGAGACAAGCGGCTCGGAATATGAAAGCGACACAGAGAAGCAAAACTTGGAAGGAAGTGTTACATATTCAGCCCAAAAACAGCAAAAAATAAATTGTTTTATTAATGTATGTTTGAGTAATAATTATTACACAACCCTTCACGTACGATTAGATAATAATAAATTGACAATATAATTTAATAAACACAGTAAATCAAGTGGCATTATTATCAATAATTGAAATGAGGTTGTCGACTTCTCACGGTGCTAGCTCCGAAACTATCGTTCCTGCATTAAAATGTTAAATAACTTTTTTTGTCTTCTTCACTTTTCACCTTTTTACTATAAAACCCTCCGAAAACGATAAAATGGCGAATAATTGATTTTTTGCACTTTTTTTGGAAAATTTCGAAATGTTCATGTCTACTATTATTGTAGAAAACTAATGCTGAATACAGCGATTTAAACAGTTTCCACACTTCTCATTTTTTTTCTAGTCAAAATCTCTGTCGACTGGCTTAGTCTTCTGTGCAGCTGTTTCTTTTCTGTAATAAATGAATCTATATATGATAAAATCATATGTCTCTTTCAAACTGGTAATCTCTTATGTTAAGGCGGCAGTTGGCATTCCTGGGTGCCTTGGAACAATAGATATATTGGTCTTATTTTCACTGATCTGCAGGCCACCCTGTTTAGCTTATGAACTTAAATTTACAAAGGCTAATTCAGGTTCTTTCCTATCACAAGCTACGATGCCACTATCAGCATCCACTGATTTGGTCACTTTTTCATGTAATTAGCCGTTGACCGACCTTTCTAATAACAGCTTCTAATACCAAATTACACAGAACCGTAGAGAAAGAGTGCGTCACCTTGTAGTGATCACTATCTTTCTCAAATTCCTCTTTTTGTTGTCCCTGCAATATGACTGTCCCTCTAGATCCACTTAGAGTAGCCTTAACCATTCTAGTTAATATTGATTGGATTTTCAGACGAATGTCCCATCTTGTCGAAGGCCTCTTTGAAGTCCAGAGGCTTTGTAGGTCGATGTCATGTTCATAATATTCTTCGTGTTCTGTTGTCTAATGGTGGAGGTGTGATCTGTAGTAGATCTACCAACTCTAAAACTGCTTTGGTATTCGCCAAAAATGTTCTTCAAGTATATTAATAACTATTTGGTTATGTATTACACGCGGCATCAATTTGTAGGCTACATTTGGGAAAGTAACACCTCTATAATTATTGTTTCTTCCCTTTTGTTGTGGATTGGTTGAATAATCCTTCCACCTTCCACTCATCTGGAATTAGTTCGTCTTGCCATATTTGTGTGACTAGGTGGTGCAATTCATCCATAACGTGGGTTCATCTTTCTTGAGCAGTTCAGCCGTTATTCCATATTGACTCGATGGTTTGTGGTCTTTCAGAAAGAGGACTTATATTAAGGTAACAATAGGAGATAGAACTTTTAACAATAATTGATAACATTCGAGATACGACGGTAATGTTAATCTTGCGTAAAATCGTATATTTTTCCATTTTTGTATGTGTGTAGAAATTATTCTGACAGGAATCTGGTTTTGGGATCTAGATTTCTGGATCATCAACCTACGACAAATTATGAACAATAAAAATGATATTTTAATAATGATACAATACATCTGAGATGCGGTAGAAAGTGAACCTGGCGAGAAATTCCTGTAAATATGTGTGGAAATTTTGTTAACAATCATAACGATCTAGGAGGATTATTTTGTTATAACGGAAGCTTATATTTACGTTTTAGAAAAGGGAAGCGCCTTGTAATGATGGTTTTAGAGTTCTGAGATAAATTTCTTAAACAATTGAAAATATTTTTCATTTTGGCTAATTAAACCGCCATAATTTTCTGGAAGTAGTCTTCTGTATTCAAAATATTTAAATAATGATATTCTCAACATGAGAAAGCTTGTAACGATCACGTACTGTAACATTTTTTACAACTTTGACTTTTCTGGCTGCGCTTTCTAACTGAGCCTTACAACGATGACATAATTCCATTGATATTTAGACGGTGACTGTGACATACCTGATGGGTAGTGTACAGCTAGAAATTGATTTTGTGAATCGTTATCATTCATAAAACGATAAAATTAAATTAAATAAGAATCGTTACGCTTATGAAAACTTTATATTTAACTACTACTGTATGACCAGTTTATAATTTAGTTGTAACTGTAGTGTTTTATTTTTCTAACAAGCGTTTATTTTTTCCAGGTCTGGTTTCAAAACCGTCGAGCGAAATGGCGAAAACAGGAAAAAGTCGGACCTTCAGGTCACCCATACAACCCTTACCTAAACCCAACAGGCAGTGGACCCGCGCCATCAGTAGTTGCCCCTACCCTACCTAATCCATTCAATCTACCCTTTGGTCTCAGGAAACCCTTCGATTCTCTCACCTTCCGTTACCCTCCCCATGTTCTTCCCGGATATCTTCCGTCACCACCTTCCTATCACAGAGGAGGACCTCCGCTGTTACCCCCTTCAATGGGAATGTATCCTTCAGCCAGCTCCTTCCAAACCTTATTGGCGAATATTTCTGCAGCCCAGAGGCCCAAACAAGAGTTCAATGCGTCACCTCCTTTGTCTCCGGGATCTTCCAGTTCGGCGGTAACGCCTCCCGACGTGGACAGGAGGAGTTCTAGTATCGCTTCCTTAAGATTAAAGGCAAGAGAACACGAACTTAGACTTGAAATGCTTAGGCAAAATGGTGATTTGATTAGTTGAATAATTGTGGTTGTGTTTTAAGTTCAAAGTACTTAATTTTGTATATGTACTGTTGTTCCTTACTGTTAGTAAATAAGTATATTCACGTACTTAACATTGATATGACTGGTCATGTCATGTTTGTCTTAATTTATTTGTAATTGAGGTAATAAACAACGTTCAAGTTGGGTATGAAAATAATCATTTACAGTTTTTATCGGTTATTGGACAATAGGTTCATTTAGTGAAACATTATTTCTCTTGAAAAATCTTTAATTAAGTGTTGTGTTCTTTATCTGTCTCTAACATTTTACATTTTACTTGCGAGTATACACAAACCATGTCCCCGATTTCATAATTAAGAAAAAATGTATGGTGAGGTATTAAAAAAAAATAGGAACAAGTAAAGAATACAACACTTAATCAAATAAAACTCTATGTAGCAACTAATTATTGTTTGAAAGATTGGTTGTTTAACAGGTACTTTTTTTTTGCATACTTGATAAATATGTTTCTATATTTACTCTGATAATGATGCCTCAACACCTACTTTTAAAAATTTTCATTTCAAAAGGCTGTTAAAAACTGCACTGAACTTTTGATTTGTACTTTCTCAAAAACTATTCTGTTTAGAAACTTGAAACAAGTATACCTTTTTTATTAGAAGTTTACACAAAAATATTATTTTTATGCGAAATCTGCCTTAAAGGTGCGGATAAAAAAGTTACATCCCTTTTAACACATCAAACGTAGCGTAATAGCGCACGTAGCGCCCTCTAGGAGCTAGACCAAAATTGAAGATGTGTTATGATTTCTCACCCATAAATTATCAAAAGAAAATTTTAAAAACTCAAAATTACAAAGGAAAATAAAAATAAAATAGAAAATATAGTATCTTTTTACCTATCAACATTTCATTATCATTAATTTCAAGGCATGATTAGCTAAATCTTAATATTTTGACTCCTTCTACGCACAGTTAAGCGTTGTATCATTACTTATGAATCACCCTGTATGTTATGGTATGGTATTACTAGACTGAAGGAAGACTTAACTCGAAAACTGGCCATTTTCTAAGATTGTGCCCATTGATTCGACCAGGACGTTAATATTTGCACATACTACAATTTCAGCCAATTCCACCGAAAACCATGTTCCATAAGATTTGTGCGGGGTCTTTAAAAAAAAAGTTTTTTATTACATGGTTAATATAGAAAATATATACAAAGTGTCCCAAAAGTATAGATGCACATGTAAAACTCGTCAGGATAACCAGATATGAGGAAAATGACTTCTATAAAAGTTCTTGAGGTCATCAGGGATTTGACTTTGGAAGACCATTTCAAGGTCGTTTGAAGGTCAACTTTCGTTCTCTTAATTGTTGACCCCGGATTCTGAAAGACAAAAATATTTTCATTAGAATTTTAGGGGCAAATTAATTGGATACTGCAAGTTGCCGACAAACACAAGAGATAAATATAAATGTTTTTGTACAGAAACTGCTGAGAAATGACGAATACACTTTGTTGTGGTTACAAAACAACTTCATGGATTGGTGTCCGTTATAGCCATGCCAAAAAATGTAATTTAGTAAATTTTAATAGAAATTTACTAATGGCTAAAAAGTAACCGTTACAGCAAATATAAAAATTCTTCCTACTCATAATATCTTGTCAGATGTTTTGTAATTCGTGAGTTATTTTAATTGGCATCCATTTGCTGAATAGCACGTGTCGCGGCTGCCTATTAGGTGCATAGTCTGACATAGCCTAACCCTGCTGACATTAGCCTAACGTTTTGGAGGGCCACCCTCTTAGCCCACCTGGTATTCCCTGAACTATCAACCGTTCTATATTGTCCTCTCTACGATCGATGTGGCTTAAAAATGAGAGGATTCAGGAGGATACGATGTAATCGCTTTTAGGGGCGTATTTTTTGGATAATCGAGCTATTAGTGCCACGAGCTGTCCAAGAAATCCATAGCAAATGTCTCCAGACCCACATCTTGAATACATCAATACGCCGTCTGCCCGTTAACCTTACGGATCATGTCTCAGAGGCGTAAAGAAAAATGGAACAAACTAGGGCGTTAGGAAATCTGATTTTTCTGCGTCTCGTGATATTTTTGTCACGTCAAAATTTACCCAAGCGGTAAGTTGCCGATCTTACCATCTTTATTCTTTACTGAATCTCATATTTGCAGTTGCTAGTATTGTCAACAAGGGTTCTAAGATATACCATCTTATTTACTATCTCAGAATCAGCTATCCTTTACGTGTCTGTGTGGTTATCATTTGCTCGGGCTACAATCAATTTTAGTGATGAAATTTATACTTCAAACCATAATGTCTGAAGCCTGTTCTGCAGGTGTATGAACTCATTCTCGCTTGCTGCAGCTAAGGCATTATCCGCAAATCTCAAATTCCTTCTATGGCTACTCCATCCTACGAGTCCTCCAGCGCACGTCGCATCACCTATTCACTACTGATGTTAAAAGTGATTGGTGACGCTTCTGCCAATTTTGCATGAAAGCAAAGTTTTTTCTTACAGTCGACGAATAATACACATTAGATATTTTGGTGCTTCTATCTCCAATAGTACAGTCCACAGTTTGTTCTATTCCGCATTGTCAAAAGCTTTACGGAGCCTACCAAGCAAATTGGTCCCTTGAGGTAAAGCTTTTACCTCAAAAGTTCTGCGACCGGACCTCGTTTTCGAGGGCGGTGAATACGTACGATGGTGACAATATTTTCCGACCTCATTAATGAAAGTTGTTCAGAATTGTCCAAAAACCTTAAAACCTCAAAATAAAAAAATTGAAAAATTAAAAAAAATTATGAATTTAAACAATGTCAAAAAAAGCTAATAATTACTTGAAAACTACCTGACAGCTTGGTTTAATTTCAAACAAAATTGTCATGAATTTTTTAAACAAAAAAAACACATTTAAATGATATTTTTCGACTTGGACATTATTTTAAAAAAATTCTATATTTTTTAATTTTGATTAAATTTTGGATTTAGGGTTTTTGAACAATTCTGAACAACTTTCGTTCATAAAATTTTCCGATAAAAAAATGCCTAGTATCAGAAAATCGGAGAAGGGGTGGTTTTTCCGGTTTAGGGGTAGTTTTTGAAGGGTAGGCCGGAAAATATTGTCACCATCGTGTTCCCAACCCTCGAAAACGTGGGGGGGAACATGTTTTATGGGTCCGGTCGCAGAACTTTTGGGGTTTTTTGCCTTTTTCCGGTTTACCTCAAGGGACTAAATGTACATAAGCACTTAATCTATTGCCTTCTCAATAAGTCGTCGCAAATTCAGTATTTGGTTTCTAGTACCGCGTTTAATAAAGCCCACTTGATCAAAATTACTAACAGATTTAAAATAGCAACGATTTTGATAAAACTTTCACTAAATGAATCTTGGCAGGTTTTAAACATACCCAAGCCATGTCAGGTGTTTTTAAACTTTTGTCACTAATAAGGTTGAAAACATCTTTTTTATTAAAGAAACAAAATCAAATGTCAATCGGACACCATATAAATTGGACTTTATTAATATTGATATCGAAAGATGTGTAAAAATAATAATGTAATATATTTTTAACCGACTTCAATATTAATATTAGGCAATAAGGTCAAATTTCAGGGCCAATTCACGCTCGGGTCATAATATTTAGGGAACGCGGTTAAATTTTCTATTTTTTTATTATATATATATTATTATACCTTTATTTTTGGTCAGTACCTTGTGAAAAGAACTCCGTACACCACTAGAGGGAAGTCCGGCATCGGTTAAATTCGCCCAAATTGATATGTTGCTCTACTGGTAGAGTGGATCAAAAGTCTCCATGGGCCCGAGTCCCATAAACACACCCTTCTTTTTACCCTCTAAAGGGGGTAAAAAGCGTTGGAGTAAATGATATCCCTACAATAATATTTTATACTTTCTATAGTTAAGAAAAATTCAATCAAAGAATTTGTTTTATATTTTGACACCCTTCTACCTTCCTACGTTTTTCCAGCCCTTACAGAGGCTGTAAATACATATGCGCATGCATTTTTATATTTTTTCGAAAAATTCTTTGTAAAAAAATAATTAATTTAAAGTATTTCGGTCATTTATTCAGATTTTTAGTCTTTCTGTATATATATATATATATATATATATATATATATATATATATATATATATATATATATATATATATATATATATATATATATGTGCATTTGTATCGTGTCCGCCTCCTTACAAATTTGTGGCGCCCGCACCTCCACTAGAAATAATATAGATAGATTAGTTCTGTTTACATATACATAACCGCCAAATTTCACTTACCAAGGGCACGCGGAGAGGGGAAAGGATTTTTATCTTTTTTTATATACACTTTTTTGTTTATACGATTGGTATGTTTACACCTCGTCATATAAATAGTACCTCTCTGACTCAATGTATTTAAAACTGTTATATATAACGGTAGACTTTGCCTCCTTCGAGGTTGCCAGACTTCTATAGTGTAAAATGCTCTAGCGCTTGCGCAATTAGTTGCGCTATGCAATCGTGTGCGTTTGTTATTATGATGATTCATATTGTGTAAGTTATACTCTATCAGATTACATTGGTGTTTTATCCGATAATGTGCGAATATCTGTTTTAAAATGAACCGTTCACGCTAAATATCTATTGTAGAATAATGTATGTAATTCAAAATATGTTCTTAAGGGAATTATTATTACTATTTAAAATGCTTTTCAAAAGACATCACAGAATCAGTTCAATTTTGTAACACAATTGTTACATATTAGTCCACGTAAATTAGATATTTTAGAAGAAATAATTTATAAAGTAATAATATTTGGGATGCGTAATCTAGATAGGGTTCGAAATAGATACCCGAATAGTTCCCCACAATTTGGGGGTGAAACGTCCGTAATGATTATGAATAGAGCTGCTTCGGCCATATTACGGGGACTTAACGCTGGTTTTTCACTTTTATCTTGTAAACCGTTCGTCGAAAGAGAAAAAAGTATAGGAAATAAAAAAATCGTCATTTCAATTCTGCATAAAAAATGTACTATTAACCATGTAGCTTATCCTCACCTATTTCGCGCTAACAGCGTCCGAACAGAGGCGTAGTTTGGGGCGCAGAGGTAAAAATCCATCCTATTCCAAGTTTGACTCCGAATATCTTAAAACCGGTTACTTTAACGAGAAAAATGCTCAGGAATGAATTTATTGAGCAGAATTTGCTCTATTAGATGAATATATAGAGGGTTTTGTCGCAAGTAGTTTATGTATTTTCCCCTTCTTTGCAATTATATTAGAGGATAATCTGTACTGTTCACACAAAAGAAGATTTGGAGTCATATTTCAACTCTGAGCTTGCTTCAATTCCACTTCTTCTCTTCAATAAGAAAGGGTTAATGAGGAAAATTAAGAAATCGTCTGTATGATATTTTCAATGCTGTACGAGAGAGGCCAATAGATTTTTCCGATTGCCAGTTCATTGTTGATGGCGGCAATTTGATTCATCGTGTAGTATGGCCGAAGCAGCTTTATTTGTAAACATTACGGCAAAAAAGTGACTGTAGTGTTTGACGGATATGCTGACTGCAGTATGAAGAGCATCGAAAGACAGCAGCGTCTTTTGAAACGCATTTCACCGGAAATTGTTTTTCATGAGAACACGCCACTGACTGAAACGCAAAATAAAATGATAAACAATCTCACAAAAAGGAACGGTTTATTTCGCAATTGGTGGAGAGATTTAAAAACGAGGGAATCAAAACAATTACTGCTGTAGACGACGTTGACGTACTCATAGTTCAAACCGCCTTAAACGAATCTCATGGAAACGATACAGTGGTCATCCTCGGATAAGATATTGATCTTCTCGCATTGATTATCGCTCTCGCACCTGAAGATAAAGATATCCATTTCTTAAGAGAGGCTCAGAGATAAATAAAAAATAAAGATTACAGTTCTCGTGATTTGCAGTCCTCGGAAGTTTTAAATAGCTGTATGGCCACACGTTCAGTGGATGCGATAACACTTCAGCTTTCTTTGGTGAAGGAAAAGTGCAAACGGTGGAATACGTCAATAAAAGAAAAGATCTCGAAGAGGTTGTCCGTATATTCAACAACGTAGCTCAACGATAAAAGAAATTACATCTTTGAATCATCAAAAATTCAGTATCCTTAATAAGTTAGTCCGCCAATCTAGTACTACCGGGATTCTACGAAGACTGCCAGCAACATCCGAGGCATTACGTCAACATTCTTACAGAGTATTTCTCCAAATTCATGTTTGACGAGGAGAAAACTTGGAACCAACGGAATGCAAAAAAGCAGAAAATAATATAAAATATTTCAAATAGATGATATTTAGTCGGAGAGCAGCCAATCTGTAGGAAGCATTTTAAAAGTAGTCTATACAACTCGCGAACACCCACCTAAAAAACAGATGATATTATGTAAAATGACCTTCTGGATTTGATTTTTGAGTTCGCCCGTTAATTTGAGATTGCCAAATCGGTCAATTCGCAAATTTTTTGAAAAATTTTAAAATTATGTGTTAATTTTTGTTTTGCACATAACACATCATATCTTTTTTATTTTAATTCCGATTTAGACCAATATTTTACACATTATCCCTCCAATATTCTTGGACAGGCTGACGGTAAAGAATATAGTGTAACTAATAATATAGTGCCTAATAAAAATATAGTTACCCTCTATTGTCGCAATTTTTTAAAATTTGCATTGAAAAACACCCGATCGAGGTAACTTTTTTATTTTTAAAGAGAGAGTTATAGTATAAACGAGAAAAATGTTCCATATACTTTAAACAAACTTTTTTATAAAGAGATTTTTTTGAAATTCGGCTCATGTAACGAGATGACGCTGTTGAATGCGGCCGCGCAACTCGTCCGCATTAATTTAAAGCATGACTTCTATTAACGTCGCCCATCTGTGGTGGCGTTTAAGCGATCAAGTGAGTCTACGGATTATTTAGTTTCTATTTGCAATTAAATGTTATAAACTTATGTAGATAATCTCGAAACATACACATTAAAAAATATATTTTCATTAATTATAACAGCAAGTGGGTACTAAAGATTACATTTTCCTTCGCATAAACAACTTATGTTACATTGCACATTTGCTTTGCTACACTTGCAGCTTGTAGTACAGTTATATAATTTACATTTACAAAATGGAGTTAACCCAATAAAATTGGGTTTTGGGCTTTTTGAAATCATCTTTGGAAATAAGATTTCCTCCTTTAGGTACCATCCAAAATCTAAAACATTTCGAATTCTGGACTTAATTTGGTAGGCTGTCTTGTAAATAGCACATTGCAGAAATGCCCTTTTTACTTGTATTCTCTGTACTAGGATTTACAATTCTGATTTTCTTTTATAAGCAGTTCGGGTATACAATCTTCTACATTGTGCATGGTAAACTGGATTTAGTGATAAAAATAAATTTTTCTGTTCTAAATATTGTTTTAGAGCCACAGAAATGTCATCGGATTTTGAATTTTATCGGTACATTTCTAAAACCGTAAATATCGCTCGCAGACAAAAAATTTTCATACCATTGTGTTAGTGAACGAATTCTGAACAACTTTCAAAATGTCCGTCTGTCCGTCCGTTACGTTTCTTGTAAGCACGATAACTGAAGAAAGAAAATTCCGATTGTACTGAAATTTGGACAGTAAATTAGTGTTAGTTAGAGGAAGAACTCTGTTTGAACAAAATCGATCGATAAATAAAAATGTCATTACTTAATGATTTAAATTTGAAAAAAAAATTTTTTAATTTTTATGTTTTTGTAATTGAATAGAAATCAATGATATTTCATTTTGGTGTAGTTCTTTTGACTCGGAATCGAAACCCAAATGGGGTTTGGTATAGTTTTTTTACCAAGTCTTTTACCAACTAAGATCGTACTATAAAATTAAAAATGTCTAAAAGTAACATTATTTACAAAAAACTGTGAAAAGTATTCTATTGAATGTATAACAATTATATAAAAATCCAGTGAACAGGCGAAGAGTACGTTTTTAGCTTGTTTCCTTTGATTTCCTATCCGAGTAATTATAATTTATTATGCCAAACCATGTGTTTATAACGCACTAAATATAAGGACTGAGACAAAAAGCACTTTCAACTCAACATAAATGGATACTGGAAAATAATAATCACCCGGCATGTGTCTGCGTTTAGCTCTAGATGCGATTGCGGCCGATTCATAGTAGCGCGCATTCGTTCGGACGCTGAAACAATCAATGAATATTTCGATGGGAGCAAAATTTCAAAAAAAAACTTCTTATAAAAGATTTTATTTAGTTCATTCGGAACATTTTCTTCGTTTATAGTAGGCACCTAACTTTAAAAATAAAAAAGATACCTTGATCGGACATTTTACTCTGCAAATTTTAAAGATTTTGCGTCAAAGAAAAGTTGTTATTTTTTTTTTGACAACTAATTATTTTTTAGGTAAAGTTTTTTACTTTCAACATATCAAAGAATAGTTAGAGAATATTATGTAAATTAAAAAATTCTGAGGTAAAATAAAAAATATATGACGTGTTATATGAAAAACAAAAAATAACACATAATTTTTATTTTTTTTAGAAAATTGCCAATTTGGTCATTTTGGCAATCTCAAATCAATGGGCGAATTCAAAAATCAAGTTTAGCAGGTTATTTTACATCAGATTACCTATTTTTTAGGTGGGTGTTCGCGAGTTGTATAGAGAGTGTCGAATTCAGAGGGTCTGGTCTTCCACTAATACTTAAAGAAGTAAAATGTTCAAAACTTAATCATTTTGGAGCAAAAATGTAAATATTTCCCTCCAGCAAGAGAAAAATTTTTGAATTGTTTATAAATTTTTGAAATGCATTCGAGATGACTCCAACAAACTATCATTAATTAGTATAGCAAAATTTATGATTAACCAACAAATATATTCTAGAGTTTTGGTCTCGAATGCTTTTTAAAACATTTTTATTTCTTGCTAGAGGGAAATATTTACATTTTTGCTCCAGAATAATCTAGGTTTTTAAAATATCTTTGGAAGGTGGAAGATTACACTGGTCAACATTCAGTTTGAAAAAATACACCGGACTCTACCTAGGTACCCAGGGGTTTTGGGGTCGCTGATTCCGTTGCCGAGGTCGGTTAAGCTCTATCACGTCAGGTTCAAGGTCATTTGAAGGTCAACCTAAGAAAAGGTATTTGAAAAAATCTAAGAAAATTCACACATAGGCTCTTGGGGGGGTCTCTGAGTCCGAATCCGATGTCGGTTGACCTTTATCACCTCATGTTCAAGGTCATTTGAAGGTTAAAGTAAGAATAGGAGGTGAAAAAAATTAGAAAAAATTTATACGAATGCTCACCTGCCTACTTATTGTCTGTTTATCTGTCTGCCCTTATACCTGCACACCCGTTTGTTTGCTTGTTAGTCTGTATTTATCATCCGCCTGCATTTTCTCTCTGTCCATCTATTTGACATCCTGCCTTTCTGTCAGTAATTCTGTCTGACTGAATGACTAAATGTTTCTATCTGACAGTCTGTCTGCCTCCTTGTCAGTTTGTCTGACTCAGGAAACCATTAAATTACTTTGACCCTGACAGGATTGAGCTCAGGGCCGGTTTTAGGTAACCGGGGGCCCTAAGCTCTAGGTATGTTTTTCGTTGAAGCTTTCTCTTCTAATAAAATAAACGTGCATATCTGCGTATGAAATCTGAATTCTGAGGCCCCCTAAATGAGAGGCCCTAAGCTGGCGTTTACTCAGCTTATAGGCAAAACCAGCACTGATTGAGCTCCAAGTGAGTGAAGCCAACGCCCGTGGTACTCTTTACTTGCATGTTCGCTCTGCTTCTGCAACTATACCTAAAGGCCATCCTTTCACAGAAGAAAATAGGTAGGTGATTCATTGAGTTAAATATATTTGCCGAAGAATCGTCATGTGCAGCTAAAGCTGGCGGACGAATGCCGGCTTGAAATGACCTCAGAATGACCTTGAAATGACCTCTGGATGCCTCTTTTTTTTAAGGGTAATCGAACAATGGATTCGGACTCAGCGACCCGAAAAACCTGTGTGAATTTTTTCAGATTCTTTCAACCACCTTTTCATACTTTAACCTTCAAATGACCTTGAAACTGACGTGGTAGAGGTCAACCGACATCGAATACAGACTCAGCGACTCAAAAAACCTATATATAAGTTTTTTCAGATTTTTTGACAGCTTCTCCTGTTTTTCTCAAATTAACCTTGAAATGATCTCCGGATGCCTTTTAAGGGTAAACGAACACCGGATTCGGACTCACCGATCCCAAAAACCTATGCGTGAATTTTTTCAGATTTTTTCAATCACCTTTTCTTAGTTTGACCTTCAAGTGACCATGAAACTGACGTGATAGAGGTCAACCGGCATCGGATACAGACTCAGCGACCCAAAAACCCCATATGTAAATTTTTTCAGATTTTTTAACAGCTTCCTCTCCGTTTTTCTCAAATTAACCTTGAAATGACCTTCGGATGCCTTTTAAGGGTAAGCGAACACCGAATTCGGACCCAGCGACCCCAAAAACCTATGTGTAAATTTTCTCAGATTCTTTCAACCACCTTTTCTTAGTTTGACCTTCAGATGTCCTTGAACCTGACGTGATAGAGCTTAACCGACCTCGGCATCGGAATCAGCGACCCCAAAAACCTACTGGGGTACCTAGGTAGAGTCCTGTGTATTTTTTTAAACTAAATGTTGACCTGTGTTATTATCATTCTTTTATTTTCTGCTTCTAATTTGTTTTTTACTTTTACTATATAAGGCCAGCAGCAGTGACAAATAGTGGATTAAGGGCAACTAGTTACGTTAAAGAATGTTCGTGTCCTGTTAAATAAATACCTTAAACAAATACCTTTTTTAATTTGCTCTAAGCTATAAAGGGGTACAAAAATATTTGTTTCTGAACAAAATAAACGTTTTTTTTATTCCCAAATTGAAAAAATTTAAAAACCCATTGATCTCTAGAAAGTATTATTTCTGTGTATAAAAGTTATTTATATTTTTAGTAAGATAATTTTAGTTACCATATCTATAGATGTATTTAGGAATAGTATGCCTCTTTACTATGTTGCCAAGTTTAGGAGGCGATATCGCTACTTTATTGTAAGGAAGCATTTAATACCTATATACATCAAGTGTTTAAAACAGCAGCGCCACCTGGTAAAAAATGTAGTGGACTATGGTGTATGTTTACATATGTTTATAGGTATTTTCCGCCTCCAAAAAAAGTGTCGTTAAATGCTTCTATCTCTCTATTTCTTCCCTTTTTGTCATAATCTTATATGCGCACCAATAAAGCTGATCATTATTGATAATAATGAGTCATGAATTTACTAATTATCAAGACATTCGCGATGAAAACAACACAAAACGCCTCCGCCTCCGAAATCGGAGGCGAACGCGTAAAATCGGAGGCAAACACCACCTAACCATATAACATTCGGAGGTGTATGAGTACTAAATGCATGTATATATATATATATATATATATATATATATATATATATATATATATTTTTTTTTTTTTTTTTTTTTTTTTTTTTTTTTTCTCGTAACTATAGAAATTATAAAATATTATTGTAGGGATATAATTTACTCCAACAATTTTTACCCCTTTATGGGGATGGAAGGGTGTGTTTCTGGAAATCGGGCCCATGGAGACTTTTGATCTGCTCTGCCAGTAGAGCAACATATCAAAATTTGGGCGAATTTAACCGATGCCGGATTTCCTTCTTGCGGTGTGCTCGATCCTTTATTTGCAAAATTAATTTAGGAAATGAGCCTTTAAAAATAGAGGACATCTTTTTGTTTAAGTTCAAAGACGAACAATAAAATATATTCCTTAACTTACCAATTTTCTATATTTTGTAATAAATTTTGCAATTTTTTGAAGTAGTCTTACTTTGTAATATTGACATATGTATACTCTAAGACAACAACAATTTTCTTCAGCTTCCCTGTGATATTTAAATTTTCGAGAAAAATCTTAATTACTGATTATCATAATTATGATATGTTCAAATGTATTTAAAATCGATATTGAAATGAAAACAAGAATTTACAGTTGTATTTACCATTAAAATATATTGTACCAATAATTCGGGTATAATGACTATTTTAATTAGATCGTACTAAATAACAAAATGTGTATGTAAACTTGAATGTTGTTGTTACCACATCACAGAGACAGACCAAGTGCATTTTTTATTGTTTATTATTTTTGTATATTTGTATCATGTCCAAAATAATTGTATAATTTGCAAATAGTTTTTTAACTGATTAAATTAAAATAAACCTCTCAGTGCAGGTTTCTGTTTTATTTTGGACAAATTGTACTTGTTTTTATAATTGGATTTCTGTTAGAAAATAAATGCATTCCATCCAACGGCTTTTTCTACATTATATGGAATGTTATGATAGGACAGCATTTTATATTGAGTATTAATGCAAATTCGGCCTATTTTGCTACGTACTTCTGTAAATATTATAAATAATTACTGTTTATAATTATAGATAGTTAGTCAAGTAAGTTTTAGTTAGATTAGGTAATAGTTATTGTATTCTAATTAGGAAAGATAAAATTAATATTGCAATAATTAAACTAGTAATTTATTAAGAGAGAATGTTTATAAACCAATCCGTCCTACTGTGTTGTACTTATTAATGAAAAGGAAATAATAAATATTTTGTAAGATAATTCGATTTTGTTTTATTTACTCTTCTTATTACAATTTTACAAAAGTACCAGTAGGTACAAATCAACTATTAGTGGGTTTACAAAAAAAAATATCATATAGGTTAGCCATTAATGCGAGGAAGTCTATTACTGACTTATTATAAGAAATACGATTCTTTTTTTTTCAAATAAAAGTTATGGGGCTTACTTTGTTGCCTATTTCTAAAATACTGAAATAAACAGGGTTTTCCTTTAAATGACACTCAAATGACACCTCTATACATTTTTATTCATTGATTTCAGTGTAAAATTTGATGTCGGATAAGTAATTTTTTTTTAATGGTTAGGTAAAGTTCATTTTTTCCAAGTGACACCTCTATATATTTTTACCCGTTGATTTCAGTGTAAAATTTTATGTCGAGTAGTAATTTTTTTTAATGCTGTGGGGTTGTCAAGTTATTTCCAAAAACTAGAAATTTCACGGAAAACAGTGCATCACATAGGTCAGCAAAAAACTTTGTTAATGACAGTTAAGAGAAAAAATTTTGGTAAATGAAAAAATAAGGGCCAGGTGAAATTTCTGAGAGGAGTGAAGTTTTATTTTATTTATAAGGAATTTTATACATCAACTTGAAAATCTTCAAACACCTAAAACTTTGTTCTTTCAAATAGAACACCCAGTATATCATTCCAGCATTTTTTATAACTATTTTATCCCTTCAAATTAGTTATCATAACATTAGTTCCTAAAATTGATAGTTTTTGAAATATTTTCAGTGTAATCGAAACTTAAAAATAATTGCGTCGTTTCACAGGTAAGCTATAACTTTGTCCTTTAATAATTACAGCTTTTAAAATCGAAAACAAAAATCAAAAGTAAATGATACAAAGCTATATTTTTTACAACAATTTTGAAGGTGAAAAACAATTTAAATAATTAAAATATTTAAAAATGGATAGATAGAGGAGGACCTTTGAAGTGGCCGCCTCGCTTACCGCATTTGACAAAGATGTTTTTTTTTGTGGGGCTACGTGAAAGATCAGGTATACAAGATACCTTCACAGGGTGTATACTTTCTGGAAAACAGGAAAAACCTGAAAAAGTCAATTTTTTATTATTACATATTCTGAAAGAGCTTGGTGAGTATAGTAAGTATGCCAAAAATTAGAATTTACTGACGCCGCCTTCATGTAGGTATAAAAAAATTATTAAAGTCGGTGTGCTTAAAAATGCTCGGGATAATCACGTAGTCGAGTGGTGTCGTCAGATGGCTGAACCGCCCAGTGAACAGTGAACACGACTGTGAATGCAAGTTAGTAGAGTAAAATCTGAAAGTAAAGTCGCTTAGTTTTCGAGAAAAAAAAAACCGGCGTAGAACCAAACCAGACTTAGTGGGATTCTTTAGTAAGATAATCGTGTACACGAAATAATTTTTTACAACATTTTGTGGTGGTCGAGAACTTTTTTTTTCGGAAAAACTCAAAAAAATTGATTTTTAATGAAATATGTTTTTTAACGTCTCCACCGCGTGAACCTGATTTATTTTTTTTTAAGTTGGAAAAATAATAGGAAACTCAAACTTGTTATTTTCAGTAGCGTAATTTTAGACAATCGAGAAAAAAAATTATTTATGAAAATGTGTATATACATGCTACGTACAAATTGAAGCCAATAGTTGAAAAAAGTTTTTAGGATAAAAATTTTTCATGTTCCGTTCATAGTATTGCAAGCCGATCTGACGGTCCCGGTCGGGGTGTATGTAGTAGTTTAACTTATATCAATAGATACAAAACCAGTAGTGATCAAAAGCATCTAGGGGATCAATATTATTGTTCAATATTTCATATATTGTACAGTAGTATTGATCATATGTTGTCAATATTAAGAAATTGTACAATAAATATAAAACAGTCTCCTTTTAATAATAAAATGACAGGTAGGTAGATATAACTAATCTATAAATATCAGTCAGTGTTACTAACTACCCACCTAATTAGTAAGTTTATTAGACATTTTTAAATGAATGAAAGTAAAAACGTACGCATAAAATGAGTTTTATTGTTGAAATAAATTTTCTATTTGGATAGATAAATACGTAGTATGTAGTTTATGTAGGCCCTACATTAAAATACCATTCTAATTCGTTCATATCTGCCTCGAAATCTTTAATAATGTTACAGGAACGACATTTCCACTCGTTGCCACATTTTAGGCCTTCCTTAACAAGCATATTTTCGATTGTCAGAATTTTTATCCGAACAATGAATACTTAATGATTTTCGACAACCGCCACTTCTACGCGACTAATCTGACCAACCCTGCATGCGAGGTGTATTAATTGCGTCCCAATGTCGCATTTAGCGGTGATAAAAATCGCTGTTGCCACACGGTACATTTTAGGAAAAAACACATTGTTTCAAAAACTTTTGTGATTATTAGGCTTTATTTTCTTCGCTGCATGTATGTAAATATTTTCAAAAATAAAAAAGTTTATCGATTGGTGAAGATTTCAATACATAAAATATATATTTTTGGTTTACTTGATTTTTAGAGAAATGAAAGTGCGAATTGTGCCCAAACCGTTTATATTGGTAAAAGCGCTACAGTGTGTGCTTTAATTTGACACAAAACAAATTTCGGTACCTTTAATTGTTTTAAAGATATGGCGGTGGAAACAAAAAAAAACAATTTTATTTAAAAATACATTTTTTTCACTTTTTATTGATTTAAAAAGTTCGAGACCACAAAAAAATGTCGTAAAATATGATTTCATATGCCCGGTGATATACTCAAAGGAACCTAACATGTTTGACCTGGTTCTACGCCAAAAAAAAAACGACACGATAGACTTTTTTCAAATGCGAATATCTCTGTGGCTATTGATTCAATTGAGCTGAAATTTTTTTCTGAGGCTATTGGTTTGTTATACTTTAAAATGAGGAAGAAAAAGTAGGAAACTGCCATATCACTAAATGACCCTATTTGATTTTGGTCAGAGAAATCAGAGAATTTATAAATTTATAAAAAAGTCAGAGAAAATTTATTAAAACTACTTATATCTAAAATTGTTTCCATCTGGCGCCCCCCCACCGCTCTTCCAAAAATGTTTTCCTTTTCCCTTCCACCGCTCATCAATTTTTATTTTCGAGCAGAAAATTTTTCTGAAATTTTTATTGAAAAGTCCTGGAAAAACTTCAAAATTGTGAACTGGTATACACCCTGCACTCAGCTACAAAGGAGGATATGAAAGTTCGAATTAGTGTTCCAAAACATTAACATCAAGTTAAGAATTTTTGAAAACCACGGACATTATTCTTTATTAGCATCTTGAATTTTTGGCAAGATATATTTTTTTTTTTTATCTATTTATTTGACGTCGGCCTATTTCCGCTACCAGGGCCTATCACCGACGCCAGGAGACGAGCTACCTCCAACCTGGAAATTTTGCCGAACGCGTCTTCCCTTGCCTAACATTTAATAGACAAGGGACCGCCTGCTTTACATCCCCTCCGAAGGATGGTATATCTACTACGTATTCCTCATCTGAAATTACGTAGCTTCCGCGTATACACTGATATACAAGCCGCTAGAAGGTGGGACGAGAACGATGTATTTCCCAAGATGGGTCACCCATCCAAGTACTAACCGCGCTCGACGTTGCTTTAACGGAATATCGACTGACATTCACATTGAAGTCGCCTCTACGCTCACCCAGACATAATTTTAAATCGGTGATAAATTAAATTGTCACCTACTCTACTTGACAATTCCCTAAATAACTAACGTAATCCCAGAAATGTATCTTGATCTTGGATTAACTAAACTGTCTCCTACCTTTTGTCTTCAAATTAACAACAAACTCTACAATCAATAAATAACACAGATCTGCAAGGTTCAACTGTTTAAAAGATAAGGTGTTTTTCGCGTACAATCCGACTCTGGCCTCAGAATTTACCCATCACGTTAGGATTTTGAGATATTTGAGGTTAAATGACTAAAAAATGGCTTTTTTGTCTATATCGCACATCCCGAAGAAAACTGCAATAAGTAAAAAGTACATTTTACAGGAGATCAAAGAGTACATTTTAACATTCTTAAAGGTTAATACCACACATACTATTTTATATAAATTATTATAACTATACTGGTCTGAAGATAATATACTACAATAAACTTTATTACTATTTTCTTCGGTAGAAGGTTTATTGTTTATACTTATGATTTTTATCTTATTCCTAAAAATTTTGAGTTATTACACTTTTTTTCGGGATATGCGATATTTGAGGTTTTGTATAGGAAATTTTAAAAAATCAGCTAATTTTTTGCTGGTTGTATCGTCTAGTACTACCTTTCCCTTTAAAATGAGTTTTCGATTGCCCAACTACGATTTTTCTTATCGGAGTCAAGGCTATTTAAAAATGAATAAATTTGGATAATTAAGAGTCGCTAAATGAATATCAGAGATTTTAAAGCAATGGTTGTTTGAGTTTGAACCTTATACAAAGTCATAATACCCATAAGCCCTTAAATAGGAAACCATGGATCCGTTAATTTTATGACTGAAACCCAATAACCCAGTCAGCCAAATTAGGTAAAACCATGAACCTAAAGCTTATAAATTCTAAATCAGAAAATTGAAAAAGCCTTTCAACCAAATTAGTTCCACATACCGGAAGCACACGAATCAATCAAAGCTAAACCTTTAAGCCCTAAACCCATAAATTTTATACCGATACAACCTGAACCCATAAACTCTTAATCGAAAACCCTAAACACGTGAATCTATAAACGACACACCGTTGAACGCAAAACCCATCAACCCATCCGTTTATGGACAAATATATTAGTTTAGTGCTTACTGCTTATCGATTTTGGATTAAGGATATAGGGTTCATAGGCTTATGGGTTGATTTTATGGATGTACTGTGGGTCTGGGTTTTATGAGTTTAGATTTTATGGACTTGCGTTTGACTGGCTTAAAGTTTATGGGTTTAGGGTTTATAGATTTAAGTTTCATGAGTTTATGGTTTTGGGATTTATGAATTTATGGTTTTAGAGTATATCAGTTTAAGATTTATTATTTATTAGGTTTAGAGTTATCGGCTAACGGCTTATGGGTTTAGCATTTACGTGTTTAGGTTATATGGGTATACGATTCATTGGAATTTAAGTATACTGGTTTTTGGTTTGAGGGCTTGTGGGTATAATGACTTCTGTTTGAGACTCAAAGTGCCATCGCTTTAAAATCTGATATTCATTCAGCAACTTTTATAAATGTATTCATCTTTAAAAAGCCATAATTACGATAAGAAAAATCACAGATACGCAATCGAAAACTCATTTTGAAGGGAAAAGATAGTACTAGACGATGCAACCGGCAGAAATGAGCTGATTTTTTTTTTATTTCCTATACATAACCTCAAATATAGACAGAAAAGCCATTTTTTAGTAATTTAACCTCAAATATTTCAACATCCTGACGTGATAGGTAAATTCTGAGGCCAGATTTGAATTCTATGAGAAAAATTACTTTGGAAACACCTCTTATTTTTTTAAACAGTTGAACCTTGCAGATCTGAGTATTGAGGGAAGTTACATGGATTTATATCCAAGAATCGAAACTATTTGAGTTCTATTAGAAATCCATAGGAATAAACCCAGCATACAATGCCGTTTCGTATACTACCTCTGCTAACGACATAATTAAGTTTTACCTTACGAAAATCGATATACGAAATATCTTTAGTGTAATAGTGACTTGCTATTCGGAACTGCCTCGATACTTTCACTTTCGAGTAAAAGCAAATCCTTTTAAACATGCATAGAACAAGTTAAAATAAGTAGATTTTCGAACAGACCCACCTCGAGAAATCATGCCCCCCCCCCCCCTTTCCCAACAATGGGTTTTCTTGTATCTGCCCATGTATTTATTTTTCCAAAACAGTAGGAGACAGAAAAATGATCCTGACGCCATTCGATAACGTATGAAACATTGCAGAAGACCATTTTGTCTTTTATTATTTTCTCTTATATAAGGCCCCACAGCAAAAAAATGGCCAATCATAACACGTCTGGCTATAGCTCTAAAACAGCTCAATAAATCAAAATTTTACAAGAAATAAAAAATAAAAACCATTATTTCATCCATCTATTGTCAATTCATATATATTATTTTTTTAAATAAAGCCGCCAGTGGGTAGTACCGTATAAAGAAGTCTTATTTACTAATTTACTATTCCTTACTGCGAGAACGTATTGATTGCACCCTTTAGGGCCGGTTTTATAGGTTCAGATTAAATTAAAGTTTAACGGAAAGATTCACCTAGAGGTTTAAATTGTAGATTTTAGTGTTTTGTAAAATACCGTTTTATAAACGTTTGTCAAGATCGTTAGTGTTATTGTTATAGAACCTCCCAGAATCGACCTAAGTCGAAGAATAAATAAAAACTTCGACTAAGGAAAAAAATTATTAAAAGACAATTAATTTAGAGCATAACATATTTAAGGCATCAGCGCCGGAGGCTGCCACAAAAGAACGCATACACGCTCACAGAAAAGTAAGGCACAACAAGGCGCACAATTCAAAAGTATGCCAAAAAGGTGAAAAGGTGAAGCTTCTAGTTAAACTCTAGTTTAATCTGAACCTATAAAACCGGCCCTTAATAGTACATTATGCAATAAGCACAAAATGAGGCTCATTTTGTGCAAGTTACATACTATACTTTTTCTACGACAACCTACTACTCACGTTTAATATTCTAATAAACATTGATACAAAGTAATATACAAATATCCGTAATGTAACTATAAAAATGTTGACAGAAATACTTATGACATATTCAAATATCCCGTCAAATGTCATATTCTCAAAGCCCCCGCCCCAGCTCCCAGCCCCCGCTCTAGTCGTCACACTAGTCACAGCGAACCGCCCTCCTAACACATAATGGTTCATAATGAAACGGTTGCTAGGCAACAAATGCAGATGAATCATAACGTCTCAGGTCCGCTATGTAATATGATATCCTGAGGAAAATGTACCTGTTTATGATTGAATTTACGATCGTTTAATGGCCATATTTCGATGTTGTCGTAGAAAAAGATTATTTCACATTTTCTATTTTACTGTATTTTTTTATTTAAAACCTTTTAGCAAAAAATGTGAGAAGGGCATTCCAGCTGTTTTTGGCTGTCACCTAAACAATCCAATAAATTGAACACTAGGTATAAAAAAATATATTTCCTTTTCCATCGGTCGGTACACTGTTATTTATTTAAATAAACTGCATGGAAAAAGCAACATATGTAGTTGCATTAGAAAATATTTTTAATACTAGTAGGTATAATGAAAACTCAATATTTTTCACTATTTCTTATTCTACAGTGTGTTTCACTTGAAATGGTAACACCCCAATAACTTTTAATAATTTTTTTCCGATTTGAATCAAATTTTACTTAAGTATAAAACAAATTAGGATCTACGTATGACCAGAACATTCGCCTCCCACTTGCGGTACCAAATATGCGGAGAAAATCGAAAAATCATATTAGGCAGGCATATTCTTATCGGAAAATTTTGTTAATGAAACTTGTTCAGAATTGTCCAAAAACATTAGGTCCAAACTTTAATCAAAATAAAAAAATACATAAATTTTGATTAAAATAATGTCACAGTCCGAAAATATCATTTTAATGGGTTTTTTTGTTCAGAAAACTGTATTATGACAATTTTGTTTGAAATTAAACCGAAGCTGCCAGGTAGTTGTTAAGCAATTTACAGTTTTTTTTAAATAATTATTATTTTTAAAATTTTTTAAATTTTAATTTTTTAATTTTTTTACTTTGATTAAATTTTGGGCATATGGTTTTTGGACAATTCTAAACAAGTTTCATTAAAATTTTCCGATAAAAAAATGCCTAATATGATTTTTTATTTTCTCCGCATATTTTGGTACCGCAGGTGGCTTTGCAATTGTAAGAGGCAAATGTTTTTCTGGTCATTAGTAGATCCTAAGTTGTACTATACTTAAGTAAAATTTGATTCAAATTGGAAGAAAAATAAAAAAGTTATTGGGCTATGACAATTTCAGTGAAACACACTGTATAACACGTTAACAAAAAAATGTTTAAATAATTGCAAAATTGACAAAAAATATTTAATAGAAAATAAATAACCGTAAGGTAAAAAATAAACTAGAATTATTTTCAAAATATTTTCAGAATAAAATGAATGAATTGTGTATTATACAAAATGAAAACTGTTGAAAACTTAATTTGCCCAGCAAAATCAAGAGTTCCTTCGAATTCTTACGGCATAATTGCGCAAAATATATTGAAATTGTATGAAGTACATCAACTACCATTTTAAATAAATACTACAGAAATAGATAGGGGTACGAAGGCATAGAAGGGCCACTGAAATATTTTTTTAATCTCGGAATTCGACGTTAATCTGGGAATTCCGACTTTAATCTCAGAATTCTGAGTTTGATCTCAGAGTTCGTGGAGGTGGAAACACGAGACTAATGTTTGAAATGCGTCGGTGTAAAGATGAAGATGAAAAAATGACGATTATTATTATGACGAAAAATCCATCCTGTTTTTCTTAATAAAAATGAACGTCAGTGACTTAAAATACATTTTGTTTTACTCAAGAAAGACATAGTAGAGGTCTTTGATATCGGTCCACATTTGGTTGAAATTGGATGACTAATAACTTGCTACGAATGTGTTACCGTAGAAAGTGGTACACACTATATGTTAATCATTGAAATTTTCCATTTTATTTAAAACAAAGTGAAATTAATAACCAACACATGTCTTGACAGAACTAACGTATTGCTTATTTTAAATGACACATTAAAGAGAGTTAAATACTATGTTTTATATATTATTGAAAAGCTTTTTTACTGCCTTTCAGGTGATGTAAAAATATACGAGGTGTTAAATTACGTAAAATCCAAGTAAAACTCATATCTCAAAAATGAGATGTTCAGATGCTTTTCTACTTTAACTTTTATTTATTAACTTTTTCGCCCAACTACAAAAACAATGAAGTTTTAATGTTAGCGAGACCACCCTGTACATTCCCAAATAGTTTGTCGAATAAAAATCTGAATAACCGCGCATACACAGACGGATTAACCAGGGTACAGTGCTGTAAGAAATAAATTAACAATAAAAACAAAATAACTCACTTTGAATTGTTAAACTAATAGGAACGGTAATGTATGTTTCTTTATATGGATTTTAATATTTATTTTAAAAAAAAGTTTAAAATTAGAGTTAGTTATAGGAAATTTGATTCTCTTCATCTTTATATTAACTAAGTATCATCTAGGAGGATATAGAAACTAAATGCCTACTGAAAATAAACTTATTTGCAGTGCCATTTTGTTAGTATGAAGGTAAGAGCGATAGTGTAATCACCAGGAAGAAATTATTTTATTGTGGTCAAGAACCGCTGCCTAAAGAGTCACTACTTCCGCATCCAGGTTTCCTATCCAAACCTCTTACAACGGAAAAATAATTGATACTATATTTGCACTCCACTATCCGAAAATTATACTTTATAGAACTTTAATAATATAATATTTGAAATCGTCTACCCCAAAAACCAATAGAACGATATGCCACGGTGGTAGTGGAAAAGGGAGTGGTGATGGTATTGGGGGTGACTTCATCGCTACATGAACGTTTTTCAAATGAAATCATAAATCCGTATCGATCAAAATCGTATTGACAACTATTTTAAAATCCACAGTGTGAGCTGGCAGCATAAGACCTGTACAATTTGTTCAGCAAGTTGAGGTTAGAAAGGAAATTAAACCAAGATGAAAGTCAAGACATATGGATAGAATTTGGCACTGGAAATAATCTGAAATATATATCTTGTAGATATCGCCAATCACTTCAAGAAAAATGTTTGCTCTTCTCTTTTTCCATTCACTTACGGGTTGTTAAACCATTTCTTCTTTTTACTTCCACATCCAGTGGAAGCATAGTAACGACAAAAAAAAATTTGAAAATTTTTATTGTTCATAGGCTTAGAATGTCATGAAACGTCGAGATTTTAACTCTGGAACCGTTTAAGATGTTGACTTGAAATTTGGCACACGTACGTACTTTAACGAGATCTGGAACTATAGTTCATCTCAAACTTATAGCAACATGAGGCCCAGTGTTTCAATGCAAAGTTGAGCACTTTATCCTACAAATAAATTAGCTAGAAGGTAAGAATATGAAGTTGCAATATTAAAGTGTTTAATAAAAGCATATTCTAAACTTCTAGCTAATTTATTTGTAGGATAAAGTGCTTAACTTTGCATTGAAACACTGGGCCTCATGTTGCTATAAGTTGGAGACGAACTGTAGATTATATTTTCATCTTATTCCATCGAAGGGGGATAAATTGAGAGGTATATAGGTAAATCAAGCAGGTAAGAGTCCATAAAATTGGCATTTAGTATATACAAGAGAAGCTAAGGTCTCAAAAATTTTTTTTGGCATTTGCCACCTCCATGACCACCCTCACCCCAATATTAAAAGGGATGAAAAAAAAATGTGATTTAGTATGTGTACAAGAGCCAAGAAAATCTCAAAATATATTTTTACTTCATCCACTACCACCCCCCTATCACTACCCCCATCCCACTACCGATGTGGGATATCGTTTTATGGGTTTTTGAAGTAGACGATTTCAAATATTATATTATTAAAGTTCCATAAACAATTATTTCCACATACAAAATTTTTTCGTTGTGGCGGTTTTTTTTTTGGAAAAGGAAAAAAGAAGTGTTGGCATTCCTTTCCGAATGACATTGCCACTTTCATAGATTTGATTAAGGATGCAAAGTAGCCAAATGATGAACAATTAAAAATGCTTTCAAAGTTTGTCACTACAATCTACTATAAATATTCCGACACAGATAATATCAACCTGTGTCGAATGCAGTTATTTGCAGAAAAAAACCTGTACAATTGGGAACTTATCACCACCAATGAATGCTCTGTCAATTCACATCAATAGATGTATTTATCAAGCAGGATTGTTATACCATGCGTGTAATTTCCCATTAGGCATGTACATCCCCGTAGCGCGATAGATATGACAACATAACTGCTGTAAATTCCTCCGTCAAGCGGAGCATTCCAGTCTGTTATTTCATTTCAGCCAGCTGACACGCGCGATGTTGTAATTTTACTCCCTATGCCTAGCGTTCGGCTACACGCACGGTATGTATGTTTTGTGTATGCTCTGTCAGTTAATCATAGAACTCCCGTATCCATCCAAATCGGGTTAGATCATGGATAACGATAAATGGTTGCCGCTGTGATCCACCACGTAAAATGAGAAGTGCAAAATTTGTAGGCCAAAGTGCAAATGTCTTTTAAAGAATTTGAAATATATAAAATTCATGCGTAGAATTAGACCAGAGGGAGCAGGCACGATTTCTCAAGGTGAATATTTTCGAAAATCTATTTATTTTAACTTGTTCTGTTACTCAAATGTGGAAATATCAAACACCTAAGTTACTAAGCTACTAAGTTACTAAGCTACCTGCCAAAGTTGGCATACACGGCGTTAACTTAAGTCTAATTCCTCATAACATTATTACTCCTTTATTTCGAACAAAATACGAAAAGAGAACGTTTAGGGATAATTCCCTGTCCGTTTATACTTAAATTCATAACTTCAGTTAAAATAAAATGTACGAATAATTTTAGCAAATAAGTTCAACTTGAGAGAATGTTTATAAACCAATCCGTCCTACTGTGTTGTACTACTTAATGAAAAGGAAATAATAAATATTTTGTAAGATAATTCAATTTTGTTTTATTTAATCCACTTATCGGAATTACATACTGAGTATACTCGTATATTAAGACGTGCGTAAATTACAATCGCAAATAAGTTTTAATTAACTATTTTGTAGTATGCGTAATATTTCACCGTATATTACATTTTCTTATTACCACCGTGTTATTATATTAATACAAGATAAGAATAATTAAAACCATAAATGCTTGTAATTATAGTTGGATGCTCAGTTCGTTATGTTGGTAATGCTGATTTTCATTTGATAACAGGATATTAATTGGGAACGTTATTTTATAGAAGCTGCACCGCCTACATAAGAACCAGTTAAGTATTATGTATAACTCATGATCATGGGGCACGGTGTGCTACAAACAAATTTAAATCAAAGTTGATGCCACTCGGAATTTTTTTTACACATTCTGGGACGTATATAGAACAAATTTCCACGATATTTAAAATCATTCATCGCAGAATTTTTCTTTACAAGTATTTTACTTTTTTATTTAATGACACATACAAAAGAAGTAGTCTGGCCTGCGGACCACACCAGTGTATTTTTATATATCTGGACCTGCTGAAACCGAATCCGAAGTCAGAATTGTCAGATTAGCTCGGTTTTCACCCTTAACCCCAGAAAAACATCCTCCCAAAAAGTGGTTTTTTCATCGGACCATACCAATGTATCTTTATGTATTTGAACCCGCTGAAACCGAAGGGTACTTTACTTCAGGGTGTTCTTGAAGAGTATTAATGGTAACTTCTGGTTCACCAACTTCTTCAACAACATTTCGTTCCACTTTTGGTTATGGGAACTCTCCTTGGGTGCGAAACACAGACGAAAATGTCTGATAATTAGGCGCCCTTCTATTATAGTACTGGAGCCAGCGACACTATTTTTTGAAAGATTGCTTAAAATTGATTTCTTATTTTTTGTGTTATATTTAAATTGTGTTTCCACAAAATCGACTCTTGCAGGCGCGCCAGCTGGCCAGCGCCTGACAGGACATTTTTGCTCCTGCCAAAGCCCTGGCCCATCGAATGGCTGGTTTGCACAAGTTTTTTTAACAATTTCAAGTAATGAACTACTCACAAAAATTTCAGATTTAACATTTCTGTTAATTGACTTTATTTTAATTACATATTTATGTTAATGATAGGAGTATGCCGGTCTACAGAGAAGGTGGCAGAAAATAATTTTACATCATACTGTAATGTCAATAAAGGATAAAGAAAATATCAACTTTAAACACGTATAGCAGTGACACTTTTTTTTAAATAATGAAAATGCTGCTGCCAAGCGTTGGCCCGCTAACGAAATGGCCGGAGTGTGTTTTGTGAATAAGTTACATTAATATGATCGAAAAAAATGAAAAATAATAATAATAATAATAATAATAATAATGTCTTTATTTTTTCGTTTGAAATTACAAGCAAAAATAAATGGTTTAAAGATGGGTGGCGATATTCACGTAAGTGCTCTTCCATATAACCACCCACAAGTAAAAACTTAAGAACAAAATATACAATATGAGAAACTGAGATAATATTAGCAGACATGTAAAACAAGGAACACAAAAAACAAAAGAGGAAAATTAATATCTATTTGCATAATGCGCTTATTAATAATTAAAGTTGCGATCTGTTTTCTGAATTTGGCGATATTAGTACAGGATTTAATATTACGAGGAATAAAATTGTACACTTTTACGGCTGTGTAACTAAACGCACGCTGAAACAAGGCAGATTTGTGCTTGGGAACGGTGAATTGTGTACAATGACGTGTAGAACGCTGATGAGTATCGGTGCCTTTTTTTAACTTAATAAGTAAATAAGTAGGTATCTGATATTTAATTATTTTGAAAATTAAACAGGCCATATGACATTCGAAGCGCTCTGAGAGGTTTAACCATTTCGATTGTTTGAAATGATAAGTAATGTGATCGAATTTTCGTAAGTTATATGAAAATCTTATACAAGCATTTTAAATCCTCTGAAGAGATTCCTTATCACGATTTAAAATAGCTGGCCAGTAAACAGTGTCACAGTAAGAAATGGACGACAATATTAATGAATCAGTTAATTTCAATTTTATTTCTGTACCGAGAATATCCTTATGCATATACAAAAGTTTAAGTTTGCTAATTGATTTTTGTATAAGAGTACTTACATGTTTTACAAATCTCAGATCTGTGTCAAACCAAACACCAAGGTTCTTGCAAGCATTGATTGGTTGTAAGTGCTGATTAATTAAAACTAATTTAAAAGTGGGATTATTAATAATTTGAGCCTTGTGCATACCAAACACCAGTAATTCTGTTTTCGCTTCATTTAAAACCAAACCATGATCAGCCGAAAATTTAAATATCTTATCTAGATCAGAGTTAAGATTTAGTACGGCAGTATTTAAGTCAGACAAGGAAAAGAATAGTATAACTGAGTATCATCCGCATACTGATGTGAAGAGCAAAACTGTAGGTATTTACTGAGATCCTCTGTGTATATAGAAAATAACAGAGGCCCTAAAACACTACCCTGTGGCACACCCTTTGTAACAAAAACCGTATTCGAAATGTCGTCATTTAATATTACTTTTTGGCGACGATTACTGAGATAATTACGAAAGAAAGAAGTTGCCGTAATAAATACCAAATCCATAATATTTTAATATCGCACACAGGGTGGCATGATTAAGGGTATCAAATGCCTTGCTATAATCGAGTAGTATCAAGCAGCAGTTCTGATTATTTTCACAAGCAATAAATATGTCATCAGAAACTTGTAATAAAGCTGTAGACGTGCTATGTCGGGCACGAAATCCAGACTGGGAAATAGGTAAAATCGAATTATTATTCAAGTAGTTATTTACCTGCTCATACATTACCTTTTCTAATACCTTAGATAGGACAGGTAATAAGCTAATGGGTCGAAAATGATTGATAAGTGTGGGACAGTTCTTTTTAGCCACATGAATTACATTAGCTGCTTTTCAAGCTGAAGGAAAAATACCTTCTAATAGACACTTATTTATAATATAAGTTAAATTATTACTAAGATATGGGATAATGTATAAAATAATATTTCTTCAAGTTTTTCACAAGAAATTTCAGAGAATGTAAAGGTAGTACCATTAAGTAAATATTTAGAATTCTCATATTCAGCAACCAAGTCATGGCGCACATTGCCCTGAAGGAAGGTATTAGAAAAATATTCGTTAAATTCATTTACATCAGCAATACTTGAGACAGAAGTGTCCATGTCAGATTTGATATTTAACCACTTTAACACTTTCCAAAATTCTTTAGGGTCACTCTTAAATTTTTGAGACAAGTATGCACTTTTTTCAGCTTTAACAACTTTATTAACAAAATTACGCCTTTCTTTATATTCGCGCCACAATTCGTCAGAATTTACTCTCTTATATTTCTGAAAAGCTTTATCCCTAAGTTTCATCATCAGCTTAAAAATTTTCACTCAGCCATGGTGAAGGAGGCTTAGAAATTCTCGCGGTCTTTAAAGGTGCATGAACATCAAGAGCATTCATAAGATTAGTGTTAAGAAAATCAACCATACAATCTATATTATTAAGAGTGTATATATAATCCCAATCAATAAGCATTAAATTGTTAATAAATAAATCATAATAGAATGAAGAAAAATCTCTATAAGTGAGAAATAATGTTTGTTGTTTATTTTTATTAATTTTTAATTTACAACTTACCAAGCAGTGGCCAGAAATACCCTCCATATTAATAACTTCGGCACCGTGTGGCAACTCAGGATCAGAAGAAACTAAAATATCAATTAAAGTACGTGATCTTTCAGTGATACGTGTAGGATTTGTTATAATTTGTGAAAGTCCGTATCTAACCAAAAAATTTTGAATTTGATTATAACCGTTACTATTTTTATTTAAAAAACCAATATTTATATCTCCACCGAATAACACACAATCAAAACTAGGCAAAAATTGTGATAAAATATTATCCAAGTCGTCTAAACCTACAACTACGTTACTATCGGGGGGCCTGTACAATGTTCCCAAACACAACTTCTTACCCTGTAGTTTAACGCTAATCCACAGCTGTTCAAAAGAGTTATTGTGGAGATTGGGTAACTGTAACAATTGAAATTTGAATGAGTCTTTTACATAGAAACCTACTCCACCTCCTCTAGCTCCTCTATCCCTCCTAATCAAATTATAACCATTGATGGCTACAGTTTCATTAGTTACAGGTTCATCCAACCAAGTTTCTGAAACACCTATGAAGTCATATGATGTACTAAGAACAAACTCAGAAAACAGATCAAAATTGGCACAAGGTGACCTAACATTAATATGCGCAAACTCGATGCATTTATATTGCATATCTCGTGCATGAAAAAGCTCCAGTAACTACATTAAAAAAAAAAGAAATAGTGTTTCAACCTCCGATTAAAGAACTTATATCTAGATACATAATGGCATTGATTTATTTGTCGCTGAAAGACTCCCATTCTAAGGCACTTCTTCCCATAAGTTGCTGATTGGCCCATCGGCGTATTCGCGGCCTCTCGTGCACGATCGGCTTCAGTTCGATTATCATAATATCAGTTGACAGTTCGGCCATTAATGTCAATAAATGTTTTTCGTGTTCTCCGACCAAAAACTGGTGAAAAAGTAATTTTATTTTAAGTTGTGATTTGCTTAATACCTAAATAATATTCTCTATTCATATTTACACAGTTTAGTGACAATATATTTTGTGCAAATAAATAGTGAGGTGCTGTGCCGTTTGCAGAAAGCAGTTTAGAAAAGAAGAAAATCGATCGTTCCATAGTCGTAACATGATGAAGTTCAGTTTACAGTTATAAAGTAAATAGCAATTAAATTTTAATATCCTTTCAATACATATTTATCTTACTGTTTTATCTTACTGTAATATCGTATGCCTACATCACGTTATATAAAGAGCCGGTAATGCAGGAATTGCAATAATTCATTTTAATGAAAATATTTACCATTCTACACATTTTCTACACACACAACGCCACTGTTGCCTATGGGATGTGATGTTCATCTATCCATTTTAATGGACATATAATGTGACTATGTTAGGAGCAAATAAGGTATATAGTGAAAAGATAGCCTGTTATGTATCTAGATATAAGTTCTTTAATCGGAGGTTTCAACTAAATAGAATCCGACTATAACTATATATTTCAATTAAAATATAAACACCGATTTTATTATCTGAGAATTAACTGCTATAACCACGTATAGCATAATATATAAATACATTTATATCTACAAGTGCTTAAGTGCTTAAACTTCGGAGAAAAAAATCTTTATGAAAATAAAATTTAGAAATGTCAAACTATTATATGATGCTTATAATTATTATGGCAAAAAGAAAACTGTTTAATGATTGCTATTCTCAAACCTATGAATTTGTAGGCTAAAATTTCATTACACTAAAATTTGAATGAAAAATTTTTAAAAAATTTCTTAAAATGTTTTTTCTTAATAAAAAAAATAGTACAGTACCTAGAGATAAAAAATATGCAAAATTTCGGAATAATGTCATATTGAACGGATTTCGGCAGTATAATAGACAGTATAATAGTAAATGCTTCACAGAAAAGTTTCTATATTGTGCGGGGGCTTGCTAATTTATCGGGGGTGGATGCCACCCCCTCTCAGGAGGGTGGAACTTAAAAAAATATATATTTATTGGAGCTAAAGTAGAATCAAATTTTAAGAAGAAAAGGTTCTATGCAATTTTTCACATAAATTGATAGTTTCTAAGTTATAACGAGTTCAAAACTGCGATTTTAGCTTAAAAAAAAGGTATTTCCAAACGGCTTTCGTCAAGTATCTCGAAAAGTATTACTTTGTCGAAAAAAATGTTACAGACCAATTACAGAAAGTACAAACTGGGAATTAATTATATTTTTTGTTTATTGATGTAGGATTAATAATTTCGGAGATATTTAAGTTTACATTTGGCATCCAAGAGTTCATAAGATAATTATTTAGAGTGAGAGTTAAATATCTCAGAAACTGTGACACCTACGTCAAGGATACTAATAGGTAGAATAATAGGTTATTAATTAAGCTTTCAACTATTTTTTTATTTGTTTCTATAGCATAAAAGATAAAGAAGTTATGACCAAAGCAATGTGCATCTACACATTTTTTTAATAACAAGGTCGCCATTTTGTTACTGTAATTAGCCAGTAATTAAAAAAAAAGGAATTTCAAACACTGTTTCTCATTAATATATAGCATGATGTAGATGCTCAAATTTTTTTGGTTTGTATACAGCACTTGCTTTAGAAAAAAATACAGTTTAAACTATAAAGGTATTTTCGATTTTTTTTCCTTTTCCACATATCTTGATAAATATTCGTTTTATTGAAAAATGGGTAGAGACCAAAAATAAAGCTCATAAACTGATAATGAATTTCGCTTATTTATTTATTTACATAGATTTAATAGTTTCGGAGATATGAAAGTTTACAAATGGCGTCCGAACGTTTATAAGACGAAAAATGCAGATTAAATGTTAAATATCTCAGAAACTGTGACATCTACGTCACGCATGCTAAGAAATGAAATTAAAGATAATTAATTACGCTTTCAAAATATTTTTTACTCGTTCCTGTAGCATAAGAAATAAAAAAGTTATGATGGAAAAATGTGCGTATTTATATTTTTTTATATAAAAATGTCGCCATTATGTTACTCAAGTTAGCCAGTAATTTAAAAAAAATATCTCAAATACAGTTTTTCGTTAAGATGTAGCATTACCTAGATGCTTATTTTTTTTTTGCTCATTTAAACCACTTGCTTTAGAAAAGAAATGCATTTTAAACTTTAAAGGTAATTTCGAAACACTTGGATATCAAATATAAACTTAAATATCTCCGAAATTATTAATCCTACATCAATAAACAAAAAATATAATTAATTCCCAGTTTGTACTTTCTGTAATTGGTCTGTAACATTTTTTCGATGAAGTAATACTTTTCGAGATACTTGACGAAAGCCGTTTGGAAATACCTTATAAATTAGTTCCTAAGGATTCTATTCAACAATTTTTTCTACCAGTTTTAAGGCTTCAATTCAAATTATTAACGGAACTGTTCTATTTAGCCAATCCTGACATTTAATAATCCGGGAATAAATGAAATGAACTAAGTTTTAGTAAACAATAAAGACAAAATCTCCTTGTTCTAGATTTTTATTTTTGCTACTGCAGTTCTATAATTGTCGGATTACATTTTCAAGCACAACCTAGCATCTGCCAAGGAGCATTCTAAGCCAAATTGTAGGTTATGTGTCTACACTGCATGGAAAACTATATTTGGGCACGATACTTTTTAAAGGCACAGTTTCGATACGGAATCCACACTGTATAGGACATATGCTCAAAGTGGTGATGAAAAATGTGTTCTAACTTGATTCCAATATGCGCACAAAACTGTTTCTAAAAATTTGCCACTGTCAGAGTCAATATTCAATATATCATATCTTTAAGCAGAAAATCCATTACCGTTAGGTAAATAAGAGAAATTCAGACCAATTTTTATTAGAGGGAGAAAGACCAATTTTATTAGAGACTAGATGTCGTCAATGATCTACGGTAGTGCAACCTTGACCTATTACTTGTTCTATTAAATTATATCTTATCTTGAACCCACCTGGGAGTGGAAGAAGAAGGGAGAACGCGACTGGCGCCCTTAATAAATAAATTGGTGTCGCATCACTCAGGGTATTAAGTTCTTCTACAATCTCACTATAAGAAAAACCGATGGTTTTGGGTATGCAAGGATAGTTTTTGAGGACTAAGAGAGAATGACATGATCGTGTTCTCCACTCTTGAAAACCTTCTTTTTGAGGGACACTTCAGGATTGAGGGAGGGAGTGGTTTCAACCCCCGGGAGTCGTTAGGATGTCCGGTTGCTAAATTTTGTTAACATTTATAAGTTAATCTCCACATTACCCGGGGTCGGCTTCAAAATTTTTATTAGCGTTCAACGAAAAATCGTGGATTGCGAAATTTTAAACTTTTCATGGCTTGGTTACTGATACGGATCCAAATTTCATTGAGATTGTATAACCAATAAAAGAGCTCAATTTTTAATTTTGTGTCAGTTATCCAGGTCGGCTTTAAAATTTTTGTTCTCCTCTAATGAAAAATCAAGGATGTTTGCCGCATAAAACCATTGCAATGTTTTTTAGGTCCAAGCCCTAGCTAAATACAAAGTGTAAAAAATATAACTTTTGAGGTTGTCAAGTGAATAAATAGATAATTTCGTACATAATTTATATTTGTATCAAAAATAATGTGTTGTGGTGTTGTATGTTTTTTATGCAAATTTTTAAGGTGTCAAAAGTGAGTGATAGGTTTGGGGAATAATACATACCTGGGACGTGCGATTAGTGATTAATTTCGTACATAATTTGTGTTTGTATTAAAAAGAGTGTGATTTTGTGGTGTTGCATATTTTTTGTCAAGTAAGCGACAGGTTTGAGGAATAACACATATCTTGGGAGGTGCAATTAGTGATTAATTACGTACATAATTTGTATTTGTATTAAAAAGAGTGTGTTTTTGTGGTGTTGCATTCTGCATCATAAATGCTGTAATAAACTGGTGAGGAGCTGATTCAAACGACTTTCTTCGAAAATATGAGAAGTGATTATGAAACCATCGACCGCTGTCACCGTAAATTTTTAGCAAGGCAATAATGATGTTATTCCTTAAGAAAAACAGAGTTTCTTAGATAAACAAGCGTTGACTTGGGTAATAAATGGACAATCTGATCAGTGACGTACTATTGGCTTAATACGCCGGGGGCTGAATTTCTTGCAGTTCAATCAAAATGCATAGTTTTTCTCAGGAAATGGTATCTATACACAAGAATGATGAATCAAATACAGAACATAGGACCGCAAAATAAAATAAACGGGGGAACGAGTCAGGGGCAGTAAAGCGGTGGCAAGGGGGCGGCAAGGGGCATACAGAAAAAATGGTAACACATACACGAGAAGAGATATACCACGACAACAGTGGAGATAAACTGGAGAAAGAAGGGAAAGCAAAAAATGAATGAATCAAATTAATACAAGAAGACCCTTCAATAAGCCACCATCCAAGGAATAAATGCTATAAATCACGGTAGTGATAATAATTAAAATTAAACTCGAAATAATCAATGAGGTATTGTTGATATACTGCGTCAGGGATGAGTTCGCACATCACTTCAGGGGAGGTATGTCTAGTGAAGGTTTCTTTCAGAAAAATGGTGTTCTCTAAGAAAACACACACATACGTCGATAATCTCCTAATCGATGCAGAAGAAGAAGAAGAGTTGGACCAGCGGAGAGGAACACAAAATAGATGAATATTCCCTAAGAATACCGAACAAACTGAAGTACCTAGGAACAGACCGGACGAACCAGCTAGAGCGGAGAGAAACAGTAAAGGAGAGTATCAAAACGGCACAAGGGTAACATACCAACTAAAACAACAAGACGAAAACAGCGACACAAAACATCAACATAATAGAAATATACGCAATGAAGTATTGGGGACATACCCAAGGAACGGACCCAAACATTTACTGAAGAAAGCGCTACTACCGCACAGCAACAAACTAAAAATAGGGAGACCATGCTACAGTGGAGAACGACAATTGAAAGGATCAGGATCAACAAATGAACACCACTAACAAATCGCAAGGATATATACTCTACCACAACCGGAAACCCAGGAACCAGAAGACTCAGAAAAAAGAAGATTCGAAGAAGCAAAAACGCAAAAAGAGGAGCAAAAACACTCCATATTACTACATAACACGGCAACATATTTCACAAGAAGAGTCAGAATAGGCAGAAGTCCAGAACCAAACACATAAAAAAGGGAGCTTAAACGCTCCCTCACGACACAATGCGGTAACGCATCTCACAAATACCTACACCTCACATCCCACATTACTTTACTATGCGCCATGTGGCTCTCGCTGCTGGCAACAAGCATGACCTTGGTCCAACCCAGCGTGGACCTACGTCCACGCCTGCTACAGGCCCAGCTGTATACCTGGGAGTGGCAGCAATGTCTACCGCACGCTGGTAAATCAATCAATCAATCAATCAATCCTCTAATGAAAAATCAAGGATTTTGGAATTTGAAACTTTAGAGGACAAGTCACTTATACAGATTCTTTGGTTGAAATTACATAGCTAAAAAGTGAATAGTAGAGTGGGGGGGCATTGAAATTGGAAAACACTATTTATATAAATATTAAACATTATAATATATTTTATAAATTCGTTTATAATAATATTATAGAAGTTTGCTTTTAGTCCTGTCAATGAATGGTTTTTAGAGGGAAATGCCGAGATCACAATTTTTGACTTGAGGACAGATACGTGCCCCTTGCACCGCCCGCACCTCCTATGTTCGGGGACTTTTGGTATGTTTTCCTCCTAAATAGTCCAAACACAGCCCTCAAGTAAAAAATTGTGATCTCGGCATTTCCCTCTAGACCCCCTTATTGAACGTTTATTGACAGCACCATTGCGTAATAATACATTTTGTTTTTTTTAATTTTTTTTTAGATTTGACCTAAACTATAACACTAACAAATGCCATTTATAATATTACCATTAAAAATTCAAAACTTTGTAAAAAAATTAATACATAATTATGGGTTCAAATATGGACTCAATTTTCAACAATAATAGTTAATTATCGTGAAAGTACCAATAATTTACATAAGTGCAGAATGTTGTTTTTTTGGCTTGAATAATTACATACCTGTTTTGTAATTATTTTATTAAAATTATATTCATTTTAGATCCATGTGATTAATATGATTACCCATAACAATGGTTAATTTAAAATTGATGTATCAATTACTGTATCGATTTTAAAATCTATCGATAAAGAATAATGAGTACACATCGTTGAATTATTTACGGAACTAAAATTATTCATTATGTAAAGCATATCATGTAAATGCCGTATTAAATATAGCTTATTCGCAATTAGTGTTTACGTATATAGTCCACGTAAATTAGAATTTTTAAGAGAAATAGTTTATAACGAGTTTATATTTCTGATATAAAATCTCAACAGGAACAGGAGTAAAGATCCGAAGAGTTCTCACCTGATCAGTGGATGAGCCATCCCTTATTTTGCCACCTCCAACGATGACATCATGCTGGTTTTCCTCATTTTTCTTATTAACCGCTGCTCGGACGAGAAAAGAGTATAGGAAAGCAAATATTTATCATTAAATACCACACAAGAAATCTTTTACTGACCATTTAGCTAATCCCTACCCAACTCATGCAAATAACGTTCAAAGTTGATTTTTAAAACGGCTGATTTTACTGGAAAAATCACTAAGAACGAAATTTAGAACGGTATCTCCCCTATAACGTACATGTTCCAGCATTTATTATACCAGATTGTACTACTGTTCTTAACAAACCACTCTGCATATTTTTAATTTAATATTGAAAACGTCGACTTTTCCTGACAAATGAAAAGAGTGGATAATTTGCCCGGCATTTAAAAAGGGCAATAAGCATGACACTGAAAACCATCAATGCAATTTCGCAAAAATTTTTGGAATTTTAATATACGGTTTTATTTCTTTCCATAATAAGAACTCAGTATAGTCAGAGATGGGCACTACTTCAAGTAAAAATAGTATAAATTATACTTCAATTACTTTTAATTACTTGAAGTATTTTACACAAATACCCGAAGAAAGAACTTAGTACTTGATACTTGCAGATATTTTAGAGTAGTACTTAGTACTTAGTACTTGTTAAACGAAATTACAGTACTTAAAGTACTTTACAATTTAATTCAAGTATTTAAAGTACTTAATCACTACTTCAAGTACCTTAGGTACTGCAAGTAAATTTACAATCCAGTTGAAACCTGCAGAAACTGACAAGAGCAGTTGTTTCTGTGGGGGGGGTACATTGAGAAAAAAATGTTGGCACTCAAGTAGACTATTCTTTGGTACAGAAACTACAAGTCTGAGAAGGTGCCAACATTTTTTTTAAAGCACCAGTTTTGGCCAGTGGCCAGAAGACCAATTTTTTGCCAAAAATCTGGAAAATGGGCAAGCAGAAAATGTTGGCATATGGTATTCCAGCAATGAGCATTGACAACGAAAATTTTCCGCCTGGTCAGAAAGTGTTATGCTACTTTTCAATTTTGGCCATAATTGATGTCGCCAGTGCTGCCAATTGCACAAAGAAAAATGTTGGCATATATCGAATGTTGATAGCCAAGATACCCTCTTCAACTAGCACCAAGCCCCACAATTGAATATTTTCTGAGGCAGCTGGCGCCAAAACGGGCAGGGGGAAGGTATGACTCATGTAACATGTTATATTCCAAGCCTCATATATTGAGCTATCTCCTAGACTATAATATTCAAGAAATTTTGTCACATCTGAAAAATTATTTAAAAATGTTTACTTTTAGTTATTTTAGAATACATTAATGAAATGGAATGTTATGTTTTTTAGGAGCAACATTTCCTCATTCAGTAAATAAATAAAACAAATTCAAAAAACTCTATCGTTATTTAAGTATATCCTAAATCTAAAAAATATGTCAATGTACAGAAATATTTACACATGAAGGTTGGTTTAAATAAAAATAGAAAAATTTAAAGTAGTTGAAGTAGTTAAATGTACTTGTAAATGTTTTACTTTTAAACAGTACTTGATACTTGATACAACAAGAAAATTCTTGAAGTATTTAAATATTCTTGTTAGAATTAAATGACTAATTGAACTAGTACACTTAGTACTTACACCCAAAATTGCAAGTACTACTTCGAAGTACTTGATTCTTGAAGTATTCTGCTTTTTGAAAAGTAATTGATACTTGATGCAACAACTAACGACTAATTATTTGGTACTTGATACTTGAAGTAGTTTAAATGAGTACTTTGCCCATCTCTGAGTATAGTAGAGCAGCACGGATTCATGCAAGGGAGGTTCCACTGTATCGAAACTTGTGTGCAAAACACAGTATACTGCTGAAGCTTTAGATCAGAAAGGTCAGGTTGATGCCATCTCCACTGACTTTTCTAAAGCATTTGACAGATTGGACCACGGTATATTATTAAACAAGTTGTAACACTTTGAGTTCAATGAATCTTCTATTCATTTGTTTATTTCTTATTTAACTTGTCGAACTCACTCTGTATTATTTAAACAAACGTTAGAAGTTCCGCAAGGTTCCATACTTGACCCTCTATTTTTTGTACTCTTCATTAATAATGTTATTGACCACCTTGACGTATGCTATCTACTTTACGCTGACGATCTCAAAGTATATATTTGCGTTAAATCCGAAGACGACTGCTTAAGGCTCCAGCATAGTCTAGACTCGCTTAACATCTGGTGTGTTCATAACTCCCTTTAAACGCTGCCAAATGTAACATGATGTCCTTTTCGCGCAAGTCTGGCCTTATTATTTTTAATTTGGATAATTGCGTTTTAGATAGACCTGAGTTTGTGAAGGACTTAGGAGTTGTCTTAGACTCAAAACTTACTTTCTCCAGATATATTGAGAAATGCGTTGCTGGAGCTGATAGATCCCTAGGTTTTATTCTGCGTAATAGTAGGGACTTTAAAAAGTTTGTCTATTCTTTGTCTATTACACAGGTCGACAAAAAAAAATCTGCTCTAAGGACTGAACCTATCATGCATTAAGTATTTTTGCGTGCTGAATCCTAATTTTCAATTAAAAAAATTTTCTAACCCGCAGATTTTGAGTAAATCCTGGTTTTTATTGTCAAAAAAACGTATTTTGACGATAAAAACCGGGATTTACTCGAAATCTACGCGGTAAAAAATTTTCTAAATTGAAAATTCGAATTCAGTATACAAAAATACATAAGGAATGATAGGTTTATTCCTTGGAACAGAATTTTTTTTGTAGACCTGTGCGCAAAGTGCACCTGTGCACAGATCTACAAAAAAATGTCTGTTCCAAGGACTAAACCTATCATTCCTTATGTATTTTTATATGCTGAAGCCGAATTTCCAATTTAAAAAATTTTTTTCGAGTAAATCCCGGTTTTTGTCGTCAAAATACGGTTTTTTGAACATTTTTGATTGAAAATTCGGGCTCAGCACACGAAAATACTTAAGGCATGATAGGTTTAGTCCTTGGAGCAGATTTTTTTTTTTGTCGACCTGTGTTATTTATAACATTTGTTGGTAGACTGGCGGTACATGACCAGTCAGGTGCAACGTTTTTAAAATGCATACCAATCATATATATGAATGAAATTACCATGAATATGCCAGAAACGCAAATTTTAGGCAGTCGTCGCGTGCAGAAGGGTGTGCAAATCGATTTTTTTCGTTTTTTTTTTGTTTGTTTTTTTTTTAATGGATGCCAATAGTGCCAAACGAAAAGCCGTGAAAAAGAATCCAGCGGAAATTCATTGGCATGCAGTTTCCGCGCGCAAAACAACTGTTGATGTGCACATTAAATCGTAAAATTTTTTGGTGTTCTTGATTTTGGATGATTTTGATTTTGGATTTTTTTTCAAGGCTTTTCGTTTGGCACTATTGGCATCCATTTTAAAATTAAAAAAAAAACACTAAAAAATAAAAAACAAAGAAAATCGATTTGCACACCCTTCTGCACGCAACGACTGCCTAAAATTTGCGTTTCTGGCATATTCATGGTAATTTCATTCATATATATGATTGGCATGCATTTTAAAAATGTTTTACCTGACTGGTCATGTACCGCCAGTCTATAGATCCAAACTGGAATGCGCCTCCATTGTTTGGAGTCCCAGGATTAATGTCTATATCACCTCACTTGAGAAAGTACAAGTACGTTCTTCAAATCGGCAGCATTTATCTTGGAAGGCAACTAAACTTAAAGAATTATTTTTATACAAAGATATGTGTAGTCTACTTAGAAGACGGGTAATGTGTACTATAATTTTCTTATATAAAATCATCAACAACTTAATCAACTGTACCTCTATTACCTCACTTACTAAATATCAAATTCCTAGATTGTCCGCTAGAACAAGTAAACATACTTATCACACCTACAACTCGAGCTAACATCTGAAGCTCATCTCCGTTGCATAAACTACACACAGCAAAGGTTGAATATTTTCAACTGCAATATTTCTGATATAAAACGAACTTACGCAATTGTTTAACAATTGTTTCTCCCTTCCTATCTTGCTTGTTTCGCTATGTATATTATGGGCAAATGTTGTATTGTGTATATTTTTATGTAGTATGAATTGTCATTTACACATTTAATTATCCTGAACGTTTTATACTGTTGTTCTAATAACCTTCACTTTGGTGTTTGTTATATTCATTCGTTATTTTGTTTTTAATCTTGTAATTGTGTTATTTATCCTGTAACTGGGTTTTACCCGTTGAATAAATTATTGAAATAAATAAATAAATGTATCGCAAAACTTTTGCATGAGAATGATACTCAAAAAAAAAAACGATTAAGCAATCTAGCCAATAGGAGCGTTTAATTTCAGAATTGGTGAAAAGCTATCAGTGAGAGGGGATAAAACCGACCATTGTTGCTGATGATGCCAACGCGCCTGGTCCTTCAAACTGGCATCAACGAATCTCAACACAATAACACAGTGGCAGGACGTCGATCTTCTCACGCGTAATATTGATCTTGCTTTTACAGATAAATACATTCAACCTTTAAGATATGCTCAAGGAAATGTAAAGGAACGCACATAGTTCTTGCGATTTGTAGTCCTCAGTAGTTTTGGAAAACTGCTGTTTAACCATGCGTTTAGTGATGGCATTACCACTTCTGTTTTTCCTTTTCTATAAAGGAAAAGCACAAACGATAAATATTTTAAATAGAAGGAAAGATTTGGAAGATGGCGTCAGTACATATACAGATCTTTTATCAATGAGGGAAGAAAGTACTGTAAACCGTGCATTATACAAAGCTGCACAAAGTGAAGGACCTTTAAATCATCAAAGATTTACTTCATTCAACTGGTTGGTTAGTCGGCCAATTCAGTTATCCAGTCATTTCATCAAGACTGTCACCAACATCTGATGCTTTACAGAATCATTCCTATCGAATACTTCACCAAATTCAATCTTGATGTGGAGAAAATATGGAGCCCATGCAATGAGCTTGAAAAAAAAAATCAGCAAAATTTTATTACCTGTTTTCACCACCGAGCCACTAGCTCCAATCGGAGCTGGTGGCTCGGCAAGTAAGTTGAATTAAGGAAATCTCCTTAAATCAACTTAATTACAATTACAAAAAGGGTAAAGGATTGTGAAAAACTGTGCGGCTGTACCACATTAGGATTGCGTCACTCAAATATGCGCTCCAACTCTCATATGGGCAAGGGTGCTTAAATTCAACAACCGAAGAAAATCAGACCGGGTTTTAGTGGAATAAATTCATAGAGAAAACCACTTGAAAAACGCCGTAAGCAGTGCTGGCCTTAGATATAAATTGCCCCTAGACCCAGTACTTTTGTATATTAACATCAATAAATCATTATTAGATCAATATTGCGCTCGGGCCCGGGCCTATGAGGCCTAGTCGGAAAACCGGCTCTGGCTCTAAAAGTTCTACCATATGAGTCGTGTGGAAACAAACTCAAATAACAAAGGGCGTGTTTGTAAAAAACAGGAAAAATTAATAAATGATACTACCAAGATCCCTATAGGAAATGGCCTGAAGGAGGATAGGCACCACATTGTGGTGGATTAAACTAGACTTTGACCTAAGTAATACACACTTCATTTGAGTTTTATAGGATGATGAGAACATGGAGAAAATTGGGTCCAAAGTTCAATGAGAACATATGCACTGACGACTCTTTTAATTTAAACAGGTTGAAGATAAGTTGCGATGTTAAAACCACTGATGGCTTTAGATAGATCGTCTCGTGAGCTTTTAAGGGACAAAAAACAATCTGCAGGGAAGCGCCTATCAGTCTGCCCTAATAGCATACCCCTTACTTGTTCCTCGGGGCGAGTGTAGAGGCGACTTCAATGTGAATATCAGTCGATATTCCGTTGAAGCAACGTCGAGCGCGGTTAGTACTTGGATGGGTGACTCACCTGTCTTGGGAAATACAGCGTTCTCGTCCCACCTTCTAGCGACTTGTATATCATTTCAGACGAGGATTACGTAGTGGATATACCATCCTTTGGAGGGGATGTAAAGCAGGCGGTCCCTTGTCTATTAAATGTTAGGCAAGTAAAAGATCCCTACTCTTCTTAAGGGAAGAGGTTCGGAAAAATTTCCAGCTCGTCTCCTGGCGTCGGTGATAAGCCCTGGTAGCGAAAATAGGCCGACGTTAAATAGTTAATAAAAAAAAAAAAAATACTTGTTCCTTAGAATGCGACGGAAGTTAGTTCTGAAAAGTAGTATTCTCAGCGTAGGGTAGGCATTCTCTCCGAAAAATCGATGGGTCACCCGCCAAAGCACTGCCACAACATATGCTGTGGTACTGACTCGGCTCGAGGTTGCTCAACCTGTAATTCACAGGTTCTTTAACGACTAAGCTATGCTCCCTTTTGCCTCCCTCAGACATTTACTTTGTTGTTGTCATTTGTGAACTTTGGCCCTCATTTTCATTTTACAGACCAATCTTTGTAGTCTCCATTTTTTGTAAAAAAATTTGCGATGCATCCACGTTATACGAGAAATTTTGCTCTATAATTTCGTTGGTAACGATTTTTTCTGTAAAACCAGCCGTAATGGAGATAGTTACTGTGAAAATCTCCGTTTGACTGTTTCTTGGCTGCGCGTTCTAAACTACCATCAACTTTGAACGTTATTTGCAAGAGTTTGATGGTGATAATCTGAACGGTCAATAAAAGATTTTTTTGGGTAGAATTCAATGAAAAATAATTTCTTTTCTATTCCCTTCTTTCGTCCGAACGATCGTTAGTAAGTAAAATGAGGAAAACCAGCATGAAATCACCGCTTCATTTCTGCTTTTATTGGGAGTTCATATCCGAAATATAAACATTTTGTAAATTATTTATCCTATTCGTCCATTTTAATATAATTTGCGTATACTAATATAATAATACATCGTAAGCCACATAACAAAGTTTAAATTTTTAGAAAGGTTCAAAGATTAACTAAATAATTCCATTATAACGTTAACGTTAGGCTATTAGAAAATAAATTCACTAGAATGAATCAGCATTATAAGCTTGATGCACTATAAAATAAAATATAATTACTATTTGTTTATAAATTTCACGGTTTAACGTGCTACGCATTTTTTGTGCGCTACACAAGATTAAGCGAGAAGAAATGTACAGCGTAAAGAACGTCCTAGAATCCATAATTAGCTTTTTAGACTAACATTATTTGTTACTAAAAAGACACCTACATCACAATATTGCGTTAGTAGAATAGTATATTAAAATACTAGTGCCGAAAAGATCTCCTTACAGTTATTAGTATACACACGAGTACTGTTAAGAAGACTTTTCTGTATGCGTAATTACATACATATTTTCTCTGCGACTGTGAACCAGTGTTGCCAACAATGCATTATTTTTCGGCCTAAATCCCAGTATAAATTAGTGTTAGAAGAAAAACGGGCAAAAATTAAAAAATCAAACATAACTACATATACAAAACTGGATAGGCCCAGTCTAAAACGGGCTCCGTCAACATTTTTTTTTTTTTTTAAGAGAAAGGGACTAGGGATGGGCGATATTCATGAACATCGATGTTTTTCTTTCGATGTTCGATGTTTTCTCCATCGGCATCGATATTACATTGATGAAATATCGACGTTATTATATAACATGAGATAAAAATATGTAGAGTAGAAAATAATAATAAAAGATAAAAGGTCACTTAACAGTTATTTATTAGGCTAGTGAGTTATGTTACATATAAGTCACGCAAGAAAAGTTTAGCCCACCTGTCTAATGCAATATTTTATGCCAACACTTTCATATAAATGCTGTTTCAGTGACAAACAATAAAATTATTAAAATGTCATGTCATCGATTTTTTGTCAGTTATCAATGTCAAAGTCAACAGTGTTTCTCTAAAAATATAAAATACAAGTAGCTTATTGCTAAGTAGATTCTGAATGGATGTGCCGAGAAAGCTGTGGTTGTTATCAATTTTGTTTGTAACTAGGGGTTTGTTTAATAAACATTGTGTAATTAGCATCAATATGGAAAATTGTGAAAGATATAATATGAAAAGCTCCAACCAATTTAATTCCAGAAAAGTCCAAAGTAACCTATTTTAAAGAATATCTACAATTTGAAAATTGGATGAAAAAAGAGGAGTTGTGCAGTAAATGAAGAAGTGTTTCTCGCTTACTTTCTACATTTGAGTAAAAAAATTGCACCTTCTTCGATGTGGACTAAATATTCTATGATAAAGGCGATTTTAAATGTATACAGTATAAAAGTATACAGGAACTTTGATATCCCAAGCAGCATTCAAAGTGATGGGAACTGGCATCTGAGGCATCGGAACTTTAATATAGTAGGCATGACATAACTGTTACTAATTTTGCAACTTCAGGGTAATATTCACTTTGTGGTATGCATTTGTAGTGACAATTATGTAGATTCTACTGAATTTAGGCATTGTATAGTTATAACACTTTCAAGTAACTGCTGGAGAATCTGCAACGTCGCGGATACTACTCTGCATTACTTTGAAGCATCCTCAACTGCAAAGTGAAAATTGGTAGTAATGCCGACTGCACAGCTTTACTAAAGGACCACTTCAAAGTAACGATAACTTCAAGTGTGGAATTTTAAGCCCCCGGCACGTTGTTGGGAAATTTTCTGGAACTTCAAATTTGTCTAACTTATTAATGACATCTCGAGTAAAAATGAGATTATTTCTACGAACATACGGGCTTTGAAGTTATTTTTACTACTCCCCACTAATTGAAAATGACTTAAAAGTTACATATACCTTGAAAATCTACTATAAAGTAATATTAACTTTTAAGACAATTTATATAATTATTGGCATTGAATAAAATGGCGGCATCTGAAATGCTCAGTAAAAGCGAAATAAAGTTTATCGGCACTCATCCACGTTTTATAGAAAACTGAAGAAACAGTTAAACAGTAGTAGAAATAGTGATTCTTCAGAATATGATGCAAACATGAAAGATTATTTCGCCACAGCAAAACCATCATCTTTGGCAACAAGTGCAAAAGTGTTCCCATCAACACAAGGAGAAAAGTAATCGAAAACTATAACAGTCTGCAGTGATATTAGTGATACTGTGTACTGCACGAAAGTTACAAATTGTCTTTAAAAACAGATTGACTTATAGTTCAGTTAGTGATCCACTGAGCATATTAAATGAATTTGCCGATTAAAAACTCCAAATTTAATAAATTGTGTCGATGGGGAACGGACAATTTCGGTATAAACGTCATAAGACATTATTTGTGTACAATAAATTGAACTGAATATATATACAAAAAAAAAAGCAAAAAAACTATATTTCTTATCTACAATACCTAACTCAAAAGTTATCAGTGACGACAAAAATTATAGTTTACAACACCATTATCCAACCTCATTTCAATTACTGTGTCAGTCTATTATATTCCTTCGATTTAAATAAAATAACTTCCCTTAAAAAACTACAGAATAGAGGAATGAGAGTGTTCTGAAATGCAGCCGATATACATCAATCCAACATATGCTTTCTTGTCTTCAGAGGCTGTCTGTAAAAGATAGATTGCTTTCCATGGCTATGGTATTTATTTTCAAAATTTTAAATAACTTAGTAAGTACCCAAGTATTTAAATTAAGTTTATATTTTATGCAAACCAAATACATCAACACCACACAAGAAATAACAACAAATTTTATATACCAAGGCAAAATATAAGTCAAACTAGGAAAATTATGTTATATAAAGGCCTCGATCAATAGTTGCCAGAGGATGAAAGGAATCTATCTCTCTACTTGTATTCAAACGTAAAATTGTAAGCTATATAAAGTCGATTGATTAACTCCACTTGCTTTATATATTTTTTCCTCTTTATTTTTTTAATTTATTTGTATATGTATTAGTCTGAGTGTGTAAGTGCGTATATTATTTATTTATATATAAATTATGATTCTTTGTAAGTAATTACATTAGAAAAGTGAATTTGTATATTAGGATTTTCCTATTCAAATAAATACTTACTATTTTTTGAATGAAATTAAATGTAAACTGATCACTAAAATATGAAAACTCATGTATTTTTCCAATATTATTATTACACACCTTACGTTAATAAATATATTTACAAGACATACATTGTACATCGTTTTCAGTAAAAAACAAATATTTTATTTGCACAAATTTATTAACAACTTATTAATATCAGATAATAAAAAGTACTTGGTAAAAATATAATAATTGTTATTTTTAATCCACATTCGTGTCCTTGTCCACATCACACACTGTGACACTTTAACAGTTATTACCGAGTTGCCAATTAAAAAAAATTACCTATCTCGTATCTGCCAATTGTACCGACATGAAAATGAGTTGATAGCAATCGTTACCAAGATCTTATACCGTCATTGGTCCCATATGCTACATCTAGGTAAATATAACTACACAGTGAAATTGTTGTAGTTCCCGTCACCACTTTTAAAGTAGCAACAACTATAACGTTGGTGGCATCTGCTACTTTATGAGAAATGTAACTTGTAGGGAAATAATTTTGGTTTTGCACCCTCTAAGTTACTGCAATTAAAATCGCCATTTTTCTATTGTTGAATGAAAACGCCATATTGACACAGATAAAAATATAATCCAATAAAAAATTTCTTTTTATTATGGTCATTTACAAATATGTTTTATAAATAGATTATTACTTTATAATATATAAAATTTAAAAAAACGTTTTCCATAAAAAATTTGGCAGTTTTGCTTGTACACATAATTTTTGCAAAAAAAATTTTAACCATTTTCTCGAGGGGGCGTCTTTTTTATCGAAGCATCATGATAAAATTTTTCAGAAAACAAGTGGTGGTTTTAATATCCGCACCCATTTGAATAACAGAGAGCCAAATATATGGTTATCGCTCTCATTTCGGTCAGCTGAGCTGTTCCAAAAGTTAGTAATTTCTACTACTTGGTTACGTAATAACCTAGTCCTCGACACGGTAACGGTAGAAGTACCGGAATAGTAACTTGCTACGTAATTATTATTCCCCATTTTGGTGAATCCTTAGTAGAAGGATGGTTCCCATTACGTAACAATCCTTAGTTCCGGAAACCTTTAAAGTTCCACTAATGGTAACTACTACGTAGAAACTACTAAAATTCCTGCTTAGGATAACAAGATATGGAAAACTTGTGGCATAGGTACTTAAAAAGCCGATCAAGAAATTTCAAACCCTAAAGACCAAAATTTTGGAAAGAGCACATATCGAACAATATTTGATTGATGCCCTGAAGATGAGCATCTTATGTCAAAGGTGTGATGTTCCTGCTTTTATGTATTTAATTGTTTGGGTTTTTTAAGTTGCATTGATATTGGGAGTTTGCGGTGTCTGCCGTTGCGGTGAACTAACCTACTTAAGCGAATAAATTAAGAAGTTTCACAGTTTTAACTGAAGGATTTTCGGTAAACGCACTTGATTTGATTAGGACATATGTGTCTTTAAGACCGCAAAATGTGTCTCACGAAAGATTTTTCGTAAATTTTCAAAGGGAAGTGCACTGTCCAATGCGTTGGATTAAATAAGCTCTCAAGAATTGTAGCTGATTATTTGCAATTTCCAGATGCAGAGTTATATACTGGCCATAGCATGCGCCGTTCCTTGGCAACTCTTTTGGTCAATGCTGGGGGTGACATTACAACCCTTAAACGTCACGGTGGATGGAAATCATGGGTGGGTTATTTGGAAGATTCGGTCTCCGACAAGATTGTTATTGCTAAAAAAATACAGGGAGAGCAGCGCAACGAGTCAGGCGATACAGACGTCATTACTAGTATAGAGATAAGGAGAGCAGTTTTCTTTGTGAAAAATCGAATATGATGACAATAAATGTTAACACAAATATAAGTAAATAAGTGTTAGTGCATGGATTCTTTGTTTTGTTAGTTTTCCGTATAATAAAGACAATAAATGAAGCCCATTGGGCTTGAACTTTTTTTATATTAAAATTACTTTTAGTGACTAAATCACTTTACCTCACTAGTGATCTAAAGTATACTTTAGCTCACTACTTTATCTCACTAGTGACTTATGGGCCACTTTATATCTTCAAAATCTCATCAATAAAGATCGTTTTATATGAAAGTGTTGTATAAAAATATTTTAATGTAAATATAAAGTGACCATTCGTTCCGCATTACGCAGGACAGTCATGTTTTTCGTCAGGGAATGTGCTTTAATGTTCATAATATAGAATTGCAAATTCCCCCCCCCCCCCCTGCTCGCCAAAAAATTTTTCACCATCGATGTCAGTAAAACATCGATGTCAACATCATCTACGTTTCAGTTCAATGTCTGTCCCATCCCTAGGGGCGACGCTGCCACGAATTTTTTTAATGAGCGGGGAAGGAGACTGCAGCGATCGCTAAAACGGGCTACGTGTCGCAGCGTAGTGCTAACGTGTTAAAAGTTGCAAAAAGGGGCTAGAAAATGCACGAACTGCTTGTACTGAAAAAAAGCTTAATTTCTATTATTTCTTTTGAATTACATTAGGACATGCCCAGTGTAATTCATTCTGACTTTCGTCTTTCATTTTATCGCCGAACCTCCAGAAATACTGATCGATCTTTAAATATTATTCTTTTTTGAAGAGGTGTTTTAAATGAAAAACGTGGTCTTATGGGATTTATTTGATTTTAGATGGGTAATTTTTTTTTTGGGTAAAATGAAATTTAAAAAAGTACAAAAATTAAATTTGTATTTATATTTTCATTTTATTATATTTCATGTTATTTAAAACCGTTTAATATATTTAAGCTTTTAGATTTTATTATATCTTATATAATAATTCAAATTTAAAAACGCAAGAAAATTCCTGTACCTGCGCCATGAAGATGAGCTATCAGCGGTTGTGCACAATATCTCGACAGCCTGATGACATGTGTTACTTAGATCGCATTTCCCTATATTATCGAATGTTATTTTCCTTTAGACCCATTGCACTTTTTGTTGAAAAATCAGGTAAAAATTAATTGTTCGCAGTTGAAACATTTTAAATAAAAATGTGTTTTTGTGCACAAAATAAAACTTTTAAACGCGTATACGTCTTTCACTATAAAAATAAATCAGTACCTACATCTGAAAGCCTACGCATTCTTCTTTAAGATTCTCTAATTAAGTTTATTTTTGACTGAGTATGGCACTTTATATGAAGCTGCGACTATGAGCTTTCTAATTTCACTTCTTTTTTCACAAAAACTGAGTATCTATCCTACGAAAAAGTGTCACACGACCTTTTAACTTCCCTTCTATACCGAAGAAACGTATTGTAATTGTGAAAAAATAACTCTTCACGTTTCAGACTGTAGATTACGAAAATGAAACAGTGAAACTCATTCAATTCCATCAGTATGTCTGTCTGTGTGTCGGTTTGGTGTCTGTCTGTCTGTTGGCGCTATATCTACAAAACCGCTTGACGTAGAAAAATAATATCCGGTGGGTAGTTGACCCAACGAGGATATGCTTTTAGTGAAAAATATACAGGGTGAATACCCTAAAAAAATAATTAACAAAGAATATATGACGGAGAGCTGGGATATGTTTTTAGTGAAAAATATACAGGGTAAACACCCTAAAAAAATAATTAACAAAGAATATACGACGGAGGGCAATAATATTTGGTACGTAGCTAACACAATTGGAAGGAAGAAATGTGTTATATTCTTAGTCGAAAATATACAGAGTGAACATCCTTAACAAAGTAGTTAATGAAAGTAATATGATGGAAGACAATAATATTTTACATGTAGTTAACACAATTGCCAACGAAGAAACTAAACTTCGAGTGAAGAATATACATGGGGTGATCACCTTAAAAAATAATTAATCAAGAAACGACTCAGGAAAATATTTAGATGCAGTTGACACTATTACCGAAGAAACCTAATACCTACAATTTTAGTGAAAAATGTATAGGGTGGTCATTTTTTGACAGATCAATATTTCCTGAGATATTAAAAAAACAGAGTTTTCACAATCCAAACTAATTTTTTTCAATGTAGAGATGTAAACAAAATAATATACTTTGATAATCCCATGTGCCGAATTTCAACCATTTTCTTCAAGGTTAAAACTTTTGGTAATTGAATTATAAGTTATTACATCGGTTTCGGAATGCTTGACTGAAACAGTAACAAATAGTTTATTTTCCTGTAAATGGCAAAGTTTCTATTGTGAGTTCCTAAATTTTAACACTCAATTTGGAAACTTTGACGTCCCTATCTGAAGTTCCTTTGTTGTTCACAGAAATGAATCATTAATAAACTTTTGTTCATCGCATGCGTAGTCAAGAATGTCACCTTCTGAATTTTACGTAAAACTGTCAAAAGGGAAAGGTTATGTTTATGGTATTTATTTTTATCCTTATTTTATTTCTGAGATTCTGAAATTCAGTTCGAACGTATATTTATCATTTAATTAAAATATGAAAATGAAATTTTGACAATTAATCAGGTGACAAAAACCTTTCATTGGAGATCCTACAACAGCACAGTTAAAATCATAAACATTTAATAACTTGAACGGACGAAGAACACAATGGATACACCGAAAATGTTCTCCATATATCTCAGGAATAAGGATGTTACCAGAGCCGTGCACTATGTGGACAAGCTATTCAATGCTATAACAATGGCTATCGATATTGGAAAGTTTCAAATATAAAGGAATTTAAAAAAGCAAATCAGTCAGCTGTAGGACCAAAAAATTTAAGATATTTTCGAGAGCAAACATAAGCAATTCTCTGTAAGCGTCAGAAGAAAAGAAGAAATGTTCTTAATTCCGAGTCTACAAAAAAGAACACGATGAAAACAAAACAGAAACTCAATGTCTCTATAAATCTTCGACAAATCGAAAACATTTTTGTTTTTTTTCTCATTTTGTTTCGGTTTTTGGAAACATATCATTTTCTTGTCGCTAGTAGGTAAAGATCAAAAAGCTTCTGGCTTATTTTCATGTCAAGTGACAGTGTTGGCTCTGGATCTATCATCTAACATCAATCTTCAACATCAATCAACATCAATCTTTTCGAATTCTCTGAATTTGCTTTTTGAAAGTCGGCCTTATCAAAATAGTATTCCTTTTCAATAACGTCGAAGGAAAAAAGAAACACCTGCTGCTACTAAAAAAAAAAATATTGTTGTCTTGGAACTGGGCGCTATAATGCACTGCAATGTTTTTAATAACGAAATGAAACAATAAATTTTGTGTGTAGAGAGCAAAGCAATGATTGCAACTAAAACAAAAATGTTTTGATTTACTTTTGTCGACATCTTTCTGGATGGTGAGGATGCGAGTTTCGATACAAGTATATTTTTTTTAGGTCTTTTAGTAATGGTAACAGTAAAATACACTGCTGCTCGGTCATCCAATACAAATCATAAACACCGGATTGATAACATTTTAATTAAAAATTGTTTGAAAGAAGTCAGATTAATAATAATTAGAGGAAAATTGAATAAATAAAACAGAATTAATTCTCCTCGGATCAAAAAATTAAACTTGCCAAAATTACTGAGTGTACAAAGTAATGATAAATAAATAAATGGATTAGACTTGAATCGTGACTCTTCACCTCGGCTTAAAATTTTTTGTGAAAATCCTTTGACGTAATGTGTCCTTCCGATTCCAGGTTTTCAGATAATCCGAGGATATACCTTTCCTCCTTTCCTCATTGTGTCCTTTCCCCCTTTCTTCATTTTCACATTTTACAGCTAATATTTTGCATACGCAAAATAAAATGTGGACAATTATGCACTTGTACAAGACTTTGTGAAAGATGCCAGGCATTTCTTAAAGAGAAAGATAGAGATGATAACTTATACTCTATACGGGTGTCCAAAAAGTCTGGAATATCTCGAGAAATACAAATTGTATCCAAAAAAGAAAAAACACGTCCTTAATAATTTTAAAAGCGCTATCCAATGATACCAAACGCAACCCCCCCACCCCCACACCTTGGGGTGGGGTGGGGGCAACTTTAAAATCGTAAAATTTTAAAAATTTTTCAGCAGAATCGGATTCTATGGCAAAAATTACGTCAAGTTTGTCTGGAGAGTTTTTTTCGATTCGTGACAGATGGCGCTGTAATCGCAAAAATATTTTCTTTCGTAATTTCTAAAAAATTCTACGGAAGAATGAATAATAATAAAGTCGAGTTCATTTTCTTGAAAAAGCCATTCAGTGGTGTTAAATTTAGTACCCCCCACCACCCAAATGCTAAATGGAAACCCTCATTTTTTATTATTAGTGAAAAATATTTAATTTTTAAGAAACATTTTTTTCGCCAAAACGATGTTTTCTTTTTTTTTTTTAATGAAATTGAATTGTTTGTTACCAGACTTTACATCCGCCAATAAAAAATATGGGTTCCGTTTAAGATTTTAAGGTTGCCCATCACTTCCCCCCTCATGGTGGTGGTGGAGGGGGAAGGGGGAATGGGTTATTAAATTTCAAGAAAATGAACTCGTACTTTATTATTTTTCATTCTTCCGTAGAATTTTTTACAAATTACGAAAAAAATATTTTTTGCGATTACAACGCCATCTGTCACGAATCGAAAAAAACGTTTCAGACAAACTTGACGTAATTTTTGCCGTAGAATCCGATTCTGCAATAAAAAATAGGGGTACTCATTTAAGATTTTATAGTTGCCCCCCGCCCCACTCCAAGCGGTGGGGGTGGGGGGTTGCGTTTGATATCATTGGATAGCCCTTTTAAAATTATTAAGGATGTGTTTTTTCTTTTTTGGATCCAATGTGTGTTTCCAGACTTCTTGGACAGCCGGTATATACCATATATTATACTATTTCTTGTTAAACTTAAAAAATCCATATCGTACTTTTCATTTCAAATCATATTTTACTTTTTTCTACAGTATTCAAAGTACCTTTAATTTAAACTTCATTTGGGATAGCTTTTACTATTTACATTTTTGTTGTTTTAATTAAATTTTTCTTTTTGTGTGTACAGGGTGGACCAAATTAGATGAGACTATGACAGATAGACAAAAACCAATATAGCGTTCCAGAGCATTCTTGGAAAATTGGCATTTTTGGATGACCTCAATATCTTAATTACCAAGTGTCGAATCGAAAAACGAGTAACACATTCTTAAGGCACTTTTCTGAGTAGAATCCGTTGCTGATAAGAAGAAAATTATGCCGAGATATAGGCATAACTTTTGTTTTTTAAAATGGAATACCCTGTAAATTATTTAATTATTCGATCACTTCACATCACACATCAACTTAAATTAGCTATCCAACAATATCATATGTCATATTTATCTCTAGAAAAAGTGGTTAGTTTTCAAAAAATTTGATACATTTGTGAGGAGGCCACGGAAGACTATTAACAACAACACTTCTTAGATTTTAAAATAATTTTGCCAAAAATAGGAAAAACTAAACAATAAATGTACGAGTTGTCTTCCATTGACATCTATGCATATTTATCGCATTTCTAATATTTACTGAGAAGGCCATGGTAAAAAAAGAAAATCGAAATAATCGTAAATATCAAAAACTAATTTGTTAGCTAATTATGAGTGAGCATTGATAAAAATGGTTCAATTTAGTAATGGTGAAAAATATGATATGATTAAGTGAGTTAGGCATAGCCCCAACGACCTACTCCATTATTCTTTTTATCTCATTACGACATTCTCATGCATAATATATAATGTTAAGCAACCTAACCCGACCCACAAATAATCTAAACAATAGATAAGTAATCAAATAAATACTGCATGATTCAGGTTAGCTACGAATAGTTGCAACCAAGTTTGTGAATAAATCAAATAAGTCAAAACACAGTTTTTGATTGTTAAGCATCCCTTAACTGGCACAGTCGGCAGTCTTTGTGCTATCGTAACTACCCCTTGAAGCAGAAGCTACAGAAGCAGTAGTCAGCGGTGTTTCTTTGAACCGAAAGGCAATTGGGCTAATCCGGCGTCAAAGATCTGGTCGTTTTCATCCCTGTATAGTACAACGGAAGAAATTCAGACAGACAGAACGATATTAATTTCAACCATTGGGCATAAGAAGAACCTCACATCACAAAACTTTGAAAAATCAACATTCCTATAAGTCTTTTATTCCTTTTCCACCCTCTGTTTAAGGATTGGTCCTGGAAACTTGATTTATCCCTTTAATCTCTGTTTAAGATTAATTCGGACTCAACCTTTGTCTATTGTTGACAGTGTAAGAAAGAACTCACTAATTTTAGGTCATTAGATTAGGATATATTTACTCATAGAATTATTTTACATAATAAAATTTATACGAGACTAATTAACATTCATAAACACGTTCGATTTCTAATTAATAAACATGGCAAATGCAAATGCTACATATCAATTGTTAAAAATGTTTATCGATATCATACCTGCCTATGATGGCAACCCAAATTATTTAAATGATTTTATTACTTCTGGCGGTCGTTTAATTACTAATTTCAGTGCCCCAGATAACCCAGTTCAAAACGAATTTTTAGTATGTGCTATGAGAAGTAAATTAGTTAGACAAGCACGAACCGCTGTTACAGCACGGTTAGACATAAATGAATGGAAAGATATTAAAGAAATTTTGCTTGAAACATTTGGCGATACACGAGATCTTCAAACATTACAACAAGATCTACTAAAAATGTCATTTGATCCACGTAAAGAAACTTTACTAAATTTTAGCAATAGAATTCAGGAACACCAATCTCTCCTCATGTCGAAATTAAGTAATTCTAATTTTACAGCTGACAGTAGAAAAGCATATAGTACAATTTACAATAGACTAAGTTTAGACACATACGTACGTAATTTACCATTAAATTTCAACAAATGGTTAGAACTAAAGGTTTTGAAAAACTACAATTTCAAACTTATAAAGATTCTATTACCCCTCAAAATGTTAACAAACATTTTTCCCCTCTTTTAAAAAATCCACCACAAGGAAATGTTCGTACTAAAATATTTTATCCACCAGCACCAAATGTTCAAACACATCAAATACCACCCCAATTTCAAACAACCCCAAGTCCCAATACTTCATATAATTATAACAATTTTCCAAACCCTGCGGAATTTCGCCAAAACAATTTTACCACACCTCAGCAATTCCAACAAAACATTCAAAAATCATCATTTCCACGTACAAATGTATGGAAACCAGACCAAATTATTTTCAAAAGGGATTTAAAATCTATGTTTCTTTGGATTTTCCAATTCTAACAGAATACCTAATCCTAAACCTTTTCCACGTCATTCCTGTTCCTATAAAACACTTAACTATTATCCCTCCAAAATCATACCTTCTTGTTGATACCTTCGATAACTACCGATGGATAGACAATGCCCCAACACTGATAGAAGACACCATCTTCACAGACGATAAACTACTTTCCACTGAAGATTGTTTCGTCGACCTTTTGCGAAGCAAAAAGACTAAGCTATGCTCAATTACAATAATATTCTACCAACAACGTCACACTGAACAAATTTCATCAACTGAGTTCCTGGTTGTTCCTACTACCAACTGCTCTATACGATATTCCCGTAATCCAAGGATATCCAATTACAAAACTATCCAACAATCTACAAAAATTGCCTTGACTGAAAGATGCCAATTTTTTGTGAACAACGAAACTTTCATGTATGAAGAACCATACATTTCTACAACAACATTCTACATTGTTACTACCCAAAATTGACGATACGATGATGGATGAAACTCATTTGAGTCCTCCACTCTACAATATTCCTATGAAAGAATTACAACAACTTACACATCAACTTCACCGTCTTAAACCCATTTCCATTAAGGATCCACCTCACGACCCCTGGAAATTTAATTATCTATGGCTGTTAATATCCACTGCCATCCTTTTCTTTGGAATTCTTCTATGGACCAAGAAAAAGACCTTGAAGACACGAATCAACGTTATCTTCTCAAAAACAAAAATGGACCATTCGAAAGGAGACATACCTATGGAAGACCTGTCAGCTGGTTCGCCTGTGTCCCCTCAGCCCCAGCTTCCATTTTAAGTGGGAGGAGTTAGGCATAGCCCCAACGACCTACTCCACTATTATATATATATATATATATATATATATATATATATATATATATATATATATATATAATGTTAAGCAACCTGACCCGACCCACAAATAATGTAAACAATAGATAAGTAATCATATAAATACTGCATGATTCCTTATCCAAGTCAGTTCTAAATCTTACTTCGTTGAGTTAAGTCAGGTTAGCTACGAATAGTTGTAACCAAGTTTGTGAATAAACCAAATAAGTCAAAACACAGTTTTTGATTGTTAAGCATCCCTTAACTAGTGTTTTATAAATGTTTTCTTTTTTATTTTCCAAAAACGCCATGTAGCTCGATAGTCGAAAAAGATAGACCATTGCGATTTGTGCCATTGTTTGTTTCTCGAAAATCGAGCTCCAAGACACCTATATTGGTTTTTGTCTATCTGCCATAGTTTTAGAGAAAACCTCAAATCCCATCTAATTTGGTCCACTCTGTACTAGTTATGCAGTAGTACATATCTACTTATCAAGATTTTGGAATACATTAATTTTAAAATTCTGATTCTTATATACCAATTGATTACAAAGTTAATAGGCTAAAAAAATGTCTCTCTACATTTCAGTCCAGATTTACGAAGAAAAACAAAATAAAAATTGGGAAACTATATCTTGTAATTTTGGAGTAGTTCCCACCAGTAACAAACGACTCTCCGTTTCATTAATTGGAATTATGCGGTTATTGCCATATTCCCAATGACGTGTTTACTGAAACAAGATTGCACCTAAATTTCAAGTACGTATTGAATTTTCTATACACAGTAACTATTACTGAAATATTATAAAGATATTCATTTGCATTATAATAATATACTATTAGATTATGCCGGAAAGGAGAATGGTATTAGTAATTTTGATGTTTCAAGATGAGTAACATGTAATTAACGAAAATTTAGAGATCACGCTACGTAAAATATAGTTTTTTATAATTTTATTACCTGACACGTGCTGATATGTATGGAACTGAGTTACCTCTACATTTCTAAAACTAATACATGTAATCACAGAGTTGAATAAACTATAAAATATAATATTCTGAATAGCAGCTAACAAAATTGAAATTATGCAAAATTAGATTTTTTTATGTCTTCAATTCAATATTCATTTCCTGCAATAATTCAACAATATTCCAAACTGTGATATTATTACTTGGTAGAAGTTACAGTTGAAACTTGTTACCAAAACCATGTAAGGAAAGTCTGTAGTTGTTATGGAAGTACTTGCTCTACGTATCTGCTATAATCGGTTGATCAAATGAATCGAAACCGCAGTAAACCTGCTCTCAATTCGGTGACATGCAGAGTAGCTCATAGTTAAGGGCAATCTTATTGGCTATTATGCTGCCTCCACGATATCTGGCGCAACCTAGTTCAAATAAATGCCTACTTGTCGTGTTTGAGGCACCAGGTGATTTGCATTTCCTCCATTACTCGTGTGTCTAAATGAAGACCATCATAATTGGAAATAAAAAGTAAGGGAAAAGAGAAAAGGCCGCAAAGGAAGATCCTGTTAAAATGACTCAGCACTTGAAACACCTCCAAATAAATCTCCACCATGTAAATGTAGATGGTTCCTATTTTTTGTGAGAGGCTTTCTGTAACTGCAATATATTAGAGGTATTTTAAATTCTTAATATTTATTTCTATACAAAGTACGAATACCTCCACGACAAATACTGGTGCCAACAAGATGAGGTAACAAGTCCCTTGACCAGAAATAATATCCATATGCTCCACAGTATAGTTAAATTTCTGTAACAGCAACATAAAGGTGCCAGTTTGATCACTAACTATCATTGCCAGATTACTATTCAATGTTCTATTTCCTTAAAGTGGATATATAAAGTTAGCTCCGCAATACCGAAGAACTGACTAACATATTAAGAACGAAAACCAAACAATAGCACTGCAGGTGCTAGGCAGATTAATGGATGATTCGTATGTCGTTCAAAAAAATTGATAATAAATTAAGATGTCATCGTGCATTACAGTTTTAATAAGAAAACTCTCACATTTGTGACTAAGAAGTACTATGTATTTTTCCTGTTTAAAGAATCCCAAGGAACAATTTAAAAGTAATTTGGACTTGAGGAGGTTTTAAGAAAGGTTTGTCAGGGTTAGAAAATAGTCTTGTGCTTTGTTTATGTTGTAGTTAAGGCCTTTTAGGCTTCAAGTATACTTGTTCTTATATGGTAATATTTGAAGCATTCTGTAAGACCTAATTATAAAGCTAATTTGTATTTGTAATGGGTTTATCATACCTACATAAAACTCTCCATAAAACTAATTAGTTTTATTAACGTCTTAAATTCCATTTAGATTTAATGAAGCTTTAAATTATTATTTATTTCACATATTTGCAATAAATGCATTTTAAATCCTTTTTAAAACTAGACATTTTCAATGCCTATTCGTACTTATTAAAGGCCATTACAAAACTAGACTCTTAAAACATCCTTGACAAATGTTGTGATGAAACCGTTATGGAGAAATAAAGGCCTCTATAAATCTAAAAGGCAAATTTTAATTCCATAAAACACTTTCTAAAACCTCAATAAAACATTTTTTATAAAAATAATAAACAATTTGTCTGCCCGAAATGTCGTTGATGCATGTGTGTACACGTATATTTAGAACACATACGCGCGCGTCACACCTTCAAATTATTTTGAGGTTAAGTTTAAAGTTTTTTGTATCAAATGTCAACGCGGTTCGTCTTGGAGGCGGTTCTTTTAAATCCCAAACGTTTTATTACAGCTTTTATCAAATCCATGTGATCTTCGCCAAGTGCATTTGCATTTATGTAAGGAAGGGATTATTTGTGATAGTATACAAAAAGACTAAAAGGACTTCATTTAGAGCAAATGTTCTAGGTCATTACCATTATTAGAATATATAGTTTAACGAGATGACTGTAAAATGACAATTAGCCATGCCGGCCATGTTTTTCTTGTTATATACAAATATTCAAGGTCAATCTCACAATTATAATTATTAATAATTATCACTTTTTCTTTAACAAATTAAGGTAGAATTAAAAGAAACGACTGAAAATTACCGTGGGAACCGAGAAGCAGCCTACTTTTTTAAATTTGCTGATTACGCGTCTATGCAAATTTTGTATGGATATTAAAATCGTTATTATTTCTGAGGCATCCTTGTTTTTTGGGCTTTTCTTTTGTAGTCTTAACGATAAACTGCTGTTGGTTTTAATTTTTTTGTCATACCTGATGTCTTTTTATTACCTTTTAAATCGGCCTTAGAGAGGTTATAGTGCCACTCTACGTTTTATAAATTTCAAATTCCATTTTATCTTCAATAAGTCTGATGGTGTGTTTGCTTAAATCAGTTTAGAAAAAATAAATGCAATAATAGAATTATTAGGATTCCTTCGTGGACATTCTTATAGCTTTTCAGTTCTAATATGGACTTATAAGAGTTTTAAAAACCAGTTTTAAGGTAGCCTTCTAGGTGTTTGCTAGAAATGCAGGAAGCTAATAAAAAAGATTCCGACAGCTTTAAAATAGGTTTTAAGAAAGATTTTAAAACAGCCCTTACAAGGTTTTCAAGAGCGACACTATGCCTCACTAAGGAGTTTTTTGATGGAATTTAAAAAGGCCTTAACAACCTTCATAATGATGGGCCCTTTTAGTCTACAAGTCGCTTTATGATGGTATTAAGGATATTGTTACAACAAAACAGATTTTTCAAGGCATTTTATAAATAGTTTTATAGCACCCTTGTATATATTTAAGAAACCGAAATTGTTCTTTGGGAATGTACGGAAAGCAAAGGAATTCAATTCAAAAGTTTGGCAAGGCCCTTGCATCAGTCAGAACCAAGTCAAAACTGGTTCAAAACTATGAACAGGGTCAAACTTCTCTGGGTGCCTGGACACAGCAACATTGATGATAACGAGCGGGAAGGCACTCTGGTCGTACCCTACTGGGTACGGAGCCGGCTCTCGGCTACCCTAAATCAAATGCCAAGAAGTCAATAGAGAATTGAACCCGTTCCCAGTTTTTATACTTCTGAGCCACCTACCTAGGACTCCGACAAGCGAAGCTCCTTATCTCAGGGCCCTTGCCGAAGCGAGTACAACAGATCCTGCGACTAAGCAGGAAACATGTCAGAATCGTGATTCTTTGACTGGATACGGTTCTTTCACACCATAAGGGTGGTCAACTGCAGGTTCTGCGGGGACGAGGAAAAAACTTCCATCCACATCCTAACTTCTTGCCCTAATCTTATGAACTTGAGGCACAAACACTTTGGCATTGGTTTTCCGGTGCTGTAGGAAATAAGAGTTGGCCCCATAGGAATGATTTCGACCCTTGGACTAGAATCCGGCCTGAATGGGGGAATTCCCTAAATTCGAAGCGGTAGCACAATAGGCCTCAAGGCTTGAGTGTGGCAACCGTTCGTCGCTTTGCTAAAAGAAGAAGAAGCTTAATGATTTCAAATGGAACCGATTATACTAAATATACCGTAGCCTAAGAATTTTCTCTCAAAATTGTATGGGACCTAAACAAACAAAAAAATGTCTTATTTCAGAAACCAAACATTCTCTTTTTTTGCATTTAGCCATTAGCCATACAACCAATAACTAATCTAAAACTCGTTTATTTGAACTATCTTATAATTACAAAAGAAAAGCAAATATTGAACACAAGCAATGTGGGAAACAGGGGCCCACGCTTCTCGTTCCAAGGTGTGACCTATGACCTTTGAAAAAGTTTAATCGATATTAAGTCTAAAGGAGCGTTGGTGTTTGTTGTATCTAACTTTAAATGGACGACCCGTTTGTCCTATATAGAATGCACCACAGTCTTCGCACTTCAACTTATAAACTCCAGATTTTTGTAAATCATTAGCTTCATCTTTAGCATTATACAAAAAGAGGTTTGATAGCGATCTGGAAAAAAATTTTGATTATGGTGAGATAGGTAAATTTTTTTCTGAAATGTTGATGTAATATGTTAGAATTATATATTTTGCTGGGTTGTTATCTTTAATGCTCGGGTAAATACTGAGACAAGCTAGTTTGTATTGCTTTTTGCTTATTAAATTTTCTATTTTTTTTTCTTTGAAACCGTGTTTACTGCTATTGCCTTGATTGTAATTCAATTATTAAATTTGATTCTGAGAGTGGTAGAGATAAGGCTCTATGACTATGTTACCTGTGCTGAGTTATAGGCTGCCAGTCTATGACTAATAGAGCTGTGTAAGTTATGTAATATAGTGGTGTCAGTAAAAGTTGGTTTCCGGTAGACATCGAACGTAATTTTATTTGTATCATGTGTTAATATTAAGTCCAAAAAAATTAGTGATAAAAAACAAAGAAAAGTGTTTTCATCTGTTTCATCACAAAGTAACTGCTTCCACCATACAATATTTCATTTTAATAAATATGTAATGTATACTATTTTGCCATGTCATTTTGCTGTAACAACAGTTAGTCCCGAATTTAGTCCCTAGTTCTTTCCAATTTCGGATTGGCTGTTAAAATGACTTTGACACACTCCATTTTTTTTTAATTTCCCGTGACAATGTAGAAGAACAGACTACCAGGCGTCAAATTGACGCGACATCAATTTATATTTAGAAGGGCGCCAGTCGCCACTCCCAAGCAGGTTAGAGATAAGATACACTTCGATAGACGGGTAATGGGTCAAGGCTGCACTACCTCAGATCATTAACGACGCTCTCTCAGGACTGGATTTCAATTATTCATTGACAATAAGGGCCTTTACGTCTTTAGATTATTTGGATTTTCTCATAAAAAAAATCCCTATCGAGGATTTCTCTTCGATAGGTTTGGAATTTGACGTGATTTGGATCTGTTTATACAGTAATAAGTGGTCTGACGTCTTTTGGTTTCTGCTATTTTTGCATAAAAAAATCCCTTTCAAAGATTTATTTCCGACGGGATTGGAATTTGATGTGATTTGTATATATTTTTACCTACTAATAATGGTCTTTGCACTTAAAGATTTCTGGAGAAATCGCATAAAGAAATCCCTATCAAGCTCCCATAAAGCGACTCAGTACACTGAGTATCACAAGATCCCTATTAACTCAGTTGTTTAGGTCTTCCAAACGAAAACTCCAGAGATTAAGACTAGCAACAAGTCTATACATCAATAAAATGCAATTACTTCAAAGAATACCATTTATTTAATAAGTGTAAAATAATACAGTACTATGTGAAAAAATCACGCCTCCCCAACTAAGGCAAATGACCTTTTAACCATACAAGTGAGAGCGTACGCTAACAATAGATTTGGTAGAAAATATTCACTTAACTTCCTCAGAATGTAATGCAAACCTTTTAAAAATTATGTATTTTGGAAATTATGGCTGACTGAAATAATATAAAAATATTTTACTAAAAAAAATTTTGGTTCGCTTATGAATAGCTTAAAGGTCCCAAATCGTGATTTTATCATTCAAGGGACGGAGTTCGACTAATACATGAGTTTAATAACTTTCGGCCAGTCTTACGACGTACTTGTCCCCATGCAGGATCAATATAGGAAAAATGACAGCGACTCGCCTCCGAACGACTTTTGGGCAAAAGGGACTTTTGAGTCCTTCGTGTACAAGGCGGTTTTCTCTATTACTTTATTATTCGGAAAGCCCTGCAGTTGGCTTTCCTACCATCGCTTTGTATTGACCACTCGACCAAATTACGAGTTGTTGGGTGAATCCAAACTCGTTTCATGCGAGAAACCGGTCTTGTGCATTTTCGCTGATTTTTTGCCAATTTTTGCTTATAGGCGCTACGCCACTTTTGCCTAATTCGTAGATTTCGCCTTTTTGATAAATTGCCTTGTTAAAATTTTATAGTCAGTCTTCAAAACAGGCTATATAATGACTGTACCTCCATGGTCAATGTCTTCGGCGGAGGAATTAAAGTTGAAAATGCTTTGAACATTTTCAAAATACTTTTTCGGCATACTTTTAAAAAAGTATGTGATTCATTTTTCCTTTTTCCATGACCACCATATACTTTCACTCTCATATCCTGGACCAAAATATATTTTCCTAAGTAAAAATTCGGCGTTTTTTCGAATTTTTACCCGGTTGTGCTTAATGTCTTATCGAACTCATAACGATCCTTTTGGACTAGTTTGTGGCTTTGAAGTCTCCCAGACTCTCGAAAATGTCCTTAAATGAAATTTTTGCCTAAGTCGAATTTTTATTTTGCCTTCGACTTAGGTCGACCGGGTTCAAGGAGAAGGCAGCCATACGTCTAGGCACGACCCTGAGTATTATCTATAAGGGCTTTAAGATATACCATCTTATTGCTCTACCTCACAATGACCTACTCTTATAGTGACTGGGTGATTATCATTTGATCGGTCTACAATTATAATTTTGATTTTGTTGTAATTTACACTTACTTACACCATATTCAGAGCTTACTGCATGAATACATTATCAGATTAATCAATTTTCAAAACATGTATTATGTACCAAATATAAGCAAAATATATACCTAGGTTACTTTTGTCTTTTCCTTATGGTTATATAAAAATTAATTTATTCTCTACAAAAAACCGATTTAAATTTGAAACTCTCATAAACCTACGCAAAAGTTAATTAAACGCCTTAGTTGTGGCACGTTTAAAGTTAAACATGACGTGCGTTGGCCACAACTAGCCTGCCCTGTAATCACACTGTCAGTGAGCTCCTCCCAGTCCGACCCTGATGAAATTAAATTACATGCATATTGTTACTAGAGCCACGTCGTTACTACCGTCCTTGTCAATCACATCAGATTTAATATTGCCAGACGGCGATGAAGCTACGGAGAAGATACGAAGCTTTGAATGTACTTTATTAATATACAATTTAGTAATTTAGAGTAGAAGTTACATTCCGCTACCGTCTGAGTTTCTGATTACTAACCCACCACTTTGTGATCATAGATCATAATTAGATTATTAATATTATAGCTCTAAGCAACATTTTTACTATGCGGAACAGTTGAGACGAGAAATTTTAAATTAAATTAAATTTAAAATTGTTTAATCAATGACCGTATAATTAGAAGATTGCCAATATACATTTTTGCATTCCCATAATTTTAATATTTAATTTATATTCCTCTGTTTTTGTTTATACCTACGTAAATATTAAGTTAATTAAATTTACTTATTTTAAATAAACCGGTTAATAATACATAAAACAAGCTAACACAGTTTATAGTAGAATTATTTAAATTCAAATATTAATTGGTGCTCGCGTAAATTGAGCAACATATCAACTATCCATCAACTATTAAATCATAAGTTGAATTTCCAGTGGCAAATATTAATTTCTTCACTCAGTGAAATGTCATATTTAGTGGCTATGTTTTTTCCCGCCCAGAGACCCACAAAAAAAAAGTTATTTGAACTGGACATCTGAATATACTTTTCTTTAGTATTTTTTCCCGCTAATTACGAATCTGAAGTCAGAATGGAAGGTTAATGCACATATTACAGAGAAAAACCCAAAAAACTGTCAAGAAATGCATTTTTTATGGTTTTTTGGGTGGTAAAATATGCATATGGCGTGTTCGGCTAGGCTGCATGTATTTTTCTTATGTTTTTTTGCCCCACTGACCTCGAATCTATTGTTATAACCCAGGGCTAATTATCAAAATGTTGAGGAAAATAAAAAAAACCCTAAAAAATCGCGTTTTTCACGGATACTATGTTATTTTATGGATATCACATTTTTTTTCATGAATTCATGGCGTGTTACGATGGCCTGTGTACACCTTTTTTGAGTAGTTTTTCCCGCTGATCACAAATGTTGAGACAAATTTGAAGGTCAAAAAATAAAAAAAACTGTCAAAAATGGAATTTTTTTCATGGATGTCGCGTTTTTTCATGAACACATAGCATGTTCCAATGACCTGCATATACCTTTATCGAGTATTTTTTTTCCGCTGATCATGAATCTGGAGTCAAATTTTGGGGTTAGTGATGAAAACACTGAGAAAAATCAAAAAAACTGTCAAAAATCTGTTTTTTTTTTCAGGATACCCAATCATTGTGCGTGATATATAGTATTTCAATTTTATATGGGTTTTCGTTTTCGAACGCACTTATCTTCGGGAGGTTTCTTCGTCGTTTCGTTCCTTTTGGTTTCACTTCTCTTTGTAGCATCCAGCAGTAATCTGCTAACATGTTGACATCCCATTTACTCTGAAATCGACCTTTCAAAGTCTTTTAAATCTTGGTGGAATATTTCTCCTTGCTCTTCGCTAAAGTCGCCGTTATTTTCTGAAAACTCATCCAGATGTGAATCGAGAAAGTGCAATTTCAAACTCATCATACAACTTTTTGTAATTCTTTATCATTTTTGATACGTCTTTATAACTTCACCATGCCGCCTGTTCTACTTCATTCATAGAATCAACGAATTCTTGGTCCCTAAATAAAGTTCGAATCTCAGGCCCAACGAAGATACCTTCCTTCAATATAGCATCAGATTTGTTCTCAAAAACGTCTATTATACTTTCAACCATTTTATTAACTGCCATCGCTGTAGATTTACCAGAGCGGAAACCATATTGACAGTCTGATAAAATATTATTTTGTTCAAAAAAGGTGACAAGTTGTTGAAATAGAGCTTTTTCTATTATTTTCCCCAAAGTGGGTATGATAGCTATTGGACGATAGTTGTTCATATCATTGAAGTCACCTTTCTTGAAAAGCGGAATCACTTTGGATGTTTTAGGACATATCGCTTTTTTTGCATAGATTAACCAATTTGGTGAAAGGTGTATTGATAATGTCCTGTACGCATTTTATGATGTTAATATTCATGTCATATACGTCTTTGCTTGGATTATTTTTGAAATTATTAAAGATCTCTCATTTGAATGTAAGAGATCTCTGAGAAATTAAATGAATTGTTTATCATAGGATTTGTGGTAACCAAGCTGATGGAATCAATAGGACTTTTTTTTGATTTCAAATGCTATATTTGCAAAAAAGTTATTAAAGTCGTTTGAATTTAGATCAGTCAGAGTTCGTTGAACTTTTCTTGCCTTTATTACGCTTTGAGTTAGTTAGATCCCATGATGCTTTTGACAAGTTTGAGCTGCGAGAAATAATAATAATAATAATAATAAAGAATTTATTGCCCAACAGAATACACCAATTACAGGACAATTTTACAAAATATAATATAATATAAAATATAACCTACAAACTACAAAATATGATCTACAAAGTATAAGATACTGATTTAATTTACTTATTAATACTTATTTATTTAATTTCGGTAAAGTAACTTAAAAACTACGGTTATAAAATTAGGTTTAGGTCACAAGCTATTTTTAATAGATAGTTTTAAGGTCTTAGAAAACTGATTTGCGGAAAGATCAAACATGTCACAATCGCCACCAAGGGAGTTATACATTTCCATCATAGAATAAATAGGCGATTTAGCAAGAATATTTGTTCGTTTTGAGGGTAGTACAAATGTGTAAGTTTGACGCGAACCCGAACGCGGAATTCTAAAATTGATTTGGGAGAGAAGTTCTGGGCAGTCTATTGTGTTATTGACAAGTTTGTAAATATACATTAAATTTGATATAATTCTTCTGCTTTCTAATGAGTCCATATTAAACCTTATTAACATTGAATGATTAGGATATCCCTGTTCAGGGTACTGGTGATCTACTTTAAAATATAAGTATTTTAGAAATTTCCGTTGAACAGACTCCAACGATTGTGAGTGTACCTCATAAATGGGGTTCCATATCGCCGAACCATACTCGAGTTTCGAACGCACATAACAAAAATATAGTGATTTTAATGCTTCTGCATTTGTAAAGTTTCTTGTGTTTCTTATGACAAAACCCAATATTTTTAACGCAGTTTTAGCTATCGAATCAATGTGACGCGAGAATTCCAATCTGGGGTCGAACAATATACCCAGGTCCTTAATATTTTCACACTGTGATAATATTGTGTTGTTAAAACTATACAAATATTCAATTGGGTTATTCTTTCGTGTATAAGTCATAACTTTACATTTTGATATATTCATTGTTAACTTGTTGATTAAGCACCAATTCTCAATGACATCTATTTGTTCCTGTAATCTTGCACAATCTTCTATGGTAGTAACTTCGCTAAATAGTTTTAGATCATCCGCAAAGAGAAGTTTATTGCAACTCAGTGCGTCGCATAAGTCGTTGATAAATACTGAAAACAGGATTGGACCTAAGTTAGATCCCTGAGGTACGCCGGAGGTTGCAACATATGTGTTTGACTTGAAACCATTATACTGAACGTATTGTAATCTATCTTGTAAGTAAGAGTCAAAAAATTTAATAAGCATATCACTAAAGCCAAAATTGTTCAGTTTATTAATTAAAAGTCTATGATCAATGCGATCAAATGCCTTTGAGAAGTCAGTGTACACCACATCTACCTGGCTCCGTTTGTCTAGAACATTAGAAATAAATTGGGTTAAACACGCTAGGTTTGATACTGTAGAGCGTTTTTCCATAAAGCCATGCTGACAGGTGGAAATTAAATTTTTTATAGCAGGATATATTACGTTGTACACCGACACCTCGAAAACTTTTGCAAAATTAGGTAGTATAGAAATACCTCTGTAGTTAAGTATATCACTTACATCACCGTTTTTAAGTATGGGACAAACTCTAGCCAGCTTCCAGCATTCAGGAAATGTAGATGTTCTTAGGGAGAGATTAAATAAAATTAACAGCGGGGCAATAAGTACATTAGAGCAATCCTTTATCAAGAAACTAGGAATTTGGTCGTGGCCCGACGTCATTTTATTTTTCAACTTTTTTATAGCTTCAGATATATCAAGTTCAGACAGTTGTATGAGATTAATGCATGGATAATTAGATATATTGCTAAAAGGTAGTAATTCATTTGATGGTCTTAAATATACACTATTAAGATAGCTACTAAATCCTCCAACAATATTTTGAGGGCTGTCGTAAATTATACCGTTACAGTGCATTTTGCCTGGTATCCTCGTTTCGCCTTTCTTGTTATGTATATAGGACCAAAATTGTTTAGGGTCATCTGTTAAGTTAGCTTCTACACTACTTATGTACAATTTATATGCTTCTGAGATTTGTGTTTTTACCAATGCTCTAATGCGCTTAAAGTCTTCTGAGTCATTATTTCTATGGGTTTTGTTATACTTTTTACGATAGTTATTTTTCAATTTTATATTCCTAATTATTTCAGGTGTGTACCAAATAAGGTATTTGCGTTTCTTGTTTGTAAAGATGGGAACGTGCATGTCAAGTATTGAGTAAAGTTTTTCGTATAAATGTTCACAGGCGACATTGACGTCCGTAAAGTTATTTAGAAATCCCAATCAGTATTGAGTAGTGAATTATATAATGCGTGATAATTGGCTTTCTTAAAGTTATAACTTTTGTTATTTACGCTAATAGGGAATTTAGGGTGGTTCATAATTTTTGGTAGGATGGAAATTTTTAGAGCTGGGTGAAAAGCATCTTCTCTTATTAGTGGAATGTCATCGTGTGAAGTATTACAATTTACCAGATCAGATATTACTAGATCCAACAATCGCCCATTTATGTTTACAATGTTGTTCAATTGTGACATGTTAGTAAACTCTACAAAGGATTGCATTAACTGACCTTTTCTATCAACTACGTTATTATTATAGGTTGGTACATTGAAGTCTCCTAAGATTAGTGTATTATTACTAGTACTTATAATTTGCTCAAATATATTTAGAAATAATTCGAAATCAGCAAGAGAGATGTGGGGTGGTATATATACAACATAAACAGAGAAGGTAAAACACTTATTGAATATACATTTGCAACCAACGATGTCTACAGAAGGAATAATGTTTGTGACATGGGATAGGTTAATGGTTAATGGAGAAATGTAAGACTCGTTAACACTTTTTATGTAGAAATCAATTTTCATTCTATAGATCTTTCTATGTTCTTTAACTCTGTCACCAATACCTTATAAATTTGGGTATTGTTTTTTAAATAATGTAGAAAATTTAATTTCGGGCGCATTTCTCGTAGTTCGTCATTATGCCATTCTACCTTGGGCTGTTCAGATGTTACACTCCTTAATTTTATGGGTAAAGCAAGGTTTATTTGTTCGATAATAATGTTTAGAAAAACATGACATTTTTCGTCACAAGTCATTTTTGTGTTATTAATAAAGTACAAATCTGTTTTGCTTAGATTATCATAAAAAGTATTAAGACCTCCGTTACAGGCCTGTATCTTGTTTTCTTTGACCTTGGCATTTGTTTAGTAACATCTCTAAATGATAAAAATGCATGTTTTCTTACACTTGCATTGAAGGAAATATTTTTAATTCATTACAAAGGCCCACAAAAAAAAAGTTATTTGAACTGGACATCTCAATATACTTTTCTTTAGTATCTTTTCCCGCTGACTACGAATCTGAAGTCAGAATGCGCATATTACAGAGAACAACCCGAAAAACTGTAAAAAAAATGCGTTTTTTATGATTTTTTATGGTTTTTTGGGTGGTAAAATATGCATATGGCGTGTTCGGCTAGGCTGCATGTATTTTTCTTATGTCTTTTTGCCTCACTGACCTCGAATCTATTGTTAGAACCCAGGGTTAATTGTCAAAATGTTGAGGAGAATTAATAAAACCGTAAAAATTCGCGTTTTTCACGGATACTATGTTTTTTATGGATATCACGTTTTTTTCATGAATACATAGCGTGTCACGATGGCCTGCGTACACCTTTTCTGAGTAATTTTTCCCGTTGATTACAAATGTTGAGTCAAATTTGAAGGTCAGTGATGAAAATACTGAGAAAAATAAAAAACTGTCAAAAATCGGGTTTTTCATAGACGTCGCGTTTTTTTCACAAACGCATAGCGTGTTCTAATGGTCTGCATATACCTTTATCTAGTAATTTTTTCCGGTGATCACGAATCTGGAGTCAAATTTTGGGGTCAGTGATGAAAACACTGAGAAAAATCAAAAGAACTGTCAAAAATCTGTTTTTTTCAGGATACCCAATCACTGTGCGTGACGTATAGTATTTCAATTTTATATGGGTTTTCGTTTTCGAACACACTTATCTTCAAATGATCTGTGTAAAGGATTTCTTCGTCGTTTCGTTCCTTTTATTTTCACTTCTCTTTGTAGCATCCAGCAGTAATCAATTTACCCTGAAATCGACGTATTTTAAATCTTGGTGGAATCTTCCCAGATAGCACATGATATCCTGAGGATATCCTATTATAGTCCCGTTGTCCTAGATTTGGGATATCCCATAGACATATCCCCAGGTCATCCCAGGGTTGACCTGATTGGATATTAATATCCTGTAAAGATCCAATTATGGATATCCTACGGATATCCGCAACTGATTGCCTACGGATATCCCAACGGAATGTCCTATCCTATAGGTGTACAAAATATCTAATAGAATATCTCTGTAATAGAATCGATATTCATGGGTTATCCTGTCCAGTTTGCCCACGGATATCCAAACATGGGAGCATTTTTGCCATCTTTTTCAAGAAACATGTTTCTACAAAAATGTTAAAACATGAAATATACTTATATGTATTAAACAAATTTAACAAAAAAAAAAACTAAATGCGGTGGAATCGAATCGCGGGATTAGTTTACAAATTTCCCGTTAGCGCTTCAATCGAAGTTGGTATTACTCTAACCCTACTTTTCAATCAGCTGTTTACAGTTTAGTGACGGTGAATCAATTTAATTTTCTGTTTCTAAAAGCTAAACTTAGCAAATATGGTTATTTTACAATTGCTTGGTGCTAAGACTACAGGTAAAAAGAAACAACTTGAAAGGTGGCAAGTATAAATATTTTTTATTTTTGCAGCTTAATTTTGTGGAAAGAGAAAATATTAAATGAATCTTTGTTAGAGATTACACCGATAGAGGCCAAAAAAATCCTATAACTTTTCCAGGCGCAAATTAATTTCAGCCTTTAGATAAATTGAACGGTGAAAAAGTTATAAATTATGATTGCATAGAAGACTTTTTTCAATAAAAGTAAGGCAAAGAAATGGAAAAGAACGGAAGAATATTGGTTATGAAGTTGTTCATCAAATATACAGTGGCTTTTAAAAACTATAATACTTATTTATTATATTATACAAGCAAGTGTTGTACTGTGTAAAAAGTCAGTTGATTATAACTTGGAAGTTAAGTATATTTAAGAAGAATGTTTCATTTTTTGAAATAATTTAGTCATCCTGTTCGTGTCCACAACGGGCACTAGTTATTCCACCTGTAAACATATTGGGGCTTTATGATATTCTTTAGAATATTTCTCAATTACAAGTTAGTATTTTCAAAATGTTAATGTATTTTCTCAATACCTTCTCTCTCTGGAGTATTATTTATATAATTGGTCCAGGAAAAACACAGGAAGACATTTCCTGGACATCAGAAAAAAATGATGTGGAATAAACTCTCAGGCAGAGGAGTCGATTTCATGATAACACATGAAATAAATAACTCGTTAAAAAAGACAGTGTCCCCTTGTGATACCTACACCAGTAATATTATTCATAGGCTAATAAATAGGGAAATCGTTTGTTGTCTCACAAATTATAGAAAAGTGTTAGATATCGTAGATTATAAAGAAGATAAGATATTTTAATGAAAACCTAGCAGCGATTATCAAATGTAGCTTTTTTCAGTTTTATGAAATATGTGTTTGTGTAAGTTTTTTTTATTTGACTGTTCATTTAGCTCATGATTTTGTAATGTACATATTTTTGGAGACTTCATATATTTTTACATTTTTTCTAGATCAGTCGAAAATATAAATAGTATGTGTTACGAGAATGAAGAGCCTAGTGAAAGAATCGGGGTCTCTATAATACAACAGTGGCGACCGGTGAAAGAACAATATTAAAAATAACCGGATCTTCACCTCTTTAATAAAAGTGAATTGATTGAAAAATAGTCTGAAATATTTTTATATACAGGCTGTCCATTTTCTCAGGACCTTCGAGGATATCTAGTCCTTATATCTTAGTTTCTTTATTTTCATCTGAAAATTTAGTTGCTGTTGCAGGAATATATCATGGTTTTGAAAAGCCTATGGATACAAATTTTTTCTGGTGAACAAGGCTTACTATGTCCGGGCGGTGGAAGTGGTCATGCATGTGATCTGGTAAATTCTAATTGAAATACCATGTCGATGCTTCTTGCAATGTGATATATGTTACCAGGCATTGAAAACAATCTAAAAATCCCAACGTTTTCTGTCATCAGGTTCGGCCCTAAGCCCAACTCCTGGAAATCGTGGTGAAACGGCTAACGGTTGGACCTAGGGCCGAACCTGATGATAGGAAATGCTGGCAAGGGTATTTCTCGACGACTGGTAACATATATCATATTGCAAGAGTTAAGTCTCAACAAAACATCGATGTGGAATTTCAATTAGAATTTACCGAGTTACATGACCGCTTCCACCCCCCCTTCCCTGCACCTATACTGACAAAGAGCAAGCAAAAAGTCCAGACTGGTCATTTTTGTAGCGAATGAAATGTCTATCTTTGTTGTAAATGTATCATTCTTTAGAACGTGTTTAGATACACCACCGTACTGATTAAAAATTCTACAATATAAAATTTAATTATGCTATATTTCTGTAATAAACTGATATTTTTTTGTTAAATTTCGGTCACACCCATTTGAGAGTATCCTAAAAATGTAGTGGCATAGTCAGATTAGAGATAAGAAAAATTGCTAATGCTATTTTTGGATTTCTGACTGTGAAAAAAAGTAAGCTTTGAAATTCTAAATTTCATTATTAAACTTAACACCATAGTAGAGTTATATTGAGACTCTGTCATTTAGAAAAAAAAATGGTTCCAATCGGTCAACAAATAAAAATTTTAGAAAGATGCCCCGCTTTCATAATGGGTCACTCGTATGTAGCATATTTTTGTGAACGGAAAAGTAATATATATTGATATATATTTTTGTTTTATTTTGTTTTGTTTATTTTAAAATAAAAATATTGATAACGTGTCTATTTGTTATTTACTACTGTAATTACCCTTTATAGCTATTTAAAGTAACTGAATTTGTTGGTTACTTACTGACTTTATTAATAATTAAGTTGCGTCTTGTGTTTTTGGTTTTTTTATGAAGTCGTTTACAAATAAGGATACAAAATGGAACATAAGTATATGGGAAGACAAGTACTGTTGGGATCATTATTGCCAGGACATCATCATCGTCTGTATATCAACTATCCATAAAACAAGATATCTATCTAATTAATCTATAATTGATCAATTAGATATGGAAAAATTAGTATATTTTAATATGTAAGAGGCTATTGATTTCTTAAGTATTGCTGTTTTGTACCATTCTTATCAAAGTCTGGAAAGGCTTTCTGAATGCCAACACATTTAGATCATAACTTAAAGAAATGGGGCTCTACTGGAAAAATCATGGGGACAATGTCTATTTTTTCGAAATTTGTCAATAGGCTAGTTTAAGATGTAAATTATAATATGCTCGTATCTTCAAAACCACATTTATTATCGTAGAATTGGGGTGATGTAGAGGTGACTTTTGAGAACTTCGATATAAACGGTGCATGGCAATACCCAAGAAATCACTGTTCCGATATAAACGGTGCAAGACGATACCCAAGAAATCACTGTTCAGTAAATCTAAATAGCAAAGACTGAAGACGAAAATTTGCTTTCAAAGTCGACAGCTAGTACCCTATCATCGTGTACTCCAAAGAATAGCAAACTGTAAGCATTTTATGCCAAAATAATATGCTACTATTAAATTAAATGTTCTGGTATAGTTTCAAGTAAACAATACTAACATAATGCTTTCAAGTAGTAAAAATATTATTTTGGCATGAAATGCAAACAGTTTTTTAACCAATGAATGGCATAGCGTAACAAGTTGCTAACATTGTTTGAAAGCAACTTGCAGTCTGGCTATTTAGGTAAACTACGGCCCTATGAAAGCCTACAACGATATCCTAAGGATGGCATAAAACAGATCCTCTAAGGGTCCCAGGTTGATCCTGAGGATATCCAAAAATACCTTTGTGGGATATCCCGAGGGTGGCATAAAACAGATCCTCCAAGGGTCCCAGGTTGATCCTGACGATATCCAAAAATACCTTTGTGGGATATCCTGAGGATATGGAAAATAAAGTACATTCTGGATCCCAGGATGTCTGTGGGCGTCTTTTAGGATATCCTCAGGATATTGCTATGTCCTGCTTTTATATCCCTAGGATGTTCGTAGGATACCCTTGTGCTGTCTGGGTTTCTCCGTGCTCTTCGCTGAAGTCGCCGTTATTTTCTGGAAACTCCAGGTGTGAATCGAGAAAGTGCAATTTCAAACTCATCATACAATCTAACTTTTTGTAATTCTTTAGGTATCATTTTTGATACAATGTTTCTGTAGTCTAGATCTTTGGTATTACCGAGAAATTTTGTGGACACGTCTTTAAAACTTAAGCATGCCGCCTTTTCTACTTCATTCTAGAATCAACGAATTCTTGGTCCCTAAATAAAGTTCGAATCTCAGGCCCAACGAAGATACCTTCTTTCAATTTAGCATCATATTTGTGACTCATCAAATGACTCAAATATATATTTGAGTCATTTGATGAGTCACAAATCTGATGCTAAATTGAGGGAATGTTGACTCGTGACTCATTCAATGACTCAAATATATATTTGAGTCATTTGATGAGTCACGAGTCAACCTTCCCTCAATTTAGCATCAGATTTGTGACTCATCAAATGACTCAAATATATATTTGAGTCATTTGATGAGTCACAAATATGATGCTAAATTGAAAGAAGGTATCTTTGTTGGGCCTGAGATTCGAACTTTATTTAGGGACCAAGAATTCGTTGATTCTAGAATGAAGTAGAAAAGGCGGCATGCTTAAGTTTTAAAGACGTGTCCACAAAATTTCTCGGTAATACCAAAGATCTAGACTACAGAAACATTGTATCAAAAATGATACCTAAAGAATTACAAAACGTTAGGTTGTATGAAGAGTTTGAAATTGCACTTTCTCGATTCACACCTGGAGTTTCCAGAAAATAACGGCGACTTCAGCGAAGAGCACGGAGAAACCCAGACAGCACAAGGGTATCCTACGAACATCCTAGGGATATAAAAGCAGGACATAGCAATATCCCGAGGATATCCTAAAAGACGCCCACAGACATCCTAGGATCCAGAATGTACTTTATTTTCCATATCCTCAGGATATCCCACAAAGGTATTTTTGGATATCGTCAGGATCAACCTGGGACCCTTGGAGGATCTGTTTTATGCCACACTCGGGATATCCCACAAAGGTATTTTTGGATATCCTCAGGATCAACCTGGGACCCTTAGAGGATCTGTTTTATGCCATCCTTAGGATATCATTGTAGGCTTTCATAGGGCCGTAGTTTACCTAAATAGCCAGACTGCAAGTTGTTTTCAAACAATGTTAGCAACTTGTTACGCTATGCCATTCATTGGTTAAAAAACTGTTTGCATTTCATGCCAAAATAATATTTTTACTACTTGAAAGCATTATGTTAGTATTGTTTACTTGAAACTATACCAGAACATTTAATTTAATAGTAGCATATTATTTTGGCATAAAATGCTTACAGTTTGCTATTCTTTGGAGTACACGATGATAGGGTACTAGCTGTCGACTTTGAAAGCAAATTTTCGTCTTCAGTCTTTGCTATTTAGATTTACTGAACAGTGATTTCTTGGGTATCGTCTTGCACCGTTTATATCGGAACAGTGATTTCTTGGGTATTGCCATGCACCGTTTATATCGAAGTTCTCAAAAGTCACCTCTACATCACCCCAATTCTACGATAATAAATGTGGTTTTGAAGATACGAGCATATTATAATTTACATCTTAAACTAGCCTATTGACAAATTTCGAAAAAATAGACATTGTCCCCATGATTTTTCCAGTAGAGCCCCATTTCTTTAAGTTATGATCTAAATGTGTTGGCATTCAGAAAGCCTTTCCAGACTTTGATAAGAATGGTACAAAACAGCAATACTTAAGAAATCAATAACCTCTTACATATTAAAATATACTAATTTTTCCATATCTAATTGATCAATTATAGATTAATTAGATAGATATCTTGTTTTATGGATAGTTGATATACAGACGATGATGATGTCCTGGCAATAATGATCCCAACAGTACTTGTCTTCCCATATACTTATGTTCCATTTTGTATCCTTATTTGTAAACGACTTCATAAAAAAACCAAAAGCACAAGACGCAACTTAATTATTAATAAAGTCAGTAAGTAACCAACAAATTCAGTTCCTTTAAATAGCTATAAAGGGTAATTACAGTAGTAAATAACAAATAGACAGGTTATCAATATTTTTATTTTAAAATAAACAAAACAAAATAAAACAAAAATATATATCAATATATATTACTTTTCCGTTCACAAAAATATGCTACATACGAGTGACCCATTATGAAAGCGGGGCATCTTTCTAAAATTTTTATTTGTTGACCGATTGGAACCATTTTTTTTTTAAATGACAGAGTCTCAATATAACTCTACTATGGTGTTAAGTTTAATAATGAAATTTAGAATTTCAAAGCTTACTTTTTTTCACAGTCAGAAATCCAAAAATAGCATTAGCAATTTTTCTTATCTCTAATCTGACTATGCCACTACATTTTTAGGATACTCTCAAATGGGTGTGACCGAAATTTAACAAAAAAATATCAGTTTATTACAGAAATGTAGCATAATTAAATTTTATATTGTAGAATTTTTAATCAGTACGGTGGTGTATCTAAACACGTTCTAAAGAATGATACATTTACAACAAAGATAGACATTTCATTCGCTACAAAAATGACCAGTCTGGACTTTTTGCTTGCTCTTTGTCAGTATAGGTGCAGGGAAGGGGGGATGGAAGCGGTCATGTAACTCGGTAAATTCTAATTGAAATTCCACATCGATGTTTTGTTGAGACTTAACTCTTGCAATATGATATATGTTACCAGTCGTCGAGAAATACCCTTGCCAGCATTTCCTATCATCAGGTTCGGCCCTAGGTCCAACCGTTAGCCGTTTAACCACGATTTCCAGGAGTTGGGCTTAGGGCCGAACCTGATGACAGAAAACGTTGGGATTTTTAGATTGTTTTCAATGCCTGGTAACATATATCACATTGCAAGAAGCATCGACATGGTATTTCAATTAGAATTTACCAGATCACATGCATGACCACTTCCACCGCCCGGACATAGTAAGCCTTGTTCACCAGAAAAAATTTGTATCCATAGGCTTTTCAAAACCATGATATATTCCTGCAACAGCAACTAAATTTTCAGATGAAAATAAAGAAACTAAGATATAAGGACTAGATATCCTCGAAGGTACTGATAAAATGGACAGCCTGTATATAAAAATATTTCAGACTATTTTTCAATCAATTCACTTTTATTAAAGAGGTGAAGATCCGGTTATTTTTAATATTGTTCTTTCACCGGTCGCCACTGTTGTATTATAGAGACCCCGATTCTTTCACTAGGCTCTTCATTCTCGTAACACATACTATTTATATTTTCGACTGATCTACAAAAAAATGTAAAAACATATGAAGTCTCCAAAAATATGTACATTACAAAATCATGAGCTAAATGAACAGTCAAATAAAAAAAACTTACACAAACACATATTTCATAAAACTGAAAAAAGCTACTTTTGATAATCGCTGCTAGGTTTTCATTAAAATATCTTATCTTCTTTATAACCTACGATATCTAACACTTTTCTACAATTTGTGAGACAACAAACGATTTCCCTATTTACTAGCCTATTAATAATATTACTGGTGTAGGTATCACAAGGGGACACTGTCTCTTTTAACGAGTTATTTATTTATGTGTTGACATGAAATCGACTCCTCTGCCTGAGGGTTTATTCCACATCATTTTTTTCTGATGTACAGGAAATGTCTTCCTGTGTTTTTCCTGGACCAATTATATAAAAAATACTCCAGACTGAGAAGGTATTTAGAAAATACATTAACATTTTGAAAATACTAACTTGTAATTGAGAAATATTCTAAAGAATATCATAAAGCCCCAATATGTTTACAGGTGGAATAACTAGTGCCCGTTGTGGACACGAACAGGATGACTAAATTATTTCAAAAAATGAAACATTCTTCTTAAATATACTTAACTTCCAAGTTAGAATCAACTGACTTTTTACACAGTACAACACTTGCTTGTATAATATAGTAAATACGTATTATAGTTTTTAAAAGCCACTGTATATTTGATGAACAACTTCATAACCAATATTCTTCCGTTCTTTTCCATTTTTTTGCCTTACTTTTATTGAAAAAAGTCTTCTATGCAATCATAATTTCTAACTTTTTCACCGTTCAATTTATCTAAAGGCTGAAATTAATTTGCGCCTGGAAAAGTTATGGGATTTTTTTGGCCTCTATCGGTGTAATCTCTAACAAAGATTCATTTAATATTTTCTCTTTCCACAAAATTAAGCTGCAAAAATAAAAAGTATAAGGTTAGATAAAAAATATTTATACTTGCCACCTTTCAAGTTGTTTCTGTTTACCTGTAGTCTTAGCACCAAGCAAAGTTAACTCCTTTTTCAATTGTAAAATAACCATTTGCTAAGTTTAGGTTTTAGAAACAGAAAATTAAATCGATTCACCGTCACTAAACTGTAAACAGCTGATTGAAAAGTAGGAGAGTAATATCAACTTAGATTGAAGCGCTAACGGGAAATTTGTAAACTAATCGCGCGGTTCGATTCCACCGCATTTAGTTTTTTTTTTGTTGTTGTTAAATTTGTTTAATACATATAAGTATATTTCATGTTTTAACATTTTTGTAGAAATATGTTTCTTGAAAAAGATGACAAAAATGCTCCCCTGTTTGGATATCCGTGGGCAAACTGGACAGGATAACCCATGGATATCGATTCTATTACATCCGTAGGATATAGATATTTTGTACACCTATAGGATACCGACATCCCGTCGGGATATCCGTAGGCAATCAGTTGCAGATATCCGTAGGATATCCATAATTGGATCTTTACAGGACATTAATATCCAATCAGCTCAACCCTGGGATGACCTGGGGATATATCTATGGGATATCCCAAATCTAGGACAACGGGACTATAATAGGATATCCTCAGGATATCATGTGCTATCTGGGAAGATTCCACCAAGATTTAAAAGACTTTGGACGTCGATTTCAGGGTAAATGGATTACTGCTGGATGCTACAAAGAGAAGTGAAACCAAAAGGAACGAAACGACGAAGAAACCCTTTACACAGATCATTTGAAGATAAGTGTGTTCGAAAACGAAAACCCATATAAAATTGAAATACTATACATCACGCACAGTGATTGGGTATCCTGAAAAAAAACAGATTTTTGACAGTTCTTTTGATTTTTCTCAGTGTTTTCATCACTGACCCCAAAATTTGACTTCAGGTTCGTGATCACCGAAAAAAATTACTCGATAAAGGTCATCACTGACCTTCAAATTTGACTCAACATTTGTGATCTGCGGGAAAAATTACTCAGAAAAAGTGTACGCAGGCCATCGTGACACGCTATGTATTCATGAAAAAAACTTGATATTCATAAAAAACATAGTATCCGTGAAAAACGCGATTTTTCACGGTTTTTTTTATTCTCCTCAACATTTTGACAATTAGCCCTGGGTTCTAACAATAGATTCGAGGACAGTGAGACAAAAAAACATAAGAAAAATACATGCAGCCTAGCCGAACACGCCACATGCATATTTTACCACCCAATAAAATCATAAAAAACGCATTTTGACAGTTTTTCGGGTTATTCTCTATAATATGCGCATTCTGATTTCAAATTCGTAATCAGCGGGAAAAAATACTAAAGAAAAGTATATTGAGATGTCCAGTTCAAATAACTTTTTTTTTTGTGGGCTTGTGTAATGAATTAAAAATATTTCCTTCAATGCAAGTGTAAGAAAACACGCATTTTTATCATTTAGAGATGTTACTAAACAAATGCCAAGGTCAAAGAAAATAAGATACAGGCCTGTGACGGAGGTCTTAATACTTTTTATAATAATCTAAGCAAAACAGATTTGTACTTTATTAATAACCCAAAAATGACTTGTGACGGAAAATTTAACATTTTTCTAAACATTATTATCGAACAAATAAACCTTGCTTTGCCCATAAAAATAAAAAGTGTAACATCTGAACAGCCCAAGGTAGAATAGTATAATGACGAATTACGAGAAATGCGCGAGAAACTAAATCTTCTACATTATTTAAAAAAAACAATACCCAAACTTATCAGGTATTGGTGACAGAGTTAAAGAATATAGAAAGATCTATAGAATGAAAATTGATTTCTACAAAAAAGTGCTCATGAGTCTTAATTTTCCCGCAGCTCAAACTTGTCAAAAGCATCATGGGATCTAATTAACTCAAAGCGTAATAAAGGCAAGAAAAGTTCAACGAACTCTGATTTAAATTCAGACGACTTTAATAATTTTTTTGCAAATATAGCATTTGAAATCACAAAAACGTCTTATTGATCCCATCAGCTTGGTTACCACAAATCCTATGATAAACAATTCATTTAGTTTTTCAGAGATCTCTTACATTCAAATGAGAGATATCTTTAATAATTTCAAAAATAATCCAAGCAAAGACGTATATGACATGAATATTAGCATCATAAAATGCGTACAGGACATTATCAATACACCTTTCACCAAATTGGTTAATCTATGCATAAAAAGCGGAACTTTTCCGAAATGTCTTAAACCATCCAAAGTGGTTTCGCTTTTCAAGAAAGGTGACTTCAATGATATGAACAACTATCGTCCAATATCTATCATACCCACTTTGGGGAAAATAATAGAAAAAGCCCTATTCTAACAACTTTTTTGAACAAAATAATATTTTATCAGACTGTCAATATGGTTTCCGCTCTGGTAAATCTACAGCGATGGCAGTTAATAAAATGGTTAAGAGTATAATAGACGTTTTTGAGAACAAACGCTTTGGCTTTTCTGTGACTTGTCAAAAGCCTTCGACTGTGTGCGACATGATATTCTCGCTTCTAAACTTTGTAGATATGGTCTTCAACCTAAAGCACTTAATATTTTAAAATAGTATCTGAATGACGGGGATCAAATAACGGTACACAACGGAGAATTGGAGTTCCACAGGGTTCCGTATTGGGACCACTATTATTCTTAATTTACGTAAATGATTGACTTAATTACGTTGAGGACACTTCGGTTGTACTATTTGCTGATGATACGACCATGATAAACATCAATCAAAATTTTAATGATCTACAACATGATATGCAGCGCTCACAGTTGTAGGCTTCTGATTAGTTCAGAGCAAACAAATTAAATTTAAATGAATTGAAGACACAAAGTATGATTTTCTCAACTCGGATATTAGATCATTTTGATAATCCCAATAATATCAAGTTTTTAGGAGTAATTGTGGGCGCTAAGCTGTGCTGGGATCAACATGTAGACTACCTGGCTAGTAAATTGTCGAAGGTAATTTATCTGGTTATGAATCTAAGAACTGAGTTGCCTCTGAGTGTGATAAAAACAGTTTATTTCTCGCTATTTCAAAGTTTTTTTTTTCCTATGCCATAATAACTTGGGGACACTCAGCTCATCTGAACAGAATATTTTCACTTCAAAGACGTGCTGTGAGGATAATGTTGGGTTTACCATTTAGAGAGAACATCAAACAAAAATTTAGTGAGTTGAATATCTTGACTGCTCCTAATTGTCTCATTCTCGCAGCTCTAATGCGTGTTAAAAAAAATTTAAATGACTATGTTTCACATGGTGAAATTCATAAACGCGATACTAGGCAGAGAAATGAGGTTCGTTTAGATTTTATTAGGTTAGAAAAAAGTCGAAATGCAACAAATTATTATGGTCCAAAATTCTTTAACAAGTTGCCACTCAATGTCAGGATGTTGCCCGAAAATAAGTTCCATTATAATATTAAAGAAATTCTGCTGAAGGGAGCATACTATTCATTTGATGAGTATTTATGTGATGTTACTATGAGTTAAATTATTTTCAATGTTTGTTTACCATTATATTATGTTGTAATATACAATATTTGTACTTCTGTCTGATGGTATATACAATATTTGTAATTTTGACTTATGTAAAACCATTGGTTCTGAACATGAATAAATTATTTATTTATTTATTTATAATGGGGTTTTCCCAGAAAAAAAAATTATTGCTGAAATACTTAATTCACGTAAAAAAATGATTTATGGCATATTTATTATCTTTTTAATTTTACTAATAGTAACGAAAAAAAAAAAACTGAAAGTTTGAAAAATATTGAGTTCATTTTAAACAGTCATAATTAGCGCGTTGTGACGTCAACGCCCTGAAATCCAATAAAAAGTCGGCATAAGATAGCCGTGAAAAATATAAAACATAACCTCTATTTATTGATAGCACTTTTTAATTAATGTGTTGTAATGGATTATCAAAATGCCTAAAAAAGCTTGTTTTGTATCTTTGTGTAATAATACTAGTGAACATGCTCCCTCAAAATTATTTTTGATATTACCACTCAATATTGAAAGACGAAAAACGTGGTTTTCTGTTGTAAAATCTAAACAAACATTTCATCTGGGAAAAGATTTGTTCTATTGTGAGAATCAGCAGCGCCTTTAAAATATTCCTCTTCCACTTTACTCATTTTGATCGTAGAATTAATAAAACATAAACCAGAAACTGAGAAAATGATAATATTTTCACTCTAAACAATCCAAACATCAAAATATAAATAAAGTTTTAGGTTAATCATCTGATGTGAACCTGTCAATGCAGAAGCGGGTGAAGGTTAAGCCTAAACTACAAAATATCAACGTCCGACGCTTTTACGAAAAACTTGTGTGGTATTTATCTGTATTCTGATTGGCCAATATTTACAAGTCCACTGCTTTAGACCAATCACAGTACAAACAATAAAAGAGGAAATTCTGAGGAGTTTTAGAGGAAAGCTTCCTTTAGAACCTATTATCAACTAATTATATCCATAATCTCATTGGTTTTCCGGGCAGATACGTCATTCTGGCGCGTAAAAATGCCCGTTTTAAAAAGCCCTGAAATTATCAGCAAGTTGTTTAACTATATTTTCTTAGAAGTAATTCTTATTAGAAAAATAAATTGTTGTAAATTAATAGAATGTTTTATTGTATAATTTTCACGACATAAAATGTTAGAATAAAATTAGTGGTAAAACCCTATTAATCATAGCTTGTAAATAATACCTATACTTTTAGAAATGGAAATATTCGGACATCCGGTGTTCCATATTCGCCAACTAGGTATATGAAGAAAATTCTACTTTTGTGAAAATCGGCATCGCAAAATGTAACAAGTGTAAAGTATCCAAGTGCCTTGCCAAGTGTGTCTTGTATTCTGTCCTCAATCTTCTTTAATATTTAAAATTTATACGCGGTGCGATGTGTGCTGGAGTGCTGGTAGGAACTAGTGGAACTAAAATATCTATCTTAAGATTTGCAGATGAAACCACCATTACCACCTTAGGTGCAGCAAGTAAAAATGTGTTTATACACCTGCTAGTCAATCTTCAAACTGTAATGTAATAATAGGTTACTTTTGTCTTTTCCTTATGGTTATATAAAAATTACTTTATACTCTACAAAAAACCGATTTAAAATTGAAACTCTCATAAACCTACGCAAAAGTTAATTAAACGCCTTAGTTGTGGCACATTTAAAGTTAAACATGACGTGCGTTGGCCACAACTAGCCTGCCCTGTAATCACACTGTCAGTGAGCAAATATTAAGGGTAGATAAAAGCAACTGTGAAGACATTCAAATGATACCATATGATATACTGACGGATCAGAAACGTCAAGAAGTACTGGAGCAGGAGTTACAGGGGACCAACCAGGGACAGACATTAGTCTGAACCTGGGCAGTATCTCAACGGTGTTCCAAGCAGAAGTCATAGCTATAGAAATCTGTGCACAAGAAATGATACGAAGGTCATATACTGACAAAAGGGCTGAAGTTTGACTTACTGGAAATGCGTTATGTCAAAATGGTTTCCATGGTAACGGTCGTCATAGTTACCACTACCCAATGGTACTACTCCCATGGTGGGCACTCGCTTAGTTGTGAAGTTAGGTAGTTCAGAATAGTGGAAATGATCTACAAAGAAGCAGTTGCTGTGGAAATGCTTACCACGGTTACCAGTACCTTAGGGTACCACTCCCATGGTGGGCACTCGCTTAATTACGAAATGATTAACTGTATTAGTTATTTTTTTTTTTTTTGAAATTCGACTTACCGGAAATGTGTTATATGTCAAAATGGTTACCATGGTAGCGGTCGTCACTACCCAATGGTACTACTGCCATGGTGGGCACTCGCTTAGTTGCGAAGCTATGTACTCCAGATTAGTGGAAATGATCTACAAAGAAGCAGTTGCCGTGGTAATGCTTAGCACGGTTACCAGTACCTTAGAGTACCACTCCCATGGTGGGCACTCGCTTAGTTACCGAACCGACGTTTCGAAATCCGCGCGCGCGGATTTCGAAACTTCGACCGGAAATGTGTTATATGTCAAAATGGTTTCCATGGTAACGGTCGTCATAGTTACCACTACCCAATGGTACCACTTCCATGGCAGGCACTCGCTTAGTTGTGAAGCTAGGTACTCCAGTTTAGTGGAAATGATATTTGCGAAAATAAAACAAACGAATCCAATAGGGATTTACCTTCGATACACACAATTCACCAATATGTGACAGCGATTTATATATCATGACAAATTTCCGCTGTTACTTTACTATATAAACTTTTCCTTATACGTGAATTCCTTTGTATCGAAGGTAAATCACTATTGAGTTCATCTGTTATATTTTCGCGAATACAAAGAAGCAGTTTCAGTTTGAAAACCCGCGATCGGTCGCCGTCTCGAAATACGTGGTCATACGGCTAGAATATGGAGATTTCCGTTCAAAAATTTAATGTAACTTGTATTTTTGTTTTAATTTTATTATGATCAATAAAAAAAAGTTCGGTTTTATTACTAATATAGCTAATCATTTCGTAACTAAGCGAGTGCCCACCACGGGAGTGGTACCCTAAGGTACTGGTAACCGTGCTAAGCATTACCACGGCAACAGCTTCTTTGTAGACCATTTCCACTAATCTGGAGTACATAGCTTCGCAACTAAGCGAGTGCCCACCATGGGAGTAGTACCATTGGGTAGTGGTAACTATGACGACCGTCACCATGGAAACCATTTTGACATAACGCATTTCCAGTAAGTCAAACTTCAGCCGACAAAAGAATCCGTATTATCACTGACGGTCAAGCAGCTCTCAAAGCACTGGATGCAGAGGAGATACGTTCTAACACGGTAAAAGACTACCTTAATTCCCTGGCGAAACTGGCGGAACACAGTGTACAACTGGAGTGAACGCAGGCCCTGCGCACTCCCACTATATTTCAAAACAGCATGTTTAGTTTGAACTTCCGTCGATCTGTCGCTACTTGTACTTGAATCACACGGCACTTCAAGGCGCTTAAATTGGGGTAAGGCGCGAGATCGCAAAAATATGCCTTTGGATCTTGCCCGACTGTCAGTACTGTCAGTTGTCGCGCCATTATTGTTTACATGTCTGTGCTTTGTGTTTTGGACATTAAACTAATAATTATTAAATCCATAGAGCAGGAGTCCATTTGCTTATTTGTAAATAATGTGAGTTTCCAATGAAACTGTCTAGAAACGACGCTGTTCTGTTAAATATTAAAAACTGTAATGGGTTATAAGTGTTGTGTTCACGTCGTGTTGCGACTTCGAAAAATTCCAACATGCATAGGTATTATTGATTTGCAAAGAACGTGACTCCCAAGAAATTGACTAAAAACGAAAGACTGACGGGTTGTACACTTCTGTGCAATGAAATCCCGTACACCTATCTTTCGCCTTATTAAATCATTATTTATTTGTCAGTGTCATATTTTCGCAATGCCAAACTGAAAATGAAAAAATTTTAATTCTCTCTAAAATTAAAGAGAGATGGTCTATCAGAGCAGTTGCTAACCATTATCAATTGAATAAAAGTACTGTTATGAGTGTGAAGAAAAGTGGGAAGAGGAAGGTAGCGTAAAGAGAAAAGACGGTTCAGGCCTATCGAGAAGTTCAAATCTCGTTCAAGATGAAGCACTCCTTGGCTATTTAAGGAAAAATCCGTTTCAAACAGCAGGAGACGCTGTGTTCATGACACATTTTTTAGTGTCGAGGTCAGCAGCTAGCGAAGGATAGGAAAATCGAAAATAAAAAACTGTACAAGTGCCAAGAAGACCATATTAACAGAAGAACAGAAGCAAGCCCGCATTATGTTTTGTTTAAATTGTGTCTATCGCCCGTTGGAGTTTTGGACCAATGTTGTGTTTACCGATGAAAAAGTTTTTCAGTCTTGTAATGACGGACATGTACAAAATATTAGGTTACATTATTTACATAATAAATACAATCGCAGCTATGTACAGTAGCATCGTATCTGTGAATTTTTCAACGTCAGTTTTTACATTTGTTATAAATCGAAATCATTCCCATCGAATGGTGTAAAAAAGTAAAAAAAAACAAAAATATGTATGTTTTTCTCCTGGAATAACATTATTCAAATACATTACTTATGACGTTTCACAATCAATATCAGTTTTTTGTAACCTATATGATAATGAAAAATCTAAATTCCAAAAAGACTGATTCACACCACTTAATGTTAGTAAAGAACGTGAAAATGTATATTATAGCGGGTTTATACGTGCATGAATTTAGTGGCGCCAGTAGATATTGGCACGCTAGTAAAAAAATATTACACATATAAACAGTTACTGGCGAGAAAGTTTTTACCTTGCATGCATTGATGCATGCTCGCCAGTAACTGCTTATAGTCGCAATATTTTTTTACTGGCGTGCCAATATCTACGGGCGCCACTAAATCCATGCACGTATAAACCCGCTATTATTTAATTGTATTACAGGTATTTTGATACATTAGTTACTTTAACATTTTACTTATTTCAACGCAGTTTCAACATCTTAATACTTTTGTAATAATTTTACTTACGTTAGTTACTTTTTAAATGTATTTTTAAATATTATTGTATTTATTGTAATGATTTTCCGTTAAATTAATAAATGATCAATTTCTAGTTTTGAAATGACTTATTTAATTTTAAGGCCACTGTTAGACTATAAAAGTTCTTTGACAAAGATCTTTTATAAAAGATATTTTATAAGTAATTTGATAGATATTTTATATCATAAAATATCTTTTATAAAAAATCTTTGTCAAAGAACTTTTGTAGTCTAATGATGGCCTAAGCATTTGTTTGAAAATCATTTAAAATTCCCGCCTATGCCAATCCCGCCTGTATCAAAAAGGCGGGAATACAGCGCTACTCACGACGTAAGTTTTGCTGTTTAAAAAATCCCTGCGAGTTGCCTATCTATATCATATATAATATTCTTTAATCTATGAGTGAACGCGAGGACACCGCGGCAATGAAAGTAATCAATCAGGCCCGTCGAGAGAGAGGGTGCAGGACGAGCCCGGGCTCGATTTGAGGGGGCCCGATTTGAAATGTTGAAAATTTGTGTTATAATTTTTATTAGCGTATTTTAAAAATTTTTTTTTTTGAATTTGTGCCCCTCGCTCAACAATTTTCAACAACATTTTTTCCGCCGGGCCCTTATTTCTCTCCACGGCCCTAAAGGTAATGAAAAAACGTTTAAGCCGGCCAAAGAAGGCCTAAAGACTGCCTTGATGGGACCCGAGCCAACCTGCGGAATATCGTACAATACCTCAAGGGGAATGGTAAAGGAACTATTGAGTCAGAAACACAATTTGTCTTGGACTGGGGCGCACAGTAGTTTGAATCGAGGTAAGTCGTTTCAAGAATGACTAAAGAACGCAAATCTCAACCAAATTCAAACTTTTTTTTTAATAGAAATTTCGAACATATGGTCGGAGTCCGTTTCCCGAAAAATAATTTCAATTTTTATGTATCTCAGTTTAAAATATTAGAAAATGATATTTTATCAAGCAACATGCTTCAGCAGTCTCTATGATAAAATTATCTCAATATTATCAATGCTCTAGGTGTATTATAGGTGATAATAATCTTCAGGCGAATACTTAAAATGGTGAAGGCGCTAACTTTGTTTTCTTTGAAACAACATTTACACAAAATAAATACACATTTTCTTGAAACAATTAATTTGAATGCAAAATTTAAGTCGATTATAGAGATTACTGAGTTTATCGGAGACAAATAAGAATCAGTTGATACCTAGCAGCATTATTACTAGATTTTACTAACCTGAATTTGTGAACATGCTTCCCGGACTTTTATCTGTCATTGAAATACTGTTCAGGTTCAATTATTGCGTACTTATAAGATGCGCAAGACGCAATAAAAAAGTTTTGCGGCTCTTTTACTTCTGTAACTTCTAGAAATGAATATTTCTGAAAAAAAATTGAAAGGAAATTGAACCGCCTTCAAAAGAGATCGCTATAGCTTGTGAAATCAAAATTTCATCATCGCATCGCCCAGTCAGTTGAACGTAATTACCTAATATGTATCAAATTTCATGTAAATTTCTAAAAATATGGTAATTATCGCGGCTATATTGAATTCGCAATTTTAAATTCCTAAGTTTTGACATCAGATTTGGAACCAGATACACCTAAAATACCTGATTACCATTTTGGTGAAATTTCGACTAAATTCGAATTTTCTATCACAAAATGAATAAAATTTATTACTGGCGACTTCGCCAAATTCTCGACTAAAAAATATCTCGTTTCAAATTTCTTCCCACCTTACACTAAACGTTGATGAAATTACACAGCCCCACAAAAAAAAATAAATGTTGTGTTCACCAGACTAGACCAACATATCTTATACGTTTTGGGGTCACAGAATCCGAATCGGGGGTCTGTTTGACCCCGTCAGGGTTAAATTGGGGAAAAAACGATTAAGTGAAAGAAACCACAATTTTTGTACGTTTTTGGGGTCACTGAATCCGAATTCGGGATCTGCTTGGCCTCATCAGTTTAGGGTGATGGTTAATCCAAGGTCAAATTGGGAAGAAACCTTTTAAGCGCAGAAAACCACAATTTTTATACGTTTTTGGGGTATATAAATCCCAACTTCTGGTCTGTTTGACCTATCAGGTCAGGGTCAAGGTTATTCCAAAGTCAAATTGGGAAAAACATTTAAGTTAGAAAACCACGATTCTTATACGCTTTTGGGGTTGCTAAATCCGAATCCGAGGTCTGTTTAACCCCATCAGGTCAAGGTCAAGATCATTCCAAGGTCAAATTTTGTTTATCAAATGGAAACGCGTTTTTGACCACGGATTCTGAAAGAGCGTTATATTTTACGTTCGCATATGGTTTGACCTATGATCAAAGTGACGTTTGGCCATCAGAAGGTCGAATCACTCTCTCAAATTAATTTGTCTAAGATCAAAGACGATTCGTATTGAGAGATCTCAGTTACAAATCTTTATCGAGCTTGGTTTAGACTCATGATATTTCTCCGAGGGGATTGGAGAACCAAGACAGCAGATACCTATATCCACACACAACCAACGAGTGGTGTCTTCCAATCCTCTGGGAAAAGCTAAACGTCTATGTTATATACTGACTGCCCAAATATCTCGGTGATAGGGGCCAATGAAGATACTGGAGCAACACTGATGAGGCCAACATCAGTATCCGAGCGATACGTTTAATTTTTGGAATCCTCTGATCCTGTTATTAAAATTAAAAATCCTGCTTCTCAGAGGATGCTGGAAATGGTGACAACTGCCTTAATCGAGGATGTGTAGAATGATCCATTTTCCGATCCTTCGAGGTAATGAAGCCAGTAAAGGCGTATTGCTCTGCAGTTAGGGTGTGAAAATCAGGCCATAGTGTGTCCGACGATGAGTTGACTTTGTCCTCGTCAAAGTCGGAAAGCCATCATACTTAGACCTGGACAAAGTCAACTCGTCGTCGGACACACTATGGCTTCATCCTCACACCCTAACGCCCCTGCAGGGCAGTACGCCTTTACTGGCTTCATTACCTCAAGGATCGGAAAATGACTCATTCTACACATCCTCGATTAAGGCATTTGTCATCATTTCCAGCATCCTCTGAGAAGCAGAATTTTTAATTTTAATAACAGGATCAGCGGATTCCCACATAAATTAAACGTATCGCTCGGATACTGATGTTGGCCTCATCGGTGATGCTCCAGCAACTTCATCAGTCCCTATCACCGAGATGTTTGGGCAGTCAGTACATGATAAACGTTTCGTTTTTCCCAGAGGATTGGAAGACGCCACTCGTTGCTGTCTTGGTTCTCCAATCCCCCTCGGAGAAATATCACGAGGCTAAGACATGTTTCATAAAGATTTGTAACTGAGATTTCTCAATACGAATCATCTTTGATCTTAGATAAATTCATTTGAGAGAGTGATTCGACCTTCTGATGACCAAACGTCAATTTGATCATGGGTCAAACCATATGCGAACGTAAAACATCCCGCTCTTTCAGAATCCATGGTCAAAGACGCGTTTTCATTTGATAAACAAAAGTTGACCTTGGAGTGACCTTGACCCGATCGTTTTCCCAATTTGACCTTGGAATGACCTTGACCCTGACCTGATGGGTCAAACAGGCCAGAAGTTGGGATTTAGTTACCCCAAAAACGTATAAAAATGGTAGTTTTCACCGCTTAAAAGGTTTTTCCCAATTTAACCTTGGATTGACCATCACCCTGACCTGATGGGGTCAAGCAGATCCCGAATTCGGATTCAGTGATCCCAAAAACGTACAGAAATCGTGGTTTCCTTCGCTTAATCGTTTTTTCCCCCAATTTATCCTTGGATTGACCTTGATCCTGACCTGATTCGGATTCAGCGACCCCAAAAACGTATAGATATATTGGTCTAGTCTGGTGAACAGAACGCTTTTTTTTTGTGGGGCTGTGTTATTATCGGACCACCGCCGAGTTTGAGAAAGATGTCAGCTTAAGCCAATCCGGAGTAATAATAATAATAATATAGTTTATTTGCATAGAATATAATACAATAATAAATAAAATACAGTGCAGTATAACATTACAATGATAAAAATATGTAGTCAAATAATATAACGCTACAAATAAATTAAAGCAACCCACAAAAATAAAATTTGCTCCTGGGCTCCTAAAGTTTAAGAAAACGCGTGTAATTAAAATGTACAACGTATTGAAAGTGCATGAAATAATATAAATTGAATTTGGAGTGGAAATAATGATAAAATAAATGTATTATACATGGTAAGCATTTTTCATATCAATGAATCGGTGAATATGCATCCTAGGTAAATTGGTAATCCATTTAGTGATTTTATTGATTAAATTAATTTAATTCTTTGATTTCCTTTGGTAAAATATTGTATATTTCAAGCAATATATAAAGTAAACTTCTCTGCCCTATTGTTTTGGTCATTTCTAGTACCTCAACTGAATTTTGTTTATATCTAGTACTATAAACATGGTCAACATTCCAGAAGATGGCTTTAATTTTATAACGAATTTGACAGAATAATTGCTTTGGGTCTAGAATTTTGCTTTTAGTCCCTTGAGGCAAAGCTTTTACCCCAAAAGTTCTGCGATCGTGATAATATTTTCCGACCTATCCTCCAACCACTGACCCTAAACCGAAAAGGCCTCCACGTTTTCCGATTTTCTGGTGCTAGGCTTGCACGGGCTTGTCAGATTGGGCTTTTTTTTTGGTCAATTTAAATAAAATAAGTAAATATTTATCACAGGTGACCTAACCCACCCCCGGGAGTTGAAACTACCCTCACTCCCAATAACGAAATAACACGAAAAGAAGCTGAAAAGCGGTATACTCCCGTTTTCGAAGGCAGAGAATACGATGGTTACAATATTTCCCGAAATATCCTTCACCCACTACCCCAAACCTGAAAAACCTCCCCCTTTTCCGATTTTCCGGTGCTAGGCTTGTGAGGGTTTGTCGGATCGGTTTTTTTTTGTCAATTTAAATAAAATAAAAATAAGTAAATACTACCCCACCCCCAATAACGAAATGCCACGAAAACAACGAAAATCAGCTGGAAAGCGGCATACGTTTTCGAAGGCGGAGAATACGATGGTGACAATGTTTTCCGAAATATCCCAAACCTGAAAAACCACCCACTTTTCCGATTTTCCGGTGCTAGACTTGCGAGAGCTTTTAGTATAGGATTTTTTCTCATCAATTCGAATAAAATAAGTTAACCTGGATCAGACGAAACCCAACCAATCAAGAGGCTCAAGCAGCCTTTACACGAAGTCAACTTTTCCTTCAGCGGTTTGTAGGGAATTAATTGGGATGGGTCATTGGTACATATTAAATATTTTTTGTTTTTTTCATTGATTATATATGTAAAAGTAATCACGTTTTTATTCATTCAATGATCATTCATTACATTTGGTTCATTATATACAATTCTTATTCTATGCTGATAGATCTTTCGACGCTTACAATAATTATTATCACACTGCTCGTCCGAGTCGAAATGGACATCACAATCCATCTCGTTACATTCATAATCATCATCTTTATCGTCATTACCATCATCACTAGAATTATCATCATTATCATCACTACCATCGTTACCATTATCATCAGACATTATTATTTCTAGAATTAAATTTATGTCGTAATCAAGATTATCATCATCCTGTTCAAGTGATTCCTTACATGCATACAACTATTACAGTTGGTACCCTTACAATTCTTACAGAACGAGCTACATTTGATACCTAGTCCTTTTACAGCCACATCGCTTAACACATCTACTCATACAAGTTCAATTATTTTGATTAAAAAATGAATCTGGAATGAGTTTCTCTGAAGAGAATTTTGGTTCTAAAAATCCATTTCTATAGTCCATCCCCAATTTACCGGATTTGTATTCGTATTCAAAAGCCAGGCTTGATATTGATGCATACCCTAAGAGCATGTGTAACGGGTAAATAGTACTTTTCGGGGCGAACCCTGTATGCGTGGTTCTTTTTGGTATACCTTACCTTGTCCTGTACTTAAGTGGTAGGAACATTTCTTCATTGAGCGCACAGGAGCGACCCAACGCATTTATAATTATATCTTTATGGTATAAAGTTTGATTCGGTTAATTTAAGGAAGTAGCATGTTGCCTTATTATTACTATACCTTGGAAGAATATTCGACTCCCTTATGGTACTAGGAACCTTCAGAGTTTGTTTGGTAATTAGGATGGCTCATACTGCTTAAATTAATTTGTTGATAAATTGTCAGCGTATGCGGGCGTCTAAAACAGGGCAAAGCGGTAGTGAAACCTATTCCCAGTATTGTAAAATGTAGGCAGTTAGGTGCCGCGTAACGTTGTGTGCGTTTTCAATCACTTTATGCCTGGGATATATTTACATGAAAGTCATAAGTTTCTCAGTTAACACTTGTTTACGTCAATTTTCGGACAGAAACAACCATGTTAGTTGTTTACGTTTAGTTTAGAATCAGGTTATCGGCTAAGCGCACTGTCGGTACAGGTTGAGCGCGTCATTGCGCGGTGTATGAATTTTAAATACCAATTGTTTTTCATTACGGGTTTCCAACGTACATTAAATTCGGTTTCGGAAAAAAGGGTTTGGAAGGAAGTAACGGCCATTTAAGAAGCTGTTGGGGCACCGAGCACATGGCTAGATAAACCCCTTAGAGAATTTTGTTAAATTATATTTAAAAGAAGGGCCATTCTGCGAGAAGGTACGTCTAAATTTGTTTCGCCGTGTAGGCAGTTTGTTAATTATTCCTCGTTTGCAGTAACGATAACAATATTTCTTGTTTTGTTGATTTGCCGGCCTAACTTGCATTTGGTTAATTTGCACCTGGCTATTTTGCATTTTGCAACTTACACCTTGGAATTTTCGCATTTCGTAACTCGTCCCCTGTAGACTTGCTGTTTGGTATTTAATGATTTTATGATCCTGGATCTATGTTAATTTGAGCTGTAATACGGTTATATGGTTGGAAGCGCTGTGTGATTCGATTATTCAACCAGCTATTGGATAACCACGGTCGCATGTGAAGCATGCTGCCCGGCTGCTGGATCGCTTACCCTGATGAGAACACATAGTTGTAGCACGTTATGCAATAAGGAATTGCTCTGGATGTCCATGGTACTGTGAGGTGTCGACAAATTAAAAATAAAGTCAGACTATTTTTTCTATTTACTCAGAAACGGCGACGTGAAATTCCAGCCTCTGATTATATAATAAACGTCATGTGGGACGACGGCGCTGAATTATAAATTTACAAATTTTTTCAAATGATTTGTTTGCTAAATTACCAAGCCAATTTTACATCTAATTTAAGTCAGATAATTTCGTTAATATTACGATTTTTAATAAGTTCCACGGTTACTGTGAACCGCAAATAGTACTATTTGAAGGGGCCAAAAAGCGGACCATTTGTGAAATTAAATGAATTTTTAAGCATTTTGATGCTCGTAGAGCACATTCTTACCCCATAAGGATACCTTATTGTGATAAATTTTTAAGCTTTATTAAATCTAATTTGAGGACCCAACCTTGACTTTGTTTTTTTGGCAACACCCGCAAGCCCAAAAGGCTAGGATAGGCATTTTTTCTTGGTCTTTTCTAAAACAAGATTAAGTGGAGCCTATTTAAATAATCGAAGACTTTAAAATTAAATTTTCCAAAGATCCTCACACCCAATGCCTCCGACGAGAGAACTGCCGCCTAGCAAAGCATAATCCCCGGTGGAATTATACATGCTCGCGTGGGGCTGCCTCTGTCGGAGGAAATTTACGTATATCCACATTCTCATCTTGCTGAAGCATGAATTGGAACCTAATGTCATTAAAATTTCCTTCGAGAGGATATTTTTTCTAATATAAAAAGCTGACTAATTTTAAAGTTACCTTGCATAGGTCATTAGGTAATGCATTTGGATCAAGAATTTCCGAATGCGTTGCAGATCATCGTAGTTGCTTTTTTGTTTTTTTCGTTGTGAGAAATTTGGATAAAGAATCTGGATGTGGAAGTAGTGATTCCTTAGGCAGCGGTTTTTAAGAAAAAATATAAGAGCTTATTATAGTTGCTGCCGTGGTATTTCGTTATTGGGGGTGGGGGTAGTTTCAACCTCCGGGGGTGGGTTAGGTCACCTGTGGTCAATCTTTACTTATTTTATTCGAATTGATAAATAAAATCGATCCGACAAGCCCTTGCAAGCCTAGCACCTCAATTATAACATTATTAAATTGTATGGTTGAAGCACTAAAATTGAAGAGGTTTCGAGTAAGTGATCTAATGGCGGAAATGGACATCTCTAAAAAACATACGGGTCGAATTGAGATCCTCTTCCTTTTAAAATTTTTTAAAGTCGGATAAAAAATAACGAAAATGAAATCCTTTGTCATTTTTAATTGCTATCCATTTTGACATAGTTTCTACAAATATAGGTACATTTTATTTACGTAATAATACGCCTAAAAATGGAGAACAGTCCCAGTCACCAAACACTTCTTATTTCGTTCTCCCAGGACAGGCCTAACTGCCAAAAATAAGCAGTAGATAACTTTTAATTCTTTCTTCAGTGGAACTATTGCCAATCAAGCTCAATTTTATTCAACATCTGCTCCTTGCCTACTTTGCTATTGTAAATATCATTTGCATCTAATGTCTGCTATCTCGTTTTAAATTTTAATTAACATTAGTTGGTATCCTATAGTTTCTATTACATTAATTAAAAAAAAAATAGTCCTGACGGTTATGAAATATTAGAAGATTGTAAACGACCCAGAAATTAATATTGTTTAAGCCAAAAGCCAGGCCAACCTTTTTTATACACCTGCTAACTAGGCCTTAATATATTTCTCATTATTTATTAAATTAAAAATATCCATCACCGAGAACTCGATTATTTTGTGATTAATTTAGACCGTGGGCCTCTTTTGATGAGTTCAGGTTTTAAACGGGCATTAATTTTAATTAGATAATTGCTCAAAGGCGATCCCGGAGCAACCAGGTACATGGCCTGCTATGACAGCCCGTGAAATATAGTGGGTTTCGAGCTTTACCTCATCTAAATGCTGATCGTCATATGTTCGGTCCCGTGCATATTAATATGACGGCTTTTCGTGAAAACAATCACTGGACACCCGGTTGGGAAGCTATTTTTATATTTAACCTGATATGACATATATGGCAACAGGGAAGGGAATTTTTAAATTAGTTTTTACCTTATTTCAAATTTGAGGTGTTAAAATAAAAACAAAATATGTTTTTCATTTGAGTTAATGTAGGTACTTTAACTGATTATAGTTATTGTAAAGTGTATAATAATAGAAAATTTTTAAAAATGCAATGTTATAATTGGTGTTTATTAAATTGTTGGAAGGCTATGCAAGTGTATATAGGATGTCATAAAAAAACCCGTGCTCATGAATATCGATTTAGAAAGTAAAATCGCTGCCCAAGGAATCACTATTTCCACATCCAGATTTTCTATCCAAGTTTCTAGCAACGAAAAAAATTTTTAATGTTGAAATAATTGTTTATGGAACTTTAATGATTTTTAATACTTGGTATCGTCTATCCTAAAAACCCATAAAACGATATGCCACTTCGGTAGTGGATGAAGTAAAAAAAAATTGAGTCCTTTAGTTCTTGTACACACACCAAATCCCAATTTTACTTTTTTCACCCTCTTTAATAGTGGAGTGGAGGTGGTAATGGGGGTGGCTAAATCAAAAATATTTTTGTGACCTTAGATTCTTTTATATTTACTAAATACCAATTTATTACCTTTCTACCCCTTTACCCCAATTTACCCCTCAACCCTTCAACGGAATAAGATAAAAATATAATCTAATTCCAGATCTCGTTAAAATACATACGTGTACCAAATTTCAAGTCAATATCTTAAACGGTTCCAGAGTAATCGTGCGCACATGAAAAGTTACAGATTGACAAACTGACAGATCGTCCGAACGACAGACATAATTTTTTTTTGCTCAATTTTAAAATCTCGACATTTTATGACATTCTAATAGGCCAGTCGTCAGGTAAGTTAACATCGTTTTAAACCGTACAAAAGATTTTACTGTTGAAACCAGTTCATTATATGCCTCTTTTAGACATAGTATTTTTTCCCCTCGCCTGCCCCCCGGAACACCCCCAATTTTGGGGGAACATGGCTTAAAAATAATTTTTTTGACAATATCTCGATTCTGAACGGTCCTATCAAAAAATATGGTTATCAAATTTAAAGATCGATCTATCGAAATGCTACACATTTTTACGTGGCATTAATATTCTTGGAGTTATGGGCGGGAGAAGTCAAGCATCCTATCGCATCCGCGCTGTATAGTGTATATCTATAAAATGGTCCCTTGCTTCAATAAAATTGCGAGAATCGATTTCATTATCATCTGCATCGTCTTTGTCAGATTCAGCCTCCTCGTGTTCCAAAAAAGCTAATCCCTATCTTCGGTTTCTATGGGTTGATCTGAGTCGTCTACATATACTATTTCGACATTTCCACACGATTGTCCTTGACATTCAGAACAAATAACGAAACATAGTCCAGCTTTTCTACAAGTACGCACGCGGCTTTGCAGCCTTTTGTACACTTGCAGTTTATGGTTTTTAATTGTTCTTTTGGAGCAGCTTCGTTTTTGGTAGTAATAGGAAACAAACCATGTTTTTTTCATCCAATCCCAATCTTGAGGACTTTTGGTATTTCCATACCACTGCTGAATTTGATAGTACGAGTATGACTCAGGTTTGTAAACCTACTATCGTAGACTCACTAATGATTTATTTTATTTATTTAATAATAATTAATTGATTGGTTTATTAAAGGTATGTTAATTTGTAGTTTTTCATTTATTTGTTTTAGATCACGATTCTTGAGGTTAGAACTTGTGTACTAAACAATTGCGCCTGTTGAAAGCAAGTGTGCAGTAAACAGTAGTAGTAAGCATGTGGAACTACACACTTGTGATTCACTCATTCTCTGGTTGCGACACAACCTCCACTTTCAAAGGTAAGAGTAAGAAGTTCATTTGGGAAGCATGGCAAGCATTTCAATATGTTACTGATACATTTGTGTATTTGGCCACTCATCCATTCCAACTGCTAAAAGCTGACTTTGGACACTTCAAGAAGCTGGAACGACTGACTGTTGTTCTATATGATAACATCACTCCTCTCAGCAGTATCAACCAGATAAAAAAGGAGCTTTTCTCTCAGAAGAATCGAGCAATGGACAAACTTTCATCGACTGAGGATGCGCTTCTTCAACTTATCCGAAGGGCAGTTTATCAAGCAGGTATTTGGACGACCAGCACACAAACACAGCAAGTGATTCCTTCTCCACAGGATAAGGTTTCAGAGTCATGGGTACCAGTTTGGATGCCAATTCCAGATTTTCCCGATCATTCAGGGAATTGATTAAATGTTCCTGCAAAGGAGACTGCAAAAACTGCAAATGTGGAAAAAACCAATCTGGACTGCTCACCACTTTGCAAATGTAAGAGTAATTTATTTATAACTGTTGCATACTGAATTCCATTGAATGAATTACTACAAATATTTGTTCCTAAGTGTAGGTGTATGATTCAAAATTAATAGGATAATAGACTGTGCTGTGATATTTTGTCGAATTTGTCGGCCATTTTGGATTTTAGTGCTGTACATGAAAATTTCTAGAAATTTGAGAGGGCTCCTAGGCTAACAATTATTAGTATACCCTAAGGTATCTTCATACCAAATTTTGAGCTTTTATCCGCCAGGTAACGGTAATCTTGAAATACAGCTCTAACCTATATCACTAGCGAGGGATCGAAGAGCACATCACTCGATCTGGAACCTGCAATAGCGCTGTCAGAATCAGTCCACAGTTCTCCGTTGAATAACTATGCACTTAAACACCACGCACACTGTTGGAGTGGTCTAAGCAGCTGTAGATACAGCAGGACGGCTTTGGCCTCAGCCAGTCGTATGCTAGGCATATACTGTCTCCAGATACCCAGGAATAACTTACATATTTATGTAGGATTACTAACAAAACACTAAACAGACACCTGCTTACACTGGGAGTTATAGATAAAACTAAGTGTAGAGGATTAACTAGAACAGAGACCCGACAGCTTCAGCATGCATAAAAAGGTAAAACAGTTTACATACACCTACAAAAAAGAAAGCTTGGAAAGCTAGTAGATGAAAACAACAAACTTATTGTAGACAAGAAAGAGCAGTTATAGATATGGGAAACTCATCAAAAATTTGTTCACTGACTATCGTCAGACAACGAATACCCTTGACTTGGAAGGACCAAAGATATTGAAAAGTGGGAGAATAAGAACAAACAAAGGAAGGAAAAGCAATAGGATGTGATGAAGTACCAGTCGAATTTCCGAAAGTTATCTTACATGACTGGTTAGTTGAGAGGCAAGCACACTTGACCCTCACCCAGGAGTCCCGGGCTCGATTCCCGGCCGTGGCACTGGGATTTTTCAGTATACTCGGATATTGGATGTGTGTCCTTGTCTCTAAATGTGTGGCCCCCTCCCGCACAAGGCCATTTCAGAGCCTTCAGGGATAAAGGGGGTCGTATTACGTGTGGTGTTTATTATTATTATTATTATTGATGAGAACAACCTGTTAGGTATTTTTAATAAAATCTACGATACTGGCCAAAAATTCCATCGGATTGGGTAAAGTCTACCTTTATAACACTCCCCAAAAAACCCAACTCCAAAAAGTGCAGTGAATATCGCCTTCTAAGCTTAATGAGTCACACCTTAAAGGTGTTCTTGAGAATTATTCATGCCAGAATAAAAACAAAACTCTTCGCGATACAAGTCTTGGTCCAAAATTGTCTAGATTAACAAAAATATGTTTATGCCTGCTTTATCGATTATGAGAAAGCGTTTAATATCGTCAGACACGACAAACTTATAGAATTATTACAACTTTCGGGAACTGATATCAAAGACATTCAAATTATAAAGAATATTTATTGGAATTAAACACCACACATCAAGCATGAAGGCATGACGGGTCAGGACATTGTAATTGCTAAAGGAGTCAGACAGTGCACAGTGGGGAAATTCCGTATTTTACTGTTCAAATATCTCTAGAGACCTTAATATCCATCGGAGTGGGCTAATTTTTTTTTTAATTAAAGGTAATTAAATTCCCTACACATCTGTCGAGGCAAATTTTTAAATATTTTATTATTTTTTTTATATTTTTTGTGACAATTTTATCTTTTTGACAGCTGTTAGCTGTCAAATTATGTATTTCGCAGTTTGATTTTACTACTATATAGTTTATGTACTATGTGTAGACTAAAAAAAATAATTTTTATATGAATATAGCGATATTGGTTCAATTTTTTTTTACAGTTAATTGGCAGTTTATTATGCCATTAATAAAAGTTGACCGAGTCATTTAAAAATCTGCCTCGACAGATGTGTAGGGAATTTAATTATCTTTAATTTAAAAAAAAAATTATCCTGATCCGATGGATATTAAGGTCTCTAGAGATTTTTGAACAGTAAATTCCTGAATTTCCCCACTGTGCAGTGGTGCATTCAGGTGCATTCTTTCGCCACTGCTATTCAAGTTACACTCTGAAGAAATCTTTGTAGAGGCACTAAAGGCACAATAAAGGCTTCAAAATTAATGGGGTACCAACCAGTAATCTCCGCTATGCAGATGTTTTGCTGGCGGATAATATCGAGGATTTGCATATGATGCTAAATTGAGTAACTACATTAAGCACCCAATTTGGACTCCAACAGAAAGAAAACCAAATTTATGGTAATTAGTAAAAGGAACATCCAAAATATCGATCTACGAATAGGAACCGAATCCATCGAAAGAGTACACCGCTACAAATATTTAGGATAAACAGTAGGGTGGGCTGAAAAACACGAAAATTTGAATTTGCAGATATCATAGTTTCTAATTGATTACTTACTATGTATCTAAAACTAATTCGGGTAAATTTTTAGCCAAATCGGTGAATATCTAGCCGCGCCCCCACGGCCTTGAAAATGAAAGAAAGGGTCAATTTTTCGATTTTTAACATTTTTTAAATTGACATTTGAATTTTTTTTGACTCATTATTAATGTCTAAACGCGTGTAGCAAAAGTTTTCCGTATAAAATATTTTTCAGTTCCAAGGAAATTAGAAATTTGTCACTAAAACGTAGAATTCGACGAAAATAAGGTTTTCTGTATAAAATTTCTAATTTCCTTGGAACTGAAAAATATTTTATACGGAAAACTTTTGCTACACGCGTTTAGACATTAATAACGAGTCAAAAAAAAATTTCAAATGTCAATTTAAAAAATATTAAAAATCGAAAAATTGGCCCTTTCTTTCATTTTCAAGGCCGTGGGGCCGCGGCTAGATATTCACCGATTTGACTAAAAATTTACCCGAATTAGTTTTAGATACATAGTAATAAATTAGAAACTATGATATCTACAAATTCAAATTTTCGTGTTTTTCTGCCCACCCTAATACACAGTAAATGATGAATGAGTCCCTGATTTAGAGATTAAGATCAAAACAGAGATCAACATTCATAAAAATAAGAAAGCTCTTGAGTAACCGCCTAAGCATTGGTACCCGATGGAGAGCCCAGAAATGCTACGAGCTCTCTACGCTGCTTTATGGTGTGGAAGAGATATAAAAAACAACAACAATGAAACAACTAGAAGCTTTTTGAAATGTGGCTGTGTAGACGCATATTAAGATACATTGGACTGAAAGAGTGAACAATACGGAGGTATTGAGAAGAATGGATAAAGATCTGGAATTACTTACAACTGTTAAGAAAAGAAAAGCATCCTACCTGGGCTATGTGGTTCGGAATGACAAGTATTGTCTATTACAATTTATCGTGGAGGAAAATGTAGAAGGTAGGAGAGGATTGAGAAGAAAGAAACAATCTTGGATGAAAAACTTATGTGAATGGTTCCAAATACCAGAAGCTTCAACTATAATTCATACGGCGCAGAACAGAGAAGCCTATTACATGATGGTCGGCAACCTTTGGTAGAAGACGGAACAGAAAAAAGAAGCAGAGGATGAAATCCGGAAGACGAGATTGGCGAGCATATGTTGTGGCACTGTTCTGCTCTTTCAACGAAAAGAGAATCCTTACTGGGAAATTCTGGCCCAGTATATAACAAATGTTGGTTGGCTTGAGGAATGAGGGGATCGGCGAGTATGTTGCCACCTTTGGGGGGTAGCACGAGCCCACTCATGACGCCTGAGTGCACGTAAGCGTAAGCTGATCCTCCCTTCAAACAGCACAGAATTCAGAATATGACGCTTGTCCAGATAGCCCAGGTGACAGAGAACATTTTATAGTGAAACCCACAAAAATTTGCAAACTGAATAATTTTTTTTTAATGAGTTCGTGAAAATGTATAGAATAATATCCTGAAAAGTTTACATTTCGCTAGGAAGCAGAAAATAAAAAAAAAGGGGAAAAAAATTTTTTATCCATTTTTTCAAAATTTTGTAATTAAGTCAGGGTAAGAAAAAATAAAAAATACAGGTGGATAGACCACGTGTTTCTGAACAAAAAATATCGTAATAAAATATATCGCTAAAGCCACGGTATTCCTGGAAAAAAATAGTGAAGTAACTTTTTCACTCTGCGCGCCCAGCGCACGGTTAAATGCATACTATGGAACCTGTAAAAATTCTTAGCTGTTCTATAGAGTGAAATAAAGCTTATTTTTATTTCTAATTAAACGTTTTAAACATTTTTATTAGTGAATAGGAGGATACATAGTGAGTATGAAGGGAAAATATATAATTATGGACGCATACACAGATACCACACATAGCCGCTGAATCGCTCGCATGAATTTTTAAGTGCCTTTACTGTATTGTATTTATTACAGGTACACCTATCCACACTTCAGCTATATCCAATGGATTCCTTATGCATTTGTTAATGTATTGGAAAAGTTCCAGAATTTATATTGAAACAATCAAAGATATTTTTAAAATAAAATCGTGAAAATCGCCATTTCTTATCATGACCTGATTGATCATATTTTCGAAAAAATGCATGCAAATAAACGATTTTGTGTTTGAACATTCGAAAAGTATACATTTTTTCCGAAATAGTGATATTTTATTTTTTCCAATTTGTCAATTTCTCGACAAGTTACAGCCTCCAATATATATATTTATCAAAAAAATCATCAAGCAAGGGAATTAAAATTATTTGAGATGTACTTTTTTTTTAATCCTCGTTACTACAACTTAATAAACCATAATAATCATGAAGTGTGCATCCTTTGCCTGTATTGTTTAAAACAAAAAAGCATCAGAGAGCTACAATTTTCATCTTTTAAATGAGCCAACACTCATATAGATTGAACAAATTCTGATTTAGTGACATGTAATTCAATTTCAATATTTAAATTCAATAACAATTTATTTAATATTTTAGTTACCTTATATGCGCCTAGCCGGATTCCGGTCCGGAGCCAGCCGCACAACCACAGCGCGTGGCGTCGTGGTTTGTGTGTGGCTGGACGGAGGGGGTCCGGTTCGGCTAGAACAATAAGTTGAAGCGGGGCGTTAGTGCTCCTGTCTTAACAAATAGGTAAGACTTAAAACTAACAATATGACTATTAATAGGAGAAAGCTTTTAGAAACTTAAAATTAAACTTATTGATTTTTATTTACGGTGCACTTGTTAGGGCGCACTGCACTGTTTAAAGTTTCGGTTACTGATACGGGGAAAACTCAATGAAAAAACCTGTTCGAACTAATGACATCCTTCGTCCTGGTGGTCGTACCGCCTTCAGGAAGGTAGGGTGAGGGGATGTTGTAGTTTAAAAAGTTTGGAATTTACAAGAAGTTATTGGCCGAGGGGGATTTTGAAAAGGAGACAAAAAAGGACAAAAGAACAAAAACTAATAAAAATTAAGAAAAAGGGAGGTGAATAGAGGGGATAGAAAGGGGTTTGAGGTAAAAGCTGGTGAAAAGAAAGAATTATGATACAGAAAAGTGTGGCTAGGGAGGTTGCCGAAAGATAGGCAACGCCTGGTATGGTAATGGGTGTTTCAGGTTGAAAAGTATGGCATTATGCTGTCTGATTCGTGTTATATCGCGGGTTAGTGGACTATCGCCCAGTTTAAATTGGTAGAATTTTTGTGATATTTCTTGGACGAAGTCCGCTAGTGGGGTTATGTCGTGACAACGTGCGTAGAGATCTCTGAGGGAGGTGTACCTACCAGAGTTCGAACTGAGGCGCATAAATTTATGTTCTAAGACTCTTAGTTTCCGCATTGTCGTGGCCGGGATGCTGCACCACACCGGCGCCGCGTAGTGACATGTAATTCAGTGCATTGGTGTCACAGTCATGCGTATTCAAGCGTGTGCACGCATGGATCTCGCTCCGAGTTATAACGTTACATTTGACTATTTTTTTTTTTTCGGGAAAACCGTGCCTTTAACGATAAATTTTGTTTGGACATTTTTTGTTCATAAATATGTGATCAATTTATCTGTATTATTTATTTTTTTCTAGCTTGATTTAATTTCAAAATTTTGAAAAAATGGATGAACATTTTTTTTTCACTTTTTTTATATTCTGCATCCGAGCAAAATGTAAACTTTTCAGGATATTATTCTATACACTTTCACGAACTCATTAAAAAAAAGTTTACCCAGTTTGCAAAATTTTGTGGGCAAATCATCGACTGGGCTAAGATAAAGGTTAGCGATACCTGTTTTTGACTTATTTTGAATATCGCATATTAAGGTTTTCTTATATTTTTGTAAAATAAAGTTGTTAATAGTTTGCAAATTTTGAACTGGAAATAAGAACTATATCTACCATGCTAAATTCTTTTGTCCAAATTAAGACATGTTCTATAGCAGAGATCTCATCGGAGTGGATTAAACAAGAATCATTAAGGCAAAATGTCTGCATAAATCATTACTTTTTTTATTATATGTGCTAAAGATAGATTGTAAAAGATACTTGTTAATTGCTGGAATATCAGAATAATAAGGAAATGCTAAGTTGGTTTAAACATCAGTTCATTATAGTCGAGATTAAAAGTAAGCCATTTTGCATCATGTACGAGTTCATCAAATTTTTTAGACTCAATAAAAACATCAAAGACGTGTCACGTTTTCAATATCAAATACGACATTGCTTGTATGAAGAGAGGTAGAGAGCTATCATTTTATTGGCTAAAAATTGCCTGCGTGAAGCTGAAAGAGATTCTTGTGCCTCAACTAGAACGGCATTATAAAATAGAATAGAATAGAATAGAATTTTATCCATGCTATACATATATATATATATAAAAAACTAACTACTTAATTTAAAAACAATTATATAAAAAAAACAGAGTCACGATAACATAATATAAAATAAGTAGTAGTCATAAAAACTAGTAAAGGGAAAAACGTAAAATATAAAATTATTAGAAACACAGAAAACAGTTAAACAAGAGCCGAAATAGTCAAAGTATTCGTCATATGTGTAGAAGGCATTCTTTTTTTTTAATGCCTTCTATAAAAGGATAATTTTTATTTTTCGTTTAAACGTGTTTACACTCATGTCAAGATTTCGTAAATCATTAAAAAATTTTATTGATAGATGGGAATTTTGAGATTTACTTAGTCTATATTTGGGCAATCTTAAATTTGTTTTTGTCCTAGTGTCATGGTTATGTATGTCCTTCTGCTTGATAATTTTGTTACTTTTTAATTTTTTAATATGACAAAAGCATTCATATATATAACATGACACCAGTGTAACATGACACCAGTGTTAACATATGGAGACTTTTAAAAACAGTTGTCATTATTCTTTACTTTTTTTTTTTGTAATTTTGCTCGAATGACATGATGACCATACCATCACTTCGTACATCATTATGCTGTGAAAAATAGAAAAATAAGCATAGCAATCTGCTGTAATTTTATTGTGGAGTTGTCTTATAATATAAATACAAGTCAACAACCGTTTTTGTAAGCTGTGAATTTGGAATTGAAAGTTTAATGAATTATCCAAATGGACACTGAGGAGTGTAATAGGTTCGTTATTTATCTCTCTTATTTCACTGAAAAATTTAGTGTTTTTGTTTTACCATTATTTATGGTAAGATAATTACTGCTTGTCCAGTTTTTTATTAAATTATCAACTTCTTCTTCCTTAGTGCATATGTTGGAAAACAGCTCGTTGCTTAGCAAAAATGTCATGTCATCAGCATACATTATTGGAGACACTTCAGTAGCACAATTGAATGATACATCATTAATGTATATTATAAACAGCACATGGCCCAGAACCGACCCCCGTGGCACTCCATAATCAACACTAGAAAGTTTTGATACTCTATCATTAAACTTAACACATTGTTGACTGTCCGCAAGATAAGAAATAGATTTAAGGCTTTTCCTCTAGTCCCATAATATTCCAATTTTTGTATTAGAATACCATGGTTAACTGTAACAAATGCTTTAGGCATGTCGTAAAATTTTGCAGTGCATAGTTTACATTTCTCAAAAGCTTCTATAATGTTTCCGTGCATTTCACAGATTGCATCAATAGTGGATCTCTTCTTTCTCAAATATTTTTAACAGGGTATACTAGAGATGGGTCTATAACTGTCTGTATTATTAAAGTCAGCTGTTTTGTATACAGGTGCATAGAGGTGTATATGGTGATGACTTCAATGCACCAATGCACATTTAATACTGATCTATATAATTCCATAATTTATAACTTGAGCCCAGAATTATCATCTTCATGGCGTCAAAGCCAAGAAGACCAGGAAGAGGTGATTCGTCGGTGCGTAAGCATTTTCATGCATGTGTGACATAATATCTTATGGGTTCTTTATTGAGAGAGAAGGTAAAATTATTACCACCAGAACTATATTACTAATATTACTACTATCCGTTCTAAATGCTTTGGAGTTAAACTTTGAAAATCCATTTAATTGTGAGAAAGGCGGCTCTGCGTCGACAGATGTAATTGACGCATACTTAAGATTTCTGAACTATCGTAAAGTCGCCACATTTACGCCTGGTGTAAAAAAAACATATTTCTTTGCCGTTTAAAAGATCTATTATATTTGACATTGTAAGAAATTCGGGATTGTCTTTTAAAGCAGTTTCGATTATTTGTTTTACTTCTCAGCAATTTCTTCCGATAATCGAGAAATGTGTTGTTGAAGAATAAGCAACATTTATTGTGTCAACTGTTGTACATTCTGATGTTTTTGATTTACGTTTAAGCTCCCATATGAATAGAATAATCCATGAAAAATTTCCGTGTATGGTCTTCTAATTGTCTTGAACAGTTGGATCCATGAAAGAGGTTCTTGTGCCTCTTTAATACGACGTGGTTGAGCCTGTGATTAACAACTGCGAAATCTGAATTTAACTGCAGCAGTGAACGTCTGAAATCCGGGCAATAGCCTAAATAATTCTCCCAGAACGTTTTCTAATTGGGGAACAGTTTATATAACGCAAAAAATTTTGAGTAGCATTTTCTACTTTCGTCCATACATTGAGATGTTTAGGCAATTTATCAGCATTTCCGAAGATAATATGTTGTGGTATAAACACATCGGTGTCTGAAGTACGAATCACCACATTTGCTATGTGGTATTGTAGCATTGATGAATAAAGTATCTTTAAAGGATTTGCATCTACCACACAGGCTAGTGGTTCACCTTCACTCCTATATTTCTTTTATTTTTTACTTATCCATTTTGGAGTGCATAAACTACCTGTAAAAATGGATTTTTGGATATAAAAAACGATATGAGATCATTTCCGGTTGACCCGGAAATGACCGCAACTTTCGATTTTTAAATGAAACACCCTGTATATTTTTACATATTTCGATTCAAGACAACATTGTGAGTATATCCTGAGGTTTTTGCGAATTTTTGAGTCGGTGTTTTTTTAAGCATTTTAAGATATTCGTCTAGAGTGCTTTAGAATACCAAAATTTGTTCTAGGGCAGGTAAAGTCCAAGGGAAAAATATAATTTTTTGTGTAATTTCATTAATAACTATTTACGAAGTCTCCAAAATTGAACAAATCACTTTTTTATCGAAAACTCTTTTTTTCAAATGGGAAGGTGGTGGCTCATACTGTTCAATAAATTGTATATTTTTCTCTGAATTCATTGATATCATTTCAGATCTATCCTATCTGTTTTTCTATTTTATTTAATTTACTTAAAAATAAAAAATCACTTTCAAAATAATTTTTATCGAATTTTAAGTAGTAGTCTAGGAAATAGCGTGCAAATTCGACGACGAGTGGTTACCATCTGCAAGTCGGTAATCGAAGAGACCATATAAATACAACATTTTTTTCTCTCTGGAACTTTTTGGTATGGTGGGGGGATAGGGAGGGGGGGCATTTAATTTTAAATCGAATGATTATCGATATCTGTCCTCATAGGTAGTTATGTACTTCACATACCTTAATTACGCTGGCAGACGAAACTTCCGCGCTAACCGGAAAAAGAAAAAGAAATTTAGTTTCTTTTTCCGGTTAGCGCGCGCGCCGTTCGGAAGTTTCCAGCGTAATTGGGGAATGTGAAGTACATATACTAACTACCTATGCGGACAGATATCGATAATCATTCAATTTAAAAATAAATGTTCCAGAGAGAAAAAAATTTTGTATTTATATGGTCTCTTCGATTACCGACTGGCAGACGGTAACCACTCGTCGTCGAATTTGCACGCTATTTCCTATACTATAGTTCCCTTTTAGACCGTGGGATAGTGACAGATTTTTTTGAAACGTTTAGTTCCTATCTGGCCTTTTGGGAGGCTTTTGTGCCTGATTTGTACTAAACATTTTTGTGTTTATCAAACGGTTATCCAGGGCCCCTCAGCGGAAAACAAAAAAGAAAATTTCATGAAAATGAGCAATTTCAAACGTATTGTTCCTATCTGGCGTGAAGTTAGACTTACGTTTTGAAAAAAAACATCCGACGGAAGACAAATTCCGTGGGCCCTAAGGCCTGAAATTTTAATCCGAAGTTATAAGAAAAATGATCCAGAAACAAACGATTTGGTTCTTATCTGGAAATTGTATATATAGATTATAATTATCGCGATATAACAAACGTCAGACAAATTCCGAGGGAATGTGTGCTTAGAGATTTCCTGAAAGAAAACATCCGTGTCGTCATTATTTCAAGAAATTAGAGAGAAAAATACGGCGAGAGCCACGTGTCCAAAATCAAGAATTTATTGTAAATGAAGAATTGGAGATCAATGTACTAGGAACCGTCAGCCACAGTCAATCAAACTCAGTTAGATAAATAACGAAAGGACTAGGATCAAACAGGGAAACAGTAAGAATATTTGAAAAAATATAATAACCGTTAAAGTACAATCTGCATCAACATTTGTACAAAGGAGATTCTATAAGACGAATTGTGTTTTGCGAGTGGTTAATTAATAAGTTTCAAAGAGACAATAATTTTGCCTTCAACATCCTTTTTCCGATGGAGTATGTTTCAGAAATAATACGATGTTCAACTGGCAGAAAGTAACATACTGGTCCCAACAAAGTCAAAGGTTAGTTGGACAAGAAAGATTTGGGATAAATGTATGGGCAGATATTTATGGAACATGAATTATTCTTCCAAGGTACGCTGACAGGACAAAGGTATCTCGGATTCATACAAAATCAAATTTGGCAGGAAATCGAACAAGTTCCTCTCGCATAATACTGATTGTTGTATTTCCAGCCAGACGGAGCACCGCAACACAACAGCCACTTTGTTATGGATTATATCTATGAAGCTAGCTTATGGTCCACAACTTATTTCAAACCAGTTTTTCATAAGGTTCAAGATCACCTGATCTAACCCCATTAGACCTCTTTCTTTGGGGTTATATCAAGGGACAGGTCTACAAAACTCCCGTTATGACCATTGAGGATTTCATGACCATCGAGGATTTCAAATGGAGAATAAGAAAAGCTTTTAATAGCATCACTCCACAAATGTTAAGGAATGTAATGAGTAACACAATTGTGCGAGCAAGAAAATGTTTTGATTGTGATGGGGTTCATTTTGAATAATATTTGTAAAATTCAAATGCCGTTCACCATTTCTAGAAATTTAACACTTATAATTGTGCGATTTGCACTTGTATAATTGAAAAAATCGTAGTCAAATAATGAAATGTGAATAACTATCTTTTTGTGAATAATAGCCATTTGGTTCTGCCTTTTGTTTCTTAATAGGTACAAGTACTAGTGCAAACTATAAGGATCGATAAAAATTATTTTGGAAGTAATTTTTTATTATTAAATAAATTAAACAAAATAGTAAAACAAATAGTATTGATTTGAAATGGCTATCAACGAATTCAGAAAAAATCTATAACTTATTGAACAGTATGTGCCACCACCTTCCCATCTGAAAAAAAAAGTGTTCGATAAAAAAATTATATGTTCAACTTTGGAGGCTTCGTAAATAGTTATTAATGAAATTAAATGAACGATTATATTTTTCTCTTAGACTTTACCTGTCGTAGAACAAATTTTGGTAATCCAAACATGTAAGAATATGCAAAATATTCCATTTGAAAATCGAAATTTGCGGTCATTTCCAGGTAAACCGGAAATGGTCTCATACTGTTTTTTATATAAAAAAATCCATTTTTATAGGTAGTTTATGCACTCGCTCTAACACAAAAATAGAATAATGAATTGTTATCAAACTGCGATGTGAAGTGGGTTCCTCCGAGTACTATGGATGCGCAGTGGGTTTCCTCGAGTGCAGTGGATACGCACTGGGTGTCCTTGAATGCAATGGATGTGCAGTGGCTTTCCCCGCGTACTATGCACGCGCAGTAGGTTTCCCCGAGGGGTATGGATTTGCAGAGGATTTCCTCGAGTACAATAGATGTGCAGTTGGTTTTCCCGAGTCCTATGGGTGCGCAGTGGGTTTCCTTGAGTATAATGGGTGCGCAGTAGGTTTCCCCGAGTACTATGTATGCGCAGTAGGTTTCCTCGAAAACAATGGATGCGCAGTGGGTTTCTCCGAGTACCATAGGTGCGCAGGAGTTTTCCTTGAGTGCAACGAATGCGCAGTGGGTTTCCCCAGGTACTTACTGACTAATGCGCAGTGGGTTCCCTCGAGTGCACTTCCTGAGTACTATAGTAATACTCAGTGAGTATGTAGTCCTTCTTTATAGGCATGAGCTAGTATGTCAATGCTCTTAATTTCACACGCAATGCTATAAATAATTGGGTTTCTCCTACAGCACGGATTTATAGCATAGTAACGTATTTAGCCACTCTTAAGTATACGTATATATAAGCAAATGTACTAGTAGCAAGTATAGCAATGCACAGGTGCCATTAAGGTCGACACTAATAACGTATTTATTACTGGTCTGTGAAAATATTATACATAAAGCAAGAGCTCACAACGGATTTGTTTACGTCATGCTATGCAAAAGGTTTGACCTCAGATATCAGTAAAGGTAGCTTATCTAATATGAAATTCAACAGTCTCTCAGTTCATATCTACCTATTATAGAAGAAACTTGTGGGTCTACGAAAATGGCATTCTAGTCACACTTACAAGATTAACGTAAGATGCAAATTATATTCGGCAACACCAGAACTTATAAACAAGTCTGCCAAAATTTGACAGCGTCAGACTAAATTCAAAACTGAAAATGTTCATTTAGTCATGTTCTGCAAGAAAAATTTAAGCGTGAATACAAAGGTCGCACAAAGCCAACTCGAAATTCGCCAGTTTGCCAAACCCTCAGAGCCATAAAATCCTTAGCAGGCTGCCATTAAAAAGCTAAAACAATTGTTTACACTCACTTACCTCATTTTCTGAATAAATAAATAAATAAATAAAACGGGAACACAACGGTTTATTAAGCTAACTCGAAACCAACCCGTTTACCGTGCCCTGTGTCACAGAACTACCCCAAAAATTAAAATTGCAAACATTGCAAACATTCGGTCTGATTCTTTTCACCATTGACAGTAAATAATACTGGTTTAGATATTGATTTTCTATTTCAAATATTTAATAAAACCAAAACACGATAAATTTATTATTAGTAACGTATTCAATTTCTTAATCCTCGTCGACTCCAGAGGATGGCGAAGATAATATTCATCAGCAGAATCTATTTACTTCTGCCTTCGTTACATCTGGTTATACCTTTGTAGTAGCTTTTGTGGAAACTACTTCAGAGGCAGCGTCACACCAAAGATTCCAGTTCCCCCCAGAACAGGGATACCTAATTATCTAAAAAAAAAAATTCGACTATGCCTACTAAACAGCTCAATTTGATATACAAAAATACAGGTCACAGTAACAATAATGTACTGAAGTGGCGAAATAATCAATAAAGAGTAAGAAATGTACTACACTCTGTTCGGAAACGAGAATGAGTAATAAAAGCTCAGGATACCGGGTGCCACAGGCTAGTGGCCCACCCTTATATTTCCTTTATTTTTTGATTTATCCATTTGAAATTTCGTTTAACAATAAAGCACATGGGCGGATATATGTCAAATTGCATGCTTAAAAATATCGCTCTCGTGGGTCTCTTCTTGAAAACCGTCGAATACGTGTCTCCTTATTTCCTCAGAAGAGCCCATTGCTGGAATATCGCGTTTCTGACTTACGAGATTTCAGAGAATAAGGAGGGTATCCTTTAGACCATCTACCACTCCCGTTTTCACCCTTTCAAAAAGTGAAAATCGAAATTTCGTCTTACTCGTGTCTAACAGATTCCAATAAAGAGTATTTCTGCCAAATTTCACGCTTCTAGGTCTAACCGTTTCCGAAAAGCTTAAACACCTCCCCTTCTCCGTTCACCCATTCGGGGGTCTCTTTTTGAAAACCGTCGAATACGTGTCTCCTTATTTTCTCAGAAGAGCCCATTGCTGGAATATCACGTTTCTGACTTACGTGATTTCAAAGATACGGGTACCCTTTAGACTATTTACCACCCTCGTTTTCACCCCTTCAAAGAGTGAAAATCGAAATGTTGTTTTACTCGTGTCTAATACATTCCAATAAAGAGTATTTGCAAAATTTCACGCATCTAGATATAACCGTTTCCGAAAATGCCTAAAATTGCAATGTTTTTCACCCTTTTAGGGATCGAATTTCGAAAAATCCCTTCTTATTGGTTGCTTACGTCATTCGAGGAACCTCTAGGCAACAGTTTCTAGACCCAGCGGTTTGAGCTGTGCGTTGATAGGTCAGTCAGTCAGTGAGTCAGTGAGTCAATCAGGGTATTATTTTATATATATAGATGAAGCTCCTAATTAACATTACCCAACGCAGCTTACTTGAAATAATACCAGAAGTGTTGTGTAATGTGGGGCTAATTTGATTTTACTGTTATTCATTTCAAAATGAAAAAAACGAAATACAGCAGAAACCAATTTACAGTTTTGCTACATATGACAATGATACTTTTATGAAAATTAACAGTGGACTCAGGAGTTAGACGGCGTGAAAGTATAACTATGTACGTCGCACAGTGGCGAGAAATGCCAGTGTTTCACCCAAATTACTCTAGAGGTCGTAAATTTTAAGTTATTGAGACATTTTTTTTAATGTTCGTCTTGAATTTAACTATCGATCCCTCTAGTCGGATTTTGAATTTCATTTTTAATTTTTTTAATTTTTAATAAAAGATCATATTTTTACAAAAAGATACTGTTTTTTCTATTGAATTTATTCTAACGGGCCGTAAATTTGAGTTTTCGTAACATTTTTTTTTAAATCTTCGTCTTTTAATCAGATATTGATCTGTCTAGATGAATTTTTGATTTAGTTGTTGACAACTGTCAAAATTATTGTCAAATATAAAAAAATACGATTTTTAGATAAATAATTCATACAATAACAGGTTGGTGTTCAGAAAAAAATATATAGTATTTTCAATGTACCTGGTTCCGAAGTTGACAGAAAAATATGTATTTCTAAATTTGGCAGCTGCTATAATTGTTGTCAAATTTCCAAAGATAGATGGAAGAGCTTATTAATTTTAAAAATATCCTGTAAATGTATAGAAAAATAGATCTATATTGTTTTTGATCTGTTTGATTTAGTCATTGACAGGAAAATATGAGTTTCAAATTTGGAAGCTGTCATAATTGCTGTCAATTTTCAAAATATAGAGGTAACAGTTTATTAATTTTAAAAATGCACTATAAATGTATAGAAAAATAGATATATATTGTTTTTAAACTACCAGATTTAGTAGTGGACAGGGAAATATGGTTTTTAAATTTGGCAGCGGCCATAATTGCTGTCAAATTTCAAAATTTCAAAAAATAGAAGTTAGAGCTTATTAACTTTAAAAATACCCTGTGAATATATAGCAAAACCGATACAAATTGTTTTTAATATACCTGGTTCCGAAGTTGACAGGAAAATATGATTTCTAAATTTGGCAGCTGTCATAATTGCTGTCTCATTTAAAAATATAGAGGTAAGAGCTTATAAATTTTAAAAACACCCTATAAATGTATAGAAAAATAAATATGGAATGTTTTTAAACTGCCAGATTTGGTAGTTGACAGGAAAATATGGTTTCTAAATTTGGAAGCTGTCGTAATTTCTGTCTCATTTCAAAATGTAGAGATAAGAGCTTATTAATTTTAAAAACATCCTATACATGTATAGAAAAATAGATATATATTATTTTTGATCTGTCTGATTTCGTAACTGATAGGAAAATATCATTTTTAAATTTGGCAGTTGTCATAATTGCTGTCTCATTGGTAAGAATTTATTAAATTCAAAAATACCCTGTAAATGAAAAGAAAAATAGATATATGTATCTGATTCCGTAATTGACGGGAACTTGATTTTTATATTCTTTTGAAATATTCTGTTATATTCTGTTGATTTTTATATTCTGTTATATAAGAGATATCCGTGTTTAGCTGTTGTAAGATTATCTATGTTTGTGTTAAGTGATTATGAAATATTATTAATAAAGAATAATAGATGATTTATATGTCGATATAAAAAAGCCCTAGAATAGATACTTAGAATAAACTACTTGTAATTTAGGTCCCCTAGTGCCCCTTTATTGTGTAAGTGTGTAGATTAGGTTTTCAAGAGGTGCTGCTCCTTCCACACCTCTCCTCCTTCCCTGTTTTTTGATAAACGGGGCTCCGGGCTGCCAAATTTAGAAATCATATTCTCCTGTCAACTTCGGAACCAGGTACATTAAAAACAATTTGTATCCGTTTTGCTATATATTCACAGGGCATTTTTAAAGCTAATAAGCTCTAACTTCTATTTTTTGAAATTTGACAGCGATTATGGCAGCTGTCAAATTTAAAAGCCATATTTCCCTGTCAACTACTAAATCTGGCAGTTTAAAAACAATATAATATCTATTTTTCTATACATTTATAGTGCATTTTTAAAATTAATAAGCGGTTACATCTACATTTTGAAAATTGACAGCAATTATGACAGCTGCCAAATTTAAAACTCATATTTTCCTGTCAATTACTAAATCAAACAGATCAAGAACAATATATATCTATTTTTCTATACATTTACAGGGTATTTTTAAAATTAATAAGCTCTTCCATCTATCTTTGGAAATTTGACAACAATTATGGCAGCTGCCAAATTTAGAAATACATATTTTCCTGTCAACTTCGGAACCAGGTACATTGAAAATACTATATATTTTTTTCTGAACACCAACCTGTTATTGTATGAATTATTTATCTAAAAATCGTATTTTTTATATTTGACAGTAATTTTGAAAGCTATCAACAACTAAATAAAAAATTCATCTAGACAAATCAATAGCTGATTAAAAGACAAAGATTTAAAAAAAAAATTGTTGCGAAAACTCAAATTTACGGCCCGTTAGAATAAGTTTAATAGAAAAAACAGTATCTTTTTGTAAAAATATGATCTTTTATTAAAAATTAAAGAAAATTAAAAATGAAATTTCAAAATCCGGCTATAGGGATCGATAGGTAAATTCAAGACGAACATTAAAAAAAAAATGTCTCAATAACTTAAAATTTACGACCTCTAGAGTAATTTGGATGGAACACTGGCATTTCTCGCCACTGTGCGTCGCACCACACTTACTTATAGACTGGCGGTACATGACCAGTCAAGTGCAACGTTTTTAAAATGTATGCCAATCATATATATGAATGAAATTACCATGAATATGCCAGAAACGCAAATTTTAGGCAGTCGTCGCGTGCAGAAGGGTGTGCAAATCGATTTTTTTGTTTTTTTTGTTTTTTTTTTTAATTTTAAAATGGATGCCAATAGTGCCAAACGAAAAGCCTTGAAAAAAAAATCCAAAATCAAAATCATCCAAAATCAAGAACACCGAAAAATTTTACGATTTAATGTGCGCATGAAGAGTTGTTGTGCGCGCGGAAACTGCATGCCAATGAATTTTCGCTGGATTCTTTTTCACGGCTTATCGTTTGGCACTATTGGCATCCATTTTAAAATTAAAAAAAGACACCAAAAAAAACAAAAAAAAAATCGATTTGCACACCCTTCTGCACGCGACGACTGCCTAAAATTTGCGTTTCTGGCATATTCATGGTAATTTCATTCATATATATGATTGGCATACATTTTAAAAACGTTGCACCTCACTGGTCATGTACCGCCAGTCTATTATAGGTTGGTGGATTTGGATGTGAGAAAGAATGTGCGCACATATACAAAATATACATTGCAGTCATTTGTGAGGCAAGCTGTATACACTTACTTTATAATGAAATAAAGTACAAGAAGAATCCAGTTAAAGCATGTATTCCTACCACGATGTACAGTAAATAAAACATAATATTTATTTCAAAAATATGTAAATTGATTATTATCACAAATTTGGTTTCAAACTAATTAGGATACCAACGAAGGAACACATTGAACGACTAAATTCTTATTTATTTCAATTCATTTTGGTGTTTTTTTTTTTTAGTAAATAAATGCTTTCCTGATGCTCCTGATGAGTTCTAAAGAGAATCAAAAAAGTTGTTCAATCCTTAGAGGGATTTAATCAGTCGAAAGTAGAAGGAAATATTTTATTTATTGACATGTATACGGTGAGTGAAATTTTATACTTATTTTCTTTGTGCTTTTTAGTAGTTCTTGGCTTTGAAATGAAACAAATGTTTGATTATAATGGAGTATCCTCTTCGTAGGGCTAAAGATAGTTCAAATAATGCCTCGTAAGGAAGGCGTTTTATAATATATTGGCATGATCAGACTTAAATCATCAGTATATAGAATTTTCTTGTTTTTCGTACTGAGTGTTAGATATGGTAAGTGGATGATGAAAGAAGTTGACAAGTCGGTTCGTATTTTTTTGCCTTAAAATGCTAGGAATCCTATCATGTAATTCAATACTTCGTCAGTATTAGCTAGAAGAGTAGTTGTTTTGATTGGTTCTCCAATAATGAGTATTTTAAAGTATTTACCCGACTAGTATATTAGCGTGCCCAGAGTAGGGCAACAATATACAGAAAGTAGTCATTTCATATTAAATAAAAAAGTGTATAAGTTGTGATATGCTAGCATGGTCAGATTTAGATTAATGGTATATGAAAGGAACAAATGGTTTCTTTGAAAGTTATCTGCTGAATACTCAAAATAATATTTTTTAACAATAATGTAAGGAGAAATACAAAATGTTTGTTTTTAAAAGAATTCATATTTATTTTATGACCTTTTCATTTTTCTTAGGGCTAATGTTTAAATAAGTATATGGCAAATAACGTTTATTATTGTTGCAGAAAATGGTTATTTATTACTCGAATTATTTGGTTTTGAAAAGAAAAATTAGAAACCAACATGACTTTTTCTAACGTATTTGATATTGTATTTAACATTTCGTCTACAAAATTAAACATCAAAAAGACGTAGGCACTTATCCAATATTAGAAAATTTGTATACACTGGCATTGGCAATTATAATTGCTTTCTTGCAGGTACTTCGCTATAACAATAAAGATTTGTGGCCACGTATGTGTGTTAATGAGTAATTAACAAGATATTAAATATCATTATGCAAAGGTGCCACTTAGTCCCTACAACGGTTTATACTAAGGCAGTATATTATAGTATAATACATACCTAATTTGCTGACCGATAATATAGATTCCTTTGATTACGATCGGGTCATCGTCATCATATTTCCATAATTCTATTTTATTTTCTCCTCGTGTCAAAGATGATATATGTGCGGAGGCTTGTTTTGGACGATAGCAGCCACTGTGTAATTTGCAAGACCGATCATTTACATCTTTAACCCAATTAAGGTCTGATATACGAACAGGGCTTGATTATTTTTCTTTGCAATTCCTGACTTAGATTGTTGCGCCATTTAAAGTTTAATTAGTTTCTAAATGGACTCGCTTTCTTTCATCTTTTATTAATTATACGTCTTGCTATTATTAAAGAGTTATGATAATTGTATTTAAAATGTTTTATTCTGTTTTCAATTAATAACTCATTGTTTCTAAGGAGCGTTTATTACCATTATAAAAAGTAGTTTATTTATTCAAAGTAATTTCCGGTACAGTGAGCTGTTAAAATACAATGAATAACTCGGTATAGAAGTACTCAATCGCACTCCAGGACAATAGTTTTATTTATATCACTGAACTATTTAAAAGTTTTTCGATAGCTGTTTCATAAAATTATTTCTCACATGTGAAATTCTCAGATAGATATTTTCATTCGATGTAGTAACATTTCCAATGTCCGTTTTGCCGGATTGGCTCTTGCATTTTTCCTAACCCTAAAAAACACCCTGAGACTCCCCGATGAGAATATATGTTGAAATGATATTTCTCTATAGTAGAGTAAAATCTGGAAGTAAAGTCGCTTAGTTTTCGGGAAAAAAAAAACCGGCGTAGAACCAAACCAGACTTAGTGGGATTCTTTAGTAAGATAATCATGTACACGAAATCATTTCTTACGACATTTTTTGGTGGTCGAGAACTTTTTTATTTCGGAAAACTTCAAAAAAATAGATTTTTAATGAAATATGTTTTTTAACGTCTCCACCGCTATATCTCTGAAAATATTTGTGCTATCAAGCTATTTTTAGATTAAAGTAGACACAATAGCGCTTCGAACAACGTCCCACGTGAACCCGATTTATTTTTTTTTAAGTTGGTAAAATAATAGGAAACTCAAACTTGTTATTTTCAGTAGCGTAATTTTAGGCAATCGAGAAAAAAATTTATTTATGAAAATTTGTATACACATGCCGCGTACAAATTGAAGCCAATAGTTGAAAAAAGTTTTTAGGATAAAAATTTTTCAAGTTCCGTTGATAGTATTGAGTCAGCGATTTTTTTTTAACGGGCGAAAGTTATATTCTTGCGCGCTCGGCTGTAGCAAGCCTGCCGACTGCAACGATCTGACGGTTCCGGTCGGGGTGTGTGTAGTAGTTTAACTTATATCAATAGGTAAAAACCAGTAATGATCAAAAGATCTACGGGATCAATATTATTGTTCAATATTTCATATATTGTACATTAATATTGATCATATGTTGTTAATATTAAGAAATTGTACAAAAAATATTAAATAGCCTCCTTTTAATAATAAAAAGACAGGTAGGTAGATATAAATACCAAATCTATAAATATCAATCAGTGTTACTAACTACCCATCTAATTAGTAAGTTTATTAGACATTTTTAAATGAATGAAAGTAAAAACGTACCCATAAAATGAGTTTTATTATTGAAATAAATTTTCTACTTGGATAGATAAATATGTAGTACTTATGTAGTTTATGTAGGCCCTACATTAATAGCATTCTAATTCGTTCATATCTGCCTCGAAATCTTTAATATTGTTGTTACAGGAACGACATTTGCACTCGTTGCAACATTTTAGGCCTTCCTTAAAACAAGCACATTTTCGATTGTCACAATTTTCATCCGAACAATGAATACTTAATGATTTTCGACAACCGCCACTTCTATGCGACTAATCTGACCAACCCTGCATACTACAGTACCTAGAGGTAAAAAATATGCAAAACTTCGAAAAAATGTCAGAAAAGTTTCTATATTGTGAGGAGGCTTGCTAATTTATAGGGGGTGGATGCCACCCCCTATCAGGGTGTGGCACTTAAAAAAAAAATATATATATATATATATATATATATATATATATATACATGCATTTAGTACTCATACACCTCCGAATGTTATATGGTTAGGTGGTGTTTGCCTCCGATTTTACGCGTTCGCCTCCGATTTCGGACGCGGAGGCGTTTTGTGTTGTTTTCATCGCGAATGTATTAATAATTAGTAAATTCATGACTCATTATTATCAATAATGATCAGCTTTATTGGTGCGCATATAAGATTATGACAAAAAGGGAAGAAATAGAGAGATAGAAGCATTTAACGACACTTTTTTTGGAGGCGGAAAATACCTATAAACATATGTAAACATACACCATAGTCCACTACATTTTTTACCAGGTGGCGCTGCTGTTTTAAACACTTGATGTATATAGGTATTAAATGCTTCCTTACAATAAAGTAGCGATATCGCCTCCTAAACTTGGCAACATAGTAAAGATTCATACTATTCCTAAATACATCTATAGATATGGTAACTAAAATTATCTTACTAAAAATATAAATAACTTTTATACACAGAAATAATACTTTCTAGAGATCAATGGGTTTTTAAATTTTTTCAATTTGGGAATAAAAAAACGTTTATTTTGTTCAGAAACAAATATTTTTGTACCCCTTTATAGCTTAGAGCAAATTAAAAAAGGTATTTGTTTAAGATATTTATTTAACAGGACACGAACATTCCTTTACGTAACTAGTTGCCCTTAATCCACTATTTGTCACTGCTGCTGGCGTTATATAGTAAAAGTAAAAAAAAATTAGAAGATGATTTTTATTGGGGGGGGGGGGCTAAAAAGCAGAAAGTAAAAGAATAATAATAACACAGGTCAACATTTAGTTTAAAAAAATACACAGGACTCTACCTAGGTACCCAGGGGTTTTTGGGGTCGCTGATTCCGATGCCGAGGTTGGTTAAGCTCTATCACGTCAGGTTCAAGGACATCTGAAGGTCAAACTAAGAAAAGGTGGTTGAAAAAAATCTGAGAAAATTTACACATAGGTTTTTGGGGTCGCTGAGTCCGAATTCGGTATTCGCTTACCCTTAAAAGGCATCCAGAGGTCATTTCAAGGTTAATTTGAGAAAAACGGAGAGGAAGCTGTTAAAAAATCTGAAAAAATTTACATATAGGGTTTTTGGGTCGCTGAGTCTGTATCCGATGCCGGTTGACCTCTATCACGTCAGTTTCAAGGTCACTTGAAGGTCAAACTAAGAAAAGGTGATTGAAAAAATCTGAAAAAATTCACGCATAGGTTTTTGGGATCGGTGAGTCCGAATCCGGTGTTCGTTCCGGAGATCATTTCAAGGTTAATTTGAGAAAAACAGAGGAGAAGCTGTCAAAAATCTGAAAAAACTTATATATAGGTTTTTTGAGTCGCTGAGTCTGCATTCGATGTCGGTTGACCTCTATCACGTCAGTTTCAAGGTCATTTGAAGGTTAAAGTAAGAAAAGATGGTTGAAAGAATCTGAAAAAATTCACACAGGTTTTTCGGGTCGCTGAGTCCGAATCCATTGTTCGCTTACCCTTAAAAAAAGAGGCATCCAAAGGTCATCTCAAGGTCATTCTGAGGTCATTTCAAGCCGGCATTCGTCCGCCAGCTTTAGCTGCACATGAAGATTCTTCGGCTATCTCAGTGCAAATATATTTAACTCAATGAATCACCTACCTATTTTCTTCTGTAAAAGGATGGCCTTTAGGTATAGTTGCAGAAGCAGAGCGAACATGCAAGTAAAGAGTACCACGGGCGTTGGCTTCACTCACTTGGAGCTCAATCAGTGCTGGTTTTCCCTATAAGCTGAGTAAACGCCAGCTTAGGGCCTAGCATTTAGGGGGCCTCAGAACTCAGATTTCATACGCAGATATGCACGTTTATTTTATTAGAAGAGAAAGCTTCAACGAAAAACATACCTAGAGCTTAGGGCCTCCGGTTACCTAAAACCGGCCCTGAGCTCAATCCTGTCAGGGTCAAAGTAATTTAATGGTTTCCTGAGTCAGACAAACTGACAAGGAGGCAGACAGACTGTCAGATAGAAACATTTAGTCATTCAGTCAGACAGAATTACTGACAGAAAGGCAGGATGTCAAATAGATGGACAGAGAGAAAATGAAGGCGGATGATAAATACAGACTAACAAGCAAACAAACAGGTGTGCAGGTATAAGAGCAGACAGATAAACAGACAATAAGTAGGCAGGTGAGCATTCGTATAAATCTTTTCTAATTTTTTTCACCTCCTATTCTTACTTTAACCTTCAAATGACCTTGAACATGAGGTGATAAAGGTCAACCGACATCGGATTCGGACTCAGAGACCCCCCAAGAGCCTATGTGTGAATTTTTTAGATTTTTTCAAAAACCTTTTCTTAGGTTGACCTTCAAATGACCTTGAACCTGACGTGATAGAGCTTAACCGACCTCGGCAACGGAATCAGCGACCCCAAAACCCCTGGGTACCTAGGTAGAGTCCGGTGTATTTTTTCAAACTGAATGTTGACCAGTGTAATCTTCCACCTTCCAAAGATATTTTTTAAAAACCAAATTATTCTGGAGCAAAAATGTAAATATTTCCCTCTAGCAAGAAATAAAAATGTTTTAAAAAGCATTCGAGACCAAAACTCTAGAATATATTTGTTGGTTAATCATAAATTTTGCTATACTAATTAATGATAGTTTGTTGGAGTCATCTCGAATGCTTTTCAAAAATTTTTAAACAATTCAAAAATTTTTCTCTTGCTGGAGGGAAATATTTACATTTTTGCTCCAAAATGCTTAAGTTTTGAACATTTTACTTCTTTAAGTATATCATCTCTTTGAAATATTTTATATTATTTTCTGCTTTTCTGCATTCCGTTGGTTCCAAGTTTTCTCCTTGTCAAACATGAATTTGGAGAAATACTCTGTAAGAATGTTGACGTAATGCCTCGGATGTTGCTGGCAGTCTTCGTAGAATCCCGGTAGTACTAGATTGGCGGACTAACTTATTGAAGATAATGAATCTTTGATGATTCAAAGATGTAATTTCTTCTTTCGTTGAGCTACGGTTGTTGAATATACGGACAACCTCTTCGAGATCTTTTCTTTTATTGACGCATTCCACCGTTTGCACTTTTCCTTTACCAAAGAAAGCTGAAGTGTTATCGCATCCACTGAACGTGTGGCCATACAGCTTTTTAAAACTTCCGAGGACTGCAAGTCACGAGAACTGTAATCTTTATTTTTTATTTATCTCTGAGCCTCTCTTAAGAAACGGATATCTTTATCTTCAGGTGCGAGAGCGATAATCAATGCGAGAAGATCAATATCTTGTCCGAGGATGACCACTGTATCGTTTCCATGAGATTCGTTTAAGGCGGTTTGAACTATGAGTACGTCAACGTCGTCTACAGCAGTAATTGTTTTGATTCCCTCGTTTTTAAATTTCTCCACCAATTGCGAAATAAACCGTTCCTTTTTGTGAGATTGTTTATCATTTTATTTTGCGTTTCAGTCAGTGGCGTGTTCTCATGAAAAACAATTTCCGGTGAAATGCGTTTCAAAAGACGCTGCTGTCTTTCGATGCTCTTCATACTGCAGTCAGCATATCTGTCAAACACTACAGTCACTTTTTGGCCGTAATGTTTACGAATAAAGCTGCTTCGGCCATACTACACGATGAATCAAATTGCCGCCATCAACAATGAACTGGCAATCGGAAAAATCTATTGGCCTCTCTCGTACAGCATTGAAAATATCATACAGACGATTTCTTAATTTTCCTCATTAACCCTTTCTTATTGAAGAGAAGAAGTGGAATTGAAGCAAGCTCAGAGTTGAAATATGACTCCAAATCTTTTGTGTGGACAGTACAGATTATCCTCTAATATAATTGCAAAGAAGGGGAAAATACATAAACTACTTGCGACAAAACCCTCTATATATGCATCTAATAGAGAAAATTCTGCTCAATAAATTCATTCCTGAGCATTTTTCTCGTTAAAGTAACCGGTTTTAAGATATTCGGAGTCAAACTTGGAATAGGATGGATTTTTACCTCTGCGCCCCAAACTACGCCTCTGTTCGGACGCTGTTAGCGCGAAATAGGTTAGGATAAGCTACAAGGTTAATAGTACATTTTTTATGCAGAATTTAACATGACGATTTTTTTATTTCCTATACTTTTTTCTCTTTCGACGAACGGTTTACAAGATAAAAGTGAAAAACCAGCGTTAAGTCCCCGTAATATGGTCGAAGCAGCTCTATTCATAATCATTACGGACGTTTCACCCCTAAATTGTGGGGAACTATTCGGGTATCTATTTCGAACTCTATCTAGATTACGCATCCCAAATATTATTACTTTATAAATTATTTCTTCTCTAATCTATCTAATTTACGTGGACTAATATGTAACAATTGTGTTACAAAATTGAACTGATTCAGTGATGTCTTTTGAAAAGCATTTTAAATAGTAATAATAATTCCTTTAAGAACATATTTTGAATTACATACATTATTCTACAATAGATATTTTAGATAATAACAAACGCACACGATTGCATAGCGCAACTAATTGCGCAAGCGCTAGAGCATTTTACACTATAGAAGTCTGGCAACCTCGAAGGAGGCAAAGTCTACCGTTATATATAACAGTTTTAAATACATTGAGTCAGAGAGGTACTATTTATATAACGAGGTGTAAACATACCAATCGTATGAACAAAAATGTGTATGTAAAAAAAGATAAAAATCCTTTCCCCTCTCCGCGTGCCCTTGGTAAGTGAAATTTGGCGGTTATGTATATGTAAACAGAACTAATCTATCTATATTATTTCTAGTGGAGGTGCGGGCGCCACAAATTTGTAAGGAGGCGGACACGATACAAATGCACATATATATATATATATATATATATATATATATATATATATATATATATATATATATATATATATATATATATATATATATATATATATATATATATTTATTGGAGCTGAAGTAGAATCAAATTTTAAGAAGAAAAGGTTCTATGCAATTTTTCACATAAATTGATAGTTTTTAAGTTATAACGACTTCAAAATTGCGATTTCAGCTAAAAAAAAAAGGTATTTCCAAACGGCTTTCGTCAAGTATCTCGAAAAGTAATACTTTATCGAAAAAATGTTGCAGACCAATTACAGAAAGTACAAACTGGGAATTAATTATATTTTTTGTTTATTGAAGTAGGATTAATAATTTCGGAGATATTTAAGTTTACATTTGGCATTCAAGTGTTCATAAGATAATCAGTGGCGGCTGGTGAAATTTCAATAATTTTTTTCTCGTCTCTGGCGCATGGGACCCATACCAAATATGGGAACTAACATCTAGAGAACCACTCCTCTAACGACCCGTAAAAAATTTTGAAAAAGCAGTTTGTGAAAAATTTTTTCCAAATTCGGTTGCCCCCCCTAGGTCTAGGGACTCCTGTTGAAAATATTTTTTTTTTTTTGTCGTATACATTTTACTTTTCATAAAAGTACGACAATAGGTTCTGGAGTTTATGAAAATATTTTCATTATTAACTGAAATACAATGAACTGAAATTTTGTAATTTACAATTTAACAAATTATAAGATTTCAATTCGTTGTACTTCAGTTAGTAATGAAAATATTTTCATAAACTCCAAAACGTATTAATGTATTTTTATGAAAAGTAAAATGTATATGACAAAAAAAATAATTTTCAACAGGAGTCCCTAGACCTAGGGGGGCAACCGAATTTTGAAAAAATTTTTCGCAAACTGCTTTTTCAAAATGTTTTACGGGTCGTTAGAAGAGTGCCACTCTAGATGTTAGTTCCCATATTTCGTATGGGTCCCATGCGCCAGAGACGAGAAAAAAATTATTGAAATTTCACCATCCGCCACTGAAGATAATTATTTAGAGTGAGAGTTAAATATCTCAGAAACTGTGACACCTACGTCAAGGGTGCTAATAGGTAGAATAATATGTTATTAATTAAGCTTTCAACTGTTTTTTAATTTGTTTCTGTAGCATAAAAAACAAAGAAGTTATGACCGAAGCAATGTGCGTCTATACATTTTTTTAATAACAATGTCGTCATTTTGTTACTGTAATTAGCTAGTAATTAAAAAAAGGAATTTCAAACACTGTTCCTCATTAATATATAGCATGACGTAGATGCTCAAATTTTTTGGTTTGTATACAGCACTTACTTTAGAAAAAAATACAGTTTAAACTATAAAGGTATTTTCGATGAAACGTAATTTTTTTTCCTTTTCCAAATATCTCAATAAATATTAGTTTTATTGAAAAATTGGTAGATACCAAAAATAAAGCTCATAAACTGATAATGAATTTCGCTTGTTAATTTATTTACATAGATTTAATAGTTTCGGAGATATGAAAGTTTACAAATGGCGGCCGAACGTTTGTAAGACGAAAAATGCATTTTAAATGTTAAATATTTCAGAAAATGTGACACCTACGTCACGCATGCTAAGAAATGAAATTAAAGACAATTAATTGCGCTTTCAAATTATTTTTTACTCGTTCCTGTAGCATAAGAAATAAAGAAGTTATGACGGAAAAATATGCGTATTTATACTTTTTTTATATAAAAAGGTCGCCATTTTGTTAATCTAATTGGCCAGTAATTTAGAAAAATTATCTCAAATACAGTTTTTCGTTAAGATGTAGCATTACCTAGATGCTCAAATTTTTTTGCTCATTTAAAGCGCTTGCTTTAGAAAAAAGTGCATTTTAAACTTTAAATTTAATTTCGAAACACTACCAAATATAAACTTAAATATCTCCGAAATTATTAATCCTACATCAATAAACAAAAAATGTAATTAATTCCCAGTTTGTACTTTCTGTAATTGGTCTGTAACATTTTTTCGATAAAGTAATACTTTTCGAGATACTTAACAAAAGCTGTTTTTTAAATACCTTTTTTTTTAAAGCTAAAATCGCAATTTTGAAGTCGTTATAACTTGAAAACTATAAATTTATGTGAAAAATTGCATAGAACCTTTTCTTCTTAAAATTTGATTCTATTTCAGCTCCAATAAACATATATATTTTTTAAGTGCCACCCCCTGAGCGGGGGTGGAATCCACCCCCTATAAATTAGCAAGCCCACGCACAATATAGAAACTTTTCTGTGAAACATTTACTATTATACTGCCAAAAATGAACCAAATCCGTTCAATATGACATTATTCCGAAGTTAAAACCTCTAGTTACTGTACTAGCATGCGAGGTGTATTAATTGCGTCCCAATTTCGCATTTAGCGATTGATAAAAAAAATCGCTGTTGCCAAACGGTACACTTTAGGAAAAAATATATTGTTTCAAAAACTTTTGTGATTATTAGGCTTTATTTTCTTCGCTGCATGTATGTAAATATTTTCAAAAATAAAAAAGTTTATCGATTGGTGAAGATTCCAAAATATAAAATATATATTTTTAGTTTATCTGATTTTTAGAGAAATGAAAATGCGAATTGTACCCAAACCGTTTATATTGGTAAAAGCGCTACAGTGTGACCTTTAATTTGATACAAAACAAATTTCGGTACCTTTAATAGTTTTAAACAAAAAAAAACAATTTTCTTTAAAAATACATTTTTTTCACTTTTTATTGATTTAAAAAGTTCGATACCACAAAAAAAATGTCGTAAAATATGATTTCATATGCCCGGTGACATATTCAAAGGAACCTAATATGTTTGACCTGGTTCTACGCAAAAAAAAAACGACACGATAGATTTACGAAATCGCTGCTCTATATAGTTTGCAGATTGCGCTTTAATTCTGACTACGATATTGTGTTCAGCTCGTGAAAATACGTCGGAAATTATATGTTCAGATATTGTTTAGAGCAAAGTCAATTTCGGGCTATGATTCAGTCATTTTTTAGTACGTTTTCATCCTAAATATGGATTCTACAAGATATTCGATCGTCGCGCATAAATTCTGACCTTGGATTCGGCTTCAGTGCTCCATATTACGTATAGATATAGTGATCAGTTCATGTAAGCTTTTTATTTACTTGTTTGGGATTGTTCGGGCATTTTTTAGGTGTTTTTTGAGGTTATGTCAAAATTTCTAACTGGTCGACCAATTCAGACCTCAGATTCGGTCTCAGCGCCCCAAAATTCGTATGGAAATGGTGGTCAGCTCATTTAACCTCTTTATTTACTTGTTTCGGATTTTTCGGGCAATTTTAAGATGTTTTTTTGAGGTTAGCAAAAATGCAAGAGCCAATCCGACAAAACGGACATCGGATTCATGTTTAGCGGGTCGAAATGCATGAGAATACCTAGATCTGCCTTCTAGCACTCGACATTTTTTGTGTGCCTGTGTAATCAATCCAATGCAATATGGTGAATATTTGGACTAGTTTTCCTCAATGACGACGAAGTTTAACAAATTGATATATAATTGTGTATAAAATCTTAGTTATTGCTCTTCCATATACTTTCGGAAGACGCTTTGCTTATAAAGTTATGAGGACTACCTTCAATATATTATAGAATTTGAAGTGCTTAGTTCAAGAAGATTTATAGTACAGGAAAGATAAATTTTGACCATGAACATATTAGTTGCAAGCTAATTACACAGGTCTACAAAAATAAAGGTCGTATTATCCTAAGGTTCTGATCTAACTTTTCTGAAGTATTTTGATACGCTGTAGCCAATTTTGTACACAAAAAAAATTTATATCTCTCTAAAATGTCATTTTTATCTTTTTAGAAGAAAACTGAAAAGATAAATACATTTTTTGTGTCCAAAATTGGCTTCAGCGCGTCAGAATACTTCAGAAAAGTTAGATCAGAACGTTAGGAAAAGATCTTTTTTTGTTTTCTCATGGTATTAATTACTTATGGGTTTTTTTTATCAAACTGCAAACTACAAGTCATCATAATACGTCCGCCTGCTAGAAACTCACCAAAATTAAGAAGCTATCCTGAATTATACGTTTATTTTGTTTACGAACAATCTAAGGCCCAACTCAAGAGTTTGCAAAAGAATGAAAACATATGGCATGAAGAAATGCACAATTTGACAAATATAATATATATATATACATAGCTCATAGGACAATCGGCATTTCAAAGTTAAAAAAAAAAACGAGAAAAACTGCTATAGCAAACAATAAGCAATTGATAGTTAAGAAATTTACACTTTATGTTGGTTCGTTTGTGTTTTTAATACTACTTGTGTTTAAACTTTGTTTGGGCGAATACAGTGTCCATAGAGGGAGAAAGAAATGGAACATAGGCAACTGTTTTAACTGAGATTCACCTCAAGAGGAACTTAAAAGAACAATTAATATATATGTTAGATCACGGTTCACATGAATGACTTTTTAAAAAAGGTTTATTTATTTAAAGGAGCCAACGTTGGCTCTTGAAGAAGGAATATAATAATAATTAGAAGTGTTTCATTCTAAGTGAGTTTAATAACTGATTCAACAAAGCGTGTTTAGTCATATTTATAACATACAGAACCTGAGTAAGCAAAATATATAACAAAGGAATTGCAGTTCTGCAGTCTGCACAAGTTATGAGAAACAATGGTGTAATATGATATCTTGAAGATAAGCAATTAATAAGAGAAGCTGTTATCGTGAAATACGATATACCTGTGAAGGTTTATTATGGCTAAGTCGCAATAAGATAGCGTGTAATATTATATAACAACTTCCCCCTTAATAAAAAAGTTGATGTTATGCAGCAACTTTTGAAAATTGTTAAAAGCTTTAAATGAATATAATGCAAAATAAATTGAAACAATGTTGAATGAATACAAAGCAAAATAATAAAATACATAAAAGTTAAAATTGGTAAGCGATAATAAAACATTACATAACGTAATAAGGATAAAATACAATAGTCTAAATTAATAGACAAGGGTAAAACTCCACATGAAAGTCTATGTTAACTCGATGTCCTCTTCTTCTTGAGGTCTAATACCGGGTCGCTTTCTTGGAGGGATCAGTCTAGGAAATTTGGTAAATACTCTGCTTCGCTCTGAAGGAGGTGAAGGAGGGTTATCCGTTGAGGGTTGGATTCGCAATGCTCCACATCTTCTTCTGCATTTACAAGTTATGTAAAGTAGAACTAATAGGATGATGAGAGTGATTATGAAGTATGTGAACCAAGATACATGTTTGGTCACAAAAGGTTCGTTTATGAGGTCATCTAAGTCTTTGGAATATTGCTCTAGTTTGTTTTTAGCAATATCTAAATCTTCTACGTCGAGACTGTTTAATTTAAGCGGTTTTAATTTTGGGATTTCGATTTTGTCGGGCATGTGATTGCAGCATTGAAAAGGAATTTGGACTGAATTTCGGAAAAGTCTTTAGCACTGGCTTGTATTCGAGTAATGCCTGCATAGGCGTAACATCCTGGTTGTAGTTTTATGATGGAATTTTTGTTAATTAGCTCTGTTATGGATTCTCTCTTCGGGCAGTTGATGGTAATGTGAAGTGGTTCGGAATTAATTACTAGCCATGTGTTGTCTTCAAGTTCTTGGACGTTGTATCCTTGACTAATGATGAAGGAAGTTTGACAATTTTCTGGGAGTTTCGGCAATGGTTTTAATATTCTAGCTTCACAAATGGCATTTTGGTCGATAGGATAAGCAAACAGGTTCGAACATAGTTTGGTTCCGAAATAAAGTGGTTTGCATTCTTTCAAATTTTGTATAGGTATGTACATTAAAGAATCATCGTCTCTCGCGATAAACTTTTGTGAAATAGATAAAAAGTGATGTAGACCAGTTCTGTTATCAAGTATAGGTATAGGGTACAGACGAAAGGTGTTGTAATTTTGAGGTTCAATGAGAGGTATTGTTAAAACAAATATTAGGTTAGAATCTAGTTGAAAAGCTTTTAGTTCAATAATATCCAGATATTGAGCAACTGCTGATAGTTTAATTGGAAGAGGTAAATTGTTCCTTCGCAAACTCTGTGAAATCTCTTGTAACGCCGTTACTAAGTGATCAGGTGTTATGATTGATGAATGAATAATTCCTAATCTGGCAAATGTTATTGAATTTAAAATATCGTTTAGATTGTCTTCGATATACAAATAGCTGGCCATTAGTTGTTCGGAAATGTATAGAAATTTTAGTTTTATTTCTGCAGCTTGGATCGTTTGAGTCATGGTTTGAATTGTGTGCTCGATTTCTTTGATATCTTTGTTAAATGTTTCCTCATCAATTTGTAATTTTTGTATAGTTGAGTTGAAATTTTTGATAACAGAAGTTGTAACTGAGATTTGATTTTTGATTAAGTTTTCTAATTGATGTTCGTCATTATTTAATTTATTTATACAGTTAGTGTAGTACTCGACATCTTCGGCGTCTAAGTTTCCGGTGATTGATTTGAATATTGTTCCAAAACCGTTAAGTATTCCGCGTTTATATCTCTTTGTGTCTGAAAAGACTTCGTCAAATTTCGTTTTTATCGAACTAGCTATTTGCATTAAAAGGTTAAACTCTGTTTTAACTTCGCTTCTAAACAGGATTGATTTTTGATCAGCACCATCGAGGGTGTTCAAGATTCTGTCTAAATTATTTTGATTTTTGTCAAAAGCTAGTTTAAGGGATGAAATATTTTTATGCACTAGCAGAGTCCATTTGTCATTTGTCACCACGATGTCCGTGTCTTGGTGATAGTATACACCAACAGTGTTATTGATCGGGGTAATTTTGTATTGACAGAGTGCTGATCCGAACAGCAGGAGAAACCTGAAAATAAATTTAATTTTCAGTATATGGTTTCATTCTATCAAAATTTACTTTAGTTTCTTGTTTTGTTTCGAGATTTAATAGGGTAGCAGAATTTTGAAAAATTTCTTTTATTTTAAAGGGACCGTTAAATTTGTTTTGTAGTTTGTTCTTAATTTGTGATTCTTTTACATAAACTAAGTCACCTATTTTGTACTCAGATCGTTTTTGGGGAACACTTCTGTCGAAACGAACTTTTGCTTTCTCTTTTTGAGATTGTGTTCGACTACGGGCTATTTTATAGTAGTGGGATATTCTGTTGTTTAAATCTCTAACGTATTTGGTTATTAACTCTTTTTGGTTATATAAAGTTTCAGGTGGTCTGTTGGACGTATGACCAAAGATAAGTTCATATGGGGTGAAACCGTGTGTTTTATTTACCGAATTGTTATAACATATTACTGCATATGGTAAAATCGTGAACGGATGTTCGTTCGGGTTTTCAGTTTTATGAATTCTTATCATTTCAGCTAAGGTAGCATGAAATCTTTTTATTGATCCGTTCGATTGGGGGTGACGCTTGAATAAGTTAATTTTATGTCGTAGAGGGTGCAGAGATCTTTGAGCAAACGGTTGTCAAATTCGCCACCGTAATCGCAATGGATTCTTAACGGGGTACCGTAATGTTGAAAGTATAACAACAAGGTATTTACGACGGATTTTGCGGATTTGTCCGGGACTGCATAGGCTTGTGTGAATTTAGTTAACTCATCACGAATAGTTAACGCGTAATTTCAAGTTGGGAATTCAAACAGATCGATATTAATTCTTTCGAATGGTGTTCTTGGGGTTTCTGTGACTACTAGAGGGTTATTAAGGTTTTTCCGGCATACTTTAGTCTTTTGGCAAGTTTCGCAATTTTTTTATAAAATTTTCAACGTCTTTAGTTAGACCTTGCCAAGTGTATTTTTCTCTAATTCTTCGAATCGTTTCATTTATTCCGCGGTGTAGATTATTTTTACCAAAATGATTTTGCTCCAATATAATTGGAATTTCATCTTCGTCGGCAGTTCTGACGATATCTTGACAAATTACTACTTTTAAGTCTTTTTCCGCAAAAATGAATGATAGGATTTCAAGAATGGGGAGGTCTAAGTTATTTTCGACAAAGTATGTCTTAGAGAGATCTAGGACATCTTGATTTTTAAATAATACCGAAAATAGATGTTCAATTACAGATTCGATATCAAAAGGTAGAGGGATGATAAAATATTTCCTATGTCTGACTGTTTTGCTCGATACAATATTGATTTTATCGTTTTGAAATTCGGGGTTTTCTTCGAATATGTCCTCGATAATTTTATGATGGAGGTCTTGTAGGTTATTTTGTTGGAAGAATGTTATAATATCTTTGTGTTCTCGATACAAAAGTTGTTTGTTCGAGGTTTTGATTTTCGAATAGTCAATTAAAGATGTTGTCTTATATAAGTTGGCGAAAGTTTCGAATTCTTGGGAAATTTGTTCGTCAGTGGTCTCGTTATTGTCTGGGTTTTCGTCGTCGTCTGACTCTTCGTCATTCGCGGCTAGAACCTTTGAATAGAATTTGGAACATTCAGAAAAATGATTAATTTTGATTTTGGAAAGTGCATCCGCGTTCTTATTTTGATTTTGATTTTACCAGGTTTATAAATTATTTCGTAGTCGTACTCTTCTAATTTGAGTCGCCAACGGGCAAGTCTACTTCCTGGATCTTTTATAGAGAATAGCCAGGTGAGTGGTCTGTGGTCGGTGACAAGTTTGAACTTTCTACCGTACAGATATGGTCTAAAGTGCTTTACACTCCATACTATGGATAAAAGCTCGCGTTCAATCGTTGAATATTTAGTTTCTGCACTGCACAAGGTTCTAGAAGCATAGGCAATGGGTAAATCTTTGCCAATGGGCCCCTGGCTCAGCACTGAGCCGACGGCAAATGCGCTCGCATCAGTGGTTAGAACGAAAGGTTCATCAAAATTAGGGTAGATTAATATCGGAGTTGTCGTTAATGTTTGTTTCAAATCTTGAAAAGATTTTATACAATCATTGTCGAAGAGAAATGGTATGTCTTTCTGTAAGAGTTTTGTTAAAGGCTTGGTAATCTTGGAGAAATTATAGATAAAGCGCCTATAATATCCGGCTAAGCCTAGAAATGATTTAATTTCTTTTTGATTTTTTGGTTGATGGAAATTTAGAATAGCGTCAACTTTCGAAGGATTCGGTTTTACGCCGTCTTTTGTAATGAGATGTCCTAAATAAGCGACTTCTTTGCGGAGAAACTCGCATTTGTCGGGTTGAATTTTGAGATTGGCTTTCTGTAATCGTTTGAAAACTTCCGCTAATCGAGAAATATGCTCGTGAATAGTAGGGGAGTAAACAATAATATCGTCCATATAGACGAGACATCGTTCATTTTGGATACCTAATAAAATGTTATCCATCACTCTTTGAAATGTTGATGGAGCATTTTTAAGTCCAAAAGGCATTCTTACGAATTCAAAATGACCATTTTCAACTGTGAAAGCAGTTTTCTGAATATCTTTCGCATCAATCTCGATTTGGTGAAATCCGGAGGCTAAGTCCAAAGTTGTAAAATATTGACATTTGCCTAATTGATCGAGGAGGTCGGAAATATTGGGTAGCGGGTATTTATCGTCAATAGTCAGTTCGTTAAGTTTTCTGTAGTCCACTACAACTCGCCATTTTTGTTTACCGGAGGCGTCGAGTTTTTTAGGTACAACCCAAACTGGAGAGGACCAGGGAGAAATCGAAGGTCTAATGATGCCTTGATCAAGCATATTAGAGACTTGTGTTTTGACTTCCTCTTTATGAATATAAGGGTAGCGATATGATTTTGTAAAAACCGGCTTTGAATCGTTCGTGTCAATGGAATGCTTAATTTCGTTAGTAAAAGTTAAATTGTCTCCTTCCAAATAGAATATATCTTGAAAGTCTAAACAAAGCTGCGTTACTATTTCGGCCTCTTCTTCGTTTAGATGATCCAAGCGCAATTCGTTCCTAATTTCGAAGGATCTGTCCGTCTGTAGGTGTGAGTCAGAATTTTGAGTGTTTAAATTGAAAATTGATTTGAATTTTTGTACTGGCTCTAGTTTTATGTTAGAAAAATTTACAGTTTTTGGTATTGCATTTGCGTTTATAATTGAGGTTAAAAATTCTCCATTGTTATCGATTTTGACAATAGCATTTGGTAAGCGTACTTTCTCGTTTTCCTGGGCTAACAGTATAGCCTCGGTATTTTGTAGGTTACATTTTAGTTTACATATTTTTTCCATGCGAGGTTCGATAGAAATTAAATTTTTGATGTTGCCTAAATTTGGATTTTGGTTTTTGATGTTAGAGTTACCAGTTGGTTGTACAGGTAAATTTACTGTAGTTTCTTCCGTGACTTTAAATAGTGGTACGGTTTTAAAATTTGTGACTAGTTGTTTATTTTTGAAATCTACTCGGCATTCGTAATGTTCTAAAAAGTCTGCGCCTAGTAGTCCATCAAAATCTATATCTAGATTATAGATATAAACCTTGTGTGACTCATCTGAAAAGGGGATGAGAACAGATTCGTTGATATAAATTTTTTGATCAGTAATACCCTGTATAATTACATTTTCAGGGGATCTACGTCTATAATTTTCAGCTGTTTTAGGTTTAAAAATTGAAATTCCTGCACCTGTGTCAATCAAAATTTTAAATTTGCCGGTTGCGTCTTTGATGTAATAAAGATTTTTTGAATTTACGGTTAATAGGGTGTGAGAAAGCGTATTTACATGAACGTTTGTTCTGGGAAGTTCAGCATTGGATCGAAACTGTCGTTGAGATTCATTGTTTGTATTTGGTTTGATATTTGGTCGAATTGGTCTATTTGTTGTGTTGGAGTATCCGCGGGGTACTCCGGATCTAAACGAAAATCCTGAGGATTAGCAGTATAATCCTCGTATTGCTCGTTCTGAGAATTAGCAGTATAATTCTCCTGGAAATTTTGGTTGGTTTCAAAATTGTAATTTTCGTACTATTCATTTTGACTTTGGTAATTTTGGTCGAAAGAGTAGTCATTGTATTGGTTGAATTGATCGGTATAATTATCGTAAGGTTCGTAATTCAAATGATGAGCTTTTTGCTGGTTAAAGCGATTAAAATTTGGGTTAGGTTGGATAGCTGATGGTCGCTGTTGCATAAAATTAGGGTTCGGCCTTATGGCTGAGGGCCTGTTTTGCTGTGATTGGTTTGGCTGATTATTTTGAGGGAATGTCCTCTGACTAAATTGATTATTACTCGGTTGTGCGAAGTTTTGATGAGAAAAATTTTGTGAGTTTGGGTTTCCTTGGAAACTTGGTCTCTGGAAGTTTTGAGACTGTTGCCTTGTGCGGCATTCGCTTATTACATGTCCATTCCGTTTACAGAAGGAACAAAACTTTTGTTGCAAATTGGGACCTTGTGGTCGCTTTTGTTGAATTACTGGATTTTTGACCGGACTATTTTTGGGGAATTTTTGTTGTTCAAAATACGAAAGTTGTAGTTCTCTCCGAATTCTAATAATTGCGTTCATTATAGTCGGAGGGTTACTGGCACGTATTATTCTCCCTAGATTTGGTTCTAGACCCGTTAACAAATTATTTAATGTCATAGTTTCAATCAGGTTTGTTTGCGCGGTTCTTTGCTCTGAAGATAGATTTTGTTTTTGCACTGCAGCGTGCATTTTCGCATTGTGCGTTTGTAGACGCGAAACAAATGTTAATGCAGATTCACCAGGCAATTGGTGAATTCTTTGTAGGTCTTAAATAAGAGCTGTTAAATCTCTAGAGTCACCGAAGTGGGTTTCTAGAAGTGCTTTAATTTCTGGCCATGTGGCAGGGTTACGAGAATTGATTAGTTCGGCAGCTTTGCCTTTCAATTTATTTTTAATATGAACAGTTAATAAAATTTTTTGGTCATGAATTGCCATGCGTTGGGCACACTGACATGGGTTTAGGAAAGTTTGGAGGTTGATGGCGTTACCATCGAACTCCGGAATTAACGAGAAAATTTCTGAGAGTTTGTAAGGCTCTACCTCGTGCTCGACTTGCTCTGGTTGCTCGGCTGTCGTCGGCACTACTGGTTGAACTGGTTGAACCTGCTCTGGTTGAGCTCTGTCTGGCATTTTGCTTTTTTGTTTGGAAATTTTTGAACTAAAGTTGGTTGCGTATCAGCAGTATGATACGGAAATTAGATTGAAATAGTTTGTTATGTTGCGTACGTTAATAAATTGTGTATTAACTGTATAATACACATTTGTTTCGTGAATACGAAAATAAATAACTTAAAATTAAAATTGTTGCGTTGTAGCTTGTATAGGATTTGTTTGATAACAGAATTGGCTTTATTTGCCGAGTGTATTAGCGGTATAATACACGTAAATAATTGTGATAAATAATATTTGTAAAAAATGAGAAAATGACGAGATGATTCTTAAAATGACTTACATTAATTTCATCTCCATGGGTCGGTTCTTCGTCCGTCAAGGGATTGGAATCCGCCACCACCAGTGAGGAAGGTCTCCTTGTTCTAATAGATGTACATGCACTAGTTAGGCACCTTCTGCAGATGTTCTCCTTGTTCTCTTACGCTTCACTACCAGTTAGGCTTCTTGTTCTGATGATGTTTACGGATCCTACCGACTGCGCCAATGTTAGATCACGGTTCACATGAATGACTTTTTAAAAAAGGTTTATTTATTTAAAGGAGCCAACGTTGGCTCTTGAAGAAGGAATATAATAATAATTAGAAGTGTTTCATTCTAAGTGAGTTTAATAACTGATTCAACAAAGCGTGTTTAGTCATATTTATAACATACAGAACCTGAGTAAGCAAAATATATAACAAAGGAATTGCAGTTCTGCAGTCTGCACAAGTTATGAGAAACAATGGTGTAATATGATATCTTGAAGATAAGCAATTAATAAGAGAAGCTGTTATCGTGAAATACGATATACCTGTGAAGGTTTATTATGGCTAAGTCGCAATAAGATAGCGTGTAATATTATATAACATATATACCCGACCCACAGTGGCCCCAAAGTGACTTTTTTCAAATCAGTCTGCAGGTCTTAATCCGGTTTTTTAAAATCTTTGTTTTTTAATTGTCCATCGATCTGTCATGCCAGACTTTCGATTTTTGTCCCTAAATTTCCAAAATTTTCCAAAGAAGTTCGAATTTTCATAAAAAATTTTGAAAAATCACAGATAAGAATGGAAAATCTAGCTTTACAGATCGAAAGGCAATTAAAAAATGAAGATTTCAAAAAATGCCAGTTTTTTTTGAAGTTTTCGTTTTTTAATTGTTTATCGATCTGTCAAGCCAGATTTTCAATTTTTATCTCTGATTTTTGAAAATTTTTCAAAGAAGTTTGAATTTAAAAAAAAAATTTTGAAAAATCAGGGGAAAAAATCGAAAATCTGACTTGACAGATCGATAGACAATTAAAAAACAAAGATTCAAAATCCGATTGCTTAAGTATTAAGACCTGCAGACTAATTTGAAAAAAAAGTCACTTTGGAGCTCCTGTGCGACGGGCACGTTCTACAGGAACAGGATACAGTCACCGTAAATTTTAATGCTTTCAACTAGTTCCTTCAGGGAATTTGAACCTCCTTGAGCCAGGCAATTGTTACTCTCACTCTAACCCTGTGTATAGTTGAGATTAAACATCATCAGGATGTGTCCTAAACTTACCATGTATATTATGTAGATTTGATTTGTTTTATATGTACTTATTTAGCTATGCATTTAATTGTTTTTACCTTATGCACATTGACTTTATGATCAATATACACACGTACTAATTTTATACAAGCCTTGCGCTGAACTAATTCTCTTCACACTTCATGTGATTCTATGGATTGAGTACGTCACTATTTCAAAGTAACTTCATATAGTTCCTCAAAGTTGTATAGGACCCTGATCATAACTCAGAAACTAACGAGGAAACTCTGACAGTGGATATTAGAAATTGCATTAATGTTGACAAACACAGAAGAAGATAGCAGAGCAGCAATATTAGATAAATAGAAGTTGTTTTTACTCTTCTATTCAAGGACTAAGGTCTAAGTCTTAATCTAAGAGTTGTAACGAATCATTCTCAAAGTGGATAAACTGCATAGAATAGAATAGAATAGAATAGAATAGAATATAATAGAACAGAATAGAATAAATTTATTCACCATAAATCTTGTTACAGAAACAATATCGGTTTTGTCGCGTAAAATATAGGTTATAAAATATAAAAACCAATTAATATAATATATATGTCATATATTACAAATATTGTATAAAACAAACAAGACTATAAAAATATATAACAAAAAAGAAAACATAAAAAACAAACTAACAAATATATGTACATATATATGTATATATGTTAGATCACTGTTTGCGTGATTGACTTTTTAAAAACTTTTTATTTGGTTACATGAGGAATCAATGTTGATTCCTGAGTAAAAGATACAATTTATGTATGATACATTTAATATGAAGTGAGTATGATAACTGAAGGTACAAATGCTCGTTAGTCTTATTTATAAATTTTCAAATGATGTGTCAGCCAAAGTTGAACAAAGGAAATGCAAGCTAGCTAATCAGCATAATATTGTGAGAAGTTAAAATGAAACTTAATATCCAGATAAGCAATTCTCAAAGGAAGCTGTTATCTAATACTGTAATATGATGCTATCTGTAATGTCGCTTTATATCTTGATGATATAGCGTATAATTTTATATAACTTATATGTAAAGCTATTCTCCATTACCGATCAAAAAAATTCGGTCATGTTATAAAAACAATGTTCATTTAAAAACATTTTCAGTTTGCTTCTGAATAATCTAAAAGAATTTTGTGACCTTATTTCTGTAGGAAGTTCATTAAATACATAACTACCAGCACAGTGGGGTGATTTTTTATATTTGCTAAGGTTGAAAATATGTATGTGTAATTTGGTAAATACTCTGCTTCGCTCTGAAGGAGGTGAAGGAGGTGAAGGAGGGTTATCCGTCGAGGGTTGGATTCGCAATGCTCCACATCTTCTTCTTCTACATTTACAAGTTATGTAAAGTAGAACTAATAGAATGATGAGAGTGATTGTGAAATATGTGAGCCAAGATACATGTTTGGTCACAAAAGGTTCGTTTATGAGGTCGTCCAGGTCTTTGGAATATTGCTCTAGTTTGCTTTTAGCAATGTTCAGGTCCTCTACGTCGAGAGTTGAGAGGTTTTAATTTTGGAATTTCGATTTTGTCGGGCATGTGATTACAGCATTCAAAAGGAATTTGGATAGGGTATGAGTTGTCCTTAATTTCGGAAAGGTCTTTAGCACTGGCTTGTATTCGGGTGATGCCTGCATAGGCGTAACATCCTGGTTGTAGTTTGATGATGGAATTTTTGTTGATTAGCTCTCTGTTGTGGATTCTCTCTTTGGACAGTTGATGGTAATGTGAAGTGGTTCGGAATTAATTATTAGCCATGAGTTGTCTTCAAGTTCTTGGACATTGTACCCCTGGCTGATGATGAAGGAGGTCTGGCAGTTTTCTGGGAGTCTAACTAGTGGTTTGAGGATTCTGGCTTCGCATATGGCATTTTGATCGATGGGATAAGCGTATAAGTTTGAGCATAGTTTGGTTCCAAAATAAAGAGGTTTGCATTCTTTCAAATTTTGTATGGGTATGTACATTAAAGAATCATCGTCTCTCGCGATAAACTTTTGTAAGATAGATAAAATGTGATGTAGACCAGTTCTGTTATCAAGTATCGGGATAGGGTATAGGCGATAAGTGTTATAATTTTGGGATTTAACAAGTGGTATTGTTAAAACAAATACTAAGTTAGAATCCATTTGAAACACTTGTAATTCCATAATATCCAAATACTTAGCAACTGCCGATAATTTAATGGGGAGAGGCAAATTTTTCCTTCGTAAGCTCTGTGAAACTTCTTGTAGTGCTGTCACTAAGTGATTAGGGGTTATGATTGACGTGTGAATGATTCCTAGTCTGGCAAATGTTACTGAATTTAGAATGTCGTTTAAATTATCTTCGATATACAAATAGCTCGCCATTAGTTGTTCGGAAATGTATAAGAATTTTAGTTTTATATGAGCTGCCTCAATAGCTTGAGTCATGGTTTGAATTGTGCGTTCGATTTCTTCGAGATCTTTGTTAAACGTTTCCTCGTCAATTTGTAATTTTTGTGTAGTCGAGTTGAAGTTTTTAATAACAGAAGTCGTAACTGAAATTTGATTTTTGATTAAGTTTTCCAATTGATGTTCGTCGTTATTTAGTTTATTTATACAATTAGTATAGTACTGGCCATCTTCAGCATCTAAGTTACCAGTTATGGATTTGAATATTGTACCGATACCGTTAAGTATTCCTCGTTTATATCTTTTTGTATCTGAAAATATTTCGTCAAATTTCATATTTATAGAGTTGGATATTTGTGTTAAAAGGTTAAAGTCTGTTTTAATTTCACTCGTAAAAATAATTGACTTATGATCACCATTATTGAGAGTGTACAAGATTTTGTCTAAGATATTTTGATTTTTGTCAAAAGCTAGTTTGAGGGATGAAATATTTTTATGCACTAGCAGAGTCCATTTGTCATTTGTCACCACGATGTCCGTGTCGTGGTGGTAGTATACACCAACAGTATTATTGATCGGGGTAATTTTCTATTGACAGAGTGCTGATCCGAACAGCAGGAGAAACCTGAAAATAAATTTAATTTTCAGTATATGGTTTCATTCTATCAAAATTTACTTTAGTTTCTTGTTTTGTTTCGAGATTTAATAGAGTAGCAGAATTTTGGAAAATTTCTTTTATTTTAACAGGTCCGTTAAATTTATTTTGCAATTTGTTTTTGATTTGCGATTCTTTTACGTAAACTAAGTCATCTATTTTATATTCAGGTCGTTTTTGGGGAACATTTCTATCAAAACGAACTTTCGCTTTCTCCTTTTGAGCTTGCGTTCGACTACGGGCTATTTTATAGTAGTGGGATATTCTGTTTTTTAAATCTCTAACGTATTTGGTTATTAACGCTTTTTGGTTATATAAAGTTTCAGGTGGTCAGTTAGACGTATGCCCAAATATAAGTTCATATGGGGTGAAACCGTGTGTTTTATTTACCGAATTGTTGTAACATATTACTGCATATGGTAAAATCGTGAACGGATGTTCGTTCGGGTTTTCAGTTTTATGAATTTCTATCATTTCAGCTAAGGTAGCATGAAATCTTTCTATTGATCCGTTCGATTGAATAAGTTAATTTTATGTCGTAGAGGGTGCAGAGATCTTTGAGGAAACGGTTGTCAAATTCGCCACCGTAATCGCAATGGATTCTTAGCGGGGTACCGTAATGCTGAAAGTATAACAACAAGGTATTTACGACGGATTTTGCGGATTTGTCCGGGACTGCATAGGCTTGTGTGAATTTAGTTAACTCATCGCGAATAGTTAACGCGTAATTTCGAGTTGGGAATTCAAACAAATCGATATTAATTCTTTCGAATGGTGTTCTTGGGGTTTCTGTGACTACTAGAGGGTTATTAAGGTTTTTCCGGCATACTTTAGTCTTTTGGCAGGTTTCGCAATTTTTTATAAAATTTTCAACGTCTTTAGTTAGACCTTGCCAAGTATATTTTTCTCTAATTCTTCAAATCGTTTCATTTATTCCGTGGTGTAGATTATTTTTACCAAAATGATTTTGCTCCAATATAATTGGAATTTCATCTTCGTCGGCAGTTCTGACGATATCTTGACAAATTACTACTTTTAAGTCTTTTTCCGCAAAAATGAATGATAGGATTTCAAGTATGGGGAGGTCTAAATTATTTTCGACAAAGTATGTCTTCGAGAGATTTAGGACATCTTGATTTTTAAATAATACCAAAAATAGATGTTCAATTACAGATTCGATATCAAAAGGTAGAGGGATGATAAAATATCTCCTATGTCTGACTGTTTTGCTCGATACAATATTGATTTTATCGTTATGAAATTGGGGGTTTTCTTCGAATATGTCCTCGATAATTTTGTGATGTAGGTCTTGTAAGTTATTTTGTTGGAAGAAGGTTATAATATCTTTATGTTCTCGGTACAAGAGTTGTTTGTTTGAGGCTTTGATTTTTGAATAGTCTATTAAAGATGTTGTTGGTGAAAGTTTCAAATTCTCGGGAAATTTGTTCGTTAGTGATTTCGTTGTTATCGTCTGGGTTTTCGTCGTCGTCTGACTCTTCGTCATTCGCGGCTAGAACCTTTGAATAGAATTTGGAACATTCGGAAAAATGATTAATTTTGATTCTGGAAAGTGCGTCCGCGTTCTTATTGATTTTGCCAGGTTTATAAATTATTTCGCAGTCGTACTCTTCTAATTTGAGTCGCCAACGGGCAAGTCTACTTCCTGGGTCTTTTATAGAGAATAGCCAGGTGAGTGGTCTGTGGTCGGTTATAAGCTTAAACCTTCTACCGTACAGATAGGGTCTAAAATGCTTTACACTCCATACTATCGATAAAAGCTCGCGTTCAATCGTTGAATACTTAGTTTCTGCACTGCACAAGGTGCCGAGCCGAGCCCTGACCGAGCCGACGGCAAATGCGCTCGCATCAGTGGTTCGAACGAAAGGTTCGTCAAAGTTAGGGTAGATTAATATCGGAGTTGTCGTTAATGTTTGTTTCAAATTTTGAAAAGAATTATACAATCATTGTCGAAGAGAAATGGTATGTCTTTTTGTAGTAGTTTTGTTAAGGGCTTGGTAATCTTGGAGAAATCAGGGATAAAGCGCCTATAATATCCGGCTAAGCCTAGAAATGATTTAATTTCTTTTTGATTTTTTGGTTGAGGGAAATTTAGAATAGCGTCAACTTTTGAAGGATTCGGTTTCACGCCGTCTTTTGTAATGAGATGTCCTAAATAAGCGACTTCCTTGCGGAGAAACTCGCATTTGTCGGGTTGAATTTTTAGATTGGCTTTCTGTAATCGTTTGAAAACTTCTGTTAATCGAGAAATATGCTCGTGAATAGTAGGGGAGTAGACAATAATATCGTCCATATAAACGAGACATCGTTCGTTTTGGATACCTAACAAAATGTTATCCATCACCCTTTGAAACGTTGATGGAGCATTCTTAAGTCCAAAAGGCATTCTTACGATTTCAAAATGACCATTTTCGACTGTGAAAGCGGTTTTTTTAATATCTTTTGCATCAATCTCAATTTGGTGAAATCCGGAGGCTAAGTCCAAAGTTGTAAAATATTGGCATTTACCTAATTGATCGAGGAGGTCGGAAATATTTGGTAGCGGGTATTTATCAGTTAATAGTCAGTTAATAGTCAATTCGTTGAGTTTTCTGTAGTCCACTACAACTAGCCATTTTTGTTTACCGGAGGCGTCGAGTTTTTTAGGTACAACCCAAACCGGAGAGGACCAGGGAGAAATCGAAGGTCTAATGATGCCTTGATCGAGCATATTAGAGGCTTGTGTTTTGACTTCCTCTTTAAGGATATGAGGGTAGCGATATGACTTTGTGAAAACCGGTTTTGAATCGTTCGTGTCAATGGAATGCTTAATTTCATTAGTAAAGGTTAAATTGTCTCCTTCCAAGTAGAATATGTCTTGGAAATCTAAACAAAGCTGCGTTACTATTTCGTCCTCTTCTTCGTTTAGATGATCCAAACGCAATTCGTTCCTGATCTCGAAGGATCTGTCTGTCTGTAGGTATTGGTCAGAATTTTGAGTATTAAAATTAAAAATTGATTTGAATTTTTGTACTGGTTCCAGGTTAATATTTGAAAAGTTTATGGTTTTTGGAATAGCGTTTGCGTTTATTATTGAAGTTAAAAATTCTCCATTGTGATCGATTTTGATAATGGCATTTGGTAAGCGTACTTTCTCGTTTTACTGGGCTAACAGTATAGCCTCGGTATTTCGCAGGTTACATTTTAGTTTACAGATTTTTTCCAGGTGAGGTTCGATAGAAATTAAATTTTTAATATTGCCTAAATTTGGATTTTAGTTTTTGATGTTAGAGTTACTAGTTGGTTGTACAGGTAAATTTACTGTAGTTTCTTCTGTGACTTTAAATAGTGGTACGGTTTTAAAATTTGTGACTAGTTGTTTATTTTTAAAGTCTACTTGGCATTCGTAATGTTCTAAAAAATCTGCGCCTAATAATCCATCAAAATCTATATCTAGATTATAGATAAACTTTGTGTGACTCATTTGAAAAGGGGATGAGAACAGATTCGTTGATATATATTTTTTGATCAGTAATACCCTGTATAATTACATTTTCAGGAGATCTACGTCTATAATTTTCAGCTGTTTTAGGTTTAAAAATTGATATGCCTGCACCTGTGTCAATTAAGATTTTAAATTTACTAGTTGCGTCTTTCATATAATAGAGATTTTTTGAGTTTACGGTTAGTAAGGTATGCGGGGGTGTATTTAAAAGAACTTATGTTCTGGGAAGTTCAGGGACGGGTCGAAACTGTCGTTGAGATTCATAGTTTGTATTTGAGTTTCTAGTTCCGTAATTGGTTCGAATTGGTCTGTTTGTTGTGTTGGATTATCCGTGGGGTACTCCGGATCTTGTCGAAAATCCTGAGGATTAGCAGTATAATCCTCGTACTGTGCGTATTGAGAGTTAGCTGTATAATTCTCTTGGAAATTTTGATTAGTTTCAAAGTTATAATGTTCGTAAGTATCCCCTGCAGTTTGGTAATCAGAAGAATAGTCACTGTATTGATTATAATCGCATTGGTTTTCATAGGGTTCGTAATTTAAATGATGCGTTTTTTGTTGATTAAAACGGTTGAAATGTGGGTTTGGTTGAATAGCAGAGGGTCTTTGTTGATTGAAATTCGGGTTCGGCCTTATGGCTGAGGGCCTGTTTTGTTGCGATTGATTTGGTTGATTAAGTTGAGGGAATGTCCTCTGATTAAATTGATTGGTTTGAGAAAAATTTTTAAAATTTGGGTTTCCTTCATAATTTGGTCTCTGGAAGATTGATGTCGATGGCATAGACTGTTGCTGTTGCATTGTACGACATTCGTTTATGACGTGTCCATTTCTTTTACAAAATGAGCAGAATTTCTGTTGAAAATTAGAGGTTGGTCGTTTGGGTTGCAAATTGGGATTTTTGACCGGACTATTTTTCGGAAATTTTTGTTGTTCAAAATAGGAGAGTTGCAGTTCTCTCCGAATTCTCCTAACAGCTTTTAGTATGGTTGGAGGGTTACTGGCATGGTTTCATGGTTTCTATAAGATCTGATTGTGCAGTTCTTTGCGTTCCCGTGAGATTTTGTTTTTGCACTGCGGCGTGCATCTTCGCGTTGTGCGTTTGTAGACGCGATACAAATGTTAATGCGGATTCGCCTGGCAATTGGTGAATGCGCTGCAGGTCCTGAATCAGGGCCGTTAGATTTCTGGACTCCCCAAAATGAGTTTCCAAGAGTGCTTTGATTTCTGGCCAGGTGCCAGGGTTGCGTGAATTAATTAATTCGGCAGCTTTGCCTTTTAACTTATTTTTGATGTGGAATGTTAGTAAAATTTTCTGGTCTTGGATTGCCATACTTTGTGCACACTGACATCAGTTTAAAAATGTTTGTAAATTAATGGCGTTGCCATCAAATTCCGGTATCAATGAAAATACTTCAGAGAGCTTGTAAGGATCAATTTGCTCTGGTTGTTGTTGTTGTTGTTGTTGTCGTTGTCGTTGTCGTTGTCGTTGTCGTTGTCGTTGTCGTTGTCGTTGTCGTTGTCGTTGTCGTTGTCGTTGTCGTTGTCGTTGTCGTTGTCGTTGTCGTTGTCGTTGTCGTTGTCGTTGTCGTTGTCGTTGTCGTTGTCGTTGTCGTTGTCGTTGTCGTTGTCGTTGTCGTTGTCGTTGTCGTTGTCGTTGTCGTTGTCGTTGTCGTTGTCGTTGTCGTTGTCGTTGTCGTTGTCGTTGTCGTTGTCGTTGTCGTTGTCGTTGTCGTTGTCGTTGTCGTTGTCGTTGTCGTTGTCGTTGTCGTTGTCGTTGTCGTTGTCGTTGTCGTTGTCGTTGTCGTTGTCGTTGTCGTTGTCGTTGTCGTTGTCGTTGTCGTTGTCGTTGTCGTTGTCGTTGTCGTTGTCGTTGTCGTTGGTGTTGGTGTTGGTGTTGGTGTTGGTGTTGGTGTTGGTGCTGGTGCTGCTGCTGCTGCTGCTGCTGCTGCTGCTGCTGCTGCTGCTGTTGTTCAGTTTTATTGAATTTGTAGGTGAGTATTTAGTAGGTCGTATTATTATTAATAGAACAGTATTATAAATGAAATAAGATCATGTTTTATTTGCATAAACGGACGTTTTTTTAAATCAAATATTATTGCTATTTTTATTTATTCTTTCATTTACTGTATTTCATCTAGGTAAGCTCTTTCTTTTTTTATAATAATTTGAAGAAAAAAAAGGAATATATCAAATTAAATTTGAATACACAGTATGTTCATGATTTGTGTAACGGAGAGGGAAAATTGTCATATTACGTTTTAGAAATAAACTTTATTAGAGGAAGACCAACTAGTAGAATAGAAATTTGCTTATAGAAAAAATAAGATTCACATAATAAAAAGCAAAATTTAAAGTACATAATTTCAAAAATATAAGAAATGTTACATAAACTCAACTTCCTTTGTAGATAAGTCAAATGCCAAATTTTGTAAAGATGATCGAAATTTTTATTTGAATATATTTTAAGACAATAAAAGGTCTTGGACAAAAAATGAAAGGATTCGGGAGAATACGATGCTGGAAAGTCGCTTTTGAGAACGTATATCTTAGTCTTAGAGAATCGAGCTCTCTAAACCCACATCCCGAAAGCATCAGTACGCGGTATGTCTACGTCCATAACGGTCCATGTCTCAGAGGCGTGAAAAAAAATGGAGAAAACTAGGGCGTTAGGTAATCTGATCTTAGTACTTTTCATGATATTTCTGTTATACCAAATTTTGCTCAACTGACACGTTACCGATTTTTCCATCTGTATTCCTCGCCGAATCTCATACTCGCAGTTGCCAGTATTGTCGACAAGAGCTCCAAAGTATATCATCTTATTTATTACCACAGTAATACGTAAAATGTCTGTCATTTGCTTGGTGTAGAATCATAATTTTCGTTTTGTTGTAATTTACCTACACTTAAACCATAATCAGAGCTTATGTTTGAGCCTGATCAGCAGGTGTATGAGCTAATCCTTGCTTGCTGTAACTAAATTGTGCCATCTACAGTTCTCAAGCTAGAAATCTTGGTTCCGCCTAGAGCCACACCACTCTATTACCCCAATATCCTTCGCATCACATGTTCACTATAGAGGATTTGTGACGGAACGCAGCCCTGGGTGACGCATTCGCTAACTTTATATTTGTTTTTTTCATACATATCATGAACTAAATATACATATAATTCTCTATACGAGGTAGTAAATTGAAGAACATAAATATTTCTAAACGAAACATTTTAGCCATTAAAACATTAAATGTGTTTCATTTTTAGTGAGCTATATGTCGGAGAAATCAAATTTGAAATATAGGACCAACGCAGATTTCGAAATTAATGTCTTTCAATTCCGTCAGTCTGTCCGTCGCGTGTTTGTCTGCTTGTTGGCGATGTAACTAAAAGACTATTTGATTGAGAAAATTAGTATTTCGTGGATAGTTGACACCATTGCCAAAAAATCTGGCTTTACTTTTAATGAACAAAATTCAAGGTAAACGCCCTAAAAAAGTAATTAATGGAAAAAATGTTGCATAGGACAATACATGGCATGTAGTTAACACAATTGCCTAGGCACAAACCTGCTATAGTTTTAATGAAAATTATACAGGGTGATTAATGATTACCCAAAAGGGAAAATTAACTGATAAATAAAAGTTGCTAAACAAGGAAGGAAGTTTTGTATAAATACTTTTAAAGAATTATATTTTAATTAGACAATATTAGAAAATTTACCCGTTCTCGATTGATTTTTCTTTACCTTCTTGAGCTATAAGAACCAAAAAGGCCCTTACGATACGTCCTACCTATTTTTTTCTATTGGGATTTACTGTTATTACCCTCCATCTTAAGTAAAATATGAAAAATGAATAATAATTATTATTATTAATATGAAAAAACATGTACCTGAAATAAATCATCAGAACTTTTTGTGTAATGAATTACAGGGTGTGTATTATTGTCCACACAATATACACAAAATTGTGGGGCTTGGCCACACAATTATATTTTTGCAAAAAGTAATATTAATTTTGAGTGTAACAAAATTTTGAAAACAGAGTTAGAAAGCCCTTGAAATGGTGAGTATTGATTACGCAATAACTTGAAAGACCCCATTTTTGGCGAAATGTTCAGTGTCCATACAATTATTGCCGCACCTGTATGTGTGTATGTGTGTGTGTGTGTTTTGTTAAATGGACTAGTTATAAACCAAATAGCCACCCATTAATTGGCTCGTTAAAAATAATAAAAAAAAAGTGGAATAAAAATTACAGTTTTTAAAATATGTGGTAGAGTTCAAACCTATTTTTAATTAAATATTATAATCGAATAGTAATAATTATAAAGCAAATGCGAAGAATAACCTCAAATATTTGTTACTAAGTATGGCTTCGGCAGAAGGTTTATTTATTTATATATTTTTCTTTTCATATTTATTTATCTTTTATTTCCAATTATTATTATTACTCTGCAATAATCAGTTATCTACTAGCATGTTTCCCCTCTTTTTTTTATTAATGTTTTTTTTCCTTTTTATTTTTATTATGCTCTAACCTATTATTTTTTTTCAGTTATTTTTTTACATTATTTTTTTGTATTCATATTTGTTTTTTATTTAAATTGTTTCCTATAACAACTCTATATAACCCTAAAAGTATTAAAAGTATATACATAGACATGTGCATATATGAGTGTATACACACACATATATGCGTACAATGGGGATGTTTCCTAAATAATTTACAGTTCTATTTTATTTTTTATTATAAATCCATAAACTATTTTATACACATCTTTATTTTCTAGTGCTAATAAACATCTTTTCAGATCTGAATTCTTTCTGGCTGTTTTCTTAGTGATGCATATCTTTTCGCCTGACCAGTCTGTCAGTCTTTGTGTATCTCCTAGAACCCAAAAATATATCAAATTAAAAAATATATAAAATTTTGCTCTTAATCTTTCAAGAACGATATAGGCAATGCATAAAATTTAGTGCACGTGGTAGCATCAAATGTAAGGAAGCTTACATCCAAAAATAAGGATACTTTTATATAAAATTGTTTCTGAAAATGGGTAATAAAAGAGTTTATACTAGTTCATTCAATGAAGGTTTATATTTCAGGCGCCAGTTAAGAAAGACCGATTTGGACGAAACCCATGGCATTCAATTCGTAATCGCAAGTACATACTTACTTCAAAGTTTACATGGTGCAAAAGTGTGTAAATTTGTGTGTTTATAAACTGTTATAAACAAATTATTAACAAAATACGAGGAGTGGATTAATTCTTTTTTAATTTTAATGAGAAAAAAAGTTTCTAGTGGGTTTTTGCCATCACAGATTTCATATGCAAAGCTGAAAATACATGAGAAATTATTATAAGTAAATTTGCAACAATTTGGCAACAAATTAGCAAAAAAATGAAGTAATTCCATTTTGGGCGAATAAAGTGTTAGGAAGGTTTGTTGTTGTTGTTGTTGTTGTTGTTGTTGTTGTTGTTGTTGTTGTTGTTGTTGTTGTTGTTGTTGTTGTTGTTGTTGTTGTTGTTGTTGTTGTTGTTGTTGTTGTTGTTGTTGTTGTTGTTGTTGTTGTTGTTGTTGTTGTTGTTGTTGTTGTTGTTGTTGTTGTTGTTGTTGTTGTTGTTGTTGTTGTTGTTGTTGTTGTTGTTGTTGTTGTTGTTGTTGTTGTTGTTGTTGTTGTTGTTGTTGTTGTTGTTGTTGTTGTTGTTGTTGTTGTTGTTGTTGTTGTTGTTGTTGTTGTTGTTGTTGTTGTTGTTGTTGTTGTTGTTGTTGTTGTTGTTGTTGTTGTTGTTGTTGTTGTTGTTGTTGTTGTTGTTGTTGTTGTTGTTGTTGTTGTTGTTGTTGTTGTTGTTGTTGTTGTTGTTGTTGTTGTTGTTGTTGTTGTTGTTGTTGTTGTTGTTGTTGTTGTTGTTGTTGTTGTTGTTGTTGTTGTTGTTGTTGTTGTTGTTGTTGTTGTTGTTGTTGTTGTTGTTGTTGTTGTTGTTGTTGTTGTTGTTGTTGTTGTTGTTGTTGTTGTTGTTGTTCGGCTGGTGCCGGTACTATTGGTTGAGCTGTCTCTGGTTGAGCTCTGTCTGGCATTTTGCTTTGTATTTAAATCATTTGGATTGCAAAAAGAAATTGGTTGCGTATCAGCAGTATGATACGAACTTAAATTAAATTAGCTTGTTACGTTGCATGTGTAAATGGATTGTATATTAGCTGTATAATACACAATGTTTCGTAAATACGAAAATAAATAAACTTAAAATTAAATGAACTTGTTTCGTTGCGTTTGTAAAGGAATGGATTTCACTTTGACAATAGAACTGTTCGCTTAAATAGGTTATGAATAAAGTAAGCGAGATGATTCTTAAAATGACTTACGTGAATATTTTCTTCATCTAGTTAGTAGGTTCTTCTAAGTAAAGGATTGGGATCCACCACAACGGCTAAGAAATTCTCCTTGTTCTAATGGTTCTTTTCCAATGGTTAGGCACCTTTTGCAGATGGACTCCTTGTTCCGCTGAATACGTTTACCACTAGTTAGGCTCCCGAACACGCGATGTTAGTTAGATCCTACCGACTGCGCCATTTGTTAGATCACTGTTTGCGTGATTAACTTTTTAAAAACTTTTTATTTGGATACATGAGGAATCAATGTTGATTCCTAAATAAAAGATACAATTTATGTATGATACATTTAATATGAAGTGAGTATGATAACTGAAGGTACAAATGCTCGTTAGTCTTATATATAAGTTTTCAAATGATGTGTCAGACAAAGTTGAATAAAGGAAATGCAAGCTAGCTAATCATCATAATATTGTGAGAAGTTAAAATGAAACTTATTACCTAGAGAAGCAATTCTCAAAGGAAGCTGTTATCTAATACTGTAATATGATGCTATCTGTAATGTCGCTTTATATCTTGATGATATAGCGTATAATTTTATATAACATATATGTAAAGCTATTCTCCATTACCGATCAAAAAAATTCGGTCATGTTATAAAAACAATGTTCATTTAAAAACATTTTCAGTTTGCTTCTGAATAATCTAAAAGAATTTTGTGACCTTATTTCTCTAGGAAGTTCATTAAATACATAACTACCAGCACAGTGGGGTGATTTTTTATATTTGCTAAGGTTGAAAATATGTATGTGTATTTTCCCCGCACTTCTGGTGGGGTAGCTGTATATGTCACTATTTGTTTTAAATTTATTTAGGTTTTTGTGCATGAAACAAGAAATTTTAAATATGTAAATGCACGTAACAGTCATATTTTTTGTTTGTTTTAAAAATATGTTTGCATGATTCTCGATGGTTCAAATCAAACAAAATCCGAATAATTCTCTGTTGCATTACAAAAACTCTACTCGCCTCAGCTGATTGACCTCATATACTAATATTGTAGCTAATAGCTGAATATGCTAAAGAGTGGTAACATGGTATTAATGCATTATTATTCAATTCTTTTTTTAAATTTAAAATGGCAAATGTGGTTTTTGCTAACTTAGTGCACTTAGTGCACAAAGTATCTATTTATGTTGCATCTATCACTGAGCCTAAAAATGTCGTTTTCGTATTGGTCTCAACATATTCTATTTGTAGTACTATTATTAGATATAATATTTGTAAAACACGTAAATAAATACCGTTTTTTTCATGTTAATAATTAGAGAATTTTTAAAACACCAGTCTTCAAATTGCTTAATGACTGTAGCAGTTCTATTCTTTAAATGTTCAATGGTATCACCGTAGATTATGACAGATGTGTCATCCGCATACATAATAAACTCACCTTCTGTTATATAATCTGGTAAATCATTGACGAAAATAAGAAATAAAAGTGGGCCAATAACGAAACCTTGAGCTACACCGATTTCCATATTAACGATGTTAGACATTTCTGAGTTTATTGAAACTAAAATTTTCCGATTTTCCAAATAAGAAGTTAACCATTTCATAATGTTTCCGTTTATTTCTATTATTTTCAATTTGTCCTCAAGAAATTTCGGATTAACTGAATCAAAAGCTGCAGTTAGATCAAAGAAAAGACTAGTTACTTTTTTGCCTTTATCAAGATATGGTAGATTTTTTGAACTTTTTGGACTAGTGTCTCTAGTTCTGTAGATTTATCGTCGCTATAACCAAACTGTCAGTAAATAAATATAGGTGTATTCTACAACTGCTTTCTCAGAAATTTTAGATAAGTAGCTTAGTAAACTTTTGGGCTTATGATTTTCTACCAAGTGCGGATCATCTTTTTTAAATAAGGGAATTACTTCACCTAATCTTAAAATATCCGGAAACTGTCCAAGATTTGCTGATAAGTTAATAAGATGTGCAAGAGAATCTGCGTTAATGTATTTACAGAACTTTAATAGTCGGATAGGTATTTCTTGTGTTTCATATTATCAATTATAGGTACTAATAATTTCATTTCCTCTGACAGGTTCAAAGGAAATTGTTGAATTAATTATTTTCCTGGATATTGTACAATTATTCGATAAGTTATTTCCAAAATGGTTATCCAGTTTATCTTTAACAGATGTAGAAAAATAATTAGCAAATATTTCACATATATTTTTCATCATTTATTATTTCATCATTTACTTTTATTCCCAATTCTCATTTTCTGCTATTGTCGTCCCAATCTATTATTAACCATTAGCCATAAAGTTTTATTTTTATTATTTGAATTTTCAATGATATTTTTATTTATTTTTATTCGTATATTAGATATTTTATTATTAATGTATATTTTATAATTTCTAAAGGATCTCAGTTCAGGACAACCAGAGTTCTTAGCAATATAATAAAGATACTTTAAGTTATTTAATTCCCGTCGCACTCTGAAATGGTTTTCAGGTTTGCTACTTTTTTTGACTGACAACTTTCTTTTTACAACTCATGTCCAAACACCACTGGAAGTGCGCCGAATATTCACAAAAGTAGTCGTTGATATTGCTATAACATTTCATACTGGCGCTGACACATATTTTTATTGTATCCATTAGACACAAGATGGTAGGATGCCCGCATGGCGCACCGCGTTGGGTGCCATGTGAACATTGTGGACATATAACAGAAACACCGCGTGTCGAAGCTGCTGCCTTCTTAATGCGACGCAATGAATCGTAGATGCACACGACTGGTCTTAGAACTGAATCGCATCAATGTAGAGGGTAGCAATTTAAGTGTAAATGGTTGCAGAGCTTCGAACCTACAAAGACAGACAATCCAAAAAAAATCCGCCCTCACTTTATATTTCTACTATGTGGAACGGTTATTTGAGCACAATTTCACTTGCCTATGTATAATACGGCGATTTGCGATGGCGGTGCTTCAACCAGTATCATTGGTGCAGACAAATGTATGATGGCCTGGCACGCTATATACCGATATCGTTATAGCTCATGTCCATTCGTGGATCTTGGGTCGTGTAATTCTAATTACAAAAAGAACGGGGAACCGTTAGGGTATTAACTAGTATCAAAATAAATCCAGCGTGTGCCTATGTATATTTATTTATAATTCGAAATTACTTGCTACTCTTGCTCCCTTTATAGTGAAATCGGCACTAGAACGGTTTATATTTACTTTATATTTGATATAAGATTTGTCCATTGGACACCATATGACATCAACAATCTAACTTTCATCATGCTTAAGTAGAAAGAAATTGTCTGTTCTTTTTTCCATTGGTAATTTAAATTTTTATTACCTATTTCTTTTATTGATTTTTACATGTTAATCTCTCTGAATGCTTCTAATACACCATCAGGAGCACGACAAGTAATATTTCATGAGTACCTTTTCCTTTGTAGACCTTTTTCCGGCAATACTTACAAATTATAATATTATATGATCACCGGCGTTCTTAAAATTAGCTTAAATGTTGCAAAAAATGAAATGGGTGACCTATAATGTAAAAAGAATTATATGGTATAGTAGAAATGCTCGGTTGTATGGATGTTAACCTTCCACATATAGTCTGCCAAGCTTGGATCTAACATAACAACATTAGAGCATCCTAAGTGCATCTGGGTTTGAAAAGTCACGAAAATTTCTAACTATATACCCATAAATATTGCTTTGCTAGCTTCTGAGACTATAGTTCAATATGTATGTTGAAAGAGAGAGTTTTGCCAAAGATAACACTTACATTCACGTAACGTCGGGGTGGTGAAGTATATTGCTATTATCTGTGTTATAATCGTAGGAAATAGGAATGGTATTATGCGTAAAAGACATAAAATTGTATTTTTGCAGATTTAATGGAAGGCATTTAGTACACAATAGCTAATTTTGTTAAAGTTTTCTAGCAAGTGAAGACAATGATCAACGGTATAAATTCTAGAAAAAAGCTTCAAATCATCATCATACATTAAGTAATTAACCTCATCTGTTAAGGCCTCCGCTATAGCATTGATAAATATGATGAAAAACGGCGGTCTAAGGACCGATCCTTGTGGTACTCCGGGGTTAGCAACGTATTCGACAGACTTGAATCCATTCAGGGCGAGTTATACCAACTAAGTTCAAGCTAAGTCAAAATTCAAGGTTACGATTGTTACAACAATCGTACTATGGTACAACAATTGTAACCATGGATTTTGATCTCGGATCAAGCTGAACTTGGTTTGAACCTAGTTGGTACAACTCGCCCTTTAGGTAACATATTGAATTCCGTATAATGCCTTAAAAATCAGTGTAAATTATGTAAGTTTAGGATTGATTGTCAATGAATTCCCAGTAAATTGCATAACACGAAGCAGCTTGGCAGTAAAGTGTCCTTTCATAAAACCACCTTGCCGAATAGCGCTTCTGTCACTGATTTTATCATAAATAATGTGTAGTAGAAATTCAAATATCTTTGCAAAATTAATTGAAATGCCATGAAAGTTTGAAATGCCAGATTTGTCGTCCTTATTAAAAATTAAACAAACTTTAGAACGTCTCCACGTATCCCAGAAATAACCATTTTTTTAAATTAAATTAAAAATTGCCACTAAAGGTGTAGCAAAAATACATGCACGATCTCTTAATAGAAATGCAGGTATGCCGTCAGGGCCACTTTATTTTTTATTATTATTTTTTTTTTTTTTTTAGTGCTTTTATCCCACTATTCACCTTAAGTTCCGATATGAGTATAATCTAATTATTGTTAAAGACATGTTCATAGTTCACGTATCCCAAGCAATTAATGGGAGATGTAAAAGAATTACGAGAAAGATCCCCAAACGCACTTAATATTTGGACAGGTTCAGTTAATAATAATAATTCATTACCATTGTACATATTGCATGACATTTAATATGCTAATGGTCCTTCTTATTTTTTAAAAAGATCCGAAATTTCATTGCATAGTCTCTAATACTATTTTCTTCCTCAAGAACGTAATTTTTTATTTTCTTTCCCAGATGCCTAAAATCGCTATAATATATTAATGGCAACTTTTTTATACTGTCGTAATTCTTGTACTTTCAATTTAATATTCTTTATTAACTTGGGGGTAAAGCATGGAGGGCGCTTCTTTGAATTTAGGATTTTGGATCTGAATTTTGATGTGCAAATGTAAAAAATATTGGTAAGTATATGATAAAAGTATAATCAGTTTCTTCCATGTTATTGTAATTTTTAAGACTACACCTTTGCCGGGAAAGGAGGATAGTAATAAATCCACATGATCAGTGCATGCAACAGATTTTATTGGCGTTTAAATTTGGAGAAGGTGTAATTCAAAATAATTTTTACAAAGGTTTATTAAATCAACGTCTCTTCATGACATGTGCCGCTTGACATTATTGACAGTTCAAATTATCACTATCCTCCTTTCCCGGCTAAGATATACACCTGTCGGAATTTAGAAGCTTATAATACAGCAGAGAAAAATACACATATTTTAATATGTATATGTTAAGTACAATGTATTATTACAATGTTTTTATAGTAATCATTTATAATTCATTTTTTAAATTTTACACACTTTACTCAAAACATAGTGTGAACTTCACACTATAAATACTTACTAATTTTCGAGTAAAACTCAGAATTAAATCCACTTGCCAAATTATCTTTCTATCCATTCCCACAACATAAATTTTTTCTACCAAAACTCATTTATAAAATGTGCAAATAGGTAGCTGGTGGACCATTTAGTTGCAGAGTTAATTAATATGACGTTCAGGCCTAGCGGCGCATAGAGAAGCTTACATGTACTATGTGTAGGGAATTCTTTTCCTTGGCTCAATCACGGCTGCTCCGCCTACTGATCCTTAGTTTATCATGTAACAACATTAATTAAACTCTTAAATAGGTATCTGTCCATTAGAATATTAAAGAAACTCTAGAGCTAATTTTATAGTTCGGACTATTATTTGTTTAAGCGGCTTTTTCAGAAAAATTGATGATTCGTCGGTAAAAATAATTCAAAAGGTGGTATTAGGTTGTTGCACTAAGTTAAAATTTAAGAAGAATCTATGTTAAACAATAACAATTATTCATAAAAAATCATTAGAAACATGTAGGACTTGAAAAGAAAGTCTTATAATATTATAATATTAATTACAAAAATACATGCATTTAAAACGGAGATGACATAATAACGGCAGTCTGTAGAGAAGTTAGTTATAAAACGACGAGAAACGGGTACTAATTTAGAAACTCGCTGATAGCGACGGAGAAAAAAGACAATCACGACAGTTTAATCTGACATTATATTTAACGTCAAGTTCAACTGACGTTCATAGGTTACAATTCGGTATAGTTTAACAGCATCTAGTTATGGATAAATATAAGTACAGATAGTGTTTTCTGCCGTACTGTGTAAATAATACCACCAATTCACCAGAAAAACTGTTGTGTTCCAATAATAAACGCTGAACGTAATAATGAATGATTCAAAGCCACCAGGTAAGGACTTCTTATTGTGGAGACCATTTCAATGTCAAGTAAAATAACAAATTACAATGTATTCTAAGCGTTTTATTTGTGGTAAGTTGTATATTAATGTAGGAATTTGATTTTTAATATGGGTTTATGTTGTAGGAAAAACGGCCGCATTACAAGACTTGTGTGGCGTTCTAGCTGTTAGAAATTTAAATTACCCGCCAAACTGGTGGATAAAATAGGGTGTATTACTGTATTCTTAACGCCTCTAAATTAGAATGTTATTCATGCTTTGACTTCCTAAAAGGAGGGAAATGGCTTTAATCTGCTTTTATGTATTTTATCTAGTTTATGTTGGAATAAAGTGCAGTTGTTTTTGTTAGCTATTGATTATTTATGAAGCTCCCTAGACGCCCCATAATACTACGATGATCAATAAATTAAGAAAGGAAATTTAAAAACTCGCCGTTGAAAAACTATATGAAACAAACTGTGAAAGTCGTCTAAAGTCGGTGAACACAATCAGTCGGAAATGGCTACGAATGCGTTGGATTGTAGTTATAAATGCCCTCTGAATTATGTGTGTTATAAATACATATCAGTGTTTATTGCTTAGATAGATACTAGCATAAAGTACTAAGTACTTACCTATTTATTATTTTTTGTTGATATCTTCGTAAGTCTCATTCTGACTCTTCTTAGAAGTGAGTATCAATGGAAAATAAATAATTTCTTTAGTAGATAAACTTATTTTGTTGTTTTCAGTTAGATACGCATGTATATAGTTAATAGGAAATAAAACAATGAAAAGGAAATATTTAATAAAATACAAAGTATAGTTAACAAATTCATCTAAATTAAATAATAAAATACATATTAGACATATTATGTAATATTAATAAGATAAGATAAAGGAAGTTCTTGCAGAAATTACAATAGTTTGTACTGTCTATAGCAGCTGTAACGTAAGTACCTTGCAGCTTCTGCACTTCCAACCATTGCAATGTCAAAACGATCGTCTCTTTTTAAAAATTCGCTGACCATAAATATATCTACCGCAAGTAGAATGTCAGAATTAGCTTTTACAGATATACTGCCTTAGTCGTTTTGTAAAAAAATATTAACAATAACTGCAAACATCAATCACTGTTAGCTAAACGTCAAATTTACTTTTGACATATGAAGTTATTTTCTTTCTTGTCAGCAATGTCAACTTATTCATCTTCATCTGTTCTGCTTATAAGTTCACATCTAACTGCCGTTATGATGTCACTACCGTTTTCGCGTCACATTCAAATAGTCGAAGTTTAACAATTGTTTAAAATATGTTGCGCTAAGAATTTTTCTTCCAAATTAAATATATAACTAAATTAAGTCCTCCACTACCATATTTCACCATTTTTGAAAATTCGTCAACAACCCAATCGTAAAAAATTTCCATTATCGCAATTTTTAGTCTTCTTTACTACAAACTCAGGATAATGCATACCGATTTTTCATTGCATTCAATGCATTACCGATTTTTGGGACTATGATACGAACATTGTTCAATAGCAAAATTTATTGACACCAATTTTTTGATTATCTCTGTCCTGGCATGGTTTTTTAATATTACGTGACATGTCATTTTAAGAAATGCAGCTGATATTTGTTTAAGTCATAGAAAGTGTACTGTTCATATATGAGAAGTAGTTTCAGGCTTGCCGAACAATGTTAGAAGATGTAAATTATGTAACTATTTGCATTTTATTTGTGGACCAATATTTAATGCGGGCAGTTGATGTAAGAAATGGAAATAAAAATAGTGTAGGATTTTTATTAAGTTACATAATAATAATATTGGGATGGTGATAAATTAAATTAGTAATTAATTTGTAACTTTAACTCAATAAAAATATTATCAAAATATCACAGCAGTGCCTTTAAATTATTTATTTCATCCTGCATGTGTGTAATGAATTCGTTCTTCCATAAACAACCACTATGTAAATTGATCTAAATGAGCCCAAATTGCAACACAAAGAATGAAATAGATTTCATTATACTAAAATATTTTTTTTTCTTATTCTTTTAGCGGGGCGACGCGACGTAAGCTCACCGCACTCAGGCCTTATGGCCCATTGTGCTACCGCTTCGAATTTAGGGAATTCTCCGATTCAGGCTGCATTCTAACTCAAAGGCCAAATCCTTCCAAAGGGGGCACCTTATTCCTCCAGCATAGGAAAACCAATGCCGAAGTGTTTGTGCCTCAAGTTTATAAGACTTGGGGAGGAACTAAGGACTAAGTCTACCATATACCAGTTCTGAATCAATTCTGAACGGCTAGTGTCCACCGAAGCAGAAAATAAAGAGGCAAATCGATTGCGACATCCAATGCTAGAAAAAGGAATTTCGAACAGTTCGAACACAGAATTGTTGAAATTTTGGAAACCAGAAAAGACAAGAGATAGATAGAGAGAAAGTCAATACCATATTTGTAAATGGGATAAAAGAGATGAAAAAGCACACCATCAAAAAGCCGATGAAGAAAGAAAAGTTAAAGAAGAACACCAAAAAACTTATGGAAGAAAGGAGGATTAAAAATAGATACGGATCAAGGATTACGAAATTAAGACAAGGATACACCAAGCAGATGAGGAAAAGTGCTCAAAGTTTGTGTGTTTCTGTATCATATCATTAAGTTCCCATTTAATCCTTTATACACGTAACTCGCCATCTTAAAAAAATGGCAGAAATCGGGCATCTGGATAATGGACTATATCTCATGACCCACTTAACCATTTTGGTAAAATTTTTTTAGAGAGTTTATAAAATGCTGAAAAAATACCACATGACTTTTCTGTGAAATAAACCGTTCATAGGGTGATAATTGAATACACTACAGTTCTCGTTTCTGATAATTTTGAAAATTATGTGTAAGGTACCTTAGAATAGGCAACGAGGATAACGGAATAAAGTTGAATACCATAAATAAAATATAATAATTCTAAATTTGAAACCCCTATAAAACTAGAAAATTTACAGTCAAGCCCGTGATAATTCAAAGTACTTTCCAATGGCGGCACATTTAAATTTTTTAACATCCATCTAAACTGCTGGCCAATTGAAGCGGACCAAGCGAATTAGATAGATAGATAGATAGATAGTTTTATTGGTGTCAGATACACATAGTGTTTACACACGTCAAAAAAGTTAATGTGATATACAATAAAATAACATGACTGAATAATATAAAATTAGACAATATATGTAAATATAAAAATGAAATTTAAAAACGAGGACAAATGAATACATTACAAACAAACTTAATTAATGACATATTAAAATAAATAAATATATGTACAATATAGAGTTATAAAACACTGCACGAAGTAATTTTTTGAACAGTGCACCCGAATATACGAGGCAAGACTTAATTAATAATGTGGTGGTTAATGTCTAAAAATTCTTTTGTGCTATAGAAAGCATTATCGAGCAAGTATTTTTTTACTTTCCATTTAAAATGGTTAACATTCAGTGATCTTACTTCAGGCGGCAGGGCATTGAAAAACTGAATTCCTAAGTAACCAGTGCCGTCTCTAGTTTTAGTTAATCTTAGAAAGTTGGTATCAAGATTATCTCTATTTCTGGTGTTATAAGAATGAATTTGACTTCTTGTGTTAAATACACCTTCATTATTTTTTACATATAAAAGACACTGGAATATGTAAGTGCACGGAACTGTCATAATTTTTAATTTTTTGAACTGTTCTTTACAATCATCCCTATATCTTAATCCCGAAACTATGCGTATTACCTTTCTTTGTGCTGAAAATACATTTATTGAACTCGTGGCATGTCCCCAGACTAGTATAGCATAAGATATACTAGAGTGGATGAGGCTATGGTATGCAGTTGTTAAAGTATTTTGTGATACTTTTCCGACCAGATTACGAAGCAGGTAAGTGTATGTAGCTATTTTATTACAGACTTTATTGGTGTGACTGTCCCAAGTTAGTTTCGGATCTAATTTAACCCCAAGGAATTTAACGAACTCTGGGTTGTTTATATCTTGTAAGTTGCGCATGCTGAATATCATGGTCTGTTTTTGATGCATTTAGGCATAATTTGTTTGAGACAAACCAGTTTTGAGATTTTGAATTGATGTGAGGTATTTCATTCTGGATGTCTTCAATATTTTTCTTTGAGATGGTTAAGTTGGTGTCATCGGCAAACAATATGGTTAGTACATTATCGATAACTGAATTGGGAAAATCATTAATGTAAATAAGAAAGAGAACGGGGCCGAGGACGGAACCTTGAGGGACACCGTGCTTTAACGTTAAGAAGATTAGATTTTATCCCATTGTAGACTACGAATTGTTGTCTATCACTCAAGTAAGAAGTCAGGAGGGTTTTGCTCTGTTCACTAAAGCCATAATAATTTAGTTTGTGTATCAGTATTTCATGGGACACGCAATCAAAAGCCTTAGTAAGATCTAAAAATTGAGAACAAATGTAATTCCCATTTTCAAATCCATCATTGATTATCGAAGTTAATTTATCAATGGCAAGTGTAGTGGATAGTTTATTACGGAAGCCATATTGATTGGAACTGAGAAGTTTATTATATTCTAGGTATCTGGTTAACTGGTTTTTTAGGATGATTTCGTATATTTTAGCAAGACACGGTATGACAAATATTGGTCTGTGGTTTGAAGGATCATCGATGTTACATTTTTTATAAACCGGTACTACTTTGGAAATTTTTAAGGATTCTGGGAATACGTTATTAGATATGCAAATGTTAATTAGAGTGGTGAGAGGACCTATGATGGAATTTTTTATACCTTTTAAGATACTAGTGGAGATATCGTAAACGTCCTTACTTTTTTTATTTTTAAGGTTTGTAATAGTGTCAGCTACTTCTTGGCCTGATACCTGAGTGAAATAGAATTGACTTTGTTGAATACGTTCTTCTAGGTAGTCTGTATATTCTGTATTACATGGTGGCAGTTCTTCGATAATTTTGTCAGTAACATTTACAAAATAATTATTAAATTGTTCACTTGAGATGTTAGCAGATACGTTATATATTACTTCCACATCCAGTGGAAGTGTAGTAACGCAAAAAAGAATTTTGAAAATTTTTATTGTTCAAATAGACTTAAAATGTCATAAAACGTCGAGATTTTAAGTTTGAGCAAAAAAATTGTTCTGTCGGTCTGTCTGTAACTTTATTTGTGCCCACGATTGCTCTGGAACCGTTTAAGATATTGACTTGAAATTTCGTACACGCACTCAAAGAAATAGTATGGGTAAATTCAACAAAAAGAAATGGTTAACTAACAATATCGTTAATTTTGTTAAACCAAACTATATTGATGGTATTTTTAAACAAGAGGTGATTGTTATTTTAATTAATAAAAAGTTGTCGTACAACAAAACAAACATTAACTTAAAAAATAGATGAATAAGACTATTATTTGGTTCGTCTGACTATTATTTTGTTGAATTCTGTCAAATTAAACTAGATAATAGTATATTTTATTTTTAACTATTATCGAATTGTAATTCTAACCCAGTATTAGTTCGCTGTACTCTTGTACTTGGTAGACAAACCAATATTATTGTCGTCTTCTAGAAGTTCTAAAAGAATTACCATAAAATTTGTTTGCTTACCACGTAGTCTATTACAGAAATTATTCCCAGATGACGCCACATACAAATCACTAACAATAATCCATCATGCATTATCTTGCACTCTTATGAATTTATAGAAAATTAATAACATGATTGCAGTGTTCAAATTCTCTCAGGGATCATCGATATATTTGGATGGATCTTGTAAACGATCTCTAATCTTTGGTTTGGGAGGTCTGATATCTCAATACTGAGATTTTGGCTAACCAAAAAAAACTTCATCATACAATAAAGTGTAGATCAACCAAAAAATTAGTTGGTAAACAAAAAACAAAGTCGTTGTACTATTTAATTGTAGACCAAATTGAAAATGGTTAGTGAACATAAAAAAATGTCATTGTACTATTTAATTTGTTACAAGAAGATATGATTATTAAACTACTATTTGTTTACGAAAACAAATAAAGTTGTATGACTATTCTTTACTGATTGATTTAACTACGAAACTAGATAGGCGCGATTTCATATGCTCTTTTTTTGGGTGAATTTACCTATCATTTTCTTTGAGTGCGTGTGTGTTTTAATCTGGAACTAGATTATATTTCGATCTTATTCTGTTGAAGGGTTGGGGGGTAAATTGGGGTAAATGGGGGTAAATAGGTAAATCAAGCAAGAGGCCATACAGTTGGTATTTAATATACCGGGTGCCACAGGCCCTATATTTCCTTTATTTTTTAACTTATCCATTTGAGATTTGGGGTGAATAAACTACCTGTAAAAATGTATTTTTAGACATAAAAAATGGTATGAGATCATTTCTGGTTTACCGGGAAATGAACGCAACTTTCGATTTTTAAATGGAATACCCTGTATATTTTTACATATTTGGATTCAAGACAATATTCTGAGATTCATGAGATTGTCGCGAATTTTTGAGTTGATGTTCAGTTTTTTTAAGCATTTTAAGACATTCGTCTAGAGTGCTTTGAAATAACAAAATTTGTTCTCCAGCAGGTCCAAGGGAAAAATATAATTTTTCGTTTAATTTCATTAATAACTATTTACGAAGCCTCCAAAATTGAACCAAACACTTTTTTATCGAAAACCTTTTTCTTTTAAATGGGAAGGTGGTGGCTCCTACTAAAACCCTTTACATGTGTGCCAAATTTCAACTTTTATGTTTTTACATTTTAAATACAGTAGAGAATCCAAAGAAAGGGTCACCAGTCCTTGAACGTGTACTGATTTTGGGTACATCATAAACTGAAAATGCAAAAATGCACTTATTATTATTATTTTAAAGGGGCCATCATAAACAAAACACAATAAGGCCAAACGGCAAAAAAATGGAAAAAGGAGAGGTTGTTAGAACAAATCGGAATCTTAGAAAATGAGTGAGACATCGAACATTTGAGAAATTAATTTTTTTCCCAAAAACCAGTGACTAAAAAGATGCTCAACAATAATACATAAAAACGTTTTTGTACAATGTCGGTAATTATAAAGTTTGATAAAAAAGCACGGTTTTATTTCACACCCTGTAGACAGTAACGTGGTTCAAATAATAGAACCGGGCAAAACTCTTCTTTCACAATTCTCCTTCTTAAAAAATGTGGCTCTAAATTCAATCTAAAAATTGACTTGGTCCGTTTCGATTGGCCATCAGTTCAGATACTTATATATTATATATTGTTGCAGCAATTGTTGTGAAACTGTATCTTGGATCATGGCAACTGGAAAAATTTTAGTGCCAACCATTTTCCACCCGTATCTGTAGTAGGTAAATTACTTCCCAACCAGACTTCTACCTGATGATAAGTCCTAGAAAGTGAAACAAAATAATGAATACATAATAGTACATAATGCATAGAGCACGTTTGGAGGTGTTTTCTTCCTCCTGGTTAAGGACATCCTCGGTTGATGGTAAACCAGCTAAATTAAAGTCTTCCTTTAGTGTTTATTTTGCGCTATAGTTTTGTTGTATAGCAAATATCTTAGGAGATTGATTTGTGCCCCTAATTTTAATCCATACAGATAAGTAGTGTATGAATTATATATGCCTCTTCCTTTAATTATCGGCTTCCAAACAAAAATGAAATCCTAAGAATTTAGTCATATTATTAGAAATAAATGCATAATACATAATAGCAATAAAATATTGGTTAGCTACCTATTCTAAGCAATATTTTTTCGTGGTTTCTGTTCTTTCCTATAAACCATTTTAGCTGCTCACCAAATTTGTTTGTCCTAATATCTCTTATTGCTCTTTGGTACTGATGCTCCTTGTTCCTTCCTTCATTTTATTTTCTTCGAATTAGCATTTATAGATCTTAGGCTATTAAATAAATATAAATTTCGGTTTCAAAAGATGTTTAGATTCGAAATAAATAATTTTTTGTTATATTGTTATTTTTTAATATCCCTGGTGATGGTTATAATACATTAATATGTAGATGAGTACGCTACATTTACTTCCCCTTGCAAAAGATAAACCAACTTATGTTACCAAAGTATCAAATTTAAAAAAGAAAAGTCAGATTTGACTTATAAATGACACAGTGGTGAAATAATTTAATTATAGCAATAATCTATATATTCAACCATAAAAAACTAATTCATTTACCAACTTATGGAATTAATCAATTTAATAAATTCAATTAAAGACTATTTTGTAAATTAAAATTAAAATGAAAGTTCAAAATCATGTGTAAATAGCATCTGGTGAGGAGCTTTCATAAATTAAAAATAGAATGTTAATATAGCAAATAATTAACAAATTGATACGTTGATAAGGTGGTTTTATAATGTAGAGAGTAATATAAATAAAGTAGCCACTTACACATGCACAAGATAAAAATAATTGCACAATGTTCTGGATGAGGTTGTCTTGGAAAATAATCTGGAGCCTGTAAGTGATGCCATGTTGTATCAACTGCCGGTGGAGTGGATGATGTGGGGGGCGTCTGGACATATTGATAAATATATAATTCCTTATGGTCTAAGAGCTGGCTACAAAGGGGGACATGTGACTCAATATAGTTGATATTTTATCGAGTACAGGTTCGATTGTTACCGACATAGTTAGAGCCCGATCGCCAGAAGGCAGTCTGGAAGGATAAAGGGTGGGTGGGCGTTCAAACATGTAATTTTTTCGAGTAAAAAAAGTGATAAGGTGCAGTACTGAAAATTTGCAAAATAACTGAAGACAGTATAAGTAAGTAGGAAATAAATCGCCAGAAGGATGGGTGGAAGGTAAAGGGCCGCCAGAAGACGCCAAAGTTGCAAAAAATTTCGCAACATTTACATGATCAAGTGCACTTCTGACAATTTGAGTACTTATTGTTTGTTTCAAAATGAAATTATGTGCAAAACGCCAGAAGGCTAAGTGGAAGAAAAAGAGAGAAAATATCGATGCTCAGAGCGTCAGCGCCTTAATCGATCGATCACTTTTCTCTGTATTTTCACATTTCACATCATCAAGTGTACTTCTGACGATTTGTCGACATAATTTGGAGATGTTCAGTAAACTATTAGTCAACTGCTAGAAGTCAATCAGGAAGACATCAATTGTTTTCATAGAATCTAATAAAAATATTTATTATTTTTACTTAGAAAACAACAAATTTCTCTAATACTAATCTAATACAAAATTATTCTGTTTCATAAGCCTTATTTTCTAAATCATCATCGTAGTCAGGATTTTCATCGCTGTAGTAAATGATGTCATCATCTTCAGCTAAAAGTTTATAAATTTGATACACAATTATCAAAACCGAATTTAAAATTACCTTCCGAATTGTCACTATCAAGAAGAACGTCCTTAACAGAGGGTGGTAATTGTGGTCCTTCAAACCATTTAAATTCATATTGTTAGTGATTCGTAATAGCAGTGGTGCACTACTTTATAATGAGAAAATTACAGCGGATAAAGCGCTGGACAGAAGTGCCGCAAAATCAAGCTTTGGTTTTGTCGAAGCTTTAACAAAGGCCTGGTGTCGTACCCGGTTCAGGTCTGTTCCTTGTGGGACCTGGTACAATGCCAAAAAAAGCTGCTCTCCTGCATCAGCTACCATGTCCTGTGTTACTGAGGGATCACAGAAGACTTTGTAGATGTCTGTGACCTGCTCCTCGGCCTTCAAAATACTTTCACCACACCTCCCTTGCTCTTGTTGTAAATAGCGGAGGTAGTATCACAACGGCTAAACGAATGGAGCCATTTGCGAAGACCATGCTGTTGCTCCATTCAGTCAGCGGTTGTGATACTACCTCCACTATTTACAACAAGAGCAAGGGAGGTGTGGTGAAAGTAATTTTGAAGGCCGAGAAGCAGGTCATAGACATCTACAAAGTCTTCTGTGATCCCTCAGCAATACAGGACATGGTAGCTGATGCAGGAGAGCAGCTTTTTTGGCATTGTACCAGACCCCACAAGGAGCAGACCTGAACAGGGTACGACACCAGGCCTTTGTTAAAGTCTCGACAAAGCCAAAGCCTGATTTTGCGGCACTTCCATCCACCAGAGGGGCTGCTGGCCAACACTCCCTTTTCACACTCCCATTTGCAGGTTTGTATCATAATATGCTTGTTTATATTAACTTATGTTTTGTATTGTGCTTAGACAAGATTATGTCACGTTCTTTTAAACTAGAAAGGACGAAATATTGTTTGCAGATTCAGCAATGGCTATATAGAGATCAGCAGCAGGAGCCAACTGCTTGGGGATGGATGAGGGGGTCGGATAGCTTCCTTACCCCCGTCACAAGCACGGACCCAGTTGCGCCAGAATCCGTCCTAATTAACATATTTTGCGGGTGCACAAATGGTTGCGGGGGCCGTTGCGGGTGCCACAAAGCAGGCATACCCTGCTCGTTTGTGTGCAACAGTTGCCGCGCTTCGTGTACCAACGGTCCTCCAATCGTCAGCATCAACGGCGACGACGATGATGATGATTTTGACGATGAACTCGACCAATTACTCAATATGGCCTTGTAAATACTCGTAATATTATAAAATTTTCTACTTGTTAAGCATTATCTCCCACAATACACAGTTTTTCCAGCTATTCGCATTTTCAAACTCACGTACACCCTTAACTACTGCTCCTAGCGAAAAAATGAATAGAATCTTTTTTGTAGACAATTTAATTTACTTTCATTTTGTATAGAATGATCTTGGATGGATAGGATGCTTAGTTTTCGAGATAAGAACGAAAAACCTACAAACCGACCCTTTCCACCCCCTCCTGCCTAACGCATGAGGCCCACGGCTGGGGACTTTTGGTATGTTACTCCTAAGGGTCAACCCTACAACTTAAAATAAAAATCCGCTGAGCACTATTTATTTCCGAATTGGGGGATTTTGCGGTCTTCGTTTCCTGTACTAACTAACACTTGACATCAGCTTTTAACGTTGAATAATACTCATTACGAGACATTTTTTTTTTCAAAATAAACACTTTACTTGAAACACTAAAGTAAACCCGAAACACACTCTGAAAATCTTGTGCACACAATGATAAACAAACAGTAAATGAGGTTTTGTATACCCTTCAGACAGCTGCGTCAAATTCACGTGACCGAAAAATTTGCATACTAGCATACTATAAACTGAGCACTGCGATATGCGAATGCCAGTACTTCTCAGCGATCTGTTATTTTTAAACTGATATTTCAAGACAACAGAAGCAGTTTAAACCTGTTATTAAAAAATAACAGCTTGTACCCTTCTCCAGAAAAAAAAAATCAGCTATGTGCCCTCCACGCCGGCAGCGTGACGTCAACTGAAAATGATCTATTATGCAATCCAAACCACATGACTTTTAATATGGCGTGGTGGGCAAACATCCGGCAAACGTTTGTTTTCGTTCGTTAAACGTTTGTTAAAGAGTTTGTTTTTTGGTTGCCTTGGCTATGTTTCAGCGAGTTAATTAAAATAAACCCCGCGTTTTCCCACCACGCCATATTGCCAAAATAATTTGACAGATTGTTGGATTGCCCAATAGCAAAACTGCCTACCTTTCACCCCACTTCAGTTTTAGCTTTACCGATGAAACTTTGTGATTGGCATTGTCTCCTCTTAAGTGATGCTATGTTGGTAAGAAATAACAATTGTGAAACACAGATTTCGTTGTTTTTTTAAGGGTATTTAGTAATATCCTCTTTCTTATTTGTTTCCTATGAGATTTTCTGTTAATACTTGCTTGCAACTATTACTGCGGTTATTAAATGCTTTATGTAAACTGCAAATTTAAAAACTACGCACCATTAACATGTATCAGCATTTTATTATCCATTATACAAAAGAATTACTAATGTAATTAAGTGAATTTGTGCTTCTGTATTAATTATCCCTCATTAAAGTATTAAGAATGCTTAATGGATGCAGGATGTAAAGAAGATAAAACGATTATCTTTAAAGATATTTGTAAAACAATTATAAAAAGCGGAGCCGCTTTTACGCATTACATCAAGAAAATTGTACACTACTGAATTTCACTAAGAGGAACCAATCTAATAATCTACGAAATACATTTCTGGGCAATTTGTTACAACGACAAATTTAATGTAAGTAGTAAAAAAATACATCTAGTTAAGGATTCTGGGGTCAATTGAATTGGAATCCATGACCAAACCCACTGACTCAAGGCCAATCAAGCGGGACTTTGACTGTCCGTTTGATGTGCTAATTGAGAGCCGTCAAAGTCTTGCAGTTGGAGAAGGAGTCACTCATTTGGTACACAGATGGATCGAGGATGGCTGAAGGGGTTGGCGTGGGCGTAACGGCGCCTAATTGCAGGCTATCCCAGCCATTTTCCAAGCAGAAATCTATGCTATAGACCTGTGTGCCCAGGTGCATAAATAAAGGCAGTCGATGATTAAAATATTTGTATCTGCATAATAGACACATTGAGTATTTGACATTTATTTGGATCATTTGCAAAGATATTAAAAAGCAGTCTGCCTAGAACAGATCCCTGGGGAACTCCATGCGTGGTGTCACATACAGCACTGAGCACATTACCGTTTAATTTAACAATTTGTGTTCTATTGTTTAGGTATGAAGAAAACAAACTTAACACGTTGAGTCCCGGTGTACAAACGATGTTAGAGTTCCCCGGACCGGCATTTTTGTCTTACAAATACCGTAGACCGATGAAGTTTTCACTCATGCCTCACAAATTCAGTCCTGTCTTACATATAGTGCTATATCCAATGCTATAGACACATGAAAGACGTTAACGGTACGAAAACCGACAGACACAAATGCCCAAAAACCAAGTCCATGTGTTTTATTTGCAAGATATAGGTATTATTCTGTAGCTTGTTTCTTGCGTCCCATAAGTCCACAAAAAATTGTTTTATTCATTACTTAAGTAATATGTTCATCTACACTGTTTTTGTAATTCAAATGTCAAAATAAATGAATTTCTTAGTCACCAATTTTTGACATTGAAAATGTGAACTTATATGTTAATATTTTCACAACCCGCTAATATCTGCTTGTCCTCCAGACCGGATTGTACAGTTCCTAAGCATTTAGCGTGTAAATGTGGATTTATCGGTTTAATAGAGGTCAGAATACTTACGTCCTTCGCGTAGATAGCCCATGTACCTCGCGGTCCAGGGGGACATTTGTAGTGAGGATCAACATGTTAAAGTGACCCCACTGACTCTAAACTCCATAGTTTATTCAACAATATGTCATGATCGACATCAAAAGTACGGGAGAAACCAATAAATAACCAAGACATATTGCTTGTTATCAAGGGCATTAACAATTAAGTCTTGAAACTGATTCGTACTGAATCGGTGCTCTTACTTTTACAAAAAGCATGTTGGTAAGTTGACAGTAAATAAATCATTTTTGTACAAAAAGAAGACAGCTGATTCTTGACAGAGGGCTCAAACAGTGTAGAAAAACTGCAAAGGAAGCTAATAGCCCTGCAATTTCCATAGTCATTGGGATCGCCTTTCTTGTACAAAGGTTGAACAATAGCTAGTTTAAAAATATCTGGAAAAGTTCCGACTTTAAAAGATGAAAAAAATATTAGAAACAAATACTACGGGAGCCCACCCTAACTGTACGTAAGAATAATACCCTGTATAAATTTTATTGCATTTTTTCTTATTTTATCATTCCTAAATAAAAATTGTTAAAAATAAATCGTACTTCTTCATACTACGCATATAAAACATTACTTATTTGAATGCTGGAATGTGATAGATGTGCTAATAATGACTGGAAAGTTTCTCCTAAATTAAACGTGTTAATGTATTTCCTTTGTTTACTAATAAATTTATAGCAATTAATTCGTTTAATTATGTTGTACCTTAATTCAAAAAAGTTATATTTTAATTGCTCCAAAGGATCGCAAATTGTATTTACATAATGATGCAAGGATCATTAATTCCATTGTTGTAGCGCCATCAAGCGATTTATGCATAAGAAGTCAAAACAACTACAAGACGCAGCAGCGGTGTACCTCGTACTTTAGTTTTGCGATAAAAACATATGGAAAAAGTACACAGTCAAATGTACAATAAGGTTAATTGTTGAGCTGATGTTTAGTAGGCTTTTTGCTTAAAGGAAAATTCTTTCGTGATTTTTGTTTTCGTTTGGCAAATCATTCGAATTGGTCAAAAAGCGTCAACTGTGATGTTGTCGTACTTGGAACAAAATTAAAGGCATCAATGACGTAGAGGTCCAAAAAAGGGTTTAGGGCCAAAAAACACTTTTTGCATACAAAGAACATTCTTGATTTTCTTTTATTTTACGCAGGTATATGTTACATAAATATTTTATTGGATCTGGCAGTTTGGTTTCGAGAAAGCAAATTTTCTCGTAATTACAACAAAGACTGAAATATGCCATTAATATTTTTTTGGAACCAAAATGTAATGTTTTGAGGATATTTGCTATACTACAGTAACTAGAGGTTTTAACTTCGGAATAATGTCATATTGAATGGATTTCGTTCACTTTTGGCAGTATAATAGTAAATGCTTCACAGAAAAGTTTCTATATTGTGCGGGGGCTTGCTACTTTTAAGTGCCACCCCCTCTCAGGGGGTGGCACTTAAAAAATATATATATTTATTGTAGCTGAAATAGAATCAAATTTTAAGAAGAAAAGGTTCTATGCTATTTTTCACATAAATTGATAGTTTTTAAGTTATAACGACTTCAAAATTGCGATTTTATCTTAAAAAAAAGGTATTTCCAAACGGCTTTCGTCAAGTATCTCGAAAAGTATTACTTTATCGAAAAAATGTTACAGACCAATTACAGAAAGTACAAACTGGGAATTAATTATATTTTTTGTTTATTAATTTAGGATTAATAATTTCGGAGATATTTAAGTTTATATTTGGTATCCAAGTGTTTCAAAATTACCTTTAAAGTTTAAAATGCATTTTTTTCTAAAGCAAGTGCTTTAAATGAGCAAAAAAATTTGGGCATCTAGGTAATGCTACCTACATCTTAACGGAAAACTGTATTTGAGATAATTTTTTTAAATTACGGGCTAATTAGAGTAACAAAATGGCCACCTTTTTATATAAAAAAATAATAATAAAATAATTAAATAAAATATTAATAAAATAATTTAAAAGCGAAATTAATTGTCTTTAATTTCATTTCTTAGCATGCGTGACGTAGGTGTCACAATTTCTGAGATTTTTAACATTTAAACTGCATTTTTCGTCTTATAAACGTTCGGACGTCATTTGTAAACTTTCATATCTCCGAAACTATTAAATCTATGTAAATAAATAAACAAGCGAAATTCATTATCAGTTTATGAGCTTTATTTTTGGTCTTTACTCATTTTTCAATAAAACTAATATTTATTGAGGTATTTGGAAAAGAAAAAAAAATTACGTTTTATCGAAAATACCTTTATAGTTTAAACTGTATTTTTTTCTAAAGGAAATGCTGTATACAAACCAAAAAATCTAAGCATCTACGTCATGCTATATATTAATGAGAAACAGTGTTTGAAATTCCTTTTTTTTAATTACCGGCTAATTACAGTAACAAAATGGCGACGTTGTTATTAATAAAATGTGTAGACGCACATTGCTATTAGCATTCTTGACGTAGGTGTCACAGTTTCTGAGATATTTAACTCTCACTCTAAATAATTATCTTATGAACACTTGAATGCCAAATGTAAACTTTAATATTCTTGAAATTATTAATCCTACATCAATAAACAAAAAAATATAATTAATTCCCAGTTTGTACTTTCTGTAATTGGTCTGTAACATTTTTTCGATAAAGTAATACTTTTTGAGATACTTAACGAAAGCCGTTTGGAAATACCTTTTTTTTTTTTTTCAAGCTAAAATCACAATTTTGAAGTCGTTATAACATAAAACTATCAATTTATGTGAAAAATTGCATAGAACCTTTTCTTCTTAAAATTTGATTCTACTTCAGCTCCAATAAATATATATATTTTTAAATGCCACCCCCTGAGAGGGGGTAGCATCCACCCCCTATAAATTAGCAAGCCCCCGCACAATATAGAAACTTTTCTGTGAAGCATTTACTATTATACTGTCAAAAATGAACGAAATCCGTTCAATATAACATTATTCCGAAGTTTTGCATATTTTTTACCTCTAGGTACTGTACTACTAGGAAAGTATTTATATTTAAGGGTGTAATTTTCGCACTATAATTTAGTATAGCATATTTAGAGGATATTTCCACTTTGACTATGTTACACACTTCGCAACGGGATTGCTTTCTGAAAATAACCAAAATACATAAAGACGTGATATTACTATAGAATTAGATGAGTTGTGTTAGACGGATTTTTCAACCCCAACAATAATTCACACAAAGTGTAAAATTTTCGATTTTCCGATTTTCCATAACTTTATAATTCCTTGACAGAGATAGATTGGACTTTGGTTTGAAGTTTATTAAGATGTAATTGTTGCCTGTTTCAAGTTTTATAATAAATTGCATAATATCGTGGATAATCATATACCCCCATTTAAATGGAGAAAACGTAAGTAACCAGCTTACATTCAATCCTGTCACTATAAACTATACATGGTTTCTCACCAGGAACTGCATCGATCGATATAGGGAAAAGTACAGAAAATTTTGAAAATTTAGGGAGCTACTAATGGGAGTGTGGCCAATCCAACTAAAATAATTACAAGCATCTGGCATTTCCGGTTATACCGGATACCAACTTGCTTATTTCAAATGGAACACCCTATATATTTTAGGGTTTTCGAAAAGAACATAAAATTCTGAGTAAAAATATGTGGATACCCTATGCCTAAACCCAGCCGTTTCAGAGATATCTGACATTTAAAGAAAAATTTGACAGGTGTCATGGTTTACAATAACCTTTATAACTTTCTTCGTGTAAAAGATACTCATTTGCTTTTTGGCATGTAAAAAGAACACAAGGGCAGCTGCACTCTACAATTCAATTACATTCAATAATAGTACACCAAGTGCTCCATTTTTGACGTTACATTTTGTAAATTGATATAAGCATTGTGGGAGTTTAAGTTACATTTTGAAATATTTGCGATTTTCTTAGAAATTCAAGAAATGTTAATAAACATTTTATCACATTAGTCATGATTAGAAACAGTCAGTAACGTCATCATTTTCTTATGTCGAAAAATGCCACCGCGTTTAAATTGCACCCACGAAGACTTTTTCAATTTGTTTATTATTTATGGAGAATGTGATAAAATAATATCAAGAACTTGTAGTACATTTGTTACTAGATATCCACAAAAACGGAAAATAACACTAAACACTGTGACATGCCTATTAATTGGATTGTAGACACTTTGCATAAACTAAAAGAGCTAAGATGAAATCAACTAAAAACATGATTCCATTTTAATTTAATAATTGTTCAAAATTCCGCCCTCCACCTCCACCTCTACATGAGTAGCTCTTCTAATTGAATTCTGTGATAAGTTTTGAAATGCATTTCTTACTCTCTGCATACAATCTTCAATGGTTGTTAATGGGCTCTCTTAAACTTTTTATAATTTACATAATTTTTAACAGTTCCCCAAATAAAACGATCCATTGATCGTAAACTGATCGATAGTTTCTTGTAAAAAATTATTTATCAAATACGCATTATGTGGGGGAGCAACGTCGTGCTGATAAAAAATGTTTACATGTTCAGCGAGAGGTAAATTTTCTAAATAGTTATTACTCAAATTTTGTAAAATATTTAATATCTTTCACCTAAAAAAAAACAAAAACAAAAAAATTAACTATACATATTAGCAGAAGAAGAAATCTTTTTAACGTACTGTTTAAATTTTCTTGATAAAATTCTAATGCCACCACTCTATCGTTTCTGATGGCGCAGTAAACATCAAACTGCCAAGTTTCTTGAAAATTTCGCTCCCTGAACACATGAGGATTCGAGTCACTCCAATAATGCGAATTGTGTCGATTAAAAAGTCCGTTTTTGGTAAATTTAGCTTCATCTGGCCATATAATATTTCCCAAATAAAAATCTTCGCTTACAGACCTTATTAGAATAAATTCACAAAAATTTTCTCTTCTTAGGAAATTTGTTTCTTTTAATCGTTAAACCATTTGGAACGAAAACGGGTGAAATTTACGTTTAATTAAGATTCTGTGAACTGAATCCTTGCATAGTCCCGATTCTAGAGCAGCTTGTCTTAATGACATCATTGGAAATGCATGAAAATATCCCAGAATTGCTGTCTCTACGTTTTTGTCATCAACAATAGGCTCCCGCTTTTGAATTCTTGCTTGACAGCCATAGTTTTTAAAATTATCCAGTATGCGTTTTACAGTGTTTGGTGACGGTTTGCGCTTTTGTGGATATCGAGTAGCAAATGTACTACAAATTCTTGATATTACTTTATCACATTCTCCATAAATAAAAAACGAATTCAGAAAGTCTTCGTGGGTGTAATTTAAACGCGGTGGCATTTTTTTGACATAAAAGAATGACTGACATTACTGATTGTTTCTAATCATGGCTAATTTGATAATTACTAACAATTCTTGAATTTCTAAGAAAATCGCAAATATTTCAGAAAGTTGTAACTTACACCCCCCAATGCTTATATCAGAAAAAAAGGAATTTAATTTTACATAACTTGATGTAAAAAAATATAGGGTGTTCCATTTGACCTAAACAAGTTTTCACGGTTTGAAGTTTACAAAATGTAACGTCAAAAATGGAACACTTGGTGTACAATTATTGAATGTAATTGAATTGTGGAGTGCAGCTCCCCTCGTATTCTTTTTACATGTATTTCACACGTTATTGTAAACCATCAAATTTTTCATTAAATGTCAACTATCTCTGAAACGGCTGGGTTTAGGCATAGGGTATCCATGTTTTTGAGTCAGAGTTTTATGCTCTTTTTGAAAACCCTAAAATATATAGGGCGTTCCATTTAAAATAAGCAAGTTAGTAGCTCCCTAAATTTTCAAAATTTTCTGGTTCGTACTTTTCCCTATATGGATCGATGCAGTTCCTGGTGAGACACCCTGTATATAGAAAAAAGCAGGTTGAAGTATAAAAAATTCAAATCTCAGTATGATCTTAACAAGTTTCGTCATTTTTGAGAAAGCTTATCAAGAGGCTGACTATAAGCCCAGGAGGCTGCAGTGCATTCGGAGTATTCCATACAGACGAGCCCTAAGAGGAGGAGCCTGACACTCAGACCTATTCCTGGTTGGGATAGGCAGCCCGTATGGGTTTCCCCCCTCGCCAAAAAAAAAAAACGATCCTTATAGGCAATAGTATAGAATATTTGAAAATCTCAATTGTTTAACACTCTCAAAACTTCTGAAAATTTTTCAAATTAAGAAGCAAGGTTAAAGAATTCCAGGTAGGATAACATACAATGACACCTCATGTGAATGTCTCTAAATGATTGTTGAACTACAGATGATGTCGTTAAAGTCTTAAAAATGTTAGAAAATAAATCTGATTAAATACTCAAAATATACTGCATAATTTTATTACCACACCTTTCACTATTCTATTAAATTTGGCATTAAAGACTGCAAAATTTACAGATTTACGGAAAATGGCTAAAGTTTGTTCCATATATAAGACTGATGGTCTATTCATATATTCGGGGAGCCCTCCCTAGCTGTACGTTATATACTTATTTTGGTCGTATGTAATTTTGCAAATGCTTCTGAAATGTTACCTAGTGATAATATCCTGCTGGACGTGAGGAATTAAATTTCCCATTCTCATCGTGGCTTCGTTAAGAGAAGATCAACACTATCTAACTTATCTGTAATTACACAATTCATTGGTGAGAATATAGACAATACTAGTCAGGTTGAAGTTATCTACGTAGACTCTTCTACAGTTTTTAACCGCATAGACTATCCAACTTTTCTGAAAAAATCAATGAGAATTTTTGACGTTAATGATTCCGCTATTTTACTACTGAAATCTTACATCGTAATCAGTTCGTTTCTTATAACAGATATATGTCTTCTTATTTTATTGCTAGCTCCGGTGTTCCGCAAGGGTTGAATTTGGGATCACTTTTATTTCCACTATTTATTAAGGATTTAGCTCAGGAATTAACTGTAGCAGTTTATTTTTGCCAATGATTTAAAAATTTATAGTAACATCACAAACCTAGAGGATTGTTACTCTTGTTACAAAATAAACTAAACAAAATAATTAATTGGTCGAGTGTAAATAAAATAAACTTAATCGCTGTTGAGTGTAAACTAGTTTCATATTCACATAAGAAAAGTCCTATACATTTTCAAAATCATATTGATCAAATAGAATTAATAAGAGTAGACGGTATCGGGGACCTGGATATTGAAGTCGATAATAAATTATCTTTTACAGATCACATAAGCAAAAAGACTTCAGTCCTAAAATCGCTTGGCTTTATAAGAAGAAATGCAAAAAAGATTATACTAAGAAAATGTTTAAAATATATTCATTCAAATTAGATCCAGCACACCTTGCCAGACTCAATTTAATTCCATCAAGTTTATGTGAATATTATAACACCGAGGGTAACTTAGATCATTTAATGTTTAACTGCCAAAAGTATATGAATGAATGCAACACCCTGTATACAAATTTAATCATAATCGGAGTCATGGCTCCATTCAACTTACTTCATGTTTTGTGTTTAAACAAAGTAGAAATATTGAAATATATAATCACTTTTCTCAGTAGAACTGGAGTAAAAATATAGAAATACTTTAGGTTGTGTAATACATAGGTCCTATTGTCTAACCTCATGTTGTTTTCCCTCTTTACCGAGGCCTTACCCTGTTTGTATAAGAACATTAAAAATGCCTTGATCGGCCCCTAGGCGAGAAACGTGTGTCCCTGCCTACTTTCCTTTAATTGTCTCAAGTACCCTTAAACATCATGGATGAATTTAAATTTATTTTTCCACATCTGATGGAATCCATTTAACTACCCCCCTCTGGTGTTTATATGGTCTATAATATTCATAGAGCTAGTAAGCGTTATAAAGGTTATTGTAAACCATGACACCAGTCAAATTTTTCTTTAAATGTCACATATCTCTGAAACAGTTGGGTTTATGCATAAGGTATTTTACATGTTTTTGACTCAGAATTTTATGCTCTTTTCGAAAACCCTAAAATATACAGGGTGTTCCATTTAAAATAAGCAAGTTGGTATCGACTTCCGGTATAACCGGAAGTGCCAGATGCTAGTAATTATTTTATTGGATTGGCCACACTGCCGTTAGTAGCTCCCAAAATTTTCAAAATTTTCTGGTGCGTACTTTTCCCTATATTGACCGATGTACTTCCTGGTGAGACACCCTGTATCGATTAAAAGTATGATGTTCATTATATGCTGGTAATTGCACTTTTGTGTTTTTTGTAATATTTTCAATAAATATGAAGATTTTCTATACATTATAAATTCTTATTTTAAGTAGAATAATAACCTTGATGTTGATCTGGTAGGAAGAGGCACAACAGTTTATAGAAAACTGATATTTGTTTTAGCAAACATATCGATTTATGTTATATTATGTTTAGGCCTAAAGGAGAAAATATATAAGTAAATGAAACATAAAACTATAGTCATTAAAATTAAGTTAAAAATTGTGTTCGATGTAGTGTTAAAATAAAATTATGTTTGAAATTATAACATAGTTCGAAAATTTAGTAAACGATCAATGCCCAAATTATTATATTAAAATAAATATAATTATATTGAACAATTAATAATAAGATACTCACATTCAACGTAGGTTTTCCTTTTCCAATTTTCTTCTTATTCACAACGTCTTGCCAGATCTCATGAAAATTATTCTTGTTGGCCTCGTCTTGCACAGCCTAGGCTTTCCATATTAATATTAGAAACTATATTTTACAAATCAGGACCAAACATCTTACATACTCCAACTTACGGTATAATTTTTCAACTTGTTACTGAAATATCGAGACAGCGTGTTAATTTAAAATATACTCATTTTTATTAAAAAATGGTATCAATTAAAATAGGTAAGACGTATTTAGATTTTCTACGTAAAATAAATCAGATCAGAATTAAACTGGTAATAAAATAAACGAAAAAGCTTTTCCCCGCCGCTGAAATTGTATTCCCAATAACAAGCTTGTTATGGTAATAAGCCGCTTTGCCACCCTGCTCAAGCATCTGATAGATATTATTTACCACTTGGTTTCTGTCTGTTTACAAATTTGTTTTAATGTCGACAGTAAATGTAATGATATGAATGAATTTATAGTGTGCTGTCCACCAGAAAGATTTAGTGTATGGTTTATTAGAAACTGGCGCCAAACAATAATTTCTTATGTAAATGGTACAACATTATTATGGTTTTAGTTAGTTCCTAATGTAGCTTTAAACTTTTAATTATCATGTAAATGTTTCAAAGGGATGGAGGTATTAATTATTCATTTACGAAAAGGTGAAAAGGTGATAGTCTAGATTGTACCGTTGGGGCTTGTACAGTTAATCGTCCACCATAGTTGGCAGATGTGAAGAAAAAATTGGATTCATTGGTTTCTGGTTTCTAGTTGAGATAACTACGCTAAGCAGTTCAATAAGAAATACTATTATTAATTAAGTCAGAAAGTTCGCTTCAAATTAAATGGTATATATTTTATCAATCAATATTTATGAATGATGAGAAAAACCTTCTTTTCATTATTTCCTTCGATCTGAGCATGTTGTTGCTGCGTCTAATATAAGGTTACTTTAATCAAGTGCACAACAGTGCTCGCGCGCTCGCTGAAAATTTTTCGAATTTGTGTTGTTATTTCTGGGAAAGCATAGGTCAGAGAAAATATGCATTGGATCTTGTCGATTGAGAGTTTACTAACTTTCAGTTATATCCATTACCATTTTGAACATAAAGTGAATAAAAAACGGGTTATTCTACAAAACCTATCCACATCTATCTGGCGCGAGAGATACCAGGTGGGTAACATACACACTCCAACAAGATGTTATTAACATGCCGAAGCATCATTGAATGCAACAGTCTATTCGATGATATAGATAGTCATGACATCCACAAAACGTTTTCATATGTGATGACTAACTATGAGCTGCTTATTATGATTTTTTATGCTTTTTAGCATGTTATTTCTGGAAGAGATAAATGAAATCGGAATATCATATCATATCATTATCATATCATATCATATCATATCATATCATATCATTATCATATCATATCATATCATTTATTTCACTAATTAAAATACAAAACATATATATATATGGCACGTCAATTAAAGAATATAAAAAAAAATATATAAAATATAGGCATAAACCTATAAGTGAACAACATTAACAAAAGTAAAAAAAAGCATCAACACATTATGTTATGTTTTTGTATCCTATACAATACAAAACAAAATATTAAAAGAGAACAGAGAAATACGTAACGAAATACAATATAAAAATAAGTGGCCGTGCAACATTATTGTTGTATTTTCAAACAAGAGCAAGAAACTGAAGGAGCAAGGAAGTGGTGCGTACCACGTCAAATGGATGCCACTAAACCAGTAATGTTTTCGGGGTTTGTCAAAAACGCCACGAACTCGTCAGTAGAGTAAAAACCGTGGATTAAAAATAATTTTTTCAATATGCCCTTAAAATGGTTATAGGTTAATAATTTTAGTGGATTTGGAAGAAAATTATATAGCCTGACGTGCTTTTAAAATAAGGAGCAGATAGCTGTTGATTCACAGACTGCTACAAAACTTCTGAAGGAACTGGGTCCGGAGTTTACAATTCAACTCAAAGCTAGAATAACATTATGCTTGGGTAATATTGCGCCTTTCAGGTTGAAATTTGCGCCATTGAGCTGCGTGTACGGAAGCTAGAACAGATGCATCCCAGACACAGATCAATGAAAATCTCAGACAGCCAAGCAAACTCTTGGATCATATTGTTACAATTATAAAACTGTTTAGAACTGCCAAAAGGCTCTAACCCGACTGAGCAGAAGTAACAAATTGACTCTGTTCCGGATACCGGATCACCTTGGCATGGAATGCAATAAAATGATCGACTCTTTAACCAGGAGGGGTATGGTATCGGAATTTATCGGACCAGAACCGGTTTTGCTAAAATTACCATATTAGCCTGAACTGAGAGAAAAATTTTGCAATACTGGCAGGAACTACTACAGGATTACATATCCTTTGAAATCAGTAATTGACACATCATTTCTTTTTTTTTTTTTAGATTACTCTGAAAGAGCGGGCGATTGGCCTTCCCCCACTGCGACCTATAAGATCTATTGTAGTATTTTATACTCCTTTTTGTGTTCGAGTCTGTTGATAGGGGCCCCAGGCAGGGTTATCAGCCTCTGTCTTTCTCTCGCCGAGCCGCCTCAGTCCAGTCAGGCTTTTACAGCTCAGCATATGGACTGAGATCTCCAGCGACATCATTAGAGTCAAACAGGTTGCACCTAAGAAGATCAAATCATCACCTACACGGATTTGGATTAGCAAAAATCGCTGAATGTCGGCGGTGTTTAGAGGAGGATGAAACACAAGAGCAATTGTCCCGCTCTAAAAAGAACTAGGTTCATTATTTGACAAAGCAAAAGTGTTGCCAAAGGATTTAGTCTGTTCCTCACCTTTATTAAAAAGCTTAACCTGCTGGGCGAAGAGAGCAGTGAGCTATAACAGACCAAATGGTCGCAGAGACCGAACTTAACCTATTGTACAAAAACCAGATTTTTGTACCTGATTTGCAAAACTCTAACTCCTAAGTAGATCTATGAAAAAGAGAAAAAAACAGATCATTTTGTCATTTTTAATAATCTTCCTATGTACCTACTGAAATAATGAGGTTTTATATTGAGGATTAGTAAGGATTAATAAGGTAATATTCTCTAGATTCTTGATATATTTATCCCAGAATTGGTAGAATTACCCTATACCTTTTCTGAATGTGGCTAATGGTTATCCAAAATTTTACTTGCTACTAGACATGATCGATAAAAATAAAATCTAGTGACAACTTAGGAGAATGTAAATATTGTTTATATTTTTATTGATACTAAATACATTTTATATCTAATGGGTAGTGAATTGTCATAAAAAAGATTTATTTTTCGTATGCTTAATGGAAAGGAATGCTTTTTCTCTACAGAAAACAGTGAAGAAATGTGATGGCTTTCAATTTGGCAACTTTATTCTTTATAGAAACACTTTTCTAAAAACGACTAAACTTTATCCATACAATTTATTGATATTAATGTAAAATGTACATTTATGTAAGTTATTAAATATTATGCAGAAGAAGATGCCACTAGCTGGTTGTTAAGAATTGATAGGAAAGCGCCCATTACTTTACTTGATGCTCCTGTTAACTGGACATAGAAAACTGCGAAAGAGGAAAGTTGTTCACTAACGTTCTTCAAACGGTTAAACATCCCTTTTATTCTCAATATTCTCCTCAAAATTTCGCTCGACAACGGTGCTCAAATGCCATTCTGCCTGCCGTGCCTTTTCAACATTTGGATGTCAGCTTCACTGTTGGCAAGTAAAATTGCAGAAGCTCTTCGTAAACAATGCATATACAGTGTAACCGCTAGCATTTGTGACGTGTAAGTGTAATTTTTCTTGACACTAAAAAATATTAAAATATTTACATCGTTCTATTCCCCACTCACAAAATCTCTCTAACGTTTTTTGTATTTTTCTCTTGACTTTGTGGGGAAGCAGCTGCTGAAGCTGCTCTTATAATATCAGGAAACTCTCATTTGAACAGTCTATTTCACAAAATGAAAAATTGTTTATTTACTCGTCGTTGCAATGTTTTGTTATAACACACAGAACTTACATAGCTTCCTTGAATACATTTTATGGCAAATTTTAAATTTGTTATTTAATTGTTTCCTTGTCTAATAAATACACGAAAAAATAGCATGTTCAATGAGTAAGAAAATGAGTTCTCAAGCTCGTGTAAAGGACACCGCACTTATCTTATGGAAAAGTGGTTTCAGTCAAATTGACTGAATTTTTAATGTTGTAGATTTCGACTTTCTGATCAAAAGCTCTCATTGCCCCAACTCGAACTTATGACTAGTTTCCGAAATACAGCAATAAATTCTTGTAAAATTCTGTATCTTCTCGAACTTTCAATTTATTGATGGGGTATTAGAAGTCAAAGAAGCAATTTCCGAAAGTTTTTCAATTAAAGTTTTTTGATCAGGAAGACACATACTTTATGTAAAAAATGTTTTAGTCAATTTGACCGAATAGTTTTTTCACTTGTTATTTTTATATAGGTTTCCCGGCGCCTTCTCCAACATGTTTAAATATTTAATTTTTTTCTACGCTATTTTTATTAAAACAACAAATCTATTTAGTACAGAGCAGGAATTATTGAAAATTCATAAGAATCGTGCACTTTGTGCCAAGTCTTTGAAATTTGGTATAGTCTTAGGTATGGTCTTGAGGTTTTAGGAAACCATCGCAAGAAATTTGAGCGCGACCCCAACAGGATTCATGACCTCATCAGTATTCAGTGTGACGAGTTCCTTTTTAAATAGATTAACAATTGTTCCATTTTGTACTACATTAAGAAGGGCTTTCAGCCCAATGAGAACACAATAGTTAAAAAAACGTTAAAATAACGTTGCCTTGGTTGAAATAACGTTAATGGTTAAAAAAACAACGTTTTTTTTAAACGCCTTTTCAACTGAACGTTTTTTAAACGTTAATGTAACAGCACAAAATAACCTAAAGTGTTAAAATTACTATTAAGAAACGTTAAACTAATATGTTGGGTTAACGTTTATCTTTAACGTCCTATAAACGACAAAAATTCACCAAAAATAAATTGTCTGTGAAATTCCAGCGTGATTTTCACGTTAACATATTACTATTTAACAATTAAATTTTTTACGTGTTTTTAATGTTATACATGAATGATAAATACACCATGAGTTAAAAATAAACGTTACTGTAACGTTCAAAGTTAAGTGTTTATCAACGTTTGTTTTAAACGTTTTAATTGCGTAAAATTTTACTGAATATATGGTTATAAACAACATATAAAAAACGTTTTCTTTATACGAGTTTTAAACGTAAGATATTAACGAAAAATTAATCATGCCTTAAGACATAACGTCATTTTAACGTATTGAGTGAACTATTAAATAACGTATATTTTTAACGTCCTAAAAACGACAAAAATTCTCCAAAAATAAATTGTCTGTGAAATTCCATCGTGATTTTCACGTTAACATATTACTATTTAACAATTTAATGTTTTACGTGTTTTTAATATCAGACATGAATGATAAATACATTATGTGTTAAAAATAAACGTTACTGTAACGTTCAGAGTTAAGTGTTTACCAACGTTTGTTTTAAACGTTTTAATTGCGTAAAATTTTACTGAATATTTGGTTATATACAACATATAAAAAACGTTTTCTTTATACGAGTTTTAAACGTAAGATATTAACGAAAAATGAATCATGCCTTAAGACATTAACGTTATTTTAATGTATTCGGTGAATTATTAAATAACGTATATTTTTAACGTCCTAAAAACGACAAAAATTCACCAAAAATAAATTGTCTGTGAAATTCCAGCGTGATTTTCACGTTAACATATTACTATTTAACAATTTAATTTTTTACGTGTTTCTAATGCTAGGCCTGAATGATAAATACAGCATGTGTTAAAAATAAACGTTACTGCAACGTTCAAAGTTAAGTGTTTATCAACGTTTGTTTTAAACGTTTAATACATGGTTATAAACAACATATAAAAAAAACGTTTTCTTTATACGAGTTTTAAACGTAAGATATTAACGAAAAATGAATCATACTTTAAGACATAACGTTATTTTAACGTATTCAGTGAATTATTAAATAAGGTATATTTTTAATGTCCCAAAAACGACAAAAATTGACCAAAAATAAATTGTCTGTGAAATTCCAGCGTGATTTTCACGTTAACATATTACTGTTTAACAATTTAATTTTTTACGCGTTTTCAACGTTAGAAATGAATGATGAATACGTCTTGTATTAAAACGTTAAAAACGTTACTGAATATATGGTTATAAATACCATATGGAAAAACGTTTTATTTAGATGAGTTTTAAACGTAAGGATATTAACGAGAAATTAATCATACCTCAAGTATTAACGTTTTTTTAACGTATTCAGTTAATTATCAAATAACGTGTATTTTTACAGTCCTAAAAACGACAAAAATTTGCTAAAAATAAATTATCTGTGAAATTCAAACGTGATTTTCACGTGTACATATTAATGTTTAACAATTTAATCTTTTACGTGTCTTTAATGGTCGAAATTAGTGATAGTACAATATGTGTTAAAAATTACGTTACATAACGTTCAAAGTTAAATATTTATCAACGTTTGTTTTAAACGTTTTAGTTGCGTAAAATTTTACTGAATATAAGGTTATACATAATGTATGGAAAAATGTTTTGTTAAGACGAGTTTTAAACGTAAGATATTAACGAAAAATAAATCGTTCTTTAAGACATAAAGTTATTTTAACTTATTCAGTAAATTATCAAATAACGTACATTTTTAACGTTCTAAAAACGACAAGAATCCACTAAAAATAAATTTCCGTGAAATTCAAACGTGATTTTCTCATTAACCTATTATTGTTTAACAATTTAATTTTTTACGTGTTTTTAATGTAAGAAATTAATGATAAATATACCATGTATTAAGAATGGACGTTACTTTAACGTTGAAAGTTAAACGTTTATCAACGTTTGTTATGAATGTTCTAATTGGGTAAAAATGTATTGGTGATTATAACGTTACAAATTTAAAACATTTTGGTTAGACGAGATTTAAACTTAAGATATTCTGGAAACGACAAAAATCCAGTAAAAATATATTTCCCGTGAAAGTCAAATGTGATTTTCACGTTAACATATTGCTGTTTAACAATTTAATTTTGTACGTATTTTTAATGCAAGAAATTAATGATAAATATACCATGTGTTAACACTGGACGTTACTTTAACGTTCAAAGCTAATTATTTACCGAAGTTTGTTATGAACATTCTAATTACGTAAAATTTCACTGACTATAACGTTAAAAATAACATATGAAAACACGTTTTGTTTAGACGAATTTTAAACGTAAGATATTAATGAATCATGCTATAAAATATAATTTTATTTTTACATATTCAGTAAATTATTAAATAACTCTTATTACAAGCATTTGTACTGACTGAAATTATATCAAAAATAAATTTGTGTGAAAATCAAAAGCAATTTTTACGTTAACATATTAATTATTTGATGATTAAATTTTTACGTGTTTTTGACGTAAGAAATTAATGACAAATATACCATATCTTAAAGCTAAATGTTATTTTAAAGATTAAAGATGAACGTATTAAATTTTGAATGATAAAGTGTATGACAATTAATGAAACTAGTGTGATAAAATCACTCGGCTCCGCCTACTGGTTAACTTCATAAGCGTTTCGTTATATAATGTTCATATCAAACTAGTATCATTAATAACTATTATATATTGAAGTTACATTATACCGGGTGCCACAGGTTAGTGGCTGCCCCCTATATTTCCTTTATTTTTTAACTTATCCATTTGAAATTTGGGGAGCATAAACTACCTGTAAAAATGGATTTTCCGACATAAAAAACGGTATGAGACCATTTCCGGTTTACCCGGAAATGACCGCAACTTTCGATTTTTAAATGGAACACCCTGTGTATTTTTACATATTTGGTTTCAAAACAACATTCTAAGTATACCCTGAGTCGATATTCAGTTTTTTTAAGCATTTTAAGACATTCGTCTAGAGTGCTTTGGAATACCAAAATTTGTTCTACGGCAGGTAAAGTCCAAGGGAAAAATATAATTTTCCCTTTAATTTCATTAATAACTATTTACGAAGCCTCCAAAATTGAACAAATCACTTTTATATCGAAAACTTTTTTTTTCAAATGGGAAGGTGGTTCTAGTGTTCAATAAATTATAGATTTTTTTTCTGAATTCATTTATTAAATTTATTTAAAAATAAAAAATCACTTTCAAAATAATTTTTATTGATTCTTATACTTTGCACTAGTACTTATATCTATTCAGAAACAAAAGAGAGAACCAAAAGGCTATTATTCACAAAAAAGGTAGTTATTTACATTTCACTATTAGACATATGATTTTTGCAAAGACAACAATGTTAAAGTTCAAGAAGAATTATATTGAAAGTGATTTTTTATTTTCAAATAAATTTAATAAAATAGAAAAACAAATAGCATAGATTTGAAATGGGTATATCAATGAAATCAGAAAAAAATCTATAATTTAATGAACACTAGGAGCCACCATCTTCCCATTTGAAAAAAAAAAGTTTTCGATAAAAAAGTGATTTGTTCAATTTTGGAGGCTTCGTAAATAGTTATTAATGAAATTAAAGGAAAAATTATATTTTTCCCTTGGACTTTACCTGCCTTAGAACAAATTTTGGTATTCCAAAGCACTCGAGACGAATGTCTTAAAATGCATAAAAAACTGAACATCGACTCAAAAATTCGCGAAAATTTCAGGGTATACTTAGAATGTTGTCTTGAATCCAAATATGTAAAAATATACAGGGTGTTCCATTTAAAAATCGAAAGTTGCGGTCATTTCCGGGTAAACCGGAAATGGTCTTATACCATTCTTTATGCCGAAAAATCCATTTTTATAGGTAGTTTATGCACCCCAAATTTCAAGTGGATAAGTTAAAATATAAAGGAAATATAGGGGGAGCCACTAACCGTATACAACGTTAAAATAACTGATGCTTTCCACTTATTAAAATACACTGACGTTCTAAATCTACAAGTAAAATAAACGGTAGATGTTGACGTTTTTTTAACGTTTTTCTACACATCTATCTTAATGCATTAAATTTGCCTGCTTACCACGTAGTTTGTTGCAGAAGTTATTTGTAGATGGCGATACATTCAAACCACTGGCAATAATTTGTCATGCTTTAGCTTATACCCTTATGAATTTATAGAAATTAAAAAACATAATTCTTTCAGGGAACAACGATTTATATGGACGGATTTTATAGGGATCAGATTAAAGATCATTATTTTGTGGCTCGGGATACAACGTGGTTATTTCAGTTGTTTTCCAATCATATCAATAATATTGTTAATACTGATCCCAATGAGAACACAAACGTTTAAAAGACGTTAAAATTAACGATAACCGAATGTTTAGTAACCATTGTATTACGGCGTTGAGTCAACGGACGAATGTCCCGCGGTTCAACGTGTATTTCAAAGTATTTTATAACATTTTTGTAACGTTATATTTAACGTTAATTAACGTTATATGATGACGTTTTTGTAACGTTACATCTATAATATTACTTAACGTTGAATTTTACCGCTAGTGAACGTTATAGGATGACGTTTTTGTAACGTTATGTCTATAATATTACTTAACGTTGAATTTGATCGTTGTTGAAACGTTAAATAGCGGTCAAATTCAACGTTAAGTAATATTATATACATAACGTTACAAAAACGTCATCCTATAACGTTCACTAGCGGTCAACTTCAACGTTAAGTAATATTATAGATGTAACGTTACAAAAACGTCATCATATAACGTTAAATATAACGTTACAAAAATGTTATAAAATACTTTGAAATACACGTTGAACCGCGGGACATTCGTCCGTTGACTCAACGCCGTAATACAATGGTTACTAAACGTTCGGTTATCGTTAATTTTAACGTCTTTTAAACGTTTGTGTTCTCATTGGGAGGTGTTTAAAAAATTTTGTCTGTTTGACAGTAGAAGAATCCTAATGTTCTTGATTATTTACGGATGAATGATTCAAATTACGTTCAAAATCATCTATTACCCTCAGCACCTCAGGTTTTGAAATTTCGATGACCTCTTTCTCTTCTTTCTGACCATAAAAACCCTTGGATCCACCATCCGCCTTTAGGAATTGGATACTATATTCGTGGCTTTGATCTAGTACCATGATAGAGAACTTTTTTTCACTACGTTGAGTGACAAACTGTCCTTTCATAAATGCTTCGTGGACACTTGAATGGGTATGTTGTAAACGCGACATGTTATTCAGAAAAACTGGCAGCCAGCGTGAATAGTTTGTGTGACCAACGACGAAAAGCCATGGGCAAAGTTCTTCGCAGAAACTCTTAGTAAGTAACCAGTTACCCACTCGCTGACCTCTAACGAAACGACAAATCAACAGGAGAAAGTCTCTAACAGTTACCCAGTAATGCACGGTTGGTGATTTTGCAGTATTGCAGATTTTTCCAGATCTCCATGGATTAATGCGGCTCAGATACTACTTGACAGTGCTCTTTGTACGCTTCAACTTCTAGGACATGTAGCCATGCAAGAGTAAGTTGGTAAGCATGCCTAGTACGTTTCACATGTTTTCCACCAAGAAGAGATTCCAGACGTGAATTCTTTTGCTATGGAAAACATCCGGTCCTATCCTGATCCAGCTAACAACTTTCCCATGCATTCTTGCGAAGCCATCTCGACATGTAGCAAACCCATAAAGCATAACAACTTGGATTCACCAACCTCATCTGGATAAACCCACTAACACTTTTTCTGCGTACAGAGGGCAGTCTCCCACAAGCACTGGAATTTGGCCGGGATTAACAAATTCTGTTGCCTTCCTAGCAATATGCATGGAATGTTTCTGCATGGTCATCGTTGCTGACTTCTCGTGTAATGTTGCATTATTATATATTATACTTGTATTATGGTATTATAATACTCAATTATTATTTATTATATATTATTATATTATTCTTATAATTATGTACTATTCTGATATTATGGTACTATATTACTCAATCATATATTGTGTCTAATAGAAGTCCATCTATTAAAAATACAATACAGATGGCGGCCATATTGGATTTATAGCAACAGGCCACCAGAGGTCGCGCACAAGTTGCTTGCGATGGTTTCCTAAAACCATACCTAAGACTATACCAAATTTCAAAGACTTGGCACAAAGTGTACGATTCTTATGAATTTCCCCTATGCTATAGTGCAAAATATAAAATATTATCAAGGGCTTTTAAAACGTATCACAATATAAGATGTATGAAAAAAATCATGAATTCAATTTTTTTTAATTGTACAAGAGGTCATTCTTATACATTTCTTGAGCTGTATCTCAGAAATTAGACGTAGGGTCGATTTGGGCCCATGAGAGTTTTTGATCAGAAAGTCGAAATCTACAGCATATTAAATTCAGCCAATTTGACTGAAACCACTTTTTCATAAGATAAGTGCGGGGTCTTTTGATGTACTCGCTAGGCTCGAGCATTAACTTTTATATGAGATTCATCAATAAATCATATAATGTGTTATTCCAACTGTTGACTTCTATAATTTCCAATTGGCCCTTGCTTTCTGGTTCGCTATTAAAAAACAGATTTCTGAAATTGACAAATATTTTTTTGTATTGTAATGGTGGTGAAAAAGTGCTGGATGGTAAATTTGTAAAATACCATGTTTTTTCTGTGCAATTAAATGTTTGAGTTTAATTGGTCATATTAAAATATTCCTACTTATTTCAGGATCGTTATGTAAATTAAGTACCATATTTTCATTTTCAAGTTCTAGTTGATAATTTCAAAAATATACATGAATTTCTAATAATTATTAAATTAATTATACTAATTATTATAATAATTGTACTAATTAATATAATTGTTATTATACTAATAATGTTTTAATGTATACTAATTGATTACGTATATAAACAATTTTATATTATTATTTTTTATAAGGCGAGAGTTTTTATTATTAAATTCCAATTTAAATATATAGGGTGTTCCGTGAATAACTGTGCATAGCATAATCGTAGATAGAATATATCGAACTGATTTCAAAACACCCCCTTATGTATCCTTTGGATTCTTCTTTACTGATATACAGGAAATTTTCAAAATTGTTCCAAATTTTTGTGCAACTATTTGTTAACCGTTTTATAAAATTAATTAAAAATTGGTGCACGTGTCTGAGATAGCCAAATTTACACGCAGGAATACTATGTTTTTAAAAAATACAGGGTCGAACTGGGAAAAATTATGTTCTTGGTTAAATGCATCAAAAAGTGCCTGGTATAAAACCTATATATTTATTTTTGTTACGAAAACTACATACCGCATTCCAATCTAGAAATATTTGAAAAAGAAGTAGAATATATGTTGACGTAGGAAGTGGTTATTTTTAAAATGAACTGAATTATTCAATATAATTTTTTTGTTTTAGCTTGAATTTACATTTTTAATTACTTAATTCTGTTATTCTCATTATTGTATGTGTTCTATTGCTGTCAGTTATAATAATTGTTTTTATTCTGTTTAGTATTCAATTGAATTCAATATTTTATTAATGTATTAATTAGATAATCCGTTAATTCGTATTTCGTCAATTCGTTAATTTATTAACTAATTAATTCATCAATTCAAAAATTCATTAATTTTTCTGTACGCTTTTACTAGTTTTAATTATTTTAAAATATACTGTCTTGATTGGCCAAGGATAATTCTAATTCCTTTTCCATTCAGTATTACTCAAGTTGGAGATCAATTACAAAGAAGATAACTACTAGTATCTGTGGTATAGTTAATCATTTTGCTTATAGTAGATTCAGGTTTGACCGTGACCTTCTGTGAATCTATTGTGGTTATCCTGTATAGTTTTCCTTAGAGCTTCTTACCCAGATTTATCCTTTGTGTCAGACTCTACAGTCTTGATCAAGTCAATACAGCTATCAGTCCTTGGATTTTCTTCGCCTAATAGTTGGAATCTCAGTCTCGCTGGGACTTAGCACATAGAGTGAGATATTCTCTTCCTCTTGGCGGAATCTGCATGTTGCGTCATCTACCAGGAATATGTCTATTAAGTCCACAGTGACCAACTAGAAGACTCACATTGTTTCTCTTAACACGTTGACTGCCATACGGGTTAAGACAAATTTCTCATAAGGCGTCAGCCGGTAACAACGATTTAACCAAATAAAATATCCCCCCAGGCCATGAATATCATCGGCTAATACACTATGAATTGACATACAATATTTTGAAAAAAAAAACTACCAAAAAAAACGTGGAAAAAGGTCTCGGTCCTTTACTACGTCATCTCGGCCTATTTATAACGATAGAAGTGTGCTGGACCGAGTCGCTGGGAGATTCCGAGATCCCGAAAAGATCCAGCCGATCCAGAGATCCCAAAAACATGACTCGGTCTTATAGACCGAGTCGGCCCACAGAGCAAATATAAGTACTCGGTCTTATGGACCGAGATGGCCTCATAGACAATAAAAACCTCGGTCATATAGACCGAGATGGCAGTCAACGTGTTAATGGTCTTTCCATTTTAGTGTAGTAAGTCTTACCTAAATTTGATGCATCGTTTGTTAATGAACTCCTCGGCCTATCTCTGTCATTGGAAAGTCCTCCACTATTCCAGCGATTTATTTTGTATCCATTCGTTAATGTATGCTCGTATGCGTAGCTTAGCCACACTGCGACGTTAGATCCGCCTTTCCTGGTCATCAGCTTTTTCATTTCTCTTGTGTTCTTTGTGTCCGTTGTGTCCTGGTACTCACGTCACAGTCACTTTATTCCGACTTCCTAGGCCTATAATGGCAATGAAACAGTTTCGAATCAACCTGCATAGAATCAATTACCGTTAATGCTGCTTAGCTATCAGAGGATCCTGTTCTTTGTGAGCAGTTCTTCAGTTTGTTTTGAACATGGTCCATTGATGAGTGTTTTTCCATATCGATTTCCTGGAATATATTTCCAGTAGTAGTTGTGTTTACTCTTAACCCAGTCTTTAATTATCCTTCTGGCTGAGCCTTTTGTGATAACCAGCGTGGGTTCTGGGTCATAGAATATACCAGCTGCTCCTTGTCTAGCAAGTTCCTCAGCTTTCTCGTTGCCCTTTATACTGGTGTGTCTCGGCACCCAGAGTAGTCTTACTCTGTTCCGCTCATCCAGAATTTTGAGCTCTTCGTGGCACTCCCAAACCAGTCCGGAAGGCACCTTGTTATAGGGTAGTGCCTTAAGTGCCGCCTGACTGTCTGATGAAATTGAGATCTGCTGGTTCACATATCGTCGTTTAGCATTCTCGCGTACACACTCGAGTATAGCCAGAATTTCTGTCTGGAATACAGTGGAGTGCTCTCCAAGAGAGAGACTTATACTCGCTCTTGGCCTTTCACCATGTATTCCTCCTCCAACTCCCGATTCCATCCTGGACCCATCGGTATACCAGGCCAGGCCTCTGCGTAAAGCATCCATTCCTTCTTATCTCCAATGGTGATAGTGAAGGGCTTGTTGAATATAATTTTTGGTGTCATGTAGTCCGACCTCATGCTCAATAGAGGATCCGCTACAATGTTTATTGTCCTTATGTGCCCCGAGTTGCCTCCAAGAAGAGTCGGGTTGTGAAAATTTTGTAGCCTGTAAGCTCCCATTCTGGCCTACCCCTGAATCACAAGACTCAGTGGAGGGAGGTCTAGTGGTCTCCATGGCTGCTGTTGGGGTGCTTTTCATTGCACCTGTAATTTCCAGGCAGGCCAGTCTTTGCACCCGGCTCAGCCTGTTTGCTGCTGTGGTTTGAGTGATCTTAGGCCACCAAACTAAGGCTGCGTATGTGATGGTGGGTCTTATTACGCTGATATAGAGACAGTGCACCATACCAGGCTTAAGACTCCATGCCATGCAATCGTCTACATGATGCCAGTATGTATTACTCTGTCCAGGTGTTGGTTCCAGGTAAGTTTGGAGTCTATAATGACTCCAAGGTACTTTACCTCTCCCGACATTTGTAATTGTGTGCCTTGGAGAACTAGAGGACCCAATTCCTCCAGGTTTCTCCTTCTGGTGAATGGAACGATGCTGGTCTATTGAGGGCTGATTTTCAGCGCCTTCTCATCGCCAGAGGCCAGTATTAACTCTCTCAGCACACCTCCAAACGAAGCCCTGATTTTGACGGCCACTAAATCCCTCCAACAGAAGTTAGTTAATGACATTGTTTTATAGTTACTATTAATAATTATGCACGCTCTAGGAGTCTCGGCGGCTCTACTGTAGATCAGTTCTCCACCAACCCCCTTGAGGCCACATACCTGTCCCTTATAAACCCAAGGTTCCTGGATCAGTGCCACATCACACCCCTGCAAGGACCGCTGTGGCCGTCTTGCTATAATGCAGGTTTATTTGCACCACTTTTATCATGTGAATGAGTCAGGAGGGAAGAGTGGTCATCACGCACGAAACCCCCTGCATACTTGGAAGGCATTTATACAACATGTGCACCGAAGTTGGTCGCTAATGGTCGGGCTCCCCCCAACCATACGTCTCTTCGGCGCGCACCATACCTTGGGATTGGGGGAGTTTTTATGGTGTTATTTCATCCACGTGGTCCGGGTGGTAAAGCCAAGACCCCCGTGCCCCCTGGAGAGACGCACCGCTCACCTGGATCTGGGGGTCGTTGCCACTCCAAGCGGTTTACGGTGTATGAGCTGGTCCGCGACGTGGTTTTAGCCGGGCTGAACTGGGTTATTAGCCCCACGTCCCAGCATTATGACCACGTTAACCATACTCCTCACGGAGTCTGGCCGTTCTCCTATCCGCCACCTGGAGACGCGCCTGGCAGGTGCTCAATCCCCCACCCCATTAAAAGTGGTACCAGGCGCTAGTTGCAAATTCGCTTAGTGCATATAGCACACTTTGAGGATTTTAATAATAAGTCAGACGATAAAATTAATTTAGATCAAAGAAATATATTTATTCAGTAGACCGAAAAGCATATACCATATATTTACGGCACATTTCACATTTCCCAAGCCATACTTGTGAGGAGAATAATTCTGAAATAGTGTTTCGCAGCTGTATTGTTGCTTCCCTTTTGAAATATATGGCAAATTCCTGTTTTTTTATTAAATTCATCATTGAAACCTCTGTAATAGTAAAATAGAAACCATACTTTAAAGACCAAAAATCTTAAAGGACCCATCTATAGAAAATTATATTAAATAAGTTTATTGAATTCTAATACAACCATACATGGTAAAAGATCAATATTTGTAATAGCAGTTTTCATTGAAAAACATTTGTTACACATTTTACAATAGCAACATTAGGAGACTTTAATAATAGGTTAGACGACAAACATCATTCTTCCTCAATCGACTGGAAAGCTTTCTGTGTAATATTTCTGTCACAAAGTGATGCGTGGCAATACTAACCTGATTTACAGGCCTAATAACGAAAATAAGAAAAAATTCAACGTTTTCGAATTAAAAGTTCATACGATAATTTTTGATATGTATAGTAAATGTATCTAGACTTTTTTTTATTGTTTGAAAAGTATGGCAGGAGATAATTGATATTTGAAATTATTCTTTCTTGCTTATTTCGCTGTGTTTAACGTTAATATCAGTCCATTAAAATTGTTTTGAATGAATATGAGATATGTTTTTTGCTTTTGTTATTTTTTAGATCTTCCGATTTGTCAACTTCTACAGCTACAGCTCCTACTGCCATAAAAACTTCTAGTCTGTATATAGAGCACTCTACTTGAGGTACATTTTTTAAATTTTTAAAAATTTTTCTTAGTACAAAAGGGTTATTAGATACGGAATAATTCAGTGTCAATGGGGTGCTACAGCATTTTGCTTCCGATTTCGAGATCCAGACTAGGTCTACTGTGTTACTTTTTTATAAAGCAGGTATATAAGGTACTCTACGTTGAGGAGGAGCAGTAACTTCATATCCGTAGCTGTGTTCTTCTTTCTTTTTAGGATATAAGGCAAAAATTTCTGTATTACTTTTTTATTAGAATTATAATTCAAATATCAGTTTTATCAATTGCTATAGTATTCCAATAAACCAGGCATTTTAGCATTCTTTCAATCTAGTCTTGTAGGATATATAGGGGCAGATCAGAGATGCTTAAATCCAAAAATGCTGGGGCATGAGGGTTGGGGGATCGGTCGCCATCTTGATTTTTGTAGTGAATGTTTTATTTGCGGATATTTGGCTTACTTTTTGAACTAGGTTATTTTTTTCTAAATGTGTGGAATTTTATTCTCTTCAACGTTTACTCAATATTTTTTAATTTTAAATCGACAATTTTTTTGACATTTCTTTTTTTTTGAAAAATTGTCAAAAAAATAATTTCTGTGCCATTTCCACCCTTAAAAAACCTATATATTATAAAACAATCAATACAAGTTTTTGGTAAAGCTCTTAATTATGCTAAACCTTTATTAAAACGATTTTGTAAAGTAAAATTTTACTGCATTTTCGAAAAATGTTTTTAATGGAAAGTTTCATTAATAATAATAATAAAAATAATAGCCTTTATTTGATACCAAAGAAATTAACAAAATAATGTAATGAAATGGTGGCGACGTTCGATTACTCGCTCTTCCACGCAACCACCACGGTAAATATAAAATATAAAATGAAGGAAATAACAACAGGTAAAGAAAAGGAACAATAAATGACAAAGTACCTACTGCTGAAATTATCCATGAAAATATTAAAAACTACTTAATATCTTGACATAACTGATAATATTACGATTCTGTAATTATAATTCGCTCCCTATGTACGAGATGACATAATAAGGTTCTTCATTTGTTTTTTAAATGAGTAGATACTTGGGGCGTTCTTTGTGTTTTGAGGAATTTTGTTAAATATTTTTACAGCATTGTAAGAGAAAGCTCCCTGAAATTGAGCAGATCTGTGCTTCGGAACTGTAAACAGGCTTCGATATCGTGTGGGACGATCGTGAATTTCAGCACCTTTTACCAATTTTTTACACAAATACTCAGGTGATTCAAATTTGTTTATTTTATACACCAAACAGGACAAGTGTAGTTCAAATCACTCATTCAAATTAAGCCATTTAGAATCTAACAGTTTCTCGGTAATTCTGTCGAATTTACGTAACCCAAAACAATACCTCAGACAGCTATTCTGTATCTTTGGCAAGGTAAATTTGTCTGACTGCAGCAAACAAGGCCAAAAGACAATGTCAGCATAATTTAATAGTGATAGGATCAGAGAGTCGCATAACCTTAGTTTAACTAATATACTGAGAGAGTCTTTATACATATAAAGTTTCAGTTTACCATAAGATTTCTGCACCAAGTGATTAACATGTGTCTGGAATTTCATATCAGTAACCAGGTAAATGCCAAGATTTTTACACATATCTTTAGGCCTAATTATTACGCTGCTTATTGTTATACGAAAGTCGGAATGGGCAGCTATTGCTTGTCTCTGCTTACCAAATACAAGAACTTCAGTTTTTAATTCATTTAAAATAAGTTTATGAGCACTATATACTTGTGACAGAGATTGCAAATCAAAATTAATTTTGTCCACCACAGTCTGTATGTTACTGTCGTAAGGAAATGATTAAAAAATTTGGGTATCGTCCGCATATTGGTGAATTTGACAACTAGATAGAAATGTATAAAAATCCGCAGTATATATAGAAAATAATAAGGGCCCCAGCACACTACCCTGGGGGACTCCTCTATTAACGCACTTGTACTATGAGCATCGACCACAGCACAACACTCTCTGCCGTCTATCACTGAGATAATTTTTGAAAAATAAATGGGGAATATTACCAAGACCGAAGTGTTTCAGTTTTTTTAGTAGAATTTGGTGATCCAGGGTATCAAAAGCTTTGCTCAGATTTAGTAGAATCAAACAAGTGTTTTGATTTCTATCATTCGATCTTAATATGCTATCAGTAACATCCAACAGAGCTGTAGTTGTGCTGTGATTAGCCCTAAAACCCGACTGCAGAGATGGTAGCAATTTTTTGGTATCAAAGTAAAAATTAAGTTGTTCATTTATTATTGTCTCTAAAACTTTTGAAAGAGCGGGTAAGATACTAATAGGCTTATAATGAGCAAGTTCTGAATTATTTGCGTTTTTAGGGATAGGGCATATATTGGCATCTTTCCAGGCATCTGGAAATTCCCCTGTGGTAAGACATTTGTTAACAATAAATGTAAAATATTCAGAGATCTGAGGAAAAAATAAATCTAAGATTTTTGTATTCAATCCATCTGTGCCAGCCGCGGTGGGTTTTAACTTTCTTAATATAGAATTGATTTTATCCTCATTTACTTCAGTGAACTCGAATGTCTCATTAACACTGCTATGTAGTTGATCGTATTTATCTAAAATTTGCCTTGTTAATAGGTCTGAGGTAGTTAGTACGCTAGGTATGGAATTTATAAAATAGTTATTAATAACACCTGGTTCCTCATGCTGAAGTAATGAATTATGTGATTTTAAGTTTAGGTGTTTGATCGCTCCCCAAAAACTTTTAGGGTCAGTTTTAAACTTATGTTCTAAGTATGCCTTTTTTTCGGATTTTACGCATCTGTTGACTAAGTTGCGCATTTCCTTGTACTCTTCCCATGTTTGTTCAGTTTTATTTTTTTTGTAACGAGTAAACGCCCTGTCTCTTAGGTTCATCATTTTTTTAATGTTGCTAGTTAACCAGGGAGCTGCGGGTTTAGTAATTCTGGCCGTTTTATATGGCACATGTTTATCGAGAAGAAGATTACAATTATTATTAAAAAAAAGTTTATTATTTTATTTTATTAGTTTATTTTATTATTAAAAAAAGTTACCATTACGCTATCAAAAAAAAATCAAAGAAACATTCTGCAACACCTTCAAAAAGCATTTTAAAGGAGAGGCGAGGGGGAGAGGACGGACGAAAAATCGTTTTAATAGAAGTCGAGCATAATTGAGAGCTTTACGAAGAACTTCTTTGTATTGAATTTTTTCTACATAAATTTTTTAAGGGTGAAAAAAATTTTTTAATAACTTCTCAATAAAAAAAAAACGAAATATCTAATAAACTAAGGTTTTAAAATAAAAAAATATTGAGTAAAAGTTGAAGAGAATAAAATTCCACACATTTAAAAAAAAACTAGTTCAAAAAGCAAGGGAGATATCTGCAAAAAATACATTCACCACAAAAGTCAAGATGGCGGTCGAACACCCAAGCCCTATTACTCTGCATTTTTGAATTTTAGCATCTTCAATATGCCCCTAAATACCCTTCAAGTTTGGTTGACAAGAGAAAAAATAAAAAAATGTATATCTTACCTAGTAACTCGAGCCTGGTTTACTGGCCTATAGATCTATTAAACTAGTGAGGCTTAAGCCCCCTAAAATATGTAGCAACTATATGAGGTCCACTAAAATATCTACATTTTTGTGTTGGTGTAAAAAGTTTATTGTTTACATTGAAATGAAACTAACATTTATTTGTATAATTAACAAATTTTTGTAAGTACCCCATTCACATACAATATTGGTACAAAAATAAGAGGTGTTAAATTAGTCTACATATAAGATCAGTACCACTGTTTCCATTCTTCTTAACTTAAATTCGAGATGAGACAGCAAACGCTTGAAAAGAATCATTTAACAAGGATCTGAGTATTAATTGGTCTGCATAGCAAAGCTCGGCGGCCGCTTCATTACTATGATTGGCACTTCCAATTAATATTAACATGAGAGGTCAGACTGTTAAGGACCCACACCAGAGATTCTAACATTTTCGATTCTAATGTTGGCCATTATGAAAATTTTAAAAATATACATAAAGTTTTAGATGAACCTCATCTTAGTGAAATATTTATTATGCCACATAATTATATTTGCTTCTAATTTAAACATTGTAATTCTTTGATTATTATGGAAACAATGATTATTATTAGTGGAGTTAAAATTTTTTTAAAGAGTATTTCGGAAGGAAAATTTTTTTGCTGGGCTTTTGATTGGTATTAATGAAATATTTTATTTTATTTACTTTAACCATTTTTTTAAATTTTATTTTTTTTTTTGTTCAAATGCTTGTATTTTTACGATTTTGTTTATAAAACTAAAATGTTTTAACATGTTTAAAGTAATAAAAAAAAGCAACAATGCAAAGAAATAAATGTCCTCTTATGTCCTTAATTGGAGACCGAGGTTTCATACATTTTGGGTTTAAAAATAATTTATTTAAATGCAAAGAATAATGGTTAAAATAAAGAGAAAACAAAATTTCGTTAAGACGAATCAAATATACATTTAGAAACCTACAGTTTAAAAAAAAATGTTATTCTACGATTTGATGGCACAATTACTTCCAGATCCAGTGGAAGTATAGTACGCAAAAAATAATTGCTCAAATAGGCTTAGAAAAAAAATCTGTCTATCGTTCTGTCTGTCTTCAGCTTTGTTGTGTGCGCACGATTACTCTGGAACCGTTCAAGATATTGATTTGAAATTTGGTACACGTATGTATTTTATCGAGATCTGGAATTAGATTATACCTTGATCTTATTTAGATGAAGAGCTGGGGGACAAATTGGGGTAAATGTGGGGGTAAATAAATCAAGCAAGTAAGAGTCCATAAAATTGGTATTTAGCATATAAAAGAAAAGCTTGGGTCTCAAAAAATTTTTTGGCATTAGCCACCTCCATTACCATTCTCATCTTATTACTAAGGGGATGAAAAAAACAAAATTGTTATTTAGTGTGTATGCAAGAACTAAAGGCCTCAAAAATGTTTTACTTCATTCACCTCCACTACCACCCCCTTACCATCATCCCCACCCTTACTACCAATGTGGCATATCGTGTTATAGGTTTTTGGGGAGGCGATTTTAGATATTATGTTATTAAAGTTTCATGAACAATTATTTCCACATAGTGGTGTGGAAATACCGGGTGGTTCAGCCGATAGGGACACTCTTGTACCTCTAGAACGGGCGAATGGATTTTTTCAAATTTGGTGTAGTGATATGGGATGAAGTTTCCAATTATATGATGTAAATAACCAAAATGGCCGACTTCCGGTTTCAATGCAATTGAGACATGAAAATCGAATTTTTAAATGGGACAACCTGTATATTTTTGCATATTTGGATGCTGCTGGCCAAAATTCATATGATCTGAACCTCAAATACTATTTTGATTTTCAAAAAATATAAATTTTTTAATTTTTAGTTTTAATCATACAAAGTCGTGATTTTGCCAAAATTGTTAAATATCAGTTTGAAAGTACGTTTCAGATACTAACATTAAACACGATTTATTCTTCTTTAAGTTCAACGATATTGGTTTTTCAACGAAAACAATTTTTTTTAATGGAACTCCTATGGGACAACACGTTATTTAATTAGATCTTTAAATTACGAAGAAAATGATGTGCATAATGTCTACCTTCTCTTTGTAATAAAATAATTAAATAAATATCGATAATAATATTTTTTTTTTATTTTTTAAAAATTCAAATAATACTTAATATGTATTTAATATTTAATATGTATTTTGGCCAGCAGGATCCCAATATGCAAAAATATACAGGTTGTACCATTTAAAAATTTGATTTTCATGTAAATTGCATCGAAATCGGAAGTTGGTTATTTTGGTTCTTTACATCATATAATTGGAAATTATCCATACCACTACACTAAATTAAAAAAAAATCCATTCGCTCATCCAAAAGTTACAAGAGTGTCCCTATCGGCTGAGCCACCCGGTATAGTAAGTATGAATATTTTTTTAGTTGTGAGAGACTTGGATAAAATCTGGAACTGAAAGTAGTGATTCCTTGGACAGCGGTTTTTTATCTAGCCGCACAGTTTTATACAATTCATGGTTTTTTGGAAAAGGGAAAATAGAGATCGTAAAACAGCTGGTTCTTTGTTCGATCCACCACTGTAAACAAATTATTAATCCCCGATTCTCATTCGTTGGTACAAAATAATTACGTTGCGATGGTGTTTTCCAATTTGGCGTTTAGTTTCATTTGCGAATTGATTACTTTCGTGTATGATAGAGCATTTGTGGTACGTGGCCTTATGGGCGTGCTTGGAGGTAAAACAAAACAAAAATCTTAAAATCATAACCTCAAAACATTTGGTGAGGCTGATATGTAAACTGATACTTTGCTTTATTGTGAACGACATATTATCTGGATTATTTGTGTTTTTTGACTTTCATTATTTGACTTTCATTATGTATAGTGATTATTATTACACCTTGGATGCTGAAAGTGCTACTATATACAGAGAAAAAATCGCCATAATTAGTATAGATCCATTAACCATTAAAACCAGACCGGTACTTATTAGAAGACAATATATCCAAATATTGTTAATTATGTATACTAGTGTGAGGTTATGATGTATTATTTGTTTATCCTCCAAGCAGATGCACTATTGTGGTTTGTGAGTGATTACTACTGTTTACGTATTTTATTAAGAAAATCAGGATTTGTTGTTGGGCAGATGGGGGTTATTTCTGAAGTAACTTTTCGCCCTTAATCCGAATCTGGCATCAGAACTGTCCCACCACGTAAGAATTTTGAAATATTTGAGGTTAAGTACTATTTTTCTTGTCTACTTTTGAGGTTATGTACAGGATTCAAAAATTTTTTCAGCTTATTTCTAATAAATACATCATTTAGTACCACCCTTCTTCTTTAAAATAAGCTCTTAAATGATCATCTACGATGTTTTCTTGCGAAGTTAGCTATTTTAAGGTGACATGAATCTGAAACCGCGATCTCCTACAACTCAACAATCTCAACCAAACGACTCCAAACTATTCAAGATTCAACACAACAGAAGGGAAACATACCGAGCTCTTAGCCAAATGACTCTAAACGAATCAAGATTTAATACAACAGAAGGGAAAACACAACAATCTTAACCACACGACTCTAAAAGAATTAAATTTAACACAACAGAAAGGCAAACATACCGAGCTCCCACTTAGATTGATTTCCAGAAAATCTAATCTAGGCGATGTTAGCAAAGAGCAAGGGGAGCGCCTCCATCAGGACATCAAAGAGATGGATAGAAGATATCAAGGAAAATGGTCTACTTCGATGCTAGCTGACTATTTATTGCTGATCTCTTCAACGTGGTAATCCTAATGCTCATCATAATAGACGTTTTGATACAAGTAGTTCAGTCAACGGGGGGGGTTGCTTGAGTGCTAATGGATTTTAATAAAACCTTGTGCAATGTGTATGTAATGACGTTAATGAAAAAGTTAAAAGAAGATTAGAGTAGGAAATGATCGGAAGAAAACACCTTTTATCACGGGTTCCGTAACTTGTAGAATTAGGTCAGAAATAATTAAAAAAACAATGTATTTACCTTTTTTGGCCCAAAATAAGATGTTTTTACTCTTGTGAAGTTTTTCGACAAATGCATATTTTTCGAGACATGGCCACTCGAAAATTCCTAAAAATGGGGGAGGGGAAATGAAAAGTTGAAAAAAAATTTGAAAAAATTCAGGTGAACGTATCATCGAAATACAAAACTTTTTCCATTTGCAATTTTTCTATAAAGTGCGTTTCCAGCAAGTTTTTCCGAAAAAACATGAAAAACTATCCCTACCTTTGACATTGTAGCGCTTTTAGAAATATGTAATTTAGAAATTTAAAAAAAGTCAGACGTATGCATTGAGGCTTTGTAAACATTTCTTGTCTCTTGGAATTTTTTTGTAACTTGCTAATTTTCCGAGTTACAAGCAGTTTTCACGATAAATAATGTACTACATTTTTTGCACATTAAAAAATACACGACAAATAGAAAAATGAGCGTGATTTATACGTATTATAAAAAAATATGAAACCTATATAGTTATACAATTTTTAAAGGTTCAATGCAATTTTTAAATTGAAAATGTGAAAAAGTTTTCTGGAAAAATTTTTTATAATTTTTTTGCCTGTAACTCGGAAAATTAGCAAGTTACAAAAAAATTCCAAGAGACAAAAAAATTTTTAGAAGGCCTCAATGAGTTTTTTCAAATTTTTGAATTACATATTTTTAAAGCGCTACAATTTCAAAGAAAGGGGCAGTTTTTTATTATTTTCGACCTAATTCTACAAGTTACGGAACCCGTGAACCCGATCATTTCCTACTCTAATTTTTTTTTTTTACTTTTTCATTAACGTCATTACAAACACATTGCATAAGTTTTCATCAAAATCCATTGATTAGCATCCAAGTTAGAGATTTTGGTCATTTTAGCGCTCCGTTGACTGGACTAAAGGTCTTTGAAAAACAATAAAAAGAGATTTCATAAAAATTCATAAGATTCCGGGTTCAGGTTTTAGGGTTTTTAATTTTGGTTTATGGTTTATGACTTTGGGTTTATGGTTTAGGTCTTAGTGTTAAAGACTATTTAAGTATTCTGATGTTAGAATCTTGGGGTTTAAGAGTTCTGGATACATTTTTCTCCGGTTGCTTTTGGGGTGAAAGCTAGGTAGTTTGATATTGTATAAAGATGATTTTCACCCTCCTAAGGGTTTGGTCTCGATGCAATATGGAGATGTGTTGGTTGTTGCCCCAAAAATATATATTTTATAATATGGCAATTTGTCCTTTGACTCATTGGTTAAGATTGTTGCATTTTCCCTTCTGTTGTGTTAAATTTGATTCGTTTAGAGTCGTTCGGTGTAGAGCTCGGTATGTTTTCCCTCTTGGTGTTAAATCTTGATTCGTTTAGGGTAGTTAAGATTGTTGGGTTGTAGGGGATCATGGATCATTAAAATGGCTACATCTTTGCGAGAAAACATCATAGATGACCTTTTGAAAGCTCATTTTAAAGACGAAAGATGCTACTAAAAGATTTATTTATTAAAAATAAGATGAATTTTTTTTGAGTTCTATACATAACCTCAAAAGTTACCAAGAAAGCCGTTTTAAGTACTTAATCTTAAATATTTCAAAATTCTGATGTGATGGGTGAATTCTGAGATCATATTCGGATTGATTCAGCGCGAAAAATTACTTGAAAAATGACCCTCAGCTGCCCAACAACATTCTGTGACTCCTTTATTCGCAGAACCGTGTAATGAGCAAGAGATGCATAGTGTGTCATATCCAACAGAATAGAAATAAAAATCGAACAGTTTATTCAGTTGCAAAGTCATAGACAAAACACTGTATAGTATTAAAGATAAAGTTAGTATTATCGTTTTTTCCTCCATTTTTAGAAATCTAAAGTAAGTATTGTGTCATGCTTTACGTTAATAAAATTTGATAAACCATTATTGTGTTTTCTTTATCGAAGCCATGAATATTTGAATTGTAGGTACTTAATATTTTCACAACTATAAATGTAGGTTAATATTATCTGAAAATATTCTGAAAAAAAATAAAAACTAGAGATTAATATTTATGCTAATCGCAGTTTGTTTTTAGATATAATCGCTATCCATATCTGTAATCTTATAATCATCTTTCGAATATGTCACTTTGGTTAACGAAACTCTCGTCAGTATACTATGTAGTATTCTTGTGTTTATAGAATCTTATCAAAGCTTTCTACACTCTTTATGTTTTTTCTTTTAAAATGTTTCAGATCTTTTATTTATTGATCGATGTTGTCAAAAAACGGCAAGGTTCTTCTTCTAGCTAGCAGTAACTTACCAAATTGTAATACAAATAGAATGTTTTCTTAAGTTTCGTGTTACAAGAAATGTAACAAATGGAGATGAGCACAAGGCCCGATGAACGTAAACGTTCAAAATTCGAGCAATATTTACGATATTAGAAATGTGTAGATTAAATACAATATCTCGTCATTTTTATATTTGCGACAAGTACATTAATTAAAATATATTAAAATAAAAGCCAATGGTGCGCCACTGTTGAAAGGATGAGATATAAACAAACCCCTTTACCTTTCGCGCCCCTTGTCCAGAAGTGTTCAATACTAACATCCGCATTTTTGTAGGATAAGCAAGGCACCTCCCTTGTATGCTCAAAGGTTTAAACAAATATTTTGTTTTTAAATTTTCTGTGATTGTTAACATCCATAAGGAGCACATTTCTCAAACATTTTATCTTTTCTGATATATTATTATTGAAGCTATATTATTTTGTTTAAAATTGACTTTTCATTTTTTTTTTTTTTTAGGTTAAGTGCATATTAAATAAAGGTCTTGTATTTATCAAGATGTGTTCGAAAGTTTATCGCTAACTACCTCCGTTTTTTATTATTTTTTTTACATCAACAATACTAGAAGGGAAGACAATTACAAAAAGGATAGAAACGTACACAATGAAGTACTGGGGACATGTCCAAAGAAGAGACCCAACACATCTACTGAAGAAAGCACTAATACTGAACAGCAGCAAACTAAAAATAGGGAGATCATATTACACATGGAAAACAACAATCGAGAGGATCATGCACAAACTGGAAAAGGGCCAAACATACTGGGAACGAAAAGCTAGGGGAAAAAGCGAATTACACAAAGAAATCACAGCGATATATACTCTACCAGAATCAGAAACGAAGGAATTAGAAGACTCGGATGAAGAAGATTTGTAGAGCAGAAATACAAAAAGAGGAGCACAAACAGCAGAAGCACAAAAAAGAGGAACATAAACATTAAATATCACGAACAATGGGGCAACAAATTCCACAAACACCTACACTGCCCATCCCCCAATCCTGTACCATGCGTCATGTGGCTCTTGCTGCTGACAACAAGCATGACCCAAATCCAATCTAGCATCGGAAACCGAGGAATCAGAAGACTCAGAATAAGAAGATTCGAAAAAACAGAAACACAAAAAGAGAAGCATAAACATTACATACCACGTCACAAAGCGGCAACATATCTCACAAGAAGACCCAAAAGAGGCAGAAGTGTAGAACCGAAAATACAAGAAAGGGAGTTTAATCACTCCCTCTCGACACAATACGCATCTCACAAATACCTACACGTCCCATCCCATATTCCTTTACCATGCGCCATGTGGCTCTCGCTGCTGACAACAAGCATGACCCTGGTCCAACGTGGACGTAGTAGGCCCAGCTGTATACCTGGGAGTGGCAGCAATGCCTACCGCAATCAATAACTGCCTCCGTTTTTTATTTTTGCAATACGACCAATATAACTAGAGATATTAGCAATAAACCGAAAATGAATGATGTGTTGTGATTTCAGTTGTTAAAATGAGTATGTTCACGGCCTCGCTTGAAGTGCAAAACTTTCAGTCGTACTTCTTTGTATGTGTAGTTGAAAGTTCAGTAAAAAAATCCCTCCCCAGATGATTTTTGGCATTACTTTTACTCCTCTATATTTATTGTAAAAACTGCATTTTGCGTTATTTATCGTTCACCTAGTATATATAACATTGTTCTTATGAATTTTTTACATGGACATGGACAAATATTGTTTTGTTATGCGATATAAATTTAAATATATTAAACAAATCTGAGCAGAAAAGAGAGTTCACAAATATTCTATATTCGTCGAAATATTCATTTCAGTTTGCTACTAGAAAGCTTGACTACATAAATAGTTTTGTCGTAAAATATATAAGTAATTTAAAAAAAAAACTGATAGTACAGTAACTAGAGGTTTCAACTTCAGAATAATGTCATATTAAACGGATTTCGTTCATTTTTGGCAACTTAATAGTAAATGCATTAAAGAAAAAAATGAAGCTGAAAGAAAATAGAATTTTAAGAAGAAAACCTCTATGCAACTTTTCATAAAAAATGATAATCTTTTAATTATAACGACTTGAAAATTGGGATTTTAGCTTAAAAAAAAGGTTTTTCAAACCAATATTCGTCAAATAACTCGAAAAGAATTACATTGAGCAAACACATGCTAGAGACAAATAAGAAAGCTACTAAATTGGGGATAAACTTCGTTTTTTTTTTTTTTCATTTCTGTAGAGTTAATAGTTTCGGAGATCTGGAAGTATAAAAGTGGCATCCTAACGTCTGTTAGACGAAGTATTTAGTTTAAATGTTAAATATCTCAGAAACCATGGCACTTACGTCAAAAGCGCTAACAACCAAAATGAGAAATTATTAAATAAGCTTTCAAATGATTTTTTTTTTCTATTTCTATAGCATAAAAAACAAAGAAGTTATGACAAAAACAATGTACTTTTTTAAATTTTTTTAATAAAAACCATTTTGTTAATGTAAGTAATCAGCGATCCCAAAAACATAAGTGTCCTACTTTTCAAAAATAAATTAGTAACACTTCTTCAAATATTCAATATTGGAATTTAGAGGTGGTTTTCACCCCTTGAGGATAAGATCAATTATTTACACCATATAGAAACTGAAGATGATACCTTTTACTACAATAATAACCCATAAAGAAAAATTATCATTTCATATGAGATTATTCCGAAATTTTACGTATATTTTACCTCAAGATACTGTACTATGAGGTCATTAGTATTCTAACAAACTCATTCTTGTAACATTAGGTATGCCTAAGTTTAGGTTGCCTAGATTAGAAAAATATAAATTTGGAACATTTTGAGTTAGACTGTAGGGCTATCAATTGAAATATTAAATCAAATACATTAGCGAAAAAATATATCACCCTCACCAATTAGTTTTAGGTTTAAATATATAGGTACTTGTCGTAACCAAACTCATTACTGAAAGATTATACACCCCTTGGATTACAGCCAGACACTTATTAACCTTATAATTAAGCTCACCTAAAATAGGAAAAATTTAAACATGAGCAAATTCAAATTACTATAGGCAATTACGAAATTACACAAAATGTGTTACATGAAGGAAAATTTGTGCGGATTTTAACTACTTAATAAAGGGTTCAAACAAATTTTGGGCTGCAGTCAATAAACTGATTGTATCAAAATTAACAAGTTTCAAATTGCCTGCAAAAAAACCCTATTTATTTAATGACCAATTTATTTCCTCATCAAAGTTACCTTCGACTTTAAGCGATCCTACTTTAAACTCTTACGAAAATAAATAAATAATCTAGCCGTTTATTGAGAGTGAATTAACATTTATTGTACTTTAATGAATAAAGTATCATTATTGAGAATACTTAATTCTATACAAACTAATACTAATAGAGTAGATGGTAGATCTCCAAATAGTTTGTGCTGAATTGTCCACACCACTATGTATAATCCCACTGATTTGTCTGATTTTAGGCCAATTATTTGCTATCTGATATTTTATCTAAAGTATTAAACAGTAGAAACATGACTCTCCAGAACAATGGATTCTTAAACAAAAATAAATATACAACTGGGATTTAAGGATAGGATTTTGCAGAGTGAGAGGAAAATATGTGTTTATTTTCGGTTTATTATAAATAATAAAATAGTATAATCTTCAAAACTGTTTTAAATGATTACTATTATTCTAACGAATACAACTATATACAGGGTCATTCACGGAAAGCGGGTATTAGACGTTTCTTGGGATCTGTCGAGTTTAGAAATTTGAAAATTGGTATGAGAGGGTTTTTAGATATCGCGGATCCAACGAAAATATTTTCATGCTTGTGCTACTTCCGCTTATACCGGATGTAGCATCTAACTTTGTTATTTTAAATGGAACAACCTACATTTTATTGCATATTTCGATTCCTCATAAAATTTTAGCTTAGGTTTATGTACCATAACATACTCTTAAACATTCCGGTTTTCGAGATAATTAATATTTTTGGAGATTTTTGACGGTTCCCACCCTTCGGAAAAAAAATCAATATCTTCTAACATGTAGGCAATTAGGAAATTTTCTTTTCAAACTCTTACAAGTATCCTATGACCTAACTAAAAGTTCTCTTATGTTTTCACAATATCATACAGAGTATTTTATTTTCACTGTCGAACATTGTTTTAGTTCAAATGTCAAAAAGTCATTTTTTTCAAATGGAACCCCCTGTATATTTTCACAGAATCTAATAGAGAATTGAATTCTGCATCGATTGATATTACCATTCCCTATACCTATCTCTCTTTATTTTCTTATTATGGACGAATATTTGTAAAACGTACAAACAAAATCAGCACTGTTTGGTAGTAGGCAATACAAGTCATAACTCGGTTCCTTTTTTATCATAAACGAGAATAATCATGTAGATAATTGATAATCATTTGTTTTTGACAGCTTCAAAAACGAGAGATTAGATTTATAACAAATACTTTTTCACAAAAATTTACAAAATTAATGAACACTGAATATAAATATTTAATGCAGCAACTGTTCAAAATTCTCTCCATTCTGCTCCAAACAAGCCAATATCCTGAAATTTACGGCACTTACAATGGCTCGGCGAATTTCGTGGGTATTTATTTACTGAAATGCAGTCCGTATTCTCTTCTTTGGATCTTCTTTGGTAGTAGCCGTGGTGGCATAAACAATATTTTTGATAGTATCGTATCTACGAGGAGAATTTAAATAGCAATAAATATGCTAAGATTTTGCGAACAGTAACTTTTATTGATAATTTGCCCCTAAATATTTATAATTCTATGTATTTTCAAATGAATGGTTGTGGTCCACGGGAAGTTTATGATGAATTAGTAGCGACGTTCGAAGATAGGTGGTTTGGCTACCGAGGACCTTGGAGATGGCCAGCAAGGTCCCATGATTTGACCCCCTTAGACTTTGGACCTTTGGGGTATTAAAAATATTGTTTATGCCACCCCTGCTACTACCAAAGAAGATCCAAAGAACAGAGAACGGGCTACATTTTAACAAATCCCCATGAATTAGCCAAGCCACTGTAAGTGCAAGTGGAGAGCATTTTGAACAGTTGCTGCATTAAATATTTATATTCAAAGTGTTCATTAATTTTGTAAATTTTTGTCCCAAAGTATTTGTTATAAATCTAATCTCTCATTTTTGAAGCTGTCATCTTGATAATAAACAAATGGTTATCAATTATCTACATGATTATTCTCGTTTATGATAAAAAAGTAACCAAGTTATGACTTGTATTGCCTACTAACTAACAAACAGTGCTGATTTTGTTTGTACGTTTAACAGATATTCGTCCATAATAAGAAAACAAAGAGAGATAGGTATAGGGAATGGTAACATCAATCGATGCAGAATTCAATCCTCTATTAGATTCTGTGAAAATATACAGGGAGTTCCATTTGAAAAAAATGACTTTTTGACGTTTAAACTAAAACAATGTTCGACTGTGAAAATAAAATACTCTGTATGATATTGTGAAAACATAAGAGAACTTTTAGTTAGGTCATAGGATACTTGTAAGAGTTTGAAAAGAAAATTTCCTAATCGGCTACATGATAGAAGATATTGATTTTTTTTCCGAAGGGTGGGAACCGTAAAAAATCTCCAAAAATATTAATTATCTCAAAAACCGGTATATTTAAGAGTATGTTATGGTACATAAACCTAAGCTAAAATTTTATGAGGAATCGAAATATGCAATAAAATACAGGGTGTTCCATTTAAAATAACGAAGTTAGGTGCTACATCCGGTATAAGCGGAAGTAGCACAAGCATGAAAATATTTTCGTTGGATCCGCCATATCCAAAAACCCCCTCATACCAATTTTCAAATTTCTAAACTCGACAGATCCCAAGAAACGTCTAATACCCGCTTTCCGTGAATGACCCTGTATATTATTTCCACATCCAGTGGAAGTATAGTAACGACAAAAAAAATTTAAAAATTTTTTTTGTTCAAATAGGCTTAGAATGTCATGAAACGTCGAGATTTTAAGTTTGAGCGAAAAAAATGTCTGTCTGTCTGTCGGTCTGTCTGTCTGCAACTTTTTTTTGTGCGCACGTTTACTCTGGAACCGTTTGAGCTATTATTGAAATCTTAGATATGATTTTTTTGTAGAGAAATGAATATTTTTTAACGAAATTTGGTATACAGGGGTTTTAGGTCATGCCGAACAAGATTCTGTAAAAACAAAAACCCTATCTCAATCGCTAATATAAATTCCTAATTTTTGCCAATTTCTTTTGATCATAGTAGGCGTATTTAATTTCGAAAAAAAAAAATTTAAATAACTTTTTAATCGCAATCTGAAGCAAAAGTAGTATACCAAATTTGATCCAAATCGATCAACAAATGGCCGAGATATGGGGGTGTAGAGGTGAAAATTGAGACACACTGTATTATAGGTATTTAATTGTTGCAAAGTTTGGAAATTAGACGAGTTGGTCAACATGTGCAGTGAATTACAGTGATACCAATCTCGACACTTTTTACCAAACTTTCTTTCGTGCAAATCGTCAGTTACATTGTAGTAGCACAATTTGTTAAATAAACTTATTCTATTCTATTAAGTTATACATCAAAGCATGTACACTGCACTTTGCATAAAATAAATAGTCTGTTTATGAAAATATATATTTGTTTATTTATTTTCCCATCATTTTAATACCTCGATACCTGAAATGTTTTATTATTTTTTTTCTCTTTAACATGTAAATTATATATAGTTCTGTAAATATATTTTATTTCAACTGTAAATTGGACATTTAAACATAATTTACTTTATACTGATGATATATTTCGTATTAATATTTATTATATTCACTTTAAAAAAAGATCAAAAATAGAAAAGTAGCATTGTTCTTTCGTTTGGAGCTCTTAAACGAAGAATTTTCTAGGAAAATTTCAAGAATAATAAAATGTTTAAAAATCAATATTCTCAACTTTTCTATCTCTTGATATATTTTCGAACAATGCTTCATTTACGAGTTATATTCCAAATAAAGCGAAAAATGGCAAAAAATTGACGATTTTTGAATTTTAAAGTGTGTTGCCCTACTTGTCACGCGTGCGGATAGTTGGCATATGTTTCTGGACATCCCAAACTATACTTAAAAAAAAATTGCAGGTAAACGACATTTCGTAAAATGAACCTTTTTGCATCTATTCTGACTGACCTTATAGATTAATGAATTCTATATAGCAATAAAACGGTGTTCATTTATTTTACTTCTAGACTAAAACTCTAATGAGAGTTACCTACTAAAAATTCATGGAAAATATTTAGAACAAGTCATATCCACAAAACTCCCAGGAGTACAATATAGACAATACCTCAACGTAATCCTATAGTTACAACATAAGTGTGGAGACCTTGAAAAGTTCCTTCTCGTGTGACGTCTCATCTCTAAATGGGAAAGTCCTGTTACTATTGAAAAAAGTTCTCGTCAAATTCTAATCAAGTATTCTGATGGTGTTATATTTTGGAGCTTACTTTAAATTGCAAAAGAAATCAATCTAATATATAAAAATCTCGTGTCATAGTGTTTGTTATCGAACTCCTCCGAAACGGCTTGACCGATTTTTATGAAATTTTTGGTGTATATTTGGTAGGTCTGAGAATAGGTCGTAGGCTATTTTTTATACCCCTAGGTGATAAGGGGGGCCCTATCCAGAAATTTTCTTTTTATTTTTTGGACAAAAATTTATAATTTATATGGCAAAACAACGTTTGCTGGGTCAGCTAGTAAAAATATATGCGTTAGCATGCGTACCTCTTGTAGAACTTATTTTAAATAATTGCATTTCTTATCGTTAGCATGTATTTTTCTCATAAAAATAGTTCTGTTTCTAAAGTATAATCTCAATATATTTTTAAGAAACAATCATAATCATAACCATGAAGAGAATATACAAAATAATTTATTGACTCTGAGCCACCACTTATTATTTACTCTAGTGTTTGTGAGACTGCTCAGCTTAGGCTTCAGTACGGCGGGGTTTCGGCATCGCAACCAGAAGGGAAAAAAAGCATACCATCAGTAATGAAAAAATATATTTCAAAGACAAGGAAATATATTGTTGCTGAAATTCTTTTTTTTACATTGTAAGCGAATTGCGATATTTGTATATACAGTATGTCCACAGTTAGAGTGGATAAGAGGGTAAAGTTTTTAAGGCATCGCAACCAGAAAAAAAAAAACATACCATTAAGCCAAGTAATGAAAAAATATATTTCAAACACAAGGACACATATTGTTGCTGAATTTTTTTTTTTTACATTGTAAGCGAATCGCGATATTTGTATATACGGTATGTCCACAGTTAGAGTGAATAAGAGGGTAAACTTTTTAATTTTTAATTTTATGCGGGAAGTTTATTCTTCATAGAAAGTTTTACTTCTGTTAAAAATATGATTGCCATGGAGTAAATTAACATGTCATGTACAGGGTGTTCAGAAAATTAAATAATCTGAAAATTATGTAAGAGTTCAATTCGTTAAATTTTAACGATATGAAAAACTGTCACTAAGAAAAGTTATTAGAATTAAAATGTATACCATAATTCCAATTTGTGGATAAATCTGCCTAATTTGACTTTTTAAAAAAATTATACTCGAAATTATATTAAACTCCTTTTGTTTTTAAAAGCATTGAAAAGATTTATTAGGAAAATTTATTAGAAAAATGTATTTCAGATTACCCATTTGTTTAAAAATCGGCATAACTTTACTATTTTGAAAATTAAAAAAAAAACTGTATAACTGAGGAGTTGGCTTGTGGTTGACAGTGACATTCATTTATCCTCGATTTGGCATTTTACTGTACAACATCATTTTCTACTTCATTATCAATAACTTTTGTAAAAATACTAACTTTAAATAATTATCTAATTCAGTGTTATGCAATTAGTGAGTTCTGTTGTGGGAAAATAACAGCGCCACAAAAAAAGTGGTAGTGAAATGTCAGATTGGCTCGTTTTTCACCCCCAACCCCAAAAAACACCTCCAAAACAAAAAGGATGTGGTCTGTCCGGCGGACTATCCTTATGTATTTTGACCTACTGAATCCAGATTCGAAGTTAAAATTGCCAGATTGGCTCGTTTTTCACCCCAAGAAACACACCTCCCAAAAAAAAAGATCTGTCCGGCGGACCATACCAGTATATCCTTATGTATTTATATCCGCTGAAACCGAATCCGAAGTCAGAATTGTCACATTGGTTCGTTTTTCACCCCTAACCCCAAATAACAACCCCAAGACAAAAAGAAAGTGGTCTGTTCGGCGGATCATACCAGTGTATCCTTATGCATTTTGACCTGCTGAATCCTAATTCGAAGTCAGAATTGTCAGATTTGCTCGTGTTTCACACCTAACCCTTTAAAAAAAAAAGTGGTCTGTCCGGCGGACCATACCAGTGTATCCTTATATATTTGGACCCGCTGAAACCGAATCCGAAGTTAGAATTGTCAGATTGGCTCGTTTTCACCATTGAACACGATGCCGTAGTCCGCTTTGCGCCATCACATCAGGATTTCAAGAAAACTTAACCCAAAAGTGGTAAAAATACCTTTTTCGACCTGAATTTTGTTGCCTGGGGGTTTTTGGGGTAGCTGATCACGAATCTGAAGTCGGAATTTGACAGTTTCTATATTCAAGATGGCGGATGCTAAAATCCAGAAATTCATCAAAATTTGAAGATTGTGGCCCAAAACTTAGTACTCGGGGGTTTTTGGGATCGCTGATCACGAATCTAAAGTCAGAATTTGAAAATTTTCAAATTTAAGATGGTGAATCAAATATGGCGGACCTTTCTGAGGCCTACTTTTTTTATTACAATATTTTTTATATCAAATTTCTTACTGCGAGAAAAAATTCAAAAAGGATAGAAGATAGGGTTGAAATCAGTATTATTATATATATTTTTAGGTAATAAAAAAAAGATTCAAAATGTGAAAGTATAGTAGAAACTTTGTTTACCAATTTTAAAAATTTAGGTTGTTTAATGAGTTTACGTACACTGTTTGCATTCACACTTGGATCGATTCCCCAATAACCTGGGTGATTTCAGTAAGGAGCAAGGAGAAAGGTTCCATCAGGATATTAAAGATATGGAGAAACGATAGCAAGGTTATTGGGATGCAAATATGCTTTCTGACTATTATTGGAGTATCGAAAGAGACACAGAAGTAGACCATAAAAGAAAATCCATCAAAAAATCTTTTGAAGGAGGAAAAAAGAGGTTAAATAAAAAAAGAAAAAGTTGTTGAATGATGGGAGGCAAGGGGACTCATCAAAACAAAGCACCCCGATGGTGAAAGGCAAGGGGATTCACCAAAATGAAGCACCCGGAGAGTGAGAGAGGTTAGGGACTCACCAAAACAATGCACCCCGATGGTGAGAGGCAAGATCTTGAATTTGAAAATTCTCAAATTCTGGATTCAGATTCGTTATCAGCGTCCCAAAAAAACCCACAGTAAAAAGTTTGATACAATAAATACTGCATTCTATAATTCTGTATTCTGTATAATGTATACTGTATACTGTATTCTGTATAATTCTGACTTAAGATTCATGATCAGCGATCCAAAAAACCCCGACTAACAATTTTTGGGCCATAATTGATAAATTTCTGGATTTTGGCATCCGCCATATTGAATTCGCCATCTTGGATTTGATCATGGATAAATTTGTATATCAGCATCGTAATTAACGACACCAATAACCCCCAAGTAATAAGCTTTGTGCCACAATCTTCAAATTTTGATGAATTTTTCGATTTTAGCATCCACCATCTTGGATTTAGAAATTATCGAATTCTGATTTGTGTTCAGCGACCTCAAAAACCCCCAATTAACAAAATTAATGACAAAATATTGAGTGAACTAATTTGTGCATGAACGAAGGCAAAAAAGGTATTTTTAGCACTTTTAGGTTAAGTTTTCTCGAAATCCTGACGTGATAGCGCAAAAAGGACTACGACGGTATCGTGTTCAGCACGTCAAAAACCTTCGGAGTATGGTAATGGAATCCCATTGATCGGGCATTTTTTTTTTTTGTAAACTTGTGTTATGAGTCATTGCTAAGTACATTCCAAATATTATTTTCCTACGTCGTTTCTTGAAAAACTCCAAACTACTCCATATTACACTATACGTCAACAAAATATGACAAATTAAGTTGAGGTTTACTTTTCTCATAACTACAATGTAAACAATGGCTTTTACTTTTCTCATATGCTTAAATACTTTTGAGAATATCGATGTAGAGATTATGAGCATTACGTACAATATATCGTTGTCACAAAAAAAAGAATACCCACAGCTGGTGTTAACACAACCAATATTTAAAAAACATAACAAATGCAGGTATAAGAAGAAACCGTTTTCAAACAAAAGCTTCAATAAGGCAAGACCTACAGACAATAAAATATAATAAATCGAAAAAGAGGCTGTCTTGGCTAGTTAGTCTACTTCATTACCGACTGATAAATAACGCAACTTAAATTAGTGTAATTGTTGTTAGTTCCTTGTTTTGTGCAGACAAATGACTGAAGCCTGTCAGTGCCCGCTTAAATCACTGTCAATTATTAATTATTGCTGGTACCTACAGGGTGTGTGGAAATCGTTTAAAGCTTAACATGGTATAATTTAATTTTACGAATATATTCTTATTAGGTATCTCGGTTAAGCTTTCAGATTTTATACTTGTAAAAATTGTATTGTAGAAGCCGTTATTTTCTGATAGTTGATCATGATGATATAAGGAAAATACTCTATTTTGTTTTATATTACTAAATTTGTTACAAGTTAACTTTGTATTTGTATATTAATTGCAGAAATAAAATATGAGAAAATTAAACAAAATTATATACAGTGTGAACCATTTCAAGTAGAAACACCTTCATAACTTAGTTATTGGTTATCCAGTTCCAACCAAATTTGGATTGGTATCAAAGATCTTTACTGTATCCTTTTTGCGGCCCTTAAATGGGCCATTGTAGCGATAAATGGCTTTCTTATAGCATAGGCTAACCTTTTGTGGCCCATAATAAATTATGTGCAGGCGTACCAGCTTCATGTTGTTATGAATTGCCACATAATAACCAGAAATGGTCAATTATTGTGCAACCATAAAATATGCTCCTTCAGTTTATACGTTGATGGTACTTTTATGGTAATATGCAGGCTAACATTTTAAATGATTACGCGCATGCGCATTTCACATAATAAAGACTTCATACACATCACCATAAATACTGCTTTTAGCATCCAAAATAACGTTCACTAAGATAGCTCAGTTGGTCAGAGAGTCAGTAATGTAACACGGTCAACGGAGACAGGCAGGTTCGAACCCCACCGACCGCAATTATTAAAGGTAAGTAAAAATGTATTTAATAACTTAATAAACATTACAATTTGCAGGCAACTCTTGTGAGAATAAATTGGAGCTATGGTAAATAATATTAAATATGTAAATAAAACATACGGATACAAACAAATTCATAGTACAATATTTATGCATTAATTATTTCATTTTTATCAAGTAAAGTACTTACATGTCAAAGTTGTACTTTTTTGTAAAAAGCGTCCTGAATAATATATCTATATAAAAAAGTAGGATGTACATATGTCGTATTTTATGGATGTATAATATTATTGTACACTGTTGGCAAATTGAAGGATGGCCAGCTGCTGGCCGGTGGGACATTTCGCCAATGGTCCGCTTGTGGCTCCCCATAAAAGTGCCAATTATGATAATGCCGGCGACGGTTCGTGTGACTATTTATGTGCCAATTATGAGTGTTTGCTGGGATATTATTGATCAGCATGCCTATATTCAGAATTTAATAACCGAATTTGGATTTTTGGTTTTCGAATTACCACTTAAAATTACCTATTTTAAACATTAAATAAATCAATAAATTGGTTACGATATTTTTTTTTTTTTTTCGAAAGAAAGTCATTCTTTATTTTCTCTCTACCACCCCATATTATCGATACTTTCAAATTTGGTAATCCTTAATGTCCGAATAATTTACAGGTCTGATGACCCAAAATTTTTAGCAATTTTTCAATGAAAATTCTTGACCTTCGAAATTTGAAAGTTTCAATTATATGAAATAGTAGAAAAAGTGAATTTAAAGAGAAAATGAAGAATGACTTTTTTTCGAAAAAATTTCGTTGCCAATTAATTGATTCTTTAATATTTAAAATAGGTAATTTTAAGGATATAGTAAAGGTCTTTGACACTGATCCAAATTTGGTTGAAATTGGACGACCAATAACTGAGTTACGAAAGTGTTTCCACTTGAAATAGGTCACACTTTATATATGGTGGAGTCAATAGAGGCTGAAAATGCGCATTATTTTGGAATAATTAGAGGAAATTTCGATTTTCCTAAAATCTGTTGATCACTTTTACATAGCTTAAAATAAACATATATTCGTGAGGAAATTGTTTATTAATTATTTAAACAAAAAGGGACTTTTTTAATAAAATTACTATAAGCTGAGAAATTTTAAAGCAATTTAATTTAAATTGATATATAAGGGATTTTCGAGGTCGCTGAAATAGATTATAGTGAAAAAAAAACTGATAATACAAAATGGCTCATCCAATATGGCAGACTTTTTGGTAAAAATTTCATAGAAAATGACGTAACTAAATTTCAAACGAATTTCGCTCGGATTAACATATTAAATATAGTATTGGTGTGGTCTCAAAAAAATAATATATCTCGATATAAAAAGAAAAAATGGTTTACGTAAAATAAAAGATTTTTATTAAACATAATAAACAAATTATATTGAACGATATAAATTCATTTTTAAATATCCATTTCTTCAGATAATGGAAGTTCGACCTGCTCTTCTTGTTCCTGCTCTTGTTCCAAAAATATCTGACGGTTTGTGCAATCAGATCCGGCACAAACAGAGCAGACTATGTAAGCCGGCTTTCCTGCAACCACACTGGATAAAAATTTTAAAAACAATCAACAAACTTGATTTTTTCAATATTTCGTTTGTATATATTCCAAAAATTTTTTTTACATCAGATTTACTTATTTTGAGGTCCTACTATAAATATACGCTGGATAGGTAGGCTAAATAAATTTTTTAGAAAAGTCATTAACGTTTATTTTACCCATAATTTCACGAATTTTCGAGAAAATTTCTTTTTTTATTTTCGTAAAAAAGTGTAAATCCCCTTGAAGCATCTTAAAGTACACATTTCAAACTTTAAAAATTTCACCTACGAAGATCTAGTGACGCGATTTAAACCCGAGTAATAGGTGGTTAAAATTAGTTATATATATAAAATTTTATCACTTTCTCAAAATTTTGAAATTTTGGAAGTGTACATCTTCAAAAATAAATTTTTGAGAATTTTTCACTCATCGGATCTTTTTATACATTACTTCAAGAGTAAAATATATACCCAGGTTTTTTCTTAAAAATTTTAGAAATGGTAAAGCTTTTACCGAGTTCATCGCAAATCTCTTTATGTTCCGAATTCATATATGTTACTGTTCCAAGATTTCCTATTTCTCCTATCATTTTTATATTTGAAAATATAATAATAAAATAGCTACATGTTTCTTCTTTCATTTAAGCTTTTGTGAGGCCAATTTCATTAATAATTAGTTCAAAACTTACAACAAATTTAGTGTAGTGCTTCGTACTTATGTCACCGCGTTTCATTTTCGTTTCATTAAACAAAAAAACTTATTTTAAGATATATTTGACAAAAACTGGTATTTTGCAACTGATTTGTTAAATAACAAATTACGCTTAAGGACTATTATTGGTATCTTTTGGTATGTTGTTCCTGACATGTTCAGAGATGTATTCTCAAAAGTTGCCGCTTCCCGGAATTTTCCCGAAGTGAAAACCTCTATTGACTCCACTAATAATGTCTTGCACAATTCATTAGTAAATCTCAACAATTTTATAATTCTTGTGGAAGTTGTAGTCGGGCGTTGCCGATTGAGGGTGCCCATTTGAAAAATAGCAATAAAAGAGATATTGGTTGTGCACTTTATCTCAGTGGCACCACGTAAAAATGAATTGTGTGAGAGAATGTTAATAAAAGACCCACCTCCTACTGCAACTCATGTTCGTTTATATTAACTTTAATTTTTTAAGTTGCAACGAGTCTAAATTAAGCTAAGTTTTAACTTCAACAATATAGCTTATAAAATATGGTAGAATAGATATATTTAAAAATGTATATAAATATTAAATGAGTATACACAAAATAGTTGTTTGTTAGATATTATCAATATTGTATTAAAAAATAAAGCTACAACTTTTATTTAAACAATTATTCTCTATTGTTAATGCTTTACGACTTATATCCAAGAGAAAGATGGACATTTGTGTTTCACTAGAGACTTTTGCAATATGTGGCTTCGGATATAAAAGTAAATTAGTATATTAACACTATACTTTTTCTGTGGCAACCTACTACTCACGTTTAATATTCTAATAAACATTGATACAAAGAAATATGCAAATTTCCGTAATGTAACTACTGATGACATTCAAATATCCCATTGCTAGTGTCATGTTCTCCGACGTCGCTCTAGTCGTCGCACTAGCCTCAGTGGACCGCCCTCTTAACACATAATGGTTCATAATGAACTGGTTGCTAGGAAACAAATGCAGTATGAATCATAACGCGTCAAGTCCGCTATGCAATATGATATTCTGTGCAAAATGTAGCTGTTTATGATTGAATTTACGATCGTTTATTGGAAATATTTCGATGTTTGCATTTGTCTAGTAGCTGACGTCACACGGCCTAGCCTTGCATCGATTGCCACTTTTCAAGTGATCAAAAACGGCATTATTTTTTTAAATTTGTATTTCAAATTTTGCACAACTATTTTTTATTAAAAATACAGTCAGTTTCAATCAAAACAGAAAAAAGTAGAATCTGCCTATTATCTCTGTCCCCGTTGTTCATACGTAGTAATTAATTAACTAATATATAATATAGAATTTTCCAAAGTTCTATTTAAACAGTTTTTTTTTTCACGGACAGTCGTTTAAAACCCTTCTGGCTGAGCCTTCTGTGATGCTCAGCGCTGATTCTAAGCCATAGAATTTATTAGCTGCTCCTTGTCTAGCAAGTTCATCAGCTTTTTCTTTGCCGCCTCTACTGGTATGTCTCGGCACCCAGAGTAGCCTAACCCTGTTCCGCTCACCCAGAATTTTAAGTTCTTCGTGGCAGTCCCAAACCAGCCTGGAAGACGCTTTGTTAGAGGCTAATGCCTTAAGTGCTGCCTGACTGTCTGATGCAATTGAGATCTGCTGGTTCACATATCGTCATTTGATATACACTCTCGCGTACACATTCGAGTATAGCCAGAATTTCAGTCTGAAACACAGTGAAGTGCTGCAGTGAAGTGCTGTCCAAGAAAAAGGCTTACATTCGCCCTTGGCTTTTCACCATGTATTTCTGCTCCAGCTCCTGTTTCCATCCTGGACCCATCAGTGTCCCAAGCCAGGCCTTTGCGTGATGTATCAGGAACTCCTGCTATCCAGTCGTTTCTATCTCCAATGGTTATAATGAAGGGCTTGTTTAATGTAATTTTTGGTACCATGTAGTCTGCTCAATAGAAGATCTACTACAATATTAGTTATCCTCGTGTGTCCCGAATTTCCTTCGAGAGAAGTCTGGAACTGAAAGTTTTGTAGCCTCTATGCCCCCATTTTGACCGCCTACTGAATCTCCAAGTTGAGTGGAGGGAGGTCTAATAGGATCTCTGTGGGGGTGCTTTTCATAGCATCTGATATCTCATCCTGTTTAACCTGTTAGCTGCTGCTTTTTGAGTAACCTTGGACCACCAAACTAAAGCGACATATATGATGGAGGGTTTTATTATACAGACATAGAGCCAATGCATCATACCAAGTTTGATCCACCATGTCTTGCCTTACAATTTTCTGCATGTGACCAAAATGGCTACCGACTTATGTATTACTCTATCCAGATGTTGAATCCAGGTAATTTTGAAGTCTATAATGACTCCAAGATACTTTACCTCTCCCGATATATCGTCACCTTGGAGTTATACTGTTATATGTAACATTAACTGTTTTTTTAAGTTATTGCAAAGAATAATTGTTTAATCCCAATACAACTATGTATTTTTGGTTTCCTTCATCTTAGAATGCTATGTACACTTTTGAAACTTTGCAAGGGTAAAGTTTAGGCTACATACAACTTTGTTATACTGAAAATTGGAAAGCGATATACAACAGTATAACTCCAAGGTGACGAATGTAGTTGTGTGTCTTGAAGAACTAGAGGACCCAGTCTCTCCAGGTTTCTCTCTGGTGAATGGAATGATGTTGGTCTTTGGAGGACTAACTTTCGGCCCTTCCTCATCAGTCCATTTTTTTCACCATATTTGGAGCCTCTTGCAGACGATCCCTGAATATATATGTAATCCCTCATTTGTAAGTTTTTCTAGTAGGCCGTCAACTACCATAGCAGACGGGACAAAATGTCCCACTGCAGACATCCCCCAACAACTGACGCGTCTTGAGTTTCATCGATCATTGTGGTGAATACCACCCTACCTTTGAGCATACCGCATATCCACAGGTGTCTTCAACGCCACCATCTCTTGCAGTTCTGATGATGGAGTTAAAGAAGCTGTTGTCGAATGTCGCCTTTATGTAGAGAAAGGCACTCAGTGCCACCTCCTTGTGTTCCAACGTCTTTTCCACTTTCTGGGCTAGATGGTGAAGTGCCGTTTCTATTGACATGCCTGCTCTGTATGCATATTGGCCTTGATATAGTGGGCTTCTGACCGATACATCATCCCTAATATGTCTGTCAAGCATTGCTTTCATTGTTTTAAGTTGGAATGACATAAGACTTGAGTTTGGGAGTTTCTCCAAGCCTTTAGTATGAATACCACCCTAACAGGCTTCCAAATCTTTGGTATGTAACCCAGCGCTAAGCTGGCTCTGTAAATCGTACAGAGCTTTGACGTTAGCAAGTCCATGATGCCTTGCTGTAGTATTATTGACCAAACTTCGTCTTATCCCAGAGACTTGTATGGCTTAAATGAGTTTATTGCCCATCTGATTTTGGACTGACCTATCACCTCTTTGGCCACTGTCCAGTCTACACTGATAGCCCTGTTTCCAGTTGCTTCCAGTTCTTGTCCTAGCCTCAGGTGATTGATCAATTTATTGTAGATCTAGGAAAGTGCACGATGAGTAATTCATCTATTGTTTCCTTGCCTGTCTTAGTGTGTTGGCCTGTCTCAGTTAACAGAGAGTTTATGTCACACCGATTGCCCTTCGAGAGAATTTTCTAGAGTTTAAAGCATTCCGAGATACTTTCAATACTCTCAGAGTGTTCCTTTCATGCTTCTCTCAAAAAAATAGCATTACCTAGATGACCAATTTTTGACAATGACTCATTTAAAGTGCTTGCTTTACATATTATATATAATATTCATCCTAAATTTCGCATTTTTCTTGCCTCTAGGTACCGCATTAATAGTAGTAGATCTATGCTCACTTATTTACGAGACACCATATATCTTAAAATTATTGTCCTTTTAAGCGGGTACGGGGTGTTCTTTGGAGTATGCATGAGTATTGCCCAAGACAGTTTCGGTGGGTAATCTAATAAAGTTAAATCAACTATTTACAGGCTAGTTACTGAACCATATTTTTAACAATTGTTGGTTTACTTAATTAACTTCTTATTGATGTTATTTTCGAGTATATACATATTTCTAGCTTCTGTGATTATTTCTGAAGTTGAGTTATTGACTAATGACTAACCAGCCGCAGACAGCTCTTAAATTAGATTTATGTGGTTGATGTAGTGTAAAAATAACGCCCGAATGTTCCATGGGCGGTTAATAGCTTAAATTCTATTACACATTATTAATTATCTGTAGTTAATAATATTATTGTAACTGGAAAGAATTTGAAAGATTTTTTTGTGGTAGTGATACTCTGTTCATTTCTAAACATTAAATATAATGGAAAATGAATGAGCCTGGATTTTGTATTTTTCAGATATGGAAGTGGACTTTTACTATTTAGTATCATTATTATTAACGATGGTATGTTAAAGGTAAAATAATTATAAGAATATCTGATGCACCAGCTTTCAATTTTTATAATAGATATATACCAAGAACTGGTGCATTTTTGATATGCCTGTAGTTCTGTTAAAGATAAGCACAGTGGCCTCGTCTGGGTCCCGGAATCGAAAGCAAAATGATGTACGGCCCAGTTTTAAAACATATGTGATAACCTTCTTGCGCCAAAAAAAAAAAAATTTGCTCAAGTGTACACATGCAAGAAGTTTTTAGGGTAGCAGGGGCTCTAGCGGGAAATTTAAAAAGTGGAAAAATCCAAAAAATAACAAATTGAAAAATATATCTGATAACTCATTCAAAATCAATTTAATGAATTCGTTTCAACAAGTAAATATGCAAAAAAATGTCTTGAAAGCAATCAATAGTTAATCGAGTGAGTAGGGGTTAAAATCGTGAGTCTTTGACGAGTTTGTATTCAGCTTCAAAAATGTTAGCTTATACTATGCAAAATCTTCTGGTAATGTATAAACACATTGCTTAGACATCTTAGACATTTCCAAGCGTAGGAAATTTTGGTACAGTCTAACACTATCTACAAAACGTAATTGATATTTGAAATTTTTCTTTTAGCCCAGAAAAGAAATACATTTCTGAGACACTTTTAACCTTTAATTTGGGGATAAGGGGTTAGAAATAAATTTAAATACAAAACTTTTCAGAACAGGGTATTTTATTGTCCGAAAATTACTTCCACATCCAGTGGAAGCATAGTATCGACAAAAAAAAAATTGAAAATTTTTATTGTTCAGATTTTAAGATTGAGCCAAAAAAATTCTGTCTGTCGGATTGTAACTTTTTTTGTGCGCACGATTACTCTGGAACCGTTTAAGATATTGACTTGTAATTTGGTGCACGTATGTATTTTAACGAGATCTGGAACTAAATTATATTTTGATCTTATTCCATTGGGGAGTAAATTGGGGTACATAGGTACAAATAGGTAAATCAAGTAAGTAAGAGTCCATAAAATTGGTATTTGGTATGTATAAGAGAACCTAAGATCTCAAAAAATCTTTGGCATTAGCCACACCGATTACCAACCCCCATTCCATTATTAAGGGGGGGTGAAACAAATAAAATTGTCATTTAGTGTATGTACAAGAACCAATTTTATTTTACTTTATCCACCCTCACTATCACTCTCCTTCCGCCACCCCCATTCCCACTGCCGATGTGTCATATCGTTTTATGGGTTTTTGGTAGACGATTTCAAATATTATATTATTAATTATTTCCACGTAAAAAATGTTTTTGTTCTGATAGAGAGAGAGTCAGAAAATCTGGATGTGGAAGTAGTGATTCCTTGGGCAGCGATTTTATAATTTTAAAATAGTACTTTTTATAATTTTAAAATAGTATTTTTCGTGTTATTGGAGGTATTTATTAATGGGAATGTAGATATGACGAAAAAATTTGGGCAGAAATATTACGATAACCAGTCTCAGAGATAAAGGCAGTCACACTTTGGTCTGTAAGGCCCATAAATGTGACTACGTCTTATTTTTTTAAAACTATAAATCGATTTATATACGACGAATGAGAAAATTGCATACAATTGTAATTATTCCAAACTCTACTAAATAAAATAAACAATGATATAACTTTATACAACTAATACTTTTAGGGGCGAGCGTAGATGCGTCTTGATACTACAGTGAAGCAACGTGCAGCGTAGTTAGTACTTGGATGGGTGAAATCCATTCTGGGAAACACAGCGTTCTCGTCCCACGTTCTAGCGGCTTGTATATCAGTGTATACGCGGAAGCTATGTAATTTCAAGACGAGGATTACGTAGTGGATATACCATCCTTCGGAGGGGATATAAAGCAGGCGGTCCATTGTCTGTTAAATGTTAAGCAAATAAAAGATCCCTACTCTTCTTGCCACAAGAGGTTCGGCAAAATTTCCAGGTGTCGGTGACAGGCCCTGGTAGAGGAAATAGGCCGACGTTAAAAAAAGAAACTAATACTTTGAGAGAATTCGATATTCAAGATGTAATTTAAAATATGAGTAAAATGTAACGTGTTTAGTAATTCTTTATTTTTACCACAATTTCGATATAAATCTTGCTGCCCCATAGAAATTAAATTTTCATGTTTTCTTGGGTTTCCCTTAACCAGCTGGATATCGATTTCTATTTTTAGTAGCTAGTTGAGGACAGTTCCATTTTATCAATAAGCTAAAATAGAAGTAATTTTAATCTGATAACTATTCGTCATATTATCCAAATTGTTGGGAAATCGTATTTGAATTTCGAATTTGATTGTGCATTTGCTCGAATCTACGATATTTTAAATATTTTCATGTCTTCAAATTGTGATGTGGTAAACTCTCCAATATCTAGGTACATAATTGTACTGATTTGTATGTTACTGAGATAGTTACATTCTAAGGCACTTCTTCCCATAAGTTCTTAATTGGCTAGTCGATCTATTCGCGGCCGATTCGGAAACAATCGGTTCAGTTCGATTATCATAATCTCAGTTTGACACATTTGACAGTGTACGCCATTAATGTTAATACGTGTTTTTCGTGTTTTTCGATCAAAATGTGGTGAAGAAGTCTTTTTATTTTAAGTTGTGATTTGCTTAATTCCTAAATAATAGTCTCTATTCACATTTACACAGTTTAATGACAATATATTTAGTGCAAAATGGTGTTATGCTGTGTCGTTTGCAGAAAGCAGTTTAGAAAAGAAGAAAATCGATCGTTCCATAGTCGTAACATGATGAAGTTCAGTTTACAGTTATAAAGCGAATAGCAATTAAATTTTAATATCCTTTCAATACATATTTATTTCACTGTATTATCTTACTGTGATATCGTATGCCTACATCACGTTGTATAAAGGGCCGGTAATGCAGGAATTGCAATAATTCATTTTAATGAAAATATTAACCATTCTACACATTTTCTACACACACAACGCCACTGTTGCCTATGGGATGTGATGTTCATCTATTCTTTTTAATGGACATATAATGTGACTATGTTAGAAGCAAACAAGGTATATAGTGAAAAGATGTTATGTATCTAGATATAAGTTCTTTAATCGGAGGGTAAACTGATAAATTCCATTATTTGTTAATTAATCTACTAAATAACGTACTAATAAACCAATTAAATGACATAAAAATAATTTTTTTTTTTTTTTTAACTATTTAACGTCGGCCTATTTCCGCTACCAGGGCCTATCACCGACGCCAGGAGACAAGCTACCCCCAACCTGGAAATTTTGCCGAACCTCTTCCCTTAAGAAGAGTAGGGATCTTTTACTTGCCTAACATTTAATAGACAAGGGACCGCCTGCTTTACATCCCCTCCGAAGGATGGTATATCCACTACGTAATCCTCGTCTGAAATTACGTAACTTCCGAGTATACACTGATATACAAGCCTCTAGAAGGTGGGGCGAGAACGCTGTATTTCCCAAGATAGGTGGGGTCACCCATCCAAGTACTAACCGCGCTCGACGTTGCTTCAACGGAATATCGACTGATATTCACATTGAAGTCGCCTCTACGCTCGCCCCAAAAATAAAAAATAAAAATTTAATAACAAGTTATTATTAACGTTCATCACAAGTATAAACATTCAAGTATAAACATACAGGGATAAGTTATTGACAAAAAAGATCTTACAATCAAATTCCATCTACAATTCTTACAGCTTTACGCTGTAGTCTGAAGATCCGGTGCCATGAAGATGAATATCCCCATGCCCAGATGGTATATGACACCACGGAGTGGCACAGAGCATAATAAACCATTTTTAGTGTAGGTTTAGAGACACAATCACCTAATAATCTTAGTAGATAGATATTACTGGACAATTTCCTTCCCACAGAATCAACATGATAATTCCAACTAAGACTTGGGTCAATGGTTACACCTAGAGATTTAACTGTTTAAGGATTATCAAAGTTAGTATTTCTTAAGGACAGAATCATTGTTCGAATTTTAGACAAATTTAAACTAAGCCCATTATGAGAAAACTATTTCTTAGTAGAGCGGCAACCCAGAAAGAAACGGCTATTGGTGAAACAATCTTGTAATTTGTTATACTGATTTCTGTCATTAAAACGACTATTTTTCCGAGCAGCGCCAAATCAAAATGGCTTCCAGTTTCAAGATGGCGGCGAATTTAGAAAATTTAAAAGAACGAGTTTTCTATCTAAACTATTAATGTTACAAAAAAAAGTTGTTAAGAAAAATTGTTCCAAATTAAATTCTTAATAAAGAAGTTTAATACAGCTTTTTACCTAAAGCTAAAAATAAAGGCGGTGCATAGAAAAATATAAAAAAGGTCCTTTTTATTTATAATTTAGAAGTTCACAAGTTTTTCAACTAAATAATTACTGTTACAGAAAAAAATTGTTAAGAAGGATATTCTACATTGAAATTTTAATAAAAAAACTTTATACAATGTGTTTACCTAGCACTAAAAATAAAGCCTCTAAACGGAGAAATACTAGAAAATGATTTTATGTATATTTTACAATCTAAAGCGATAATTGAAGACCTAAATGGATAAAGGTGTTATGTCGCATTTTAAAAAAAAATACCTTATTCAATTTTTGAACACCCCTGATATAGATTTAACACCTAATAAACGGTGAATTCTAAATTTGTAATATTTTATAGAAACTTTTTAATTATAAAGGCGCCATGTCATATACATACAACCAGTAATTTTAGTGGATGTACACAGTTTTGTACAGAAAAATCTAGTTTCATAACAGCTCGATATTGTTCTTTAATATTAGTGTAAACAAAAGAACATAACCCAAAATTATCTATTTTATGATGTATTATTCATTTGAATCGAAGACAAAATAAATAAGTTCCAACTCAAAACCGTTTTGTTTAATTTACTCAAAATTTTAAAAGTGTGACATAACACCTTTATCCACTTAGGTGTTCAATTATAATATTCTTGTTAAATATCCCTTTACGAGAAACTGAAGACACATTATATTTCAGCCTAAATATTTATTAAAAATAGGTAAAGATTTTTGAGTTAAACTTTTTTGAGTTAGTTGCAGTCCCCTTACAATTTGTGCAAAGTAACGTGCATTACAAGCCGGCTTTTTTACAACCACATTTTGTTTCAAAGGATGCTTTTTGCAACTACATTGAATTAATTGTCTAAAGATACCTCCGGACGTGTTGACCATTTTGGTATCCAAACATAAATTTGTCCTAACAGTAGTAGTTTGTAAATGTTTTTCTTAGGGCGGCAAGCAAATATTTGCTTCAGGTGCCAAATACCCTGGCGCCGGCACTGATTAGGCAAAATCAAATTTGATGTCAGAGATTGTCCCCAAATGTGCCCACTTTCGAAGCTAGCCAGTAAAATGTGTTGCACCAAAGCATCCTTTGAAGGGGGGATGTTACACGTTGTTTTGCTCTTGGAAGTAAACAGTTCCTTTCGTACCTGATTTACTTCAATGCAGGCAAATCAACAAACCGTTGGAATAAGTTTAAAATTTTATCCAGAATATTTTCTTGAGGTTTCGAAATGAACGTGAAAGCTTCTATTACTTCTGGATATATCGTCTATGTCTTCCAAGCAGTCACCTTAACTTTTCCAGAAAAAGAGGAAACGGTTTCACATCCCGTTAGGGAGTGGAAATCTCGTAATGCATCACACTTGCTTTCTCCTAGTATTTGTACTATCTCATGCACCTTTAATACTCTAAAATATTTATTAGCCAAAACCCTATATTTAAACTAATTATTTATAACAGTAAAAAAATGAAACCGTCAGTACCTACTACTACGTCAATGTCGACAGTTCTAATGCAAATGTCGTTCCAACCTTGTTGAACACAATCATTAATATGCAATATTATCTGCTTCTTCTTGGTTGCAGGATTTTAGAGCAGTATTGCAATAATTATTTTTCGCGATTTCTTCGCCTTTATTTTCAGTGTTTTTCAGAAATTCTGACCAATTCTTTAGTAGTAGTAGTAGTAGTATATTGTTAATACGGACTTGCCTTCTTATTCCGACTTCTCTAGTTTCTCTCGTATGACTTTTTAAACTATCCTTTTTATGCACATCCCTCCGATTAAAGAACTTATATCTAGATACATAACAAGCTATCTTTTCACTATATACCTTGTTTGCTCCTAACATAGTCCCATTATATGTCCATTAAAATGGATAGATGAACATCATATCCCATAGGCAACAGTGGTGTTGTGTGTGTAGAAAATGTGTAGAATGGTAAATATTTTCATTAAAACGAATTATTGCAATTCCTGCATTACCGGCTCTTTATACAACGTGATGTAGGCATACGATATCACAGTAAGATAATACAGTGAAATAAATATGTATTGAAAGGATATTAAAATTTAATTGCTATTTACTTTATAACTGTAAACTGAACTTCATCATGTTACGACTATGGAACGATCGATTTTCTTCTTTTCTAAACTGCTTTCTGCAAACGGCACAGCACTTCACTATTTATTTGCACTAACTATATTGTCACTAAACTGTGTAAATATGAATAGAGAATATTATTTAGGTATTGAGCAAATCACAACTTAAAATAAAAAGACTCCTTCACCACATTTTGATCGAAAAACACGAAAAACGCTTATTAACATTAATGGCGGATATACTGTCAAAAGTGTCAAACTGAAATTCTGATAATCAAACTGAACCGTGCCCGAATCGGTCGCGAACAGATCGACTAGCCAATCAAGAACTTATGGGAAGAAGTGCCTTAGATTGTGAATGTTTCGGGATCACACAAAGTAATGCCGTTATGTATCTAGATATAAGTTCTTTAATCGGAGGCACATCCCATACTATGTCGACACGTTTAGCTTTTAATTTGACAATATTGTTGTTTAATATGTGTCAGAAAAACTTTTTCTGAATATTCTTCAAATCTCGAAACTCCTTTAGGCAAAAGTAGATGGACTAAATCGGGGCCGTCGTAAATTAGGCAGCCGTAGTTACTTTCCGATGTAATATTTATCTCATTTTCAGTTAATAATGGTATATTTTGTCTACGCGATTCACTTACAGGACCGAGATTTGAAATATTATGCCTCCTAGTATTTTAATTTTTTCTATAATTCAACTCTGATTGTTACTTTATGGTCAAAGATAATTATTATGACATGTATAGAACATTACTTTGCATATTTTGTAAAATATGAGAAGAAAATGACTATATTTTATCCCGTAGAGTTTTAATTTTTAGTATTAGGAAAACACTTATAAAAACTTTCTTATTCAGAATTTAATGCGGAACAACTTTTTTTAATAACATTTTTTCATAAAACCAATAGTTTAGCTAGAAACGTCGATCTTTTAAATTTTCTAAAACAGCCGCCATCTTGAAACCGGAAGCCATTTCGATTTTGAGCTGCTCGGAAAAATAGTTGCTTTAATGACATATATCAGTATACCAAATTACAAAATTGTTTCGCTAATAGCCGTTTTCTAAGAGTTTCTACTGAATACCCAAAATAATATATTTTAGTTTCTACTGTGTTTGCCGCCATACTATCTCGGCCTTCAACTGGGCAACGACAATGACCTCATTCAGTACTAGGCCTGTATTAGACATTGTGGTGTCATCTGAAAAAAATATAAAATCGGTGAATGGTACATCGATTGATAAGTCATTAACATAAATTAGGAAAAGCGAAGGACCCAAAACTGTGGCACCCCTATATTTGTGTACATTTCTTGGGACATATTTTTCCAAATTTGACTTTTTGTGTTCTTCCTTCTAAATAGGATTTGATTATTTTAATACTGCTTATATTAAAATTGTACTCCTTAAGCTTTCTAATTAATAGATCATGCTGAACACAAACAAAAGGCTTTGCTAAGGTCAAAAAAGGTAGTCATCAGGTATTCGCTTTTTTTGAAACGTTCTATAGCCTTCTCAGTAAAATCCAATATTGCATCTATGGTACTCTTCTTGGATCTAAAGCCATATTGTGAGGTTACAAGCAGATCGTTAGTTTCAAAATGAGTTGTAATTCTAGATTTCTCAAATATTTTTTTAAAAACCGCTGCCCAAGGAATCACTTCTTCCACATCCAAGTCTTTTACAACAAAATACTATATTTGCACTCCACTATGTGGAAATATTTGTTTATGAAACTTTAATGGCATAATATTTGAAATCATGTTCCTCAAAAACCCATAAAATTATATGCCACATCTGTAACGGAGATGGGGGTGAATAAAGTGAAAAAAATTCTTGATGACTTTGGCTCTTGTACACACACTAAATCACACTATTTTTTCATCACCTTTAATAATAGAATGGTGGTGGTAATGAGGATGGCTAATGCCATTTTTTTTGAGGCCTTAGCTCCTTTTATATTTACTAAATACCAATTTCATGGACTCTTACTTGCTTGATTTACCTATTTACCCCCATTTACCCCAATTTACCTTTGAACTCTGCAATGGAATAAGATCAAAATATAATCTAGTTCCAGATCTCGTTAAAAAACATACGTGTGCCATATTTAAGTGAATATCTTAAACGGTTCCAGAGTAATCGTGAGCACCAAAACGATACAAGACTAACAGACAGACCGATGCAACAGACAAATTTATTTTGCTCAGACTTAAAATATTGACGTTTCTTGATATTCTAAGCCTATTTAAACAATGAAAATTTCCAAAAAAAATTTTTTGCGTTAATATATTTCAACTGAATGTCGAACTAATACGCAGAATATGGCAAGACAAAGATATCAAAATCGTTGTGTGCCGTAAACTACACGATAGAAGTAAAGCCTCTACTTCAAGCGTTTTCTTCTAGGAAACCTACTACGCATCCATACTACTCAAGGTAACCTACTGTGCATCCAATTTACTTGAGGAAAGCCACTGCGCATTCATACTTCTTGAAGTAACCCACTCGCATCCATTTTACTCGAGGAAACCCACTGCGCATTCATATCACTTGAGGTAACCTACTGCGCATCTATAGCACTCGAGAAAAGCCACTGCGCATCCATACTACTCGTGGTAACCTACTGCGCATCCATTGTACTCGAGGAAAGCCACTGCGCATACATACTACTTAAAGTTACCCACTACGCATCCATACTACTTGCAGTAACCTACTGCGATCTATAATACTCGAAGAAAGTCACTGCGCATCCAAAATATTCGAGGAAAGCCACTGCGCATCCATAATACTCGGAGAAACCTACTGCGCATCCATAGTAGTCGAGGAAAGCCACTGCGCATTCATACTGCTCAAGGTAACTTTAACAACATAATATTTGAAATCGTCTACCAAAAACCTATAAAACGGTATGCTACATCGGTAGTGGGGGTGGGGGTGGTGGTAGAGGGTTGGCAGTGGAGGTGGATGAAGTAAAAAAATATTTTGAAGCTTTTGGTTGTTGTACACACACTAAATCACAATTTTTTTTCATCCCCTTTAATAAGAGGGTGGGGGTGGTAATGGGGGTGGCTATTGCCAAAAATTTTTGGGACCTTAGCTTCTCTTGTATATACTAAATACCAATTTTATGGACTTTTACCTGCTTGATTTACCCATTTACCCCAAATTTACTCCAATTTACCCCCCCCAACCCTTCGACGGAACAAGATGAAAATATAATCTAGTTCCAGATCTCGTTAAAGTGCATATGTGTACCAAATTTCAAGTCAATATCTTAAATGGTTTCAGAGTAAACGTGCGGACAAAAAAAAGTTAGGCAGACAGACAGAAATTTTTTTTTCGCTCAAACTTAAAGTCTCGACGTTTCATGACCTTTTAAGCCTCTTTGAACAATAAAAATTTTTTAAAATTTGTTTGTCGTTACTATACTTCCACTGGATGTGGAAGTAAAAATGGGTAGTAACAATATAGGTCTAAAGTTCGATATGTCATCAGGGTTTCCTTTTCTTATGAATAGGGAGTATGAATCCTTTTTTAGACTACTAGGAAATATTCCTTCTGAGATAAGATTTATTAGTTTAATTGAAGGGATGGAAATAAGGTCTTCAATATATTATATGAGATCAACATTTAAACCACAAATATCCTTGCTATCTCCGTTCTTTGAAGAGCATATTATGTTCCTGACCTCTGTATAAGATACTGGTGTAAGGCCCAGTTGTATGAAACATAGTTAACCAGAAGCTCAGGTAAACCAAGATCACGTGCTGACCATGATCAAATAATGCAAGGGTTTTATGAAAGAAATTTATGGTATGGTTACGTAAACTATTGATCAGTTTAATTTCTGTCAGTTGGTAGCGACGCTCCCTAGTAATATTTGTTTACTTTGACAATTGTTTTGGTATTAAATTACAAGACAACCTAGTTTATCGACAGAAAAGTCATAGGGCATGTGCACATGACGTCACGGCTAACCTCAAAAATATGTATTTCTTAAAATTTATGAGTATTCCGTAGCTGTTATTAAAATTTCAGCTTGGTTTCCATACTTTCAACTAAAATCTAATTTAGTGTAATGTTTATGAAGTTCTAACTACTTTCTCCTAATAAAGTAGGACTCTTTTTGTAGGTTGGAAATCTAACCTATAATTAGTAGTCTATTTTTATTAATCAACAATATTGAAAAATTATTTGCGCGAATTTTTAATTATTTGCTTGGAGCCAGTATTGCTCCAAGCTGAAATGAGTATACAAACATTAAAAAAGAGAAAAAACTTAAAATACTTAAAATTTGAGGTTATGTTAGTTATATGATGCACATGCTGAATTGCACGTCAAGTTTGTGTGTATTTCCATCGAATTACGTAATTTAAAGAAAAACTCTTGAGATATGGGAGATAAAGAAAATAAAATAAACTTGTCTATAACTTTTTATGTAGACTTTTCAAAAAATTACACACAAAAGTTGTTCTAAGTTATTTTTAAAAAACAATTACATAAAAATTCTACTCAATATTTCACATCTTTCATGCATTTTGTATATGTATACTGACAACTTAAACTAACCCTGTAAAATAATGTATTAATTTTAGTCTAGTTGAATTATTAATATTCATAATGTTGCCGATAGGTTGTGCCACAGGATCTAGATTGACATTATTTATTTCCTCGATGAGATTTTCTACATTTTCATCAAGGGGAGGTGGTGGTGCATCTGCATTTTGACAAGCGATATTATGAAGCACTGCAGTAGCTACCACTACTGCTTCAACACGATCTACATCTAACCGTATCCCTATAGCAAGAATAGAAAAGCGCCTCTTCTAAATTCCAAAACATCTTTCAATAGGGTTTCTTGTTCGTATTTGGGACTCGTTAAACAAATGTTCTCCTGGTGTTCGTGGACTCAATAATGGAGTTAAAAGATATGTGTGTGCATAAGTTTCAATGGCACTGGTATCATACCAACTAGCCAGTCATTTTTAAAAGATATGGTTTAATGTAATAACCACTATCGCCTACTAATATGCTGCCATTTCTCCGTTTCAAATTTAGCTCGTATTGCACTATTGTTCCAAATAGTACAATCATGAGTAGAGTAGACCTCAAACCTTAAATAAAAAAAAAAACCTTGGTAGGTAATACAATTTACAAAAAATCTAATAACTAACCTTGTACTACTTCTCTTATTAATTCGACGAAATTCTCATCATCTGTTAAATCATCCATATCCATATTTTCATCCATCCAATCACCCATATTTTCCATATTTTTTAATAATTTACCACAAACTATTTTTGAAGTTGACAATGAAATAACAACTAGACACGTGAACTCAAGTTAAACCATCATTCTTGGTGGTTCTGAAAATGGCATAGTAAAACCATGGTTAAACTATGATATTTCTTGACTCCTTTTCACACAACACTATAATTGCTTTGAACTTGGGTTAAACCTTGACCACTGGTTAAACCACATCCATACAACTGGGCCTAAGAGAGAAAGTAGCACCTGCCACGTCAATAATTTCCAGAAAGTTATTTGGATTAATATTATTTGAGGCAACTTTTTTATAAGGTCATGGGGAATTTTTATAAAGTATTCATTTGCTAAGTCAGGATAGATTTTAACAGAATTTTTTGTTCTTGCCATATGTCTTTTATTATTTACAATTTTCCACATTTCTTTTGATGAACAGTGTGAATTCTTTATTACATTGCCATTAGCATGAATTTTAGATTCTCTTACTTTAGTTTTATACATATTTCTGAATTTGTTACGATAATTTTTAAGCTCTTGTTTGGGGTTAAGTAAATAAATTTCATTCAACAGTGTTAGCTATTCCCTGATTTCTTTTATTTCATGATTTGCTTTTTTAGTTTTAGTTTAGTTTTATGGGAAACGAGTTATTATGCACATTCAATAATAGACCCAAGAATGTATCAATTTTTTATCAGCACTACATTTATCATGAACAAAATTCCAGTTTATCTGGGCCTCTATTCTGTAAAAGCGTGAAAGCACATTCCCGTGAGAAGTGAGCGGAGTTCACTTGAAAATGAATAAAAGTCTATTCTGTAACTACGGGAGTTGTCACCTCGTGCGAAAAATGCGTGAATTTACTTCTGCTGCTAAATCGTGAGGAAATCTGTCAGTTCCCCGGGAGAACGGCGATTCTAACCGTACTTTTATGACAGTTCGCGTCGGCCAAAAATTATTGTTGTTAAATCTGTGAATTAGAATGGACATTGCGGATTTGCTCATCGCCAGTGAGGTAATAATATAATTCTTAGCAAATATTACAATTACTCTTTTAGTTTCAATCCCCTTTTACCTATATAATCATACGTGATGACTTTTCACTTATATGCTCGAAGGTGACAACAGTAACAACACTAAACTTTAAATAGAGTAATAACAGTAAAATATTAACTGAACACTGAATCAGTTGATGCTTTTGCGCCAACCTAATTGGTTGTAAATTCGGCTATCCTCGATTAATCACTTCACGTTCGCCACCTATTCACTGCACTTACGGAATGCAGTCTAAGACTTTCGGGTGAGATGCGTGTGATGGGAACTCTCGCTTCGCACGATGAATGCTCACTCTCCCCATAATTACAGAATAGAGATCCTGGGAGACGGCCGGTGCACAGTGGTGCAGGAATTAGAAAACGTGGCAATAATTCTATTTCCCGTGACAATTCTTTAAAAATTCATGTATAAGGATTTTTGAGGGTGTATATTTTAAACCTGGCGTTGAAATGTAGAAATTAAAGATGGGGTTTCAATATGGCGTCGTAAAACGTTCACTTCTGGATTAATTGAAACATTTTTAATAAATACAGGTTTCTGGTGTTACTGAAAATTAAAAAAATGTATGCATTCTGAAAAGGACATTTAAAAATAATGTATTCCAATATGGCGGCTGAAGTATGTGGGTTATTTGAACTACTAAGTATATTTATTTCTATTTTTTGTGATTTCTAGCTAATTTCTCATTTTGTTGTCTCCCTAAGTAGAAATGATACTCCTAATCTTTCTTTTATTAACCTATCATACAGGGTGTCCCAAATTGCATATTCTAAACTTCATTAGGTGAACTGGGCGGTTTTAGTTATTATTTTGTCTTATTATAATCTATAAACAGTGAAGCACCAATGTAAATTTTCGCCTTGTCGAATTTGGCATATTCAATTAGAGGCACCCTGTATAACAACGTTGTGGGAAACTGTATTCGACAATGCATTACACACTTTCCCATCCACCATTATGAAAAGAACTTTATGAGAAACTGTTAAGATATTTCCTCCAACTATAACAGTTGATCTTTTAATATTTTTGATTTGCATGTCTATACTGTTTTTTTCAAATACTGACAGTTCTGATTATTCTTTTGCAAAGATTATTTTAAGTGGTCGGCAATATCTTGTGGATGGACGTGGGTTCTGCCAAACTACGTTTTCTTCGGCATTCTCACACAGTAATCGAATTGGTACCAATGATGATATAAACACACTGGCATCATCCGCATCCCTTCCAACGCATCTTTGTTTATAAGAGATATGTCCAGAATTACCATCGAACCCCCACTTTGTCATCAAGTACAAATTTTTGAAGTGTTCAGGTTTCAAACTTAAAATTACTTCTTCCTGTAAACTAACCAAACTTTGAACAGTGTGATCCAACAAAGCTTGAAGTGTTACTTTCACAGAAGAAAATGTGATGGTTATATCTTACTTTAATAACAATTCTTTTTCGCATGTTGTACTAGTTTATAAAATGGGAATCTGTCTTTATCTTTTGATCTTATTAAGTTATACTGGTGTCGTGATAGTTTGCCTTCAACCATAGTTGACAGAGCTTCCTCTGCAGTCATTTGTCTGGAACGATTCTGCTCATACACATTGTGTACCTCTCTTTATTCAGTGGCACGCTTAGGTGAACGCATAATAGTTTCCAAAAGCTTAGGTGCATCGACCTGGCCAGCAGCTCTCAAACTCATTTTAGTTGCATATCCAAGTTATGAAAGAGATGTACTTTTCCGCAGATGTTGGGTTTTGCCCTTACTTCTTTCCGAACTACCTTCAAATTTAATTTCTGGGCGTCCCCGTTCTGGTTCTTTAACAGGAGTAATTTATGGGCTAAATGCTGCACCACCTAATATGAATAGAGATGCAGCAAGGTAAAGCATTGCTGCATTTGTAGAAGAAGTTACCAACTCGGAGTCGAGAAGGCAGGAAGAAGAAACAAGAACTAATGTAGGAGAATAAAACATTTTATATTTATTTAATAAAATCTAAAAGCAACGAAATCTCTTTGTGTTATAGTGTTGCCCTTATAATGAGAGTGCATTTTCCTAACGTGTTTCATATAATGTTTTTCCTAATTTTGATAACTAATTGTTTTAAAGCTTGTAATCGATATATTCATTTATAATATTGTTGAGTTTTAGCGGAAAGTAAATAAGCGGGCATACTGCTTTCACTGGCTTTGCGTTTGTTAAATTCATACTGCATATGTCAAATTTTTTTGCTAAAATCGCAATAAAATTTTAATGAGTACTCATGTGTACCAGTTTAACTTTAATTTTTAAACTAGAATAGTTCATCTACAATAATATACCAAATTCATGTGGATGTGTGAGAAAGTAAACTTTTCCTATGTTTAAAAAATATATTGTACTTTATTGATATATTTGCATAGGCTTGTTTTTGAAGTCATAGTTACTATATAACTTAAACAATTATAGTAATAACGTAATATGTTGAGTACATAGCTGACTGTATTGGATCTACTTAATTAAGTCAAAAGCTACAGATATAAATGAGATTTTCCACTTAAAAGTTCTGTCAAATTTAGCGCATAGAGCATATACAAATACTATTTATAAACGTCCGTTTCATGGAGATAGTCATACTACTAGATGACTTTGAATAAAGTTAGATAGTGGCTATTTGTCAACAACATATAGTCATTATGCTCATTTCATTTTACGATTAAATGCCACGTTTTTGAATTCCTGCCCCACTGTGCGGCATCAAAAAACTTGAATCTACCCAAATTAACAATTTTAGTTTCAGGCATTGAAACTTCGCTACAGATAGGTAGTTCAAATGAGAGCCCGTTATGGTCAGAGAGGCCGGTTTCGACTATAGATGTATTTGAAGTATATTCATTGAAATTTAAAAAGATGTCAAGACAATTATTCCCTGTTGCACCTGGAGAATCCTCAACATAATAATCTCTGAGGTATAGAATTATTCTCTGACACTATAAACACTTTATATGCAAAATGCTTCAATAAATGTCTATGTGTTCATTCATTTCCACCTATTACTTTCGGCTTTTGTCCCCAGATAGTATTGTGGAGATAGGAGTGGAATCTATTTGTATCCTTAAAGATCTTAATTGTGAAATTTGGCTAATTGATCACGTTTTAAATTCCTATGACGTACACAGGGCAACAAATGGATATACGGATGGACAGACATATTATATAATTGAGATAATAGTCAAAATGAATTCAGGGAATGTAAAATTCCGTAGTTAAAAATACTATGTCAAACAAGTTTCGAAAATGGATCTATTCACATGAGTGAAATAGTTTGGTGGAACGAGCCGAAGGCGAGTTCCACAAGTCGAATGAGTGTAAAAAGATGTTCTCAAACATGTTGCTTACAATGTTTTTTCTGCGACTGCAAGGAAAACAAACAATTTCATAAGTAAAGAGATCAACTATTTTTATTAAACCTCTTTAAAAGTGATGTGGTTTGAAGAATTCAAAACTGATGTTTAGTTGTAACAAATAAAAGGTGTCAGTTCTGTTTTTGACAGGACTGTCTAAAAAATATGACAGTACTGTGTTTTTTTTGGATTTTTGTACACACCGTGTAAAAAATAGTATTTTAAACAAGTTTCGAAAATGAATCTCGAGGCGACTCTTTTCACACGAGTGAGATTTGGTGGAACAAGCCGAAGGCGAGTTCCACAATTCGAATGAGTGTGAAAAGTTGTTTTTAAACGTGCTGTTTACATTTTTTTCTACCGCTGCAAGGAAAACAAACAATTTCATAAGTAAACAGATCAACCAATTTTAATAAACTTCTTTTAAAGTGATGTGGTTTGAAGACATCAAAACTGATGTTTAGGTGTTAAACAAGTCTGTTGCTATGAACCTGAATATTCTAGCCTACTTTAAAAAATACAAATAAGGGTGCCAGTACTGTTTTTGATAGGACTATGTGAAAAACATGACCCTACTGTGTTTTTTGGATTTTTGCACACATCGTGTGAAAAAAGACAGTTTCGAGTCATGGTTACTGTGCGTTATTTGTCGTTTTCGAAGGCAGTCGTAGAAAAAAATCATTGGATTATTATCTTATACAACTAAAAGAAAGTAAAAATAACCATTTACGTCATATCCTGATGAGGTGATATAATTAAATATTTCATAGAACGACAAAAATAAATATAGGAATAATAAATATTAACACGCTGAAAATAAATAATTATTACATTTCGTGTCACACCGGCGCATGCACCAAAATAGAAACTTCTGTTCTGGTGCTCCTCAAATCGAGCAATGTTATGAAACAGCTGGGAAATAAAAAATAATAATAAAATGCTTTATTTAGGAATAAATGTACAAAGTATTCCTTAACTAGGGCGAAGCCTAGCTTAATAGCCACTCAACTTAAACTTACCTTAAAAGCTTGTTTATTAACGCGGGGATAAATCGGACGAAGGACCAATCAGCCAAATGTTGACAAACTGAACTAATATTGATAATTGAATTTGAAATACCTTGTGACCTTGTGTATTAGCGGCACTTTCCTGGTGTTGCTCTCTTCTAGTTGGGCCCAACAATCTCCAGGTCTCCAATATGGGAATATGGCAAGGTACACAAGACACTCGCGTGGTGATAAGTAGCGGTTTTTATTTTGAAGTTGACCGAAAAGAAATGACTTTTTATATTTTTTATGTAGCGTTATTATTATTCAATTTTGGTTGATATGGAAATCGAAAAACAATTTTTTTTTTACAGAAACAACAAATGCTAGCGTTGTTTTCTGAACAAGCCTCATTTTGGGCAACTGGTTGGAAATCACGCAAATCACACAAAATCGCACTTTTTTCATGAATTATAGGTACACTCATTTCACTTGTCGGTTTCGTTTATTAGTGGAGAATCGTTTCAATTGTAGCTGGAAACCGTACCGATAATGTACTGATTTTAATGTTCGAAATGCAAAATCCTCAAACCCCCACAATTCATAAATTGTCAGTTATTATTTATTAAACTTTTATAATTTTTTTAAAACTGTTTTTTATATATATAATTTGTTTTAGTATGGTATAGTTACTCTATCCTTTCACGAGGGTGGGGGATTGAGCACCTGCCAGGCGCGTCTCCAGGTGGCGGATACGAGAGCGGCCAGACTCCGCGAGGAGTAGGGTTAACGTGGTCATACTGCTGGGGGCTAGGGCTAATAACCCAGTCCAGCCCGGCTAAAACCACGTCGCGGACCAGCTCACACACCGTAAACCGCTTGGAGTGGCAATGACTCCCTGACCCGGGTCTGGGGTACGTCTCTCCAGGGGGAACGAGGGTCTTGGCTTCACCGCACGGACCACGTGGATGAAGTACCACCATAAAAATTTCCCCAATCCTAAGTTATTGTGGACGCCGAAGGGACGCATGGTCGGGAGGGAGCCCGACCACTAGTGACAAACCTCGGGGCACAGGCGCACCCCGTTGTATAAATGCCATCCACGCATGTAAGGGGCTCTGTGCGAGGCGACCATCCATTCCCCTTTGCTCGTGGAGGGGGGGCATCCTCGGTTTTTTCTGTGCAGTCCCCACACCACAAAGCCCAGGAGTGCAGTGAGGTAGGTGAAGGAGCTGGGGGGAGGGGGTGTCTGTGACCTCGGTCAACATCAGGGACCTTCCAAAGCACCCGAGCCTCTCGTCTGGGTTCCCGAGCCAGGGGAGGGTAGGGAAAAAATAGACCCATTTCAGCTGAAGGTGCAGATAAACCTGTATCATAGTAAGGAGGCCACAAGAGTTCTTGCTAAAGTGATGCAGGAATGTGAAGTGAAGCAACGTCGCGAGTGGCAAGGACTTAACTGGGGTGATGGACCATCAAGGAACATCGCGTAGCGAGGCCGTTGCTGACAGGGAGCGTAGCCTGAGAAGAGCAACCTTCAAAAGGTTGAAGGAATGGGAAAATAGGTCCATTTCAGATAAAACTGCATCACAGTGAGGAGGCTACAGCGGTCCTCACTAAAGTGATGCAGGGGCTGCGAAGTGAAGCAATGTCGCGAGCTGTGAGGACTTGACGGGGTTGTGGACCATCAAGGAACACCGCGTTGCGATACCGTTGCCGAAGAGAGCATGGACATAGAACGACGTCGCGCGCGACGAGGACTTGACTGGGGTGTTCAGCGAGGAACGTAACGCCGTGTAACGAAGACGTTGCTGACAAAGCATATTATACGACTGCAGGGTCTGGACTGCAGGATATAATATCAACGGGGTGAGACAATGAACCTGGCAACTGTCACTTCGCCCATTCTCTCAAACCTGCTGCCAACGGTACAGGAAAAATGGGTAGAGTGAGTTATATCTACGGGCAAACACAAACAGACCCGGAAACTATCAAAACTCGACCATTTTCAGACCTGTATCACCCTGTCAGTAATATAGGATCATTGAAATGGACAGTGTAAACTAAGACAGGGAGAGCACAATAGGCCCAGAAGGCTGCAGTGCCTGTCGGAGTATTCTTTACAGATGAGCCCTAGGAGGAGGGGTTTTAGTCAGTTAGAGGCTGACACTCAGACCCATTCTAGTGGGATGGGCAGCCCGTGTGGGTTTGCCCTCCTCGCAAAAAAAAATCGCATCCGTATATCCATTACATTTTATGGTGTAGGTTAGGAAACACTTGAATAATCTGAGGTTGGTAACACTTGGTTGATTGTAATTGGTAGAAAAATGTGTGATTTTTTCATTAGTTACTAAATTAGAAACATTTGGTTGTTTTTGCAGAGAAATCACTTTTGGCAGTGACAACAACGAGCAACAACAATTGTAATATAAACTAAAATAGCTATATTTTTATATAAAAAAAAAAAATGTGACATCCCAATAAAGGTAAGCAGAGGCCCCAATTTTTAATCAAAATAACTAATAAACATAAGCACGTAGAATGAAAAAAAAATATGCAGTGTTTTAGAAGGACAAAGAAAATTTCTGGCGCGAAATTAAGATATGCTGACATTCATGCAATCTCCAGCAACTGACAAAAAATTATCAGTTGAGTAATTTCTGAATGTTAAAAGCAATTGATTTATTGATGAGACTAAATGATTTTTATAATAAAATAAAATATATTTTGACATTTGCTTTTTAGCCATATTAGAAAACTTTTTTACCTACATCGGTTGGAAACTATATCAATGCCTAGATTTGTTAAAAAATAAATATTATTGTAGGCTTCCTTAGCCTAAACCTGATGAAAAGTCAACAACGTCATGATGTTTAATGAGATTATTTCGTTGCCGAAGTACGTAGGGTCGTCTTTTGTATCCCAAAAATTCCAAATATCGTCATCATCATCACTTATCTCGCCAGAAGCTTCCATTATTAATAATTTAAGCAAATAGTAACTTTTATTTTTTACCCAACAATCCACAAAAAATATCAATTTTTAGGTTATCCTGGGGCTAACAGGCATACCTCCACTTTGAAACTAGAGTAAAATTAACTCTGAACTTAATCCAAGGTTACTTTTAACCAGGGCCAAAACAAACACTTTATCCTGGAGTTAAGGTTTAACCCCGGGGCAAATTAACTTAACCCTCACAGTAGGCTAGAACCACCTTTAAATGAAATATGCATGCACTCTCTCAATTCCTACGGGAAATGGTAGCTTTATCTGTCCTGAAACAATTCCCGTAAAATCTGAAATCATTCCCTTGGCCGGTTTCTAAAAAATTGACTTTTAATTTTTTTTTTTTGAAAACTGATTTTTTGCATTGATAAGCTTGTTAATATGTCAATCAAGAAAGTAAAATTAAACATTCCAATACAAATTTAAACTTAAGGCAAGTTTGGGGAAATAACATACAAGAAACCTTCATGCTCGACTCCAGACTTGTGATAATAATCGGGTTATATAAACTTTCCAAGTAGTCAATTTATACAAAATCATTAGATCTATTCCTATGTTATTTTGAATGACAGCAATTTTTATCTACCAATATATCAGTAACCAATGAGTAACATTATTATTTGCGTAACTGGATTTGCTAGGGAAATCCGAGCGCCTCTACTGGCCGTCTGAGTAAACTTTCCATTCGCTCAGTGAGATAACGGGTGAATATGAGAACCATACCACCGCCGATGAAGACAACCCACAGAAGAGACATGACGATAACCCAACCACCCACCCACTACTCTGCAGGTACCAGACGAAACGTCGTCCAGTACCCGTAGTCACCTAGCTCCGTGCAGACCGAAAGTGCTACCAAAGCACTTAGGTCTGCACTTCCTCGAGCTACATAGCTCATCCCTACCTAACCGATGTTTATTTTTTGGTTGGAATTTATAAAATGCCTAAAAGTATGTAAAATTGAATTTAAATTAATTAGTTAATTTAATTTTTTAAATTTGAATTGAAATTCGTAATCAGCGACCTCGAAAACCCCCGAATACCAATTTTCAATTAAAATGATTGACTTTTCTCAAATGTTTGTCGCCATATTGGAGCCGCTATGTTGCTTTTGAAAAAACTATTACCAAATTCATATTCAGCGGCCTCGAAAACACCCGAATACCAATTTCCAGTTAAAATGCCTTAGTTTTCTCAAACGTTTGTCGCCATATTGGAGCCGACATTTTGTTCTTGGAGAAACTATTACCAAATTCGTAATCAGCGACCTCAAAAATCCCCAAATGAAAATTTTCAAAACCATTACTCCATTTTTCGACTTTTGGCCAGCTTTTTCGGATTCTGTCACTAAAAAAATTAAAGAAATTAATGTTTTCCTAAATTTTGTAATTTTTTCTTGAGTATATATATAATTATGGAAACTGGCAATTATCATGCAAGTACATAATGCTAATTGATGATAATGCAAATAAACTTTATAACAGAACCATTTAAACATGTGAATTCGAGTCTGAATTCGAGAAAACTTTATATAAACAATTATTTCTGACCTACACGCACGTCCTCATATAGTTTCAGCAGAAAATATTTATTCCTAAAACATAACTTTACAGAATGCACATCAATCTTGTTAACCTCCCCACAATAAAATTGTGGGAGGTTACTACAATTAGTCAAAAATCGAAAATTGAGATAACATCAAATCTTTACGTTTTGAGGTCCCAGGAACCCAAAAAAGTTGTTTTTGAAAAATGTCTGTGTGTGTGTATGTGTGTGTGTGTGTGTGTGTGTGTGTGTGTGTGTGTGTGTGTGTGTGTGTGTGTGTGTGTGTGTGTATGTCTGTTAGCACGATAGCGGCGAAGCCACTAAACGGATTTGGATGAAACTTTGCATGAGGGTTTCTTTAGTGCTTCAGAAGATCTGAAAAGGTTTTGGTTGAGATCGGATTACGTTTGTTGCTGTTTTGGCACAACAAGTTGTTTATTTTATGATTACTTACAATTTGTAATCGAACCATTGAAAAGCAGTAAAAATTCCGATTTCAACGATATATAACACTTGCACTCTTTAGCTTTGGTTTCCGTGAAAAAAATTAAAAACCAAATAACACGCTTCTTGTGTAAAATATATTTTATAGTGGAACCACAGAATACAGTAACTGCACAGAGGCGAAGTCTTTGGCGGTTCCTTTCAGTTTTGATGGCTCGTTTTCTGTGACCTTGCGTACCAGTTGCGTCTACACCACGGTGTATTAAATAGGTGGTCCGGCACTTTCCTATTATAATAATGGCTTCGTAAGTGCATGGTTTCTATTTACTTTAATAGATGGCGCGAGCAATACGGTCCTACAATTACCTGGGCATGTGCATCGTATAACTAACATAACCTCAAATTTTAAGGTGTTTTCGTTTATTCTCATATTTAATGTTTGTATAGGCATTTTTAGCTTGGAGCCATACTGGCTCCAAGCAAATATTTAGAAATTCACGCAAATAATTTTTCAATATTGTTGATTAATAAAAATAGACTGCTAATTATAGGTTAGATTCCTAACCTGCAAAAGTGTCTTATTTTATTGTAACAAACTATTTAAAACTTCATACATATTACGTTGAACTTGACTTTGGTTGAAAGTACAGGAGCCAGGCAGAAATTTTAATAATAGTTACGTAATACCTGTAAATCTTAAGAAATATATATTTTTGTGGTTAGCTGTGACGACACGTGCAATACTGCATGTAGTGTTACATATATTCTTTCAATGTTTTAATTTAGCTACTTAATGTCAGATGTCACTGGACTCTTGTCAAAAACAAGAAGCCGGGAATGTATGCAACACTGTATGTACGTATGCACAGAACCTATAAAATTATCTATCTATGCGTAAGTAATGAGAGAACTTAGTTGAGCCATCTTTTACAATATGTACGAAGTAAGCACTTATTAAGCCACTGTGAGGGTTGTCGTCGCATCACCTATTTAATACACCCTGGTCTACACTGAGAGATATGTTGTTTATTTCTTTTAATAGGTTAGATTTCTAACCTGCAAAATGCGTTTTATTTTATTGTGACAAACTAGATATTGGTCGAAAGTATGGGAACCAGGCAGAAATTTTAATAATAGCTACGTAGTACTTTTAAATTTTAAGAAATATATATTTTTGAGGCTAGCTATGACGTCATGTGCAGATCCCCATTTAAGGATACACTGAAAAGACAGTGTATTTCGAGTTGGATTGAAAAATATTACGATTTGAATTGCTTATAATTGGCGCCTATTTTCAATTGAGTTGTACACTAGGTTTTATTTATGAGAATTTTAATTCTCGGTTAATGTTTTCAATATCCCAAAATGAGTGGAAAAAAAAATTCACAAATCCAAACTTAACACGATAAACATCAACAGTGTCAAGATAAAAGTGAGGTTGATTGTTAAACAATTAAGAAATGGCGATGAGTATACAAATTTGGTTTTGGCGGGAAGGCTAGCCTTCGCCTCTGTATAGTTACTGTACTCTGTGGTCTAACCTAACGTTCAATAGACTAGTGTGTTAAAGCGTGCAGACTGTATGCTGAGTAAATTTGAGTATCAAGTGCATCGAGATATTACAAGTTTTTTCGACGTTCATAAAGCCCACGGAAGGTGTGAGAAGCCTTCGTGAACCGCTCACAAGCCCTACAAGTATAAGCAATCTCACCGGAACGTTTTCGGTGAGTTTTTTCCAATAAAACTTTAAAAGTGACATTATATTTTAAAAACTATTTCCGCTACTTCCGCCATCCCGCCGGAAATTCTTCCGGCAACATAACCTAAAAATAGTGCTACATAACTTAAAAATAATTTAAGACATTGGTACCAACCTAAAATATTTTTTCGAAAACTGTCAAAAACCAAATTCCCCCGAAAAATTTGACAGCTTACTTCCCCGACCGATTTAGTGAAAAATCGGCCGAGGCCAGAAGATAAAACAAAATATATCAACTCAAACTTAAACGATCCACCATGAACACTACTCCGGCCACATCTGGCAGGGAAGCTGTCCACCAAGAGTTATATGGTTTTTCCAAAAGATGGCCATCCCTACCACCCATTACCAACGAACGGATGTTTTCGTTTAGTTGTTTCCCGTATCAATAATCAAAATTATTAAGTGCTCTTGCCTACGAACTTAGTTTTTATAGTGTTGTGTTTATTAACCTCCCCACAATAATTGTGGGAGGTTACTACAATTAATCCAAAATCGAAAATTGAGATAACATCTTTACGATTTCGAGGTCCCGGAAACCCAAAAAAGTGGTTGTGACTAATGCCTGTGTGTTACCACGATAGCTACGAAGCTACTAACCTGATTTGGATGAAACTTTTACATGAGGGTTTCTTTAGTGCTCCAGAAGATCTGAAAAGGTTTTGGTTGAGATCGGATTACGTTTAGTGCCATTTTGGCACAAGTTGTTTATTTTATGATTACTTAGAATTTGTAATTGAACCATTAAAAAGCAGTATAAATTCCAATTTCAACGATATATCACACTTGCACCTTTTCGATTTGGTTTCCGTTAAAAAAATTAAAAATAATTCGTTATATGTGCACATATGACAGCATTCAAAAAAATTGGTATTATTGTTAGGGGAAAACGTATTTTGCCATCTGTCAAAAATATTTGGGTTGGTAACCTTTGTGAATGTTAATTTATAGCTTATGGTACGTGACGTCACAGCTAACCTCAAAAATGTATATTTCTTAAGATTTAAGAATATTACGTAGCTATTATTAAAATTTCTGCCTGGTTCCCGTACTTTTAACTAAAATCTAGTACAGTGTAATGTTTATGAAGTCCTAAATACTTTGTCCTAATAAAATAGGACTCTTTTTGTGGGTTAGAAGTCTAACCTGTAATTAGCAATATATTTTTTTATTAATCAACCATTTTTAGGTCACATGGTTTTGACAATTTTTACATTTTGCTTGAGGGACAACAAAACGCAGTTTGCGTGGTTTTATATATTTTTTTCTGATTTTCTTGAGAAACTGTGTGTGTTTTCGTAATAATGTCATATAGTGAATATTATCCAACCCTTATGGGTGATGTAAAGTGTCGCTACGATGAGAAAATGAAAATAATAGACAATATTGACCCATACACCCTTGGAGTGGAGACTGGAGACCTTTCTGCAGATTTGTCTATTTTACCTTGTGTGTCCGTAATTAATATGGTAAATTACTTAGTATCGACTCACAGCTTCTTCGCAGATCAGCAGTTAAAGGCATACAAATCTTTACAAGCATATAAATATTATGAGGCCGGATTTGTGCAAGAAGTTTGTGCAAGAAAGATAAACTCAAATGTATTCATTGTTATGGGCAAGGCAAGTTTACATTTAAATAACTAAGTGCTAGATTTCAGTGATAAGCTTGTTATATTATCCGTATGTAGTATTCAATAGACTCTGCCAGAAAGTGATTTCTTTACCTTTCTTCTAATCTTTTTTACATTCAAAATAAACCTTATCTCACAATCGCACCTTGTCGCAAAAAAAGATGGTGTTTTATTTTTATTTCACATTTAAAACTGAGATTACTTCATTGTTTACATTGGAATAAAAAGTTTGGTTATCCCTCAGGCAATATGGTCGACTTATCGTGACGTTATCCTAAGATGGTCTATATAGAAAAATTATTTGCATGAGTTTTTTAACTATCTGCTTGGAGTCACTGTGGCTCCAAGCTAAAAATGCGTAGTCAAACATTAAAAATGTGAATAAACTTGAAAAACTTAAACATGTTATGTCCCTAAATATATTTCATAACCTAAAAATCAACATTCGTAAAGGTTACCAACCCAAATATTTTTGACAATGTCAAAACTTATTTTAGTTGTTTTTTTTTTTTAAGGTAATAATTGTTTATAGCCGTGTTCGGATATTACGTCTGATTGATGGGACACGTCACAATCGTTCATTGCAAATCGAGTTAACTGAGCTAAATCTTAAACGTTCGAATATTACAAAATAAAGGCCTCGGACGAAGCTCGACTTGCTCGACCTTTTTGATCGAGCAGGAAGATTTTAATGTGACGCATGCGTAGTCTGCTTGAACAGTCCATAATGTTATTGACTTGTTGGTTAGAGCGTCATTTGGGCTAAATTCTGTGTTATTATTTTTTTTTCATTATCCAATATTTTACAAAATCTTCGAAACGTTATCTGTTAATACCCTTATAATATCCGGCAATTGATTAACATGCAACATAAACAAACATGAGAGGTTATGTTTTAACAGATTGCTTGTAGTCCGCTTCAGTTCGTTCGATATTTGTTGATGAAATAAATGGCTCCAAAGTCACGTGTAATTTATCTGTTTGCTCAGTGCTCTGATTTCCGATGTAATATCCAAATACAGCTGATAAGGATCCACCGTGTGGGGAGGTTCCAGCCGCTTCCAGTAGCTGCCGATTTCTAATTAAACAATCTATATTATTAGGGGCCTCAAACTCTGACATAAATTTCTGTGACAGACCAATGCTTTATTCCAGGTAATACGAGTTTTTTGCTTGAAATTGAAATTAGTCTTTAAAAATTTTTATATGCATTCGAAAAAATCAAAATAACCTAGTGAAGGGTTGCCTTCAAAGATTAACGTTTGTTCATATTTTCTGTTGAAATTGAAAAATGAAATTTGTAGCTCCTTCATTTGCTTTACTTGCTTAATAAGTACACTGAGAAAAATATCGTAAAATAAAGGTTCATTGGCTGAGAATTTATGAATTTGTTTATTGATATAATGTACGTTCAAAATGTACGCGTTTATTAATACTATGTACTTAAATGTATATTAATAAATAGATTCATCAATTTTCAGCCGACGAACCGATTCATTAATATTACGAACATATTTTTTTCAGTGTATGAAAAATAAATGTTATATAATGACTAAATACTTATTCACCTTACATGAAGAATATTTTTTTCACAAACAAGACAATGAAAATGAATATTAAATTACCTAAACATGAAACTGCAAGCGAAAAATTGGTATACCTTGGAAAGAAATTGATAACTATGGTCAAGGATTTTGTATAAATGACTAAAACCAATTCAAATATAAACATTTATTTTGATATCAGCCTAGTATAACAACCTATAAAGTAACCAAGTAAAAAATATATAAAACGTAATCATCATCTACTTTCATAATTCGTTTGCCACTTTTGGTTTTATAAAAAAACCACAGTCATTTGAATTTGTTATAACTATAATTTTGAGAATGATAAACAAATTTAAAAAATACAGTCTAAATAAAAATAACCTTTTTTTCTCTTAACACCATTGTAAAATACTTGTAAAAGCCGACAATTTGAAAAAAAAAAAAACGTCCTCCTACGAGTTGATCCACTCAAACAATAAGCCATTAAAATTTCGAAACCTTTTCTTATTTTTAACCGTCTGAATAAATATTTTATGTTAAAATTTGGCATAAATGTTTAGTTCAATAACGGGCATAGTTCCACGAACTTTCGTTCAAGTTGGTGCATTATTACGTTATATTTCTTAAATTATCAAAAAAGGCAATTTTTAGTGGTTTTTATTTTTTTACAAATTAACAAATTATCAGAAAATTTCTTCATATGCCTAGTCTTAATTATAATTTTATTGTGAACAGCTTGATATTTTTATTTTTGAGATACGATTACTAAGATCGGAGATGATAATAAGGAAAATAACAGAGAATTTCAGGGCTGGAATATAAATTGTTCAAATTTTACAACAAATTAAAACAATGAAATTGCTGTAGGCAGAGAATTCCTTATTCATCTATTTTGATCCTTAATTTGACTCCACTACCACTAAAAAATTGCAACGAGAACCAGACCGATTTCTAAACATAAAAGTTAACCTCTCCAAGTCACACGCATGACCTGATGCGTAGGTACCTAAAAACATTAATATGGCGTCTTATAGGGCAGTTATGATGAGATCGTCTTATTAATATTGATAGTAGACACCACGATTTAAAAAACCAAGAGCAAAAGCAAACGACTTACCAAAGTCTTTATAATAATAATACACTGCACAATACCTATACAAATACTTATAGAAATGGCTAAATGCATGACGCGGAGTCAACGTAAACAACATTAGCGCCGAATGGAAACAAATTGCAGGAGACAAATAGTTCGTGATATTCCGCCTGAATACAAGTTGACCGATTGTGCCCGAATGGTGTTCTTATTATGTATCTCAGCAAAGAACTTTACAATTTTAGGAAAATTTTTATTTATCACAGTTAAACTATTCTTTGCATATTCTTCTTTATAATGGTAGCTAAATAATCTACTGCTTTAGTAAAGCAACTAATAAAGACTGAAAAGTACTTTTTAAAGGCTAATATACACACTCAGTAAAGTGATCTTTTCTGAGGTAGTGAACAGATATTTCTAATTATAATAAAATTATGGCTATTCTAACTAAAAAAATCGTAGCAAAGAATTTATTTCTGGAGATTTTCTCAGTGTAGCTTTTCTTAAACGTTTGTCGCCATATTGGGGCCGCCATTTTGTTCTTGAAAAAACTATTACCAAATTCGTAATCAGCGACCTCAAATGAAAATTTTCAAAACCATTACTCCCTTTTTCGACTTTTGGCCAGCTTTTTCGGATTCTGGCCCACTGTGCATTTGAAAAAAAAAAAGTTTTCGATAAAAAAGTGATTTGTTCGATTATGGAGGCTTCGTAAATAGTTATTAATCAAATTAAACGAAAAATTATATTTTTCCCTTGGACTTTACCTGCCGTAGAACAAGTTTTGGCATTCCAAAGCACTAGACAAATGTCTTAAAATGCTTAAAAAACTGAACATAGACTCAAAAACTGGCGAAAATCTCATTATATACTCAGAATGTTGTCTTTAATCCAAATATGTAAAAATATACAGTGTGTTCCATTTAAAAATCGAAAGTTGCGGTCATTTCTGCGGAAACCGGAAATGATCTCATACAGTATTTTATGTCCAAAAATCAATTTTTACAGGTAGTTTATGCACCCCAAGTTTCAAATGGAAAAGTTAAAAAATAAAGGAAGTATAGGTGGGAACCACTAGCCTGTGGCGCCCGGTGTACACGATCGAGTTTTTTAGGAGTAATCAACATTCATTTGTAAAATATTGTTGACCTACTACTTTACTAATTGTATCATTAAATATTTAATTTCACTACATTTGCATACATAATGTCAATGTGAAATGATGTCTTCGTATTCTTCTTCGTACTGCAATTATAGTAGCCCTAGGCATCATAATAATTATTATTATTTTAAATTATTTAAATTACTTTTTATTTAAACATAATTGAAACACCTTATTATAAGTATGGACAATCATTGGCTATCGTTGTATCACTCTTAACTCATATATTAAAATAACAATTAAACATATATACAATGTAAAAATAAAATAATAATAACAGGAAATATTATACTGTTGCATGTTAACAATGTTTGCAACTTTGTATATCGAATGCCGCAGCTATTAAGAAAATATTAATTATCCTGAGGTGAACTGAGCTAAAATGTTAATGAACCAATTATTGTAAATTATGCTAACAGAAAACAACTGCAAATATGTATCTCCTCAGTTATGGTTAATTATTTTTATTGAAATTAAATTACTATATCTATTTGTGTCCAACCTGAACATGGGCATGTCTTTTGATAATTAAAAAATGAAATCATTCAAGGTTAGCTAGTTATTACAAATGAAGGAAATTTTAAGACATTATATATAATAACGTCAGAGTATGCTGTAACAGATCTAACCAGGGCAATATATGAGGGTTTCAGAAATTTTGAGATATACTTTTAGCAAATAATTTTGTTCGCGATTGAATCATAGTTTTGAAAGAATGATTGATATCAAACATAACATAGTGTTACTAATTGAGGTCCCTTGCACAATTAAAACAACCACAACGATAATTATAAGCATAATCGTAATTTTTATGTTCTGTTACAACAAATTCATTTATAAAATATGATTTTTTTGAGATTCCCGTGAAAAAGATGATAATCGCCTCAGTTTATCCAACCTAACAAATACTAAAGAAAACAAACGAGTCAAGCGACAAATAATATTTATTATGCAACTGTGCGCGAGAGAATATAATTGGTCGAGTCAATATGGTGAAAACCACGTCGATTGTATTTTTTATTGTTTTAGCTTTCTTCTTAATAATAATGATAGTAGAAAAAAGCAATAAATTATTATCTTGTGCTGTACACACATCCATTGTTTTTTTTTACGTAGTACCTAGTATTTTTAAAAGCTTTTATTTAACTTGCAATGTTTGTATGTTTGTTTCTTTAGGTCAAATCTTGCAATCAAAATTTAGACTATTTCTAATTAAGCTAGAGCTTTGAAATTTGGCACACCTGTTTATGTCCAGTGACAATGCAATATAGTGTCTATAATCGTTCTAAATTCAAGATGGCAGATCTTTTTCTTCACAACCCCCTTGATACGGGTATCAAATGAAATGGCTTGACGAATAAAATACGATAAACAATGTGACGTCATTCTAAATCCAATATGGCGGACGTGTAGACAAAATTTCAATTTGTTCCAATTAAGCTAGAGCTTTGAAATCTTGCATACCTGTACAAAACCGGTAATAATGCAATATGATATATCTAAGATCGTTCCAAATCCAAAATGGTCGACGTCCCAAGATGGCGGATTACCTTTTTCTTCACAATCCCCTTAACACGGGTATCAAATGAAAGGGTTTGACGAGTAAAATACGATAAACTATGTGACGTCATTCTAAACCCAATATGGCGGATGCCCCAAGATGGTGGATTATCTTTTCTTCGCAACCACCTAGATATTAGTATCAAAGGAAAGGGTCTGACGAGTAGAATACGATAAATTATGTAACGTCATTCTAGGATGGTGGGTACCTTTTTCTTCCTCACAACTCCCTTGCTATGGGCATCAAATGAAAGGGTTTTATCTGTCTGTTTGTCTGTAAAATAAGTAGACTAAAAAGTAAAAAATAAAATTATATAAAAAAAATATTTTTAAGAAAAAGCTTTTTATTTGAAAGAACTACTAAAAAGTAAAAAATATTTTTTTAAAATTCATACACCTGGAAACCAATAGCTTTGGGGACGGTTAATTGAGCAAAGTAACTATGCAATTGTTCAATATGACTGTCTTCAAAGCTTTTGGTTTCCAGATGTATGAATTTTACTGTTTAGTACAGTTTTTTAAAATAAAAACTTTTTCTTAAAAATGTTTTCTTTATATAATTTTTTATTGTTAAACCATAAATTTACTAAGACCATCACCTCAAAACTGAATTGTCAGAAATATTTTTATAACAACCCTAAGACGAAACGACACATTGTGACGTTGGTATCTCAGCAAAACCTAATTTGAAACAAAATGGATAAAATTATTCTATCTTTGGATATACTGTTATGTGCCTTACTTGGGATTGAGAGTCATTTCTTACTGTAAGTTTTATGTGAACTGATTACACGGGCCGACAAAAAATCATGATCAGAACCATTTTATCCAATGTTTTTTGACATGCTGAAACCGATTCTGATATTTAAAAAAATATATACCTACCGCATCAGTTCTTGTCTGCCACCCCCTTTATCCCCTAAAAAGATCAAAAAAAGAAGGTCTTGTTCTAAGATTCTGATCTAACTTTTATGAGGTATTTTGACACGCTGAAGCCAATGTTGGACACATTTTTTTTTTTCTATCGTGTCAGTTCCTCTCTACACCTTCCTTTTATCTCATAAAGATGGCAGAGGGAAACTGACGACAGATTTTTTTTTTACCTAAAATTAGCTTCAGCACATCCAAATACAGAAAAATTAGATCAGAACTTTGAGACCTCTTTTTTGCTCTTTTTAGGGGATAATGGGGTTTGGTATTAACTTTTTTGTCCAAAATTGGCTTTAGCGCATCAAAATACTTCAGAAAAGTTATTTCAGAAACTTACGACAAGGCCTTTTTTGCTCTTTTTAGGGGATGAAAGGGATGATAGACAAAAACTGATGCGGTAGATTCTTTTTTAATGTCTGTTTTAGCACGTTAAAAAACATAGGATAAGATGGTTCTAATTAAAAGAACATCCCCTTTTTTTTGCCGGCCTGTGTTATAGACAAGAGCATTATTGTTATATACTTCATCTTGAGTTGTTGTAGTTAATTTTACGTTTACGTCGATTATGCAAGGAGTCTTAGTGGGAATTGGCCCTTTCTCACTAATTGTTGACACCAAAATAAAGTAGGCTGCAAGCCATTAAAGGGAGGTTTCGTATTCTCGAAGATGTCTTATAGAAGTATTTCGACCGTTTATGGAATAAAAAAAAACAACATTATACCTTCCTAAGGGACTTAGGAAGGATATAAGGATATAGAGTTTGCTTTTAGTTATCATATTAAATAAATAAATAATAAACAAGTATACCATGGTACTTATATTAAACAAAGCCGAGTTGTTAATATTATAAAATATTAGATTATCGAATTATTTGAACATATAGTTATCTTCGCACCAAAAATAAATTGACGTGAGGTTCTTTTAAATACAAATATGTTATCTAATATACGAATGTCCAAAGTCATCAACAAAGAAGAATATTCTACTCTACAATTAACTTTAAAAGTTAATTAATCCAATATTTAAATATTTTTGATAGACCTGTATGGTATTAAAATATGTATTTATGTTATCTTTAAACTGTTTTAAAAAACAGGTGGATATACTAATGTGAAATCAGACTTTGATAGATGGCGTAAAAAGAACGAATGGTTTCTTTGAGAGGTATCTGTTAAATACCCAAAATAATGGTTTTTAATAATAATGTAAGCAGAAATAAAATATATTTGTTTTTATATAAACTATGTTCTTGTCTCTTCTTTCTCTTCTTATTCACAATGTCTTTTGGTGGACGTTTAGTGATCCATAAATTATTCTAGTTGGAATTCGCCTGTTGTATACCACGAGTTAGGTCCATAGCCTCATCGAAGCTTGACTCCTTGGTGACATCAGTCCAATATTCTGAAGAGCATCCTCTTCATGTCTCTCCATCTGGTTCTCCCTGAGCTATCAAAGTATCAGCCGTTCTATATTGTCCTCTCTCCAATTGATGTGATCAAAAAATGAAAGGATTTGGGGAATACCACGCTGGAGGTTTCTTTTGGAAAATCTAGTGCAATGGGCTCTCCAGAGAACTCAACAAACTCATAGGAAACGTCTCGAAAGCATCAATACGTCATTTGCCTGCTTCCTGTAAAGTCCCTGTTTCAGAGGCGCAAATAAAGAAGTCTGATCTTTGTGATCTAAATTTTGCTGTGGTTATCGTTTGCTCGGTCTAAAATCATAATTTCCATTTTGTTGTAATTTACAGTAAATCCATTATCAGAGCTTATTATCTGAAATCTGTCCAACAAATGTATGAGTTCATCCTCGCAAGTTACAACTAAAGTGGTATCATATGAAAATTTCAAGATAGAAATTTCGATTCTATAAGCTAGTTCTTAAAAGTTAAAGTTAAAGATTATTGGTAACAGAATACAGCTCATTGTGACACTTTAAGCAACTTTAATGTTGTCGTCTTTCACCAAAGCAGACTTTTCTTCATATATGCGGCGAATAGTAAAAACCAGATGCAGATATCCACATTTCTAATAATGTAGCTCACAGTTTGTCTCTGTTGTAGTTTGCGGATCAAAAGACAAAAGTACCTAATATTCTCCTGCCTGCTCGATAATTTGTTGCAAATTTAGTATTTTCTCTCTAGTACCGAGTCCTTTAACAAAGCCTTATTAGCCTTACAGCCAAAATATTATATTATATATAATATATAATAATGATCTCTGTGAACCGAAGGTGATCACTTTCGTCAAAAAGACCGTATGAGATTCATATACATGTTAATCTAATAAACAATAAAATATTTAGGTGTAAAGCAACACCCCAAAAAATATGATTATATATGTACGAATAAGGCAATCAAAATAAATGAATAATTAAATAAAAATATAGCCACACAATAATATTGACACTAGAAAGATAAAAGATTTTTCTATAAGTGTATAGGTTGATCGAGTGGAAGAGTGTCGTATAGACAAACTTCGCCCTCAACAAATAAAGGCGTATATTATTATTATTATTATTATTATATGTCGCAAAAAAGGTTGGCACTTAGCTGTATTCCTACGGCGTAGAGGGTAAAGGTTTCCCCGCTTCATCGGCGATCCCAAAAATATCACGTAGGACGGCGACAGCAAAACAATAGGCTGGAGGCTATGATGTAACAATCCTGCCTGGGCGGTCTTGAATCATAATCTTATTACATAACTCCAGGGACAATAAATTTCACATAAAATCGGCACGTAGATTGATCAATCCAAGAGGAAAAAATAACACAACACCAGGGAGAAGAACGGAAAATAAATAACCCAACACAAAAAAAAGCCCTGAAATAAAAAAATAGGACATCGTTACATAAGAACAACGGCCAAAAACTGTTACTCACTTCTACACTTCGTAGAAGGCTTCTTTGATTACATGGACTTGTCTGAGGACTGGTTTCGAGATACAGTTCTGAAAGGAAGTAAAAGAACTTCGTAGGAATCTTCTAATTAAGATGGTGGAAAGAAAACTTACCATGTGCTGAACAATAAACCGTATAAACGATAATTGAGGGAACACAAAATACACAATTCTCAGCAGAAAATATTCCCCATAATATTTAATTACTTAGTGAAATAACTCCCAACTAAATGGATATACACGATTTTCACTAGAGTAAAACAGCTCAAAAGTTAACAATCCGAACTGTTTAGCACCTCAAACGAAACAGAACTCCAGAAAGCGAGCGAGGATCTCAATAGAAGGACACACAAAAAACGTTATCACTAATAAATTAATATAGACGCGGTAAAAAAGGACCTTAATACTAAAGAAAACCTAACACACAACTACAACATAATCATGAAATGTATATCATATCATCCAATTTGCAAATACTTTTCTATTTATTTCGGGACTACATTTCGGTAGAGGAAAGGTGCTGTTTTTGCTAAATTTCTTACAATACTGTAATTTAGTTCAAATGGTGCGCTATATAAATCTATCCATATGAGGCGACTAGGTAGGCAACCAATTATTGTCACGATTAAGAGGTCGTATTTGCTACCAATAAATTAGTAATTCTTATTTGAGGGAATTTAACACGTAACAGCCTGCTTACTCGAGAGGTATTTGCCAAAACAGATAATGCTGAAGTCTATATTGAAGAATATACGACATTATTTTACTGGTGTGTGATAATACTGCGTAGTAACCTGTAGTTATATTTTGCTCCTTTCTTATATAGTAGTACGAATATTGAAGTTGTCCATTCATCGAATCAAATTCATGTTTTCATATTCCTTGCCTTATTCGGTAAAGAATTTTCATTCCATCATCACCAACTAACTTAAGCTCTTCGCCTGTTACATTGCCGATTTATAGGTTTCATTTGGGCGCCTCCACTTCGGATTTGAGTATTGAAGGTTTATGTTCATAGTCCTGCTGTCAATCATCTTCTAACTCAAGATGGTCACCTTCGAAAAACTTTTCGCCGTATTGGTATCAAACCTTAATATACTGATCTATTCATGTGATGTTCTCTTTTAGAGAGTCCCATAGGACATCTGGACCTTCGCAATTTAATGATGGGTTGATTTCAGTTACATATACCCCTAATGTATTTCGGAAAGTTGGACTATCAGTTATGAAAGGCAAACGTTTTTGTATTTTTGCATTCGACACGTACTCTGCTCCAACGAAAAACTGCATACGAGAAGCTGGTGATCTGAGTCACTTAACGTTCTGCAGAGCTTTATTGAAGATCTCCACCGATGTCCTACCATAATATAGTCAATTTGGTTCCGAAATCTACCGCCGGGTGGCAGTCAAGTGTACTGGCGCCGTGGATATTGTTGGAATGCAGAATTATCTATCGTATAGGTATTGTCTAGGCAGAACTGAATTAACTTTGATCCCCTTTCCTTTCGTCCTTCGCTACCAAATTTGCCAACAGGAGCTCGCAAGTAATCAACTTTCAGTGTGGAACCAACTTTGACCTTGAAATCGCCTAATATAATGGTAATTTCCCCGTTTGCAATATATCCGAGGACCGATTTCAGATTCCAGATTTCTTTAAAGATCCAGAATCCTACTACAATTCGGTTGATATCATTATTTTCGGAGAAGCATATCATCCTATCGTGGATCTAAAACTAATCTAATGCATCTCGGAAAGACCTGCCACTATAGTGTTTGAATCTGCCAGTTCTTTCTCCAGCAGACAAAGATTTCCCAACTGTAAAAGTCCTCTTACAGTCTGAAAACACGCATTATTGTTCACATTTCTTCAGTTACGATATTTTTAGTAAATATCACTTTCTGCGCTACCACCATGACTTTTAAAAGTTGTCTCTATTTTGTTTGTCTAAAATGAACTCTTGTGAACGACATGTCAGTTCCAAAATCATCCCAATTATTACCATAAGCACTGCTAAATGAAGAGTGCACTCAAAGTTCCATCAATCAACTGTTCGAGGTATTCCAGCCTTTAGTTTCGAGGGGCTGAAAGTCACCAAAGGAGACCTGATCGCTTTTTGTGACTTCAACTTCTTCGTCAGAAGTTAATTACAAGTACTTATTTGCAATAAGAATTCTGACGCAATTATCATATTCTCGTTAGTCAGGATATAATGAAAGGAAGTTTGCTGAACACAGTATTCATCCCTAACCATAACGTCTTGTTTATTTCGTTTCCAAAACATAGAGTGTTAAAGTTTTCAAACAGAAAATCATTTCTTTAAAACCTTTTGAGCAAATCAAGAAATTGGAATAGAATTTTGTGTGTGCATATGTAAAATGTCATTCAATGTTAGCTAAGAATTATTTCATACCAGTGAAAGAATATGAGGATCACACAACGTCTGCCAAGACGTTATTAAAAAGAAGAATAAAACTTAATCAGTATCTATAATTCAATTTATAGTACAGTAACTAGAGGTTTTAACTTCGGAATAATGTCATATTGAACGGATTTCGTTCATTTTTGGCAGTACAATAGTAAATGCTTCACAGAAAAGTTTCTATATTGTACGGAGGCTTGCTAATTTATAGGGGGTGGTACTTAAAAAATATATATATTTATTGGAGCCGAAATAGAATCAAATTTTAAGAAGAAAATGTTCTATGAAATTTTTCACATAAATTGAAAAGTATTACTTTATCGAAAAAATGTTACAGACCAATTACAGAAAGTACAAACTGAGAATTAATTATATTTTTTGTTTATTGATGTAGGATTAATAATTTCGGAGATATTTAAGTTTATATTTGTATCCAAGTGTTTCGAAATTACCTTTAAAGTTTAAAATGCATTTTTTTCTAAAGCAAGTGCTTTAAATGAGCAAAAAATTTTGAGCATCTAGGTAATGCTACATCTTAACGAAAAACTGTATTTGGGATAATTTTTTTAAATTACTGGCTAATTAGAGTAACAAATGGCGACCTTTGCATATAAAAAAATATAAATAACCACATTTTTCCGTCATAACTTCTTTATTTCTTATGCTAGAGGAACGAGTAAAAAATAATTTGAAAGCGCAATTAATTGTTTTTAATTTCATTTCTTAGCATGCGTGACGTAGGTGTCACAATTTCTGAGATATTTAACATTTAAACTGCATTCTTCGTCTTATAAACGTTCGGACGCCATCTGTAAACTTTCATATCTCCGAAACTATTAGATCTATGTAAATAAATAAACAAGCGAAATTCATTACCAGTTTATGAGCTTTATTTTTGGTCTCTACCCATTTTTCAATAAAACTAATATATATAGAGGCATTTGGAAAAGGAAAAAAAAATACGTTTTGTCGAAAATACCTTTATAGTTTAAACTCTATTTTTTTCTAAAGCAAGTTCTGTATACAAACCAAAAAATTTGAGCATCTACGTTATAATATATATTAATGAGAAATAGTGTTTGAAATTCCTTTTTTTTTTAATTATTGACAGTAACAAAATGGCGACGTTGTTATTAAAGAAATGTGTATACGCACATTGCTTCGGTCATAACTTCTTTGTTTTTTATGCTACAGAAACAAATTAAAAAACAGTTGAAAGCTTAATTAATAATCTATTATTCTACCTATTAGCATCCTTGACGTAGGTGTCACAGTTTCTGAGATATTTAGCTCTCACTCTAAATAATTATCTTATGAACACTTGGATGCCAAATGTAAACTTAAATAGCTCCGAAATTATTAATCCTACGTCTATAAACAAAAAATATAATTAATTCCCAGTTTGTACTTTCTGTAATTGGTTTGTAACATTTTTTCGATAAAGTAATACTTTTCGAGATACTTGAGGAAAGCCGTTTGGAAATACCTTTTTTTTTTAGCTAAAATCGAAATTTTGAAGTCGTTATAACTTAAAAACTATAAATTTATGTGAAAAAATTGCATAGAACCTTTTCTTCTTTTAAAATTTCATTCTACTTCAGCTCCAATAAATATATACATATTTTAAGTGCCACCCCCTGAGAGGGGGTGGCATCCACCCCCTATAAATTAGCAAGCCCCCGCACAATATAGAAACTTTTCTGTGAAGCATTTACTATTATATTGCCAAAAATGAACGAAATCCGTTCAATATGACATTATTCCGAAGTTTTGCATATTTTTTATCTCTAGGTACTGTACTATTAGTCTATGATAATTTAGAAGAATTCACCACCGCGCATCTGAAGTACATGACAATATTTATTAAGTCACGCTCCCTTTTCAACGTAATATGGCTAATTTCTACTCTCAGTTGAGTTGGGCTGACGACGTAGGACCGGAGTTCTGTAATAGACGAGAAAATTATAAGTTCGTACCTACCGTTGATTGATTACTGCTCTCTCCAAGATTTCCGTTTTTCTACGATGCACTTGTCTTATATTTAATCACTTCTTATGGTTCCAGTCACTTCTTAGTTTCCTAATCACTTTTACAGAATTCATCCCCCTAGTTTCTGTTATATGATATGATGGAATAACAGATTTGAGGACTTTATGAGAATCCCTCGACCTAACACACAAAAACGCATGAAAAGTTAGACATAAAGTTAATCATTCAATCAAAAAATGCAAGAGTTCAAATAATATTGTATAAATGCAAAGTGTACAGAAAAATGTATAGAGCCTATCTATTATAATATAATGATCTACCTACCAAACATGGCAAGAGCGGACGCCTCCTTTAGAAGAACATTAATCACAACTACCATGCAATGAGGAGTAATAGTAGCAATCGACTTGGCACAAAAAGGTTCGCAATTTTCTAGAATAGTACGAGTTCAATTTGACTTGAATTGACGGTAGTTCACCCGAAGTTATCTTTTGAAAGGATTTTTACGGAATATATAAGTTATATGCGGCTTTCCTGCTTTTGCAAAGGTATCGCCGGCATGTACACTACCCAATAAGGGTAGTGTTGTTCGGCTCCGCTCTCTAGCGACCCCCATGAAAATATCCGCATGAGGATATGGGCTAATTGCTATTATCCATAATTTCTAGAAAATTCAAAATTCGGCATACTTTCCAAAGTTCCGCCTTTTGTGCCACACGTCGTCGAAGATGTGAAAAAATGTTTGGCTTTGTTTTGCCATCGAACACCTTTTGAGACGATACAATTTTTTACTTGATTCTTGTTATTTTCCTTCCGTCCTAGATTGATTTCTCTAAGTTCTACAACAGGAACATGTTTTGTCACGTGTGATAAATGCTTTGGTATATTTTTTATATTCAGTAATAATCATATAATTAAGAAATGTAACATTAAACGATAAAATCCTGAAATAATAGTAACGCAATCATAAAAATATTATTCGCAATTTCAAAAAGAAACTTAATTGCATATTTCCAGCCACAGCAAACAAAAATCGTTTGTTTGTTTATTTATGTAAGCGATATTATCCTCATTCAAATAGAATACATAATAATAATTTTTCAATGATCCCAGCGTACAATAAACATTCAAATCTAAGAGTAATATCTGTCAAATCAACCCACATTTTATACAAATAAAAGTACGAACAGAATTAAAGTCTGAATGCATCTCAGCGTGAGATAATTCTTTCTTTTGGCCGCGCGTCTATTGTATCCATAATTTATGACAAATTTCATTTTTATATTACAGTATAAAATACTTTAAATGCCTCGTGCCGTAAAAAACATGTAGGCAAGTGAAAATCATATTAATATTTCAGTAAAGCTGCATGTTAACCTTATTAAATATGTAAATGTAATAGAATGTTTGAACACGACACGCATAATTATCTGTTTCCGCGCGTCACTTATTAATTATTGTATTATTTTTGTCTGAGCAGGTACTAAATTTTTAATAATCTGAAAAAAATTGGATAATGTAATTGCTGAATTTGAGGAATAAATAAATTCGTTACATTTATTACTAAATCGATGTAATCAAATAATACGGGTCCAGCAAATTGTATATCTATTTTATATTAATAGTTAATTTTCTACATATTTTACCCCAAAAATAAGCCACTGCCACTATGTAAATTTTGTCTAAGCAAGAAATATTCTATATATAATATAGAACACAATATAAAAAAGTTTGCAGAAATTTTTAGGACAACCTCTAGCGCATTACTTCTCGGCTTAATCCATTGTCATTGTCGTCGTCAAACAAAAAGTCAGTTTTATTTAAGTAAAATAAACAATACCAGTAATGCAAATAAATCTACATGGCATATAATATCCGAATTAACAGGTAAACCTAAGCCTCAGAAAAATATCGTATTAGAAATAAATAATATTCTTATCGAAAATCCGCAACAGATATCTGAGAAATTTAATAATTTTTTTATAAATGCGCCATATGAGACAATAAATAAAATAACTGGCCAAAACCCCACTACAAATCTTGCTGGAGATGTAAGGAAAACTGAGATTCCTCACAGCATATTTCTTTCGTATATAACAGAGCAAGAAATACTTTTTATTATAAAACATAAATTAAAAAATAAACATTCAACTGGACCCGATGATATTTCCAGTATTTTAATTAAAAAAATTGCTGAGTTTATCATTAAACCTCTAACTCATATTATAAATGAATCTTTTATAGAAGGAATATTTCCTTCTATATTAAAAACTGCTTTGGTCTCCCCAGTTTTTAAAAAAGGTGATACCCGTAATATGGAAAACTACCGACCGATATCTGTTCCTCCTGTAATCTCCAAAATATACGAATACGCGATGTTAGATCAGCTTCTTAAATTTTTTGAAGTAAACAACATTTTAAATGATAGACAGCATGGTTTCCGTTCTGGACACTCTACTATTACTGCAATTCACTCTCTTTATGAACAAATTTTAGAGGCAGTTGAGGCGGGCGAAAGTCCAACTGGGATCTTCTGTGACCTCAGTCGGGCATTTGACTGCGTTCAGCATGACCTTTTACTTAAAAAACTATACGAATATGGAATAAGAGGTAAATCATATGATTGGTTTGCCTCCTATCTTAGTGATAGAAAACAGATGGTAAAAATACAGTACACAGAGCAAAATCAAAAAACTTTTTATACATCAAACATACTAGATAATAAAGTTGGAGTGCCGCAAGGTTCTGTCTTGGGGCCTATACTGTTTATCATTTATATTAATGAACTTCCAGATATGCTTACTGAGGCTTTTGTTTCATTATACGCTGATGACGCCAATCTTCTTCTCTCTGATAGATCTCCCGCCATACTTCAAAATAAACTTAATACTACTGTCACCCACTTATGTAGTTGGTTTAGTAGTCACTTATTATTTTTGAATGCTTCTAAAACAAATTATATGACGTTTCATACGCGTCAAAATAATAATATTACTTCTAGCCTAGATATTAAAATCAATAACGTGAATATTGAGGAAAGTAATTGCACAACGTTTCTTGGCATAATTTTTGACAATACACTTACATTTAGTAATCACTGTAGCAAACTAGTTAGTACCTTGCACTCTAAATGTTTTCAAATTAGGACGTTGAAAAGTGTTTTGGACACGTCTGGTTTATTAATATTTTATTTTGGACAAATTCAGTCTAGATTAGCTTATGGCATTACTTTATGGGGAGGCTCCTCTAGTGCTCAAGAAGTATTTATTGCGCAAAAACGCATTATAAGATGTATAGCGAGTGTACCACCAATTCATTCATGTCGTAATCTGTTTAAACAATATAAAATTCTTCCTCTTCCTTGCTTATACATTCTAGAATTGTTACTATATGTATACAAAAACCAATGTAAATTTGATAGAAATGAAATGATTCATTTTCATAATACACGACACAAAAAAAATTTTCATATACCAACTAAACGTTTAAATATATCAGTAAAAGCACATAATATCCTCGGACTGAGATTATATAATAATCTACCAGAAACCTATAAAAACTTAAATAATATATATTTGTTTAGGAAACATATTAAAGAATATCTTTTAAATATGGGTGCATACTCTGTTCAAGAATATTTTGAATGGAATAATAATTGTTGATATGTAACGTGCCTATATTTTATTATTTTAATGTGATTATTTGAACAGTAATTCTTGTGTACACTTTAGCTTAATGTATGTATATAAGTATGTATTTATTTTATTTATTATACATTTGCATATTGTTTAAATATGTATTTATATATTTTTTGACTGATTGTTTTATTGTATGTATTTGTCTATTTCTGTATTGTTAAAATATTGTCATATGTACATGTGTGTCTATTGTATGTATATGCGATTTGACATGTTATTATGTGCACGCGTATATATTTAATTTATACAAGTACATACTCTGGTACTGTTATTATACAAATTTGACTTATCCTATAGCACACTGTATTGCTCTTACTGGATCAATAAAATATTCTATTCTATTCTATTCTTCTATTGTCGATCGACAGAAGTTTATTCGTTCTCTTCGTCGGATTCTTTGTTGATGCCGTCCAGAGCTGGGCAGTACTCTAGTAAATTGTACTCGTAATTGTACTGAATACCCAAAATACTCAGTAACAAGTACTCGCGAGTACGTTTATTTGGATGGGACCTCCGATTAAAGAACTTATATCTAGATACATAATGGCATTGATTTATTTGTCGCTGAAAGACTCACAATCTAAGGCACTTCTTCCCATAAGTTGCTGATTGGCCCATCAGCGTATTTGCGGCCGCTCGTGCACGATCGGCTTCAGTTCGATTATCATAATATCAGTTGACAGTTCGGCCATCAATGTCAATAAATGTTTTTCGTGTTCTCCGACCAAAAACTGGTGAAAAAGTAATTTTATTTTAAGTTGTGATTTGCTTAATACCTAAATAATATTCTCTATTCATATTTACACAGTTTAGTGACAATATATTTTGTGCAAATAAATAGTGTAGTGCTGTGCCGTTTGCAGAAAGCAGTTTAGAAAAGAAGAAAATCGATCGTTCCATAGTCGTAACATGATGAAGTTCAGTTTACAGTTATAAAGTAAATAGCAATTAAATTTTAATATCCTTTCAATACATATTTATCTTACTGTTTTATCTTACTGTAATATCGTATGCCTACATCACGTTATATAAAGAGCCGGTAATGCAGGAATTGCAATAATTCATTTTAATGAAAATATTTACCATTCTACACATTTTCTACACACACAACGCCACTGTTGCCTATGGGATGTGATGTTCATCTATCCATTTTAATGGACATATAATGTGACTATGTTAGGAGCAAACAAGGTATATAGTGAAAAGATAGCCTGTTATGTATCTAGATATAAGTTCTTTAATCGGAGGATGGGACTCTGTACTGAAAATTTTCAAGTTAGGTAGGTACTCGAGTACTTTTGGCAGCCACACTGACGAGTAACGAGTATACTAGTATTTTTTTCTTAGAATTTTAAATTTTTGGTTGTGTTTATTTTTGTGTACCTATACATTTTTAATAATAATGTAACTATTTTTGTTGATGTCGATCTACCTTTATTTACTGATAATGATGTATAGTACAGTAACTAGAGGTTTTAACTTCGGAATAATGTCGTATGAAACAGATTTCGTTCATTTGTGGCAACATAATAGTAAATGCATCAAAGAAAAGTTTCTATATTATGCGCCGGCTTGCTAATTTATAGGGGGTGGATGCCACCCTTTTTCAGGGGGTGGCAACTAAAAAAAAAAAACGAAATCATTGGAGCTGAAAAAGAATCAAATTTTAGGAAGAAAAGATTCTATGCAACGTTTCTCATAAATTGACAGTCTTTAGCTATAACGACTTGAAAATTGGGATTATTGCTTGGAAATAGGTTTTCATCAAATAATTCAAAAGGTATTACACACTGAGCGAAAACATGCTAGAGACAAATAAGAAAGCTACCAAATTGAGGACGAATTTCGTGTTTTTCTAATTTCTGTAGAGTTAATAGTTTCGGAGATTTGGAAGTATAAATGTGGCGTCCGAACGTTCATAAGACGAAGTATTTAGTTTAAATGTTAAATATCTCAGAAATATGACACTTACGTCAAAGCGCTAACAACTAAAATTAAAGAATATTAATTAGGCTTTCAAATGATTTTTGTCTATTTCTATAGCATAAAAAACAAAGAAGTTAGACAGAAACAATATACTTTTTCATTTCTTTTTAATAAAAACATCGCCATTTTGTTAATGTATGTAATCAGTAATTAAAAAAATATATCCCCATATACTGTTTTTCGTTAATATATAGCATGACCTAGATGCTCAAATTTTTTCGTCCGCTTGCAAAGGTTTCTTTAGAAAAATAATGTATTTTAAACTGTAAAGGAATTTTAGAAAAAACGTAACATTCTTGTTTCTCTGTAAATATCTCAATAAATATAAGTTTTAGAGAAAATATAATGTACATCAAAAATGAAGCTTATAAACTGAGAATGAATTTGTTTTTTCATATACTATAGTATAGGGTTGACAGTTTCGAAGATATTTAATTTTATAGATGACATTTGACCGTTTTTAGGATGAACTATTTAGTTTAAAATGTTGAATATCTCAGAAACTGTGACACTTCCATCAAATATTGTAAGAAAAAAAATTAAAGATAAATTAATCAGCATTTAAAACGATTTTTTATCTGTTTCTACATCACAAAAAATAAAGAAGTTATGACCGATTCAATGTGCGTTTTCACATTTTTTTAAACAAAATGTCGTCTGACTGAGCAGTTACAACTGCTCAGTAATTAATTTTTTCTTCAAAAATACTGTTTTTTGTTAATCATCACCTAGATGCTCAATTTCTTTTGTCTGTTTAAAACACTTGTTTTAGAAAAAAGTTTCCACCCGCCATATTAGAGCCGCAATTTTGAATTTTTTAATTTTTACTTCAGATTCGAAATCAGCGACCTCAAAAACATAACTATCTTACGTTTCAAAAATAAATTACTAATACTTGTTCAAATATTAAATATTTAAATTTAGGGGTGGTTTTCACCCGTTGAGGATAAGAGCAAATATCTGATCCATATAGAAACTGAAGACGTTATCTTTTACTAACTCATAAAGAAAAATTATCATTACCTATGAAATTATTCCGAAATTTTGCATATTTTTTACCTCTAGTACAGTAGTACTATAAGTGGTATTCTAATTTTTTGTCTATTACCTATTTCAATTTGGTATCTTTCGAAGTACTCGTACTCGTTACTCATTTTTAGAAGAGTACTCTCCAAATTTTGTAAAAGTACTCATTTTTTAGAGTACTTCAAAAACAAGTACGAGTACTTAAGTTTTCACGAGTACTTTTTAAAGGTACTTGTTGTGAAATACTCGTGAGTACTCTAGTGCGGTACTCTGCCCAGCTTTGATGCCGTCCTGCACACAGATTTTCAAGAATACTGTAACGTTGTCGCAAATGTTATCGTTGCAGTTTTGACATATAACGGAGCATTTCATTCCAACTTTACGGCAACCACAAGCTGTTCCGCGGTTTCCTTTGCATTTACAGGCTATTAATTTTAGGAGTTCGTTAGGTGGAGCTTTTCCTGTGATGGTTTTAGTTCTAGCCCACAATTTGTCCCATTGCTCAGGATCGTGGAAGTTTCCAAGCCACGTTTGCACTTGAATCTACATCCTGAAAGTGTGTTGCCGGGCCGCACCCGATGTCGGTGGAAGTGATGCAAGGTTCGCTTTTGATTTTGTAATTGCTCTTACAAAACGTTTGTAACGTAGCGAATTTAACTTTTCTTGTGCTTCGTTTTCTTTGTACAAAGCAAGAAAGAATATTTCTCTGGCGATAGCGAGAAGTTCGGGTGAAATCCCTTTTTGTTTAAAGATTTTCAGAGATGCTTTCAAATGATCATTATTCTTCAAACAGAGGAAATCATGTCGCACCCAGTGAAGGCGTGTAGAAGCAGGATGTTGTCGCTTATGACATCATCGTATCGAAGACTTGATATTAAGTTTCTCAGCCATTTTTCCTATTGTAGTCCTGTCCCCAAGGCATAACCCCGTAAAAAAAATGTTGTCCAGAGAAACGGATTTCAAATTTCTGTTTAAGGTTCATTATAGAACTAATTTTGCTTGGGTAGACACCGCGAATTTGGCGCCACTGTTTTTTGTGCGCCATTTTTAAAAATGGAGGATGATTTCAATATTACATTGTATTTAAAGAACTATAAAGCCTACAGACTTCAGTCTGGTGTCAAAATCTAGGTATAGGGGGTAAAAAAATATAACAGTGGTAAAGATTAACCCTTACACCATTTTCAAAGTAGACAAGTAATAATATATATCAATATGTACAAGTATTAACACATTTTATTTACTTTTTTATATACTTGGCCTGGCAACCCATTTGCAATATAAAAATGCAATATGTAAACATTAATGCTGAAATGAAAAACAATGTAATATCAACACAAATACTATATTACTAAAAGCTGATTAAAATCACATTAAGTGTAAGCTAATATCAAGATCACCTTATGTTAAAATTTATATTTGTTTATTTATTTGTTTTTACAATCTTGAACAGTACATTTACAGTAGGTGGAACATATAAGTAGAGCATTTCGACAAGGGCATCTTTTTGTTGCACAGGTTTTGCAAGAACATACACGTGTAACTTCGGTGGGCAAACGATTTAAAAAAGTTTACAGGTTTCAGAACTCCATTAACTTCTTCCCATCCAAAGCTACATGGATCTTTCTCTACGTAGGCAGGATTTAAAAGATTTAAACAATTCCTGATTACATAAAACGCCCTTTTAATGTGACCTTGAATGGAATAAGATGTCGGCGGAAGGTCAGTAAGAGGGACCGATCTCTTGAATTCACTGTACCGCAGATCGTCAAATGTTTCACACAAGATATTTTTCAATTTTTTCGAAATCGTTTTCTTCTTCAGTTTCAGCAAATTCTTTCAGAAATTTTACTGGATCAGCAGTGAGGGCTCCAAGTTTTGTTCCAATTTTGCTTACGGTGTCATCACCAGTAAGAATGTGAGCCTTGATCAAAACATTGGGCAATCCTGGAGGCAGTTTTCTATAAAGAACATGAAGTGGGATAAAGCGTCTTCTCTCTCCAGTTCCGATAATCCCTGATTTAAAAACAATTCAACAAATCTAAGTAGCAACACAACAACATCTGTGTCATTTGACAGAACCAGGACTCGACGTGAACCATTTCGAATTGTCCAGTCAACGTGTGGCAGCGAGAACTTCAGGAGTCAAGTCAGCCGAGAAGACCATGAGTGGCTCATTCTTTCTGTTGGACTTACAAAATCAAATTTTATCATTATAAACTCTAACCAGGAAAATCTTAACCTCATTGTTATGAATCAGCACTGTATCATCAATATTAGCCATTAATTGTTTAATGTCAGTGAGTGTGAACCGATAGCCTGCAATCAGAAGAGGTTCTAAAATTTCGTTAGCCCTTTCAAAAAGTGTGAATTTATCCGAAGATTGACGAGAATGTGGTTGCGAAATTATGGCACACTCATACTTCCGAATATATATACGCATACAGTTCGGGTGAGAATACAAATCAGCTGCAAATACACTCGTATCACTGCTTAAATCAGCTACTCGACTAAACACTTCGTCTCCGAAATAACTAGCTGCTGATAAAAATGCGTTTGCTCTTTTGGACTCGCATATTCTGTATTTTTTCCTATCGTCCGTCCCTTTGACCTTTATTCTGGCTGAACCACACATATAAGACACGGAAGGTCTTCAGGTTTCAAATGAGCTGATGGGGGTGGACGCGCAGAAGTCAACGATCTTCTGAGTAGATGGCCTTGGTCCTCAACTGTAGTATCTTCTGCAAAAGACTCGGGCTCTTCACTACATTGAGGTGTTTTTTGGTTGATTTTATCCAAGGTTTTTTTCAGTGTATATGATTTGTAGCACTTGTTGTTACAGTGATAAACTACTCTGTCATCTTCAGTCATTAGCTTCAATCGTTTTTGAACATCATCTTTCCGTATTTCAGCGGCATCTCGGATTCTCTTCTGTCCATTTTCACTTGATGTTACTGTTTCATTCGTGTTAATTTGACATATTACGCATTTTGCTTTATCGAAGGACTTTTGATATTTGGTTTTTAGTAACACAGAAGTTAGAGACGCTTTACTGCCGCCTGTATCACCCATGTTCAAGTAATTACATCAAGGGGAAACCTGGAACAAAGACAAAATCTATAAATGTTGTAGAGGGTTACATAAAAATTGAAACGCCATCTTGTAAAATGGTGGAAGGGTGAATCTGAAGGGTTCAATTCTACCACTATTGTATTCTTTGACCCCCAATACCTAGATTTTGCCGCCAGACTGAAGTCTGTAGGCTTTATAGTTCCTGAAATACAAAATAATACTGAAATCATCCGTCATTTTTTTTAAATGCGCACAAAAAACAGTCGCGCCAAATTCGTGATATCTACCCAAGTTAAATCACTTCTCTAGTGAACCTAAAATACAAATTTAAAATTCGTTTCTCTGGACAACATTTTTTTCACGGGATTATCCTGTGGGGCCGGGATTATTGTGGGTTTTTTGAAAAACACGTTTAATTTGTCATGGACCAGTCCTGTTAGTAACATGAGAAGATCGATGTTCTCGCGTGCGATTACTACGGAATCGTAATTTGAAGCATGCCTAAGAGCGGTGTTTACTATCTCGGTATCGGCGTCTTCTTGAACCTGTGTGGCTCTTATGTTGTTCTGGTTCAAGTATTTCAGAAGCATTTCTATTTTATCCTTGTTATTTTGGTTGGTTAAAAACTTTCTTGGATCGTCGATACCGCCCTGGCTTCATTGAACGAGTAATCTTTACAACTAAACGTTGTTTTCTCGCCCTTAGTCGTTCGGAAGAGTTTAATCCAAGACCGCTCGGGTCATCAGGGTAATTGTGAAAAACAATTTCTACATTTTGTCCGTAATTTCGATGCACGTAAGAAACGTATTTTTTACCTCGAACTTTTCGCTACCGCTGGAGAAATATTCTTTCTTGTATAAAGAAAACGAAGCACAAGAAAAAGGAAACTTCGGAACAGCTAGTGGTTGCCGCAAGGCTGGAATGATATGCTCCGTTATTTCTATGTCAAAACTGCAGCGATGAAATTTGTGACAACGTTACAGAATTCCCGAAAATCTGTGTGCAGGACGGCATCATCAACGAATCCGATGAAGAGAACGAATAAACTTCTATCAATCGATAGTAACAATGGATTAAGCCGAGAAGTATACCGAATTGCTATTTATTATAACTCTAATGTGTTTATCAGGTGTCCTTGCGCGATGCTATTGAAGATATTATTTCGAAAGAAAAAAAGGAATGGTGTTTTGACGACCTCATCACTTAGATCATGTCTTGTAGTGAAAACAATGATAATGCAGCATTTCAAGGATAAGCGTAATCTTGAAACATCGCTCCAATCGGAGCAACGAGTGATATAAAGAATTTTGTCAACTACTGTCTGTCAAGCGAAAATAAAACCGGCAAAAGAATGCGACGAATGCGATGGCACTGATATATTATATTAGGGTCTATAACTAATTAATCTGATCAATGCATTTAAAAATATCGTATGCTAGCTGCCGCTCGCTTAATACATGAAAGACAATGCGTCAAATAAGGTAAATCGTTGAATATATCTTGCTATCTGGTTCTCCTTGAACTATCAATCATTCTAGATTGTCCTCTCTATTGAAGTGGCTCAAAAATGATAGAAATCTGGAGAATTACTTTCAATGGTCACTTTCGAAAGTTTTTCGCAGTTTTGACACCAAATTACAATAATATGACCTCTGTCAGTTCTTAGGGTACCGTCGGAATCCTTAATTGCCTACGTTTTCGGTTTAAATTTACATATGATCACACTCACTGTTAGAAATATGTTCTTGCTATTATTGTGATATGCAGGTGACTCCATTTCTTTATAGACATTTTATTGGTAAGAATTCTCATCTTTTCGAGTTTGGATTCTCTAAGTCAATCTGTTATACTTTTCCAATTCCAAAGCACTTGAGCCTTGATGTTTTTTCTGACACACTTCACTTACAGTTTGAGCAGATATTCAACTGCAACTTTTCACGTATCTTGCATTGTGTTACCGTCGGTGCCCATGTGATGTTTTCTTTTCGAGAATTTCTCAAGGTATTTAAATCATGTAGTGGGTTGACTTCATTTGTACATTACCTGAGATCATTTGAACTAGCATAGATTAAGGTTTCTAGATCTTCATTTAACGCTTAACAGTTCAGCGACAGTTCTAATTGCATATACTTGTGTCATATTCATTATTGCTTGCCTGGTGTCGATCATTAGGTAGATTATCCGATCACTGACACTCCTAAATTCGAAAATTGATGGTGTCATTTCTTTGAAATCCAAAATCCTACTTGATTCCCACTGATTTTATTATTTTCAAAAAAGCATATCATGCTTCCGTCGTGGTTCTTAAATATTCTAAGTCCCTTTAACGCATCTTGGAAAGGTGAGCTACTCTGATATTTGAAGCTGCAGTAGACAAGGTTTCTCCACTCTAAAAAGTAGCGTACACATCAATGGATTCTCCCATAAAATGGGTGCAGTAGTTTCCTCTTGGTTTCTACACTTTTAGATAGAGCCGCCCAGTCTGGGTCAGACGTTGGTTGTAGCCGCCCTCTTTGGGTCTCAAATAACTGTCAGCCTGCAGATACGAGATAATAAAGAAGTCGTTATTCACTAATTTCGATCCAATAATGGTAGCACTGCTGCCCACTACCATTTACCATGATCTTGGTAACCTGGAAAATGCGCTATTATATGTCACTACCCCTCGGTCAGAGGAACCTCGAGTTTTCGTAAGCAGACGCTCATTTTCCTGAAGTAGGATTGTCTCCTAAATTAGTTCTTAACAATTTTTTTACCCTAACTATTTTTATTATGAATCTGGTTATGATTATGGTTATGTATATGTTCTATGGTTATGGTTATGTATATGTTCTATATCCATTACTTGCATATCTATACACCGTAAGCCATAGATAGACCAATGATTATAGAGGGAAATTTTAGGGACAGAAAATTTGACTTCGGAACTTTGTTTGGACTAGTCTAGAGATGAACATATCGAAAGTCCCCACTAAGTGGCAAGCGGGGGTGAGGGGCGTCACTTTAAAGGTCCCATTTTTTGTTTTTTCGCTTATATCTCTGAAACTATGCGTCGTAAGGAAAAATGTAATGTCTATATTCATTTTCTTCCTGTGTGTTATAGTTTACGAGATATTCGCCAGCCAAAATAGATAATTAAAAAAAAAGTATTAGGTACCTTGAATATTTCTATCAAAGCGGTTTACCGTGGTCTGCTAATAAATCACAGTAACAAAACAATCTTTATTTTATAACACTCGACATATTTTCTAACGTAATATTTTGTCGAAATCTATGCATTTCCTTAAATATACAGTGTGATTAACTTAAAATGAAGACGCCCTTATAACTTTTTTATTTTGTTTCCGATTTGAATCAAATTTTACCTAAGTAAATATATAAACGGTATACACGCGCACACTCACTTACAGATGCAAAGGCATTTTTTATTCGATATTTGAGTTTAGTCTATTGCGAAACAGATATTTGTACAAGAAATTTGTTTCTACGATGGTTATTAACATTTTTATTCCATTTATAATAATAATAATAATAATATAATAATAATATGCCTTTATTTTATCCTTGGCGGAGTTTAGCTAATAGCTATTCAGACTCAACCGAGCTTAACAAATACATGATATAAATAACAACAAAAAATCTTACTATCTAGAGCTAATTGAAAACATTGCAAAAATTACATCTAGATTAATTGAGTTTCTATAAAATAAAACTAATCTAATTAAAATTTTTTTAAAAAATGTATATATATGAATACTAATGTATATGTACAAAAACAAAAGAAGTACGTACAAAGAGAAAATGAAATAATTGCCTCGTTTACTGTTTTTGTAATAAATAATCAAATAGTTTAACTTTAAAAGTTTTTGCAGATAACTGACTATTTTTTAGGGTGATTGGAAAATTATTAAAAACATTGGCTGCAGAATATGAAAAAGATCGTCTATAAAGTGATGTTTTATGTTTTGGTTAAATTGTAATTGATTCTTAAATTGGTATTATGAAGTGTATGTCTAAATTCAATTTTTTCTTTAAGATAACATGGAACATTGGTCTTTAATGTTTTAAATAAAAATATACCGAAATGATGTATTTGTCTGTTTTTTATATTCAACCATTTTAATTCTTTCAGTTTATGCGATACATGGTCAAAGGAACGTAAATTGTAAATAAACCTAATGCAGGTGTTTTGAATTTTTTGCAGTCGATATTGGTTTATTTGATCCAAACTGAAACCATACACTATATCTCCGTAATTCAGATGTGACAGAACAAGGGATTCACATAGGGCTATCTTAAATTTAAAGTTGATAATACTTCTATTACGAAATAAATGCCTCAAAGACATATAACACCTCTGTATAATTTTAGAAATATGTGCCCCAAACCTAAGCTCATTATCAAAAACGATGCCTAGGTTTTTAACTTCTTTACCAGGATCCAGCTCAGAGTTTGACATGCGCAATTTAAAATTTTCGTTCGCCCACAGTTTATGTGGCCCAAAGAATATTACTGCAGATTTAGCAGGGTTAATTTTAAGTCCGTTACATATTGAATATGTGTATATATTTTCCAAGTCATCATTCAAGTTGCATTGTTTCTCATAGGCATTATCCTTAGTAAAGCTTATGTACAACTGATCCGCATACTGGTGATGTTTACAGTGTTTCAAATTGTCTCCCATATCTGAAGTAAAAATAATAAACAGTAACGGCTCAAGTACTGAACCTTGAGGAACACCTGTTGACAGCATAACATCACCAGATGTGGATGACCCCAACCGCACAGCTTGAAACCTATCTGTTAGATAGCTTCTAATAAATGAGACTGCAAAATCTGAGAACCCATAATAATGAAGCTTTGCACACAATAATCTATGATCTATCGCATCAAATGCCTTACTATAATCAAGAAGAACTAAGGCTGTTGTCATTCCCTCATCCACAGCAGTAATAATATCATCCTGCACTTTTAGTAGTGCGGTGACAGAACTATATCCCCTGCGAAAGCCGGACTGGTATTTTGCTAGTAAATTATTATTATTCATAAAACAAAAAATTTGGTGATGTAATATTTTTTCAAATAATTTGGATAAAATAGGGAGTATGCTAATTGGTCGTAGATCTGAGAATGACTCCGGTTGATTAACCTTGGGCAAGGGAAGTACTACAGCTTTCTTCCATGCTCCTGGAAAGTTTCCACTAGCAATGCAAAAATTAAATATATGACAAAGGTGTGGAACAATGAAAGGACAACAGATATTTAACATTTGACGAGTTAATCCTTCATATCCAGAACAGTTCGACTTTAAACTTTTTAAAGGAATGAATGTATCATTTTCGGTTATCTCATAAAATGTAAAAAAACTATCACCGAGCATACTGTCATTATATTTGTTAATAGTCTCTAATGAAATTGGTAGATTAAAGTTCATACCAGAGGCAAAAAAGTTATTTATTTGTTCTACATCGCTCAATTTTTGTGGTAGGTCTACTAGCTTTATAATGAATATTAAGTCGGTCAAGAGTATTCCATATTTGTTTTGAATCGCCTGTTTTACAAATACTGTTTAGGTAAGCCAGCTTTTCTTGCCTGATAGCATTAACAACATAATTCCTCATGGTTTTATAAGCTTCCCAATCATTTGGTAGTTTGGTTTTCTTATATTTGGTTAGTAATTTATTACGTTCCCGAATCATGATTTTGATAACATCGGTTATCCACGGAGCTTTAGGTTTGCTTATTTTAACTGTTGTGATAGGTGCGTGTTTATCAAAAGAATTCATAATATTTTGTGTTAAAATACTAACTTTTGATTCGACCTCATCCACATTATATATATAATAATTGCCAATCCACAGACTCCAGTGTCCGCTGAAATTCTTTTAATTGAAAATATTTAAAGTTTCTAAATGAAATTAATTTAGGTGGAAGTTTCTGTACTTTTACATTTACGCTTACATATATTAGATCGTGATCCGATATTTCGTGCATAGGTTCTTGTAAAATGGAATCAAAAAGCTCCGGGTTGCTAACTATTATTAAATCTATTAAAGAACTAGAATTATTGCAAGTTCTGGTGGCGTTATTTACAATTTGTTCGAGTTTATAAGTATGTAGAAGCTCTGTAAATGTTTCAGTTGCAGCATTTAAGCTATTTAAATTAATATTGAAATCACTTAGCAGTACTAGCTCATCAGATACTGGTGACAAAGTGGATATGCAATTCTCAAATAATTCTAGTCCACGAGCAATCTGTTGTGCTGGTGGCCTATAAAATACTCCACAGCCAAATGATATGTGAGGTAATTTTAAAATAAATAATAAGGATTCAATATTATAATATCAATATCAATATCAATATTATAATAAAGTTAGAATACAGTCAAAAGATATACAATTCATTACTGAACCATAACAGGCAGGAAAAAATTTAATAGAAACATTATTGTAGAAAATTTAGTCAGCTTTAATTTTGCATATAGCCACTTTTTGGTTAGGGCTAACCGTTTTCGAGATATGAGTGAAAAAACAAAAAACCGGGACCTTTTTCATGCCCCCCCAGCAACTCCCCCTCCACCCCCACGTTCGGGGACTTTTGGTATGTTTACCTCCTAAATAGTCCAAACACAACCCTCAAGTCAAAAATTGTGATCTCGGCATTTCTCTCTAGAAACCATTGATTGACAAGACTATACATATAGACAATAGAAACAACATTTGAAACTCTTATAAATCGCTACTCGACACATCTGTCAATGACAGTAGTATACGCAAAGATTGATTAAACAAGAACAAGGATTAATAATAAGTTAAATAGATAAGTTTCATTATTTACATTCCTTTTCCGCATTCATCTGTAACATAGCACGTTAAACAATTGAAACTTTAATATGTACTTGGCTTATAAAAACACCCATAACAATTTTTAGTATGATCCGTATTTGGTAAACATAAGTATTGGACATTTATGGACATTTTCATTCACAGCACGATCAAAATGAAGTTCATCTGAAAGTACTGAGCAGTGAACAGCATGTGTCGTGCTAGTCTCGATGTTTTACACCTACAAAACAATAAAATTCATCCCAATAAAACTGACCGAGTGACGATATAATAGCCTTGTAAAGAATATTCTATACAATACAGGATGTTTGAGTTGCAGTGAATAGCTAACTATTCATCATGCCGATAGGGATTTAGTTTCAATAATTCGAATTCTTAAACATCTTTAATCTAAATACAGTGCAAGCATATAAAATATTTGCTTGTGACATTAGTCTTCACAAGTCACCATCGTAAAAAATGGAATTGGTTTAAAGTAGGTACCATACTCATTGTGAGATATCTACCCTCCCTTTTTCCCAGATTAAACTTTTTTTAGCAAATAGCACCAAAATAAGAGGATTTTTATGCTTTTTCCTCAATGTCTTGAAAACTAATCGAGAGTAAATTTTGGTACATCATAAAATTCTCTAAAATAGTGAATATGGGACAGTTAATAATAGCTATGTTTGTACCGACCGCAAATGTAGCACTTGTTTTTCGTCTTTTTTTAGTAATAACCTTGCGACTTCTTTCGGTCATTTAAAATGCAATATTAGAATGATATCAACGTCATATGTGGACCACAGAAAACACTTTTCGTGAAACAACAGATCTTTTAAAACCTTTTTTTATTTTTGTTATTGATATTTAATTTTAAAATAGTGTATTATGTTACTAGGAGGAGAAGGCGAACATTACATGCCGAGCCCAGAAGTTTGCTCAGCCGAGGCGCAAGCCGAGGCTGAGCAACTGGGCGAAACATATAATGTGCCTTCTACTCCGAGTGACATATACTATTTTTTCTTCAAGCGTCAAAATAAAAATTTACGACATTAATTTCCAAAAATGACAATCTTGGCAAAAAAATAAAATATAGGTAATAGTAACCATTTTATTTATTAATTAAGCATAACATAGTACTAACCACTTTATTTATTGCGCCCATTGAGTTGAACTTTTCAGTTTTTTGGATAAATGTGTAAAATATCCTATCATCACATTTTTGGAATACAAAATATGTACTAGTCCTTGGCCCATTTTATAAATTTATCGTACGCATTATCATAATTTTTTTTGGATTTCGCGGGAATTAATGTTGCCACTAATGACTTTGCAATTTCAAGTAATTCAGGTGGTATGCACTGCATTTCTTGAGACATTTTTGCTTTTCAATTTGAAAAACGACCCAACGTGCAATTTAAAACTGACAGTTATGACAAGTCATAGCTACTTGGATTGTTAATTCGTTGCATGATAGGTACACTACTGTGCAAAACTACGTAGGGCAGCAATTATTACTGTACCTATAAGAGTTAAAAAGCGAGATAAGAAGAAAGAAGTATTAAAAGAAGGCCTTCAACTGGGAGACGAAGGATAAATGATGGTTGAATACGATCAGCAATTAGTAAATTATCTGCGTGGAAAAGCAGATACATATTTATATTACATATATATTACACCACTACTGTCACTGTCCTACTTACTTTTGCACGGCAGTGTACATTGTTTCGTTTTTGTCCTAGGAAAAAATGAAAAGTATTTGTATTAGTACAAAAATAGGCTCTTTCTCCAGGACGTGTTGCAATATATAATGTAAGTATTGTTATACGCTTGAAGAAAAAATAACTTTTTCTTCAAATGTCAATAAAACATGACATTTTTTAACTCATTTCATGACTTTTTAGACGCCTGTGCGTTGCCATTAACACTTTTTCTGTCGCTATGAGTGACAGAAAAAGTAATATCCATAGCAACGCGTATTTTATTTAATACGCCGCGCCGGCCATGCGATATTAACACAATGCGTTTTTGGTGGTGAAATTCGAGATTTTTTATCTTTACTTTTTTTTATAGCTAATCGACGTTTGAAGAATAAATAGCATGTTTTATTCGGAGCAAAAGCCACTTGTTGTAACTCGTCTGTAATTGCCGGACTCACTTCGTTCGTCCGGCAAACCTACAAAAATATTACTTTTACTCCTAATAAAACAATATTCTATTTTTGAACGTCTCATTTATATTGACGTAAGATCATAGTTTTTGTAGTTCCGTTATTTCTGAAGAAATTTTCAAGCAAAAAGGTATCAATTATTTTTTTTACAACGAACGCTCTTTTTTTTTATTGAAGCACGAAGTCGTGATATCCTGCTGTATTAGTAAAAAAAAAAATAGTTTCCCATTATAGTTTCAGTTTTTTTTGCATAGTGTGTACAAAGAGTAATGTTAAAAATGTATTCTATTTTTAATAAACTTGTTTAAAGGCGCATTTTCACAAGCCGCTCGTTTTAGCTGCCGCTGTTTTCTCGCTTTGTCGGTCTCATTTTAACTGCATTTTTTTCTTGTCATATAGTTGGAGCTATAAAGTTGGGTTGGTCCTAACTTTTCAACGTTTTAGCTGCAGGATCTAAGATCTAATAACATTGATCAATCACATAAAATCGTTAATAACCGTTATTTTCATTGAACTCTAAACAGTGAATATTTGGACCGTTACCGTCACCAATACAAATGAAGTTTGAGGTTATATTTGTTACTCCTAGCGTTCTAGAGGCAAATTGCAGCTGGCCGCTCAAAATCGAGGTTCAGCTAGGATATAAAATGCATTCATAAAATCATTCTTTGCAGCTAATATCGGGCGGCCTAGCGGCATCTGAAAAGGCACCTTAAAAGTGATGTGGTTTGAAGACTTCAAAACTGATGTTTAGTCGTTAAATAAGTCGGTTGCTATGAACTTGAATATACTTTAAAAAATACGAATGTTTTTGACAGGACTGTGTGAAAAACATGGCAGTACTGTGTTTTTTGAATTTTTGCACACATCGTTGGGAAAATTACACTTTCGAGTCTTAGTCAAAAATCCTATAAAAAGATACCCGTAAATCCCGGGCCACCCAACGATGGTCCTGGCACTACTTCACCCTCTAGGCGGAGAGACGTCCAACAACGCAACTCCATGTATGGAGTCAAGTCTACCAAGGATGCTACAGATCAGGGTTGAATCAGCTACTAGGACCAGTGACATCAGTGACAGTGTGATTCAAAACTTAATGGGTGTGTGCTTGAAAAACATTAAGTGTGTTGGAACTTTCCCGGTCTAGGCTGGGAAAGTAACATTCCCGTACGGTTTTGTTGATCGTTGCTTGACAACGGATCTTTTCCGGTCTATTTCCTGATAGTTTCTTAGCAACGGACTAGAATACTGGAATTGTGCATTTTTCGATCTGATATCGCGCCTAAAATGTAGACATTGCCGATCGATTTCAGAAAAATACTATTTTCTGACTTGACCAGAAAAAGGGACGCCTTTTAAAATTTCGTACGAGGGCACTTGAGAAACTAAGGCCGGCCCTGCATGCAACACCTGAAACTCATATTCTGAGACTCAGACTCACATACTCTCCTCATGCCCCGTTTATGCAGTGTCATCTTATATCACCAAGCACAACGCAGTTCTTGGGGTGCTGTACTATCAAATATCATGGTTATGGCATCGTTCAAGATCCCATCGTGCCACGTACGTACCGCAAGAGATTGAGGAAGTCGTATAAAATAGCAAGTGATGATATATTGGAATTACTCCTTCCCACGAGTCCGAAAGGGGAATGAGAGTGTTTGTGAATAATTGATCACGGATCTTAAACAGTTCAGAAAACTGCGATCTTTATTTGCTGTGTCAAATTTGCTTTTTTCCAATACAACAAGCCAATCATGAGCATTTTTTAGAGGAAACATTTTTAGCATCTTAAAAAGTTACTTAGAAAACAGAATACAGTACGTGAAAGTAGACGATAAGATCAGCGATCCAATGACAGTGAAGTACGGAATTCCTCAAGGTACGGTGCTAGGCCTAGTTATGTTTTTATTGTACATAAATAGTCTACTATCTCTTAAAATATCAGGTTCCATCTTGTCATTTGCGGATGACACAGCCATATTATTTGAGGCAGACTCTTGGCAATCACTAAAAGATATTGTAGAAAAAGATATGTCATTAGTAAAAAATGGTTCCAGTACAATACCTTAACTTTAAATTGTAATAAAACCAACTACCTACCGTTTACATCTTATGCCAACAATTTACCAAATATGGGTCCACTAAATGTCGATCAAGACACAAAAATACCGGAAGCTGAATCGGTAAAGTACTTAGGAATTGTAATTGACAAGCATCTAAAGTGGAATCTACAAATAAAAAATCTAGTGCAGAAAATCAGAGGCCTTCTTCTAAGGTTCAAATACCTAAAAAAAATTCTGGAAGTAAATCAACTTAAAACCTTGTATCTCGCATTAGTACAGTCCCAAATATCATATGGTATTAGAGGATGGGGTGGTGTAAATGACTGTTACATGAAAAACCTAGATGTTATTCAAAAATGGGTACTTAGAATAATATACAACAAAGATAGAACCTATCCCAGTGACCTTGTATATCAAGAGAGTAAAATATTGGACAGCAGACAGTTATTTTGCCGAAGCATGTTGCTGGCCATCTTTAAAAATAAAATAAATACTACTTATGTAAATAACGCATATAGTACCAGACAACAACGGCAGAATAATTGTCAACTGCCCAGATGCAATAAAACTATAGGGCAAAGAAGTTTTACATACCTTGCACCCAGGCTGTATGATATAATACCATCATGCATTAAAAATATAGATAGCTTCAAAAAATTTAAATTAAACGTAAATCAGTGGATTCTCCAAACACCGAGACATACCATTCATGACATAATAAACCAAACAATATAATTTAAACCACAATAAGAGTAAATATATTATTATTAGATACACTTACTTAATATTACACCTATTTACCTGATTTGACATAACTACCCTTATTTGACACAGTACTCGGATTTGACACTAAATTGGCTGGACACTCAAACCCCGAACTGGACACACAAATTTATAAACCAAAATTGTTATAAATAATAATAGAATCTATACAATTTTACTACCAAATGTTTCCCTAATCACATACAAGGAAATAATTCCTTCAGTGATATTACTTGTTTATTTACATTTTGTCATTTGTATTTATATCTCTATGTATACTCGTTTTCGTAAATAAACGTTATTATTTTTATTATTAATATTATTATTATTGTACACACACCAAATCACATTTTTTTTCATCCCCTTTAATAACGGGGTGGGGGTGGTAATGGGGGTGGCTAATGCTAAAATTTTTTTCAAGACCTTACCTTCTCTTGTCTATACTAAATATCAATTTTATGAACTCTTACCTGCTTGATTTAGCTATTTACTCCAAATTTACCCCAATTTACCCCCCAACCCTTCGACGGAACAAGATGAAAATATAATCTAGTTCTAGATCTCGTTAAAGTACATATGTGTACCAAATTTCAAGTCAATATCTCAAACGGTTCCAGAGTAAACGTGCGCACAAAAAAGTTACAGACCGACAGACAGACCGACAGACCGACAGACAGACCGACAGACAGACCGACAGACAGACCGACAGACAGACCGACAGACAGACCGACAGACAGACCGACAGACAGACCGACAGACAGACCGACAGACAGAAATTTTTTTTTTTCGCTCAAACTTGAAATCTCGACGTTTCATGACATTCTAAGCCTATTTGAACAATAAAAATTTTTAAAATTTTTTTTGTCGTTACTATACTTCCACTGGATGTGGAAGTAATTAAAACAAAATAAAATTAATTGTCTGAAAAGCTTGTCGCGTGAATAAAAAGAAAGGTTTTAAGTCAATCAGGTAATTTTATATTTTTATTTTTTTTCGTTTTACTAAGTACACCCAAATAATAATAAAAGTTTTTTACATTTAATTACTTCCACATCCAGTGGAAGTAGGTATAGTAACGACAAAAAAAATTTCAAAAATTTTTATTGTTCAAATAGGCTTAGAATGTCACGAAACGTCGAGATTTTAAGTTTGAGCGAAAAAAAAATTTCTGTCTGTCGGTCTGTCTGTCTGTAACTTTTTTGTGCTCACGTTTGAGATATTGACTTGAAACTTGGTACACATATGTACTTTAACGAGATCTAGAACTAGATTATATTTTCATCTTGTTCCGTCGAAGGGATGGGGGGTAAATTTGGGTAAATTTGGGGAAAATAGGTAAATCAAGCAGGTAAGAGTCCATAAAATTGGTATTTAGTATATACAAGAGAAGCTAAGGTCTCAAAAAAAATTTTGGCATTAGCCACCCCCCTTACCACTCCCACCCCATTATTAAAGGGGATGAAAAAAAATTGTGATTTAGTGTGTGTACAAGAACCAGAAACTTCAAAATGTTTTTTTACTTCACCCACCCCCACTACCACCCCTTATCACCACCCCCACACCGCTACCGATGTGGGGTATCGTTTTATGGGTTTTTGGGGTAAAGGATTTCAAATATTATATTATTAAAGTTCCATAAACAATTATTTCCACATACAAAATTTTTTCGTTGTGAGTGACTTAGATAAAAAATCTGGATGTGGAAGTAGTGATTCCTTGGGCAGCGGTTTTTTTATAAATGAATACTCTCAATATTAATAGTTTGTGTTGAATGATTTCTTCACATATTTAATATTAGGTATTGTAATATAAGTTTTCAATAATTGTGGGAGAAATTGTTTTTAAAATGCAGCTTCTGAGAAATTTATAGTATCAGGGCAGTTACTCTAATATTTATAATTAGTTATACTAATTTAAAAATATTTCCTTCTATAGATCAATACAGCACTAACTGTCCATAGGACATACTGTATATGCATATAAATGAGTTTGTCTCGGTAATTAAGTATTATTACACTCGCATTAAACTTGTCTGTTTAACCATACTGTCTTGTACCACCCGCAGAATTACCTCACTTTATTATAAACGGTGAAATTTTAAACATATTTATATATCCGCTATAATTATCCTTTTGTCTTTTTATAGCTTTATATCTAAATTTATTTCGAAACACTTTCAATATCATAATAGTGCCAGATGCGGCTTTAGCTTTTTTGTCGCCCTCCTAGGGGAGGTTACAAAATGTTGCCCCAATGATTCTAGACAAATACATGACATCTTAAACAAGCAATTGTAAAACGTTAAAATGTAAAAATTTAAACCCTCTACTATACACCCCTACAGGGTGGAAAAAATAATATACCTTTAACTACTAGATTTTTTTCTTTACTCTTATGCAGCCGATCGATTTCAAATTTGGCATTAATATTGCTTGCGTGGAGATAAGTTATTAAAAAAAATTCACAGATTTCGCAATCCTTGCAACCATCAGAGACATGGCAAAACCATTATATGAAACATAATAATATTTTATCTTCTGACGTGTCAAAATGACTTAATTATAGACATCGTTTTCACTATAAAAATGATCTACTTTATCGGACTGCTATCGAACTACTCAGTACTATAATCATAAAAAAAATAAAATTACTGGTCATAAATTTGTTCATAAACGCTTTTAGATTTTTGGGTCAAGAGGGAAGCAACTATGTCTTCTGCCAATTCTTCAGTTTCTGGCAGTAAACTATTTTATAAATCGCTCAGTTTTTGGGAAAACTTTAGCAATATTATTTTATAACAAAAACATGAGGGGCCATCCATAAATGACGTCACGCCAATTTTTGAGATTTTAGACCCCCCCCCCCCCCATTGTCACGTTTTGTCACGATGAGTTAGACTAACCCCAAAAAAATTACATCACGCCTATAAAGACCCCCCCCTTATGTTTTTTCCCTGGAGCGTGACGTCATTTATGGATGACCCCTGAATGCAAACCACCTTTAAACAGTTACTTAGTAACTTGTACACATCATAGACAGTAGCATGACAGTAGCCTACTTGAATGTCAATTTGAAATAATTACTACCCAAAGCTTCAAAATACAATAGAGATACATATTACTTTTTATTTTAATTAACTTTCGCCAGAAGACAAAATTTTGTATGAAATTTGAATCATAAACAATCATTATGTTACACAGCATGTTATTAGGCTCGGCTAGCGCCTCGCCAAAAATATTCACGGCTGGTACCATAATGATTGTCATTATAATCTTTATAACATAAATAACTATTAGAATCCATATCTACAAAATAACTGCGCCGATCGTCCTATCAAATGAGGCGCTACTCCATTAAGCGAGAACGGTATTATAACTGAACACTCCACTCGTCCACTTCCACTCTACTCTACACGTCGCTTGCCGGCGGCCGAGGATTATATTACTGATGGGCGATTCGACTCTTTTTAACGATTCGTACCAAACGAATCCGTATCGAGAAAAGATTCGTATGTTTCGTACCGCTACCAGTGATATGAATCATACGAGTACCACCCATGTCTAATCTATATGTACCCCACCTACCCACGACTAATCGACACCGTTGTCGAATTCAGCGGCTCTTAGACTACCCAGCTTTTACCACTCGAACCTCGAACGCTGCGTATCTCAGTATTACGTCATCTGACCTCGACGCTTTCGTGTCGGCGGCCTTGGATAAAGCTCGGAACTCTGGGCCCATATACGAACATTAACATTTCCAATGCTAAAAGTAAGGCCGTAAGCATGACCCAAATCCAACCCAGCGTGGGTGTAGCCGGCCCAGCGATACCTATATAATGTATATAAAAGGAGTAACTTACATACGTTTTATAATAAGATAATTACCCTTTTGAATTAAGTCTAGTAAAGTATATAATATGTAATAATGCTACCTGCAGAAAATATGAAACTTCATATAATTACAAAGTTGCAGTCACCTTTAAACGACAGCGGTTTTTATTCACCTATTTTGGAAAACTTGTTTAATATATGTAAATCATTGTTTAATTAAGATACTGTGTTGCAAAAGGTTTATCAGTTATTATGTATTATTAAAACTCTTCCTGTCGTTTTAATGGCCCTCATAATTATAATATTATTTAGCTAATTTTCTGCATCATTAAATATTAAACTTAATTTATAAAATTGTACGATGTCTGCGGTTAAGCATCTTCATTACTTTCTATCCATTAGTTGTTGACGCCAACATAACAAACTTCTTATTACGCGCATATACCAAAACTATATTTTTTATACATAATCTTGTACTATATGTATAACTTGTAAAACTAGTTCAATCAGTGGGGAATTTTGCCCTGCAAAAGGTGGAGTAGTAATGATTTTGATATATGTTGTTTAAATCGAGACCCAGATGAAAAATACAAGTTTTCGGCCTGAGCGGGGGGGGGGGGGGCACGAGCTGCCATCTTGAATTAAAAAGGTGCAGAAAATCGTTTTTTTTAAATAATTTAATGACAGTTATTCAGAAGAATTCGCTATAAAACATAAAATACCTCAAGGGTCGCTACTTGCTCCTATACTCTTTTTATTATACATTAACGACATTAGTAATTTAATAAGAAATGTAACCTCAAATTGAACATAAGTGGGCGTAGATTTGAGCCCAGCGGTAAAGTAGAATATATTGAAATTAAATTAAATGAACATTTAAAAGTTACTTTGCGATGGTGCTAAAGCTGTATTAGTAGAACAATTAGGTCGACGTCTTCGCCAATGAGAAAAACAGCATCAAATGTTGAGCACAAGGAAATCGCTGTGTTGGCAATCAACACATCAGCATCCTCTTCAGCCTGTTTAACCGTTAATGCAGCCTGTTCGAATTTAGTTTTCAGCAAGGAAATAAGACGGACTTTATTGTTTTCATTGAAAAGAACATTCGTGGTTGTCTTCTTCTTCGATCGGCGAAGTCTTTCTGCGGCCTTTGTATTATTTTTTATTTCATCAACGGATATCCGTAAAAAACACAATTTCATGTGGCCGTAGTGGACCCAAAATGATCATTAGGATGCCATATAACTTTGTGTGAAAGATATCCCCCATCTACAATATTAATTTGGTTATCTCCGAGTTCCATGCCTTCTGGAAGTTGTTCGAAAACAGTATACAATGATGATTTGGTGCCTTTGCGCATTCCTTCTTCTGTGAAAAGAGACAAAGGAAACTGGGCAAGCTCGAACATAATAATCCTTCAACTCGTCGTCGAATTCCTGCACAATGCACATTCTCTGGAATAGCATTGGTTGGTGATAAAATTTTTTCTTCGCCGACTTTTATGCTGCTATTAATTGTTGCCAATGGTATGACTCTGTCCTTACGTTTAAATTTAATGCACTCGAAAATGTGCTACGTGGTAACCATGTTCGACATCACCTCGAGACCTTTTTCTCTAGATAAATGGAAGATTATCTGTTCATCTGCAACAAGTCCAGTACTTATAGAAAAAATCGAATCGATTTAGGGAAAAGGAGGATGCTAAGAAAACCAATACAACAGTTTTTTCAAGTCTTCTTCATCTCGAATGATGCGTGGAGTTCTCGTATCGATATGCTGCTCGGATGTATCTATATGAACGGTACAATATTCCTCAACGGAAAAAAAAATTGTAAAAAAATTCGTTAAACTTAATTTTCTCACCGCTGTATCTCGTTACATATTAGACTTACAATAAGAGTGTATATACAAAAAATGTACGAACTTTTGTGCTTTTCAACTTTGTCATGAACATTTGTCTCGTAGGGTAGAGCGTTGCCGAATTATTTTGAAAAAAACAATGTCTTGCATCTTTCATCGTCGCTCTCATGTTTTCGCATTGTCACATGGAGGTCACGGAATTACTGATTTTCTTGCTGCCAAAACTTATATTAAAAAGAATTGAAATTGGATAAAGTTTACAATATAGTCAGGTGCCAGGTAATTTACGTTATTGAACAATGTTCCAGATAAGGAACAAACTGCTTAGAGGCTATATAGGTATAATTAGTATTTTATTAGGGAAATTAACTTACTTTTTAAAGGTAAAACATGCATATAAAAGTTAACCAACCAGATAATGATCGCCATAAAAATGTTAACTCTTCATAAAAATCATGGACGGTACTACGTGAATAAAATTATGAATCTAGTTGTGTTGCAGATATGGAACAGTAGATCCATATTGCTAAAATCATATGGTAAGTATATATATTTTTTAATTTATTTATTTAACGTCGGCCTATTTCCGCTGCCAAGACCTATCGCCGACGGCAGGAGACGAACTACCCCCAATCTGGAAATTTTGCCGAACCTCTTCTCTGTCGAGGAGTAGGTATCTTTTACTTGCCTAACATTTAATAGGCCAAGGACCGACTGCTTTACATTCCCTCCGAAGGACGGTACATCCACTACGTAATTCTCGTCTCAAATTACATAGCTTCTACGAATACACTGATATATGAGCAGCTAGAAGGTGGGACGAAATCGCCGTGTTTCCTCAGATGGCTTACTCAATTCAAGTACTAACCATGTTGAACGTTGCTTCAATATAAATATCGAAATACGGGTACATTCAAGACGCCTCTACGCTCGCCCCATGATAAGCATTTTTAAACGTCATTTTTGCTATAAAATGGTATGTTTCTATTATAACTCATTTGAGAATAAAGGATAAAATTTGTGATCTGCAATATATAAAACAGAAAACTAAAACTAAGTTCACGAAGTTCCTGAAAATGTTTTACCATAGTCTTAGATGTTGCTCTCAAATTATTGAGAAATATCTCTAAACAGAAATTTCAATTAGGAAAAAGTAAGGGATATTCAAAGATTTCATAGTTTTACATTTGCATTTGTATAACTTTCAGCAAGGCAGTGGAATATTTGATAGATCACTGTAGGTCGTAGTCACATTTTTATGTATGCAATTATACAATTTGCACCGTGAATGCTACAAAGAAATCAGGGAGTGTCTGTTTTACGCGAATCGGCGACTAATAGAATGAAAAAAAGAGGTTCTGAATGACCAAGTAAAAGAATAGAGAAAACAGATGTGTGACGAAAAAAGACATGAGGAGGTGGAGCTAACAAAGTCTTATTGCATCTGCTAAACAATTTTAATGAAGCTGAATATTTCTCCTACAAAATTCATTGCAACAACAAATATTGTTAAGGGGATTAATTATTTTTGTGAAGGGTTCCTGAACAATTTAAACAAGTGTTATTAATAATAATAATAATAATAATAATAATAATAATAATAATAATAATAATAATAATAATAATAATAATTTTATTAATCAAACAGTAACACCGTAGTGTTTTGACAAGTCAAATAAATATAGTACAAAAAATATAAATAAAAAACACATAAGACTAAAATATAACATATGACATTAGGATAGAGTCCTAATATAGTCAAAGAGGGCACATAACATATAAATAATTAACATATACATACATAAAACACAAGTATATAACAAACATTAGGATATGATGTGAATCTAGTCAACACCATAACAAACAACATAAATATCATATAATAACACAAATTTACATATAATTAAAATTTGTTAGATTATAGTAAGCATTGGCTAAAAGATGTAGTTTTAATTTTATTTTGAACTGTCTAATGGGCAATTCCTTAACAGTATTTGGAAGTGAATTAAATAATTCAATTCCAAAATTAATTCTTTTTGTGTAAGTCAGTCTCTGGCGCGGTGTTTGTATTTTATCCCAATTACGGGTATTGTAACTGTGAGTTTCACCATTCTTTTCGTATTCGCTCAAATGTGCCTTTATATGAATTAAGTGACAGTAGATTACTTCTGATGGTAAAGTCATTATATTAAATTTAATACACCATGGTTTACAACTTTCAAGTTTATTCACGCCCGCTAAAGCTCTTATGGCTCTTTTTTGTACAATAAAAACATCTGAAATTTGGTTGGATGTACCCCAGTTGATTAAACCATATATCATAGCACTGTGGAATAGCGCATGATAAGCCATGAGTGCAGCATCCAGATTTGACCTGTTTTTAATCTGTCTAATTGCGTATATTTTCTTAGATAATTTCGTAGTTAAGTTGTTGAAGTGGCAATGCCAAGACAACTTATTATCCAAGGTCAAACCTAAAAATTTTACGGTCTCAGATGTATTATTCTTCGTAGAGAAAAGTAATGAGTTTGTTTTATTTGTATTTAAGTATAACTTGTTTGCATTAAACCAGTCAGAGGCTCTAATTATAATGTCATTTGCAATGTCAGCAACATTACTGCCAGCATCCTTTACCTGTCTCGCAAAAGTAGTATCGTCTGCAAAAAGAACCGTAAACGTTGACATAACGTCAGGTAAGTCATTTACGTAGATTAAAAATAGTAGCGGCCCCAATACACTACCTTGCGGAACACCATGTTGTACTGGCAGCATGTTGCTAAGTTTATCTTTACATTTCCGTACATTACCTTTTATACCAAAGATGCTTAGTTTCATCCCGGTGGTTATGTGCATAGTTAGATGCTATGCGAAGCTCTCGTTTTATTATTATTTAATTATGCCGATTTTGTATATGGCCCTTGTATTGATCCAGTTACTCAAAATCGTATACAAAAAGTACAAAACACTTATTAAAAAGTACAAAACACTTATTGGCGATTAGTTTGATTAAGAAAATTCGACAGAATCTCCGAAAAATTAAAAACTATTAAATGGTTGCCCATGAATAGAATTTGGGAATTACACCTGCTAAATTTTGTACATCGCCTATTACGTAAGGGTGAACCCTCTTACCTCCGTTCAAAAATTCCATACAGATATAATATGCACGCTGTTAATGTCAGGTTCATTCACAATCTGAATGTGCCAAGACATTCTACGTCTATTTTTCATCGGTCATTCCAATATAATAGTACGTCGGGTATATGGCTAGAAAAGCCAAAAAGCTGCACTTTTTGATTGGAATGTGCCACTTTCTGTGGTCATAGTTAATGCCAAAAGGTAACTTTTCAGATAGGGAGCAACTTGAAAATCCGTGCAGAACACCAAAATGACGGCCGTTAAAGATGGTCGCCATTAGCCACATTAAATTATTTTGTATCTCAGCTCCTAATGGTCCGATTTCGATTTTCTTTTTTTTTTTTCTTGTTTGAAAGCTCTTTGTATAAATTTATCACTACACCTTAAGGGTTCTGCGCAATTTTAAAAAATCTGAAAATGTCACTTTTCTCACTAATTTTATTGATAAGTAAGTTTCTAATTGTGCCCAATATCCCTTTCTTTCCCTACGATAAAGGGTTTATGTTTATGGGGTTCCGAATACGTCAAGAAAGACTTGTTTTTGTACACAACAGTGATTTTAATTATTTTGAAAACATTTATTACATTAGAGGAACAAATTTTTACAAACAAAAAACGTCATGTAAGTGAACTGCTTCTATACAGCTCTTATGACTCTAGATCACGAAATCATCTTCTTCGTCTTCCAATTCATCCCTGGAACAAAATCATTATATATTATTATTATATTAAGGCATTACATCAACAAAGCAACATTATGGATCTTGAAACTGTGAAACGAATTTAAAAATAATTATTTAAACACATACCTTTTATTGTATTTATTGCTGCAAAGTAGGGTGCATGGAACCTTAGTCTTTAAACAGGAGCATCGTGTACGGCATCTAGAGCAACTACACTTAACCAGTTAACCACTTAACTTAACCAATTCTCTGAAGGCTACCTTAATAGAAGGAAGGGAAGACCAGACCGGCAACCATGGTCCATCCACATCCTTCTGGACCTAGAACGTTGTCCATCACTGAGCACGCACGACCCCAAACTTGTGCTGATCGAAGACAATTCCAGTGAACTGTCTCTTTTGTTGGGGGCAGACTTTGTAGACTGTGACTTTTTGAAGTAAAGGTAAGCTTTCTAACATGATTGATTGAGAAGTGTTCGCGTCTTTGTAGTAAAGCAAAACTGTAAATTTCTCCGGAACTTGAAACGTCTCGTCAGAAATAGACTGCTGTAGTAGAGATATAGCTTGACGTCTGATTCAGTGATTACATGGAATCCTCTCAATCCAACAGCTTTATGTTCACCGATACTGTCAAACAAGGCAATATTGCTCATATATCTCTGACCCTTCCCAGAACCAAAGAGAATCCGCATCTTTAACGTGGAGAAAAATCCTGCCGTCTGCTTCTTCCTGTTGCCTGTATTGTACTCCATCGATTGAAGTTTTATCCGGCCGAGATGAATGAATTATGCTATCAATCTCAATACAGATGTGAATCCAATCAAACTTCAAAAATGCATGTTCTCCAAGTAACTTGAAGAGTTCTGTCTTAGTCTGATTGCAGCAGCGGAAGTCACTCCAATTTTTTGGTAGCATATTTTCTTGTGCTACTTGGCGATGAAGACCAACGCCTCTCTTATCTCTCGCACGGTTCTTCAGACAGGTTTTTGAGTAAGTATCCCAAGAAATGTGTATTCTGTTTGCATGGAACCTCTCAGCATCATTCAAAAAAATTTAATGTGGCTAATGGCGGCCATCTTTAATGGCCGCCATTTTGGTGTTCTGCACGGATTTTCATGTGGGTTCCTATCTGGAAAGTTACCTTTTGGCATCAACTATGACCACAGAAAGTAGCATATTCCAATCAAAAAGTGCAGCTTTCTTTGGTGCTTCCGACGTACTATAACTCTGTTAGGAAATACAACCATCTTAGTGGTGAACTTCAATTTTTTAATCCAGTCAATGAGTGCTCAAAAGGGGGGTGTAGAGTACATGGAATATGCGAGACTTTTTGACGTCAGGACTTCGTTAGGAGTAGTTATTAGGTAAACATACTAAAAGTCCCAGCCCCTGAGAGGTGAGCTCACGGTGGAAGGAGGGGGGGAGGTCCCATTTTTGGGTTTTTCGATTATATCTCGGAAACGGTGGGCTCTAGAAAAAATATGTTCTAAATAAAAATGAAAGTTAATTACATTTCCTATAAAATTATTTCCATAAATATCTGTCGAATTTCCAATTTCCGGTTTTCGAGATATACGTTATTGAAAATCGATACTTTTCGAAAAAATCATTTTTATCTAACTCTTTTTGTCAAACCTTTGCTTCTAGCGCCTCCCTCTATCCTTTCTCAGAAAAATTGTCAGAAACGAAGTTGTACAGCATTAAATTTCCTTCAATGTGATGTACACTTAAAAAATATTTTTTTCGAAATTGATCGATTTTCAATAACGTATATCTCGAAAACCGTTGGAAATTCTTCAAATATGTTTGAAAACAATTTTATGGGAAATTTAGTTAGCTTTCATTTTTACTTAAAACATATTTTTCTAGAGTCCACCGTTTCCGAGATATAATCGAAAAATCCAAAAATGGTGCCTTCCCCCCTCCCTCCCAACGTAAGCTCACCTCCCAGGGGCGGGGACTTTTAGTATGTTTACCTACTAACTACTCCTAACAAAGTTCTGAAGTCAAAAAGTCTCGCATATTCCATGCATTCTACAATATATTCATTGACTGGACTATTTAGGTTGTGCTGGCTTCAAGTTTAAAAAGCAACATTATGCACAATTATATATGACATAAATAGATATTCACATATTTGGTAGGTTTGGGAGCGGGTTCTTATTTCTTACTTAGGTTAAGTTATGTTAAGGGGAGGGAGGAGTATTTTATTTATAAATATTTTTTTTTGTTAATATATTCTTACTTTTGTATGCACGCATTTATTCATTAATTTGGCACATTATATAGGTTATGTGTAAGAATAGCTAAACATCGCCTATATGTATGTTGATTAATAAAGACGAATATTATTATTATTATATTATTATTATTGTATTATTATTATTATATTATTATTATATTATTACTAGCTGCAGCAAACGTTGTTTTGCCTTATAAATTATACATTTTTGTCCAAAAAATAAAAAGAAAATTTCTGGATAAGGCCACCCTTATCACCTAGGGGTATAAAAAATAGCCTACGACCTATTCTCAGACCTACCAAATATACACCAAAAATTTCATAAAAATCGGTCAAGCCGTTTCGGATGAGTTCGATAACAAACACTGTGACACGAGATTTATATATATTAGATTATTATATTATTATTATAATATTGAAGTTTGGTATAGTTTTTTAAATCACTTCGTCCAATATCAGAATAGAATACCGTTGCATTTCATTCTCGTCTGTCTGTCTGTATGTTATAAATAATTATTTATTACCATCACGAGTTCTTGTGGACCATTTATCTTGTCCTCTTCGTCCATTGGATAAATAATTAAATAATACAAGAATTTTTTTACCCGCTCTAACTTGGTAACGAAACAATGAATTGGTGTCAAATGTTTACTGTGTCATTACCAAATATTTATTAACAAAATGTGTTAATATGAAGACCAAATATTGTGTTGAAAATATTAATTTCTAAGGCTGCGTCTCGATAAAATGTAATAATTTGCAGGGGTAAATGTAGCAAGCGAGACTTTTTAATCTTTTGAAGCAGATAGCAAGTATACTGAGGAGAAATATAGATAAAGAACAGAGTCCTCTAATTTAACATATTCGCGGACAGTCAAAAGAAGTTGAGTAAATATTAAAAAAAAACAGATATAAGCAGATATAAGACCCACTTTAATGAAGGGCTGCATTTGCAGTCACGTCCTCGGACATTACGGCTGAAATAACTGCAATTACATCCTGTCCACGAATGTGTTAATTTTAGCAAGTAATTATTTAACAAAACTCACAATAAACTCACTAGTGCCGAGTTAAGTCAATGTGTAAAATTAGTTTTCCTGATAATGTATTCAAGCAATTGATTTATTTATAATAGATTTAATATAATTCATAAATAAAGCCTTATTTTTGCATATTATTATTAAGACTTGTTAACTGTTATAATCTCTTAACAATACAACAACTTTTCCTAATTATCAAAAAGAAAATAGAAAGCAAAAAAAATTTTTTTTTTTATTAGACTATTTTTTAATTAGAATTTTTTCTTTGTTTTGGTCGATCAACGAACTAACAAGTGATTCATTGTGGAAATCAGGGGCTTTGTTCAACTTGCGGGTTGCGGGATGTGCACTTTTCTTTTAACCAACTATTGTTGTATACAAATTTTTAGAGAAAACGTTATATATGTCAATTTCATATTTTATATTATGAAATATTTATTACTACAAAAAAAAATCTGCTCCAAGGACTAAATCTATCATGCCTTAAGTATTATTGTGTGCTGAATCTGAATTTTCAATTAAAAAAAATTTCTACCGCGTAGATTTCGAGTAAATCCCGGTTTTTATTGTCAAAAAACCGTATTTTGACGATAAAAACCCGGATTTACTCGAAATTTACGCGTTCGAAAATTTTTTTAATAGAAAATTCGGATTCAGTACACAAAAATACTTAAGACATGATAGGTTTAGTCCTCGGAGCAGAATTTTTTTTTTTTTAAACCTGTGTTATAGTTTTAAAATGTAGTTTATTTAAACATGAGGCAGTATGCAAGAACTAGTTAAAACGAAAACAAATTTTAATTGAGAATTAATTCTATTATTTTGTTACACTATTAATAAACTTGTGTCCAATAATTAAAGGAATACAGTTATTATTTTCATTTTGTTATCCAATTAATCACCCGATAAAAAAAATAACTATTCAAACAGTGCCGACGGCAAATTACAATATTTTAGTATTTCTTTGTGAATTACCAATTAATAATTTTAATTAGGTATAATATATACGATCCATAAATATATGGCTTAACCCTTTGAGCTTGTTAATGAATACAGGCGTAGAGTAAAGACTTTGTTGCAATAAAAATATAACAAAGTTATAGCAGACGTGCCATAATTCATACAAAGCCAATAAACGTGTCTATGAGGGTAAACAAACCGCCAACACGTGATTTACTATCTTTGCTTCCTCAATGATTTATGCTCTTCCCTCTCTGAGTGCCATCCGCCTGTCGCTGTAAAATACAGATCTCAAGCGATGTGAAATAACATTTGTTACGTAATGCTATATTACGTATTAAGTTCGGAAAGTACAATTCTATTGGATGAGTTCTAGAGAGCCTGTGATTCCAGTAAAATGGCTTTCAAGACCCCACACAGCACGCATCGTTTCAGTAATATTTCAGAAATGTCCCAATGTTGTTGTCTATATTTCTGAAATATTTGTGGAATATGAAGTTTGAAATATTTCATTTGGTATGTTACTGACATATATCTTATAACTTAAAAATGTAATATATATCTGCTAATGTTTCAGATATCTTGCAGAAATAAACTATTTTTTTTTATATTTGTTATGATATATTTATATTAAATTCTTATTTTATTTTAGTATGAATCTCTGTATTGTTAAAATGAAGAAATTTAAATAATTGTTTTCATTTCCCTAATTGCACACGATGTCCGCTGGACGTCCGTTTTATGTCCATTTAACGTACTGATGTCCATGGACACAAATTGGACGTCTACCGGACGTCTGTCATCGGATTTACTTTGAAATTGTACGGAATGGACGTCCTCTGAATGTTCACTTTATGTACGCGAAGTATGTACATTTTATATCCGTATACATACCAGCGAACGCCAACATATGTGCCGCAACGGACGCCCTCTGGATGACCAATTTATGTAACGCAAGTACGCACATTTTAAGTCCTTATAGGGACAGCAGCAGGTCGTCTATTTAATATAAAAACAAAAAAACGTTAACAAAATTGGTTTTTCAATTTAACAATGTTTTTGTTTATATTTGACCGTTATTTCTGTAAAAGTAGTTTATTTCTTGCAGTAATTTGTGATTTGTCATTAGTAATTTAATTTTAACCTTTTTTGTAAATTATTAATGATATTATTTGATCCTAAACATTTATTAAACATTCAAATATTTTCTACATTTTGAAATAAATAGGAATATTAGTCTAAGATCCGGCAGCTTATTTGTGCAGGTATCGAGTTATTTTAATAAAATTAGATTAAAACTGCTAAGCAAAATCTAGCCGTTACCTACTCACAACTATATAAGTCTTTAAGTAAGTAATAGTCCTTATGTTGTAAGTTCAGTGTCCGAGTGGGTTAAAGAGTTGAGTTACAAATCATTCGATTTCCCGGAGTTTCCGAATACGAACCTTTCCAAGTATGCCAACGACACAGCTATGTACGCGCATTCGCACAACACACAAGCAGCAAATTTGCTACTGAAGACGCACATGGCCGGCGCCACGGCATATTACGACAAGTGGAAGATTCGGATCAACGCCGAAAAGTCGGAGGTCATACTCTTCACGCGCCGGTTCACTGAGAACCTCATCCTAACACCAATCTCTATCGAGGGCCGCCAAATTCCAATTAAAAGGTGCGTAAAGTATTTGGGGGTAAACTTGGACAAACGATTGACGTTTAACATACACATAAACGAAACTGAACGCAAGGTCTACTCCATATCCAGGAGTCTGTATCCACTCCTGGCCACGACAATGTGGAAACTTAGAGTCTTAGAACACACATTTATGCGCCTCATTTCGAACTCAGAGATCTCTACTCACGTTGTCACGACATAACCCCACTAGCGAACTTCGTCGAGGAAATATCACAAAAATTCTACCAATTTAAACTGGGCGATAGTCCACTAACCCGCGATATAACACGAATCATACAGCATAATGACATACTTTTCAACCTGACCCATTACCGTACCAGGAGTTGCTTATCTTTCGGCAACCTCCCTAGCCACACTTTCCTATACCATAATTCTTCCTCTTCACCACCTTTTACCTCAAACCCCTTTCTATCCCCTTTATTCACCTCCCTTTTTATTAATTTCTGTTAGTTTTTGTGCTTTTGTCCTTTTTTGTCTCCTTTTCAAATTCCGGCCAATAACTTCTTCTTGTAAAATACAAACTTTTTAAACTACAATATCCCCTCACCCTACCTTCCTGGAGGCGGTACGATCACTAGGACGAAGGATGTCATTAGCTCGAACGGGTTTTTTCATTGAGTTTTCCCCGTATCAGTAACGGAAACTTTAAACAGTGCAGTGTGCCCTAACAAGTGCACCGTAAATAAAAACCAATAAGTTTAATTTTAAGTTTCTAAAAGCTTTCTCCTATACATAGTCATATTGTTAGTTTTAAGTCTTATCTATTTCTTAAGACAGGAGCACTAACGTCCCGCTTCAACTTTTCGTTCTAGCCGAACCGAACCCGCTCCGCCCAGCCACACACAAACCACAACGCCACGCGCTGTTGTACGGTAGGCTCCGGAATCCGGCTAGGCGCATATACATGTAACAAAACATGTTAAATAAATTGTTATTGAATTGAAATTGAATTGTGTTACAAATCATGAGGTCGGCGGTTTAATTCCTACTCATTCCGTTTTTTTTTTTTTGGTTAAAATAATTGCGAAAAAAATTTTAGTTGTTTTTTTTTAATAAGGTAATAATTGATTATAAAACCGATATACGACTGTACTTTTTCAATTTTGCAAAACGTTGCTAATATATATTTCAGAAATGTAACAATGTTATATTACGCAGGGCGGACATCAGCATGTTTATATATCTTTCAGAAATATTCCATAAACGTTTCGAAACATTTCAGAAATATTGTCAATGTTTCAAAGTCATATACCTGAAATTTTTCTGAAATCAAGTTTTGCTGTGTGGGACGTGGTGCATCGCTGTTTTTTTCTGAGGACCGACAAACAGAGGTGGGTAAAGTAATCACTTAAATTACTTTACATATCAAGCAGTTAGTTAATTGCGGTACTTGTTGCATCGAGGGTTCACACATCATAATCATATGCACGACATTTCCTACACATAACATCCGACTCAAAATTTCCTACACTAGATATATGATGGATGTTTGTTTCCTAAGCACAAAAACGCTGTACATCCCCCCCCCCCCCCATCTTTGGGGACAATGTTTTTCATAAAGATTAAAGCCTAAGGAACAATTTAAGACATGTCCTAAAAAAAAAATAGCTGTGCTTTCAAAATGGCGTCCGTTTAAAAAAACAATGTGCAAATATTGTTTTTGTCATTTAACATAAAAACTAAGAAGTCGATTGAGGCAGTATTTTATCTGCTGAACACCAAAGAGTTTCTCCATTTTCTTGCCATCCATAATCATTCCAAGGCTTTGGAATATTGTGAATAACTTCGTCGGATAATCGCCAAATACGCGTTTGGTAAACACTCCTTTTAATATGCTCGATAAAGCAAGCTCTTCATGGTGGAATCTAAGAAAAATCAACTTTGATTGATAAAGACAAATCTTTGTCACCATTTCTGTCGACAATTAGTAAATGAATGAAGGCCCAGTAATGCCGAACATTTTTGAGGTCCATACTATTCTGCTAACGCGGATATGTTAATAAGACATCTTCTATTGCCAAATCCATTATCAAAGAGTAATTTACATTTAATTTTATGGGAATGAGCCAGCAGAATCCAAGAGATGTCACTATCAACACTTTTAACCCTAATCTGTTCATAACCCATTGTTACCGCTTTCGAGATAAATGTCTGCAAATTATATTATTATTATTATCATCATTATTAATTTTTTTCAGTTTATTTTATTTTTTGTTATGTTAATAATGTAAAGTTATGTTGTACGCCTTACAATAATTGTCACAGTTATTTCCTGTAAGTGATATACCGATATATGAATTTCCATGTTTTCTTTATAAGTTTGGACTCATTTATCTGGAAAATGGTAACTCAATATATTGTATAGGAACAAACGTTGCTTTTTGTGAAAAAAGTTCTTGTCCATCTTTTTTAGTTTTTGTGTTAAATGACAAAAACAACATTGGCAACAGTTTTTTTAACATATGACCGCCATTTTGAAAGTACAGCCAGTTTTTCTTAGGACATGTCTTAAATTGTTCCTTAGGCTTTAATCTTTATGAAAAACATTGTGCCCGAGGATTCGGGGGGGGGGGATGCACGTACAGCTAGGGAGGGCTCCCCGACTATATAGTTCCTACACACTATCGACCACCGCCGTCAGCACCACTAGTCCAGTACTAGTTCTGGTGACAAGACAGTAACATGGTATCAAAAAGTGTGTTTTAACATTTGAAATGTTTATGTTCATATATGGGGGTCAAGTTATGAGTTTTCGTTCAAGGTCAAAAGACAACGGTGTAGATTAGAGCTGGGTAGGTGGTGTACATATAGATTAGAGATGGGTAGTACTCGTATGATTCATATCATTGCATTGATATGAATTTCGTATCGTTATTGTGATCGTATCCGTTTGTACAATCGAGTCAGTTCAGATTCTTGAAACGAAATACGAATTCAACCGCCGATACAAATATGGAATTTCGGTTCCGATATTGCGATTCGATGCGATGCGATACTGTACTAAACTAAGTATAACCAATTACATGGACTGGGTTGATACCGCGATCTGACCCGATACTGGGCAGCCAGCGCCCAGCGGTAGCGCTACGAAACATACACATTTTTCAATACGAATCTTTTCTTGATACGGATTCGTTGGTACGAATCATTAAAAAGAGTCGAATCGCCCATCTCTAATGTACAGAATCGGAAAGTGTAGGTTTTGGGACGGCAATAAGAGCAAGCGAGAGCGAAACAAGCAATCATGTATTTCAATTCTCTTGATGGGGCGTGTCACTCTTTACCTCTGCTAGAGTACTGGTAGACGTCTTTATTGTGGGCGGTCGATTAAATCGTTGAAACTAGTGCAATACCTACACAAACCGTTTCTGAATCTGTAGATAGCGCAGCCCTCGGCCGGCGAGTGACGTGAAGAGTAGTGGGGAGTGTTCAGTTATAATAACGTACTTGCTTAATGGAGTAGCGTCTCATTTGATAGGACGATCGGCGCGCTTATTTTGTAGCTATGGATTCTAAAATATTATTATGTTTCATGTATGGTTTTATCATTTCCAATGTCACCTATGGTTGCAAGAAATGCTAAATCTGTGAATTTTTTTTAGTTTTTTAAACTATAATTTGATCGAATGGCGTATTCACTTAGACGTTGCATTCTAAAGTTAAATTCACACTTTAGGGTGCTCTTTCTTCATTTTTCAGGCATGCAATTTTGAACAGGCACATGCAGTTTTAACGCATTGCATTTAAGTTGTGGATTTTTATAGAAATAGTGAACAGAAGCACGTAACTATAAAACAGTTGGTACTATATTTTTAAGCCTTTTTAGGTTGTTGTGTGGCAGTTCGACTGGTAGAGCGCCAAAAGCTAATTGTAATACAGCTAATCTAATATATAAAAATCTCGTGTCACAGTGTTTGTTATCGAACTCCTCCGAAACGGCTTGACCGATTTTTATGAAATTTTTTGTGTATATTTGGTAGGTCTGAGAATAGGTCGTAGGCTATTTTTTATACCCCTAGGTGATAAGGGTGGCCCTATCCAGAAATTTTATTTTTATTTTTTGGACAAAAACAACAACACAATTTTAGATTTGGTAAGTATATTTATGTATTTTGTAGGTACTGTACCCATACCAATCGCATTTCTAGGGAATTTCGCTAAACTGCACGCTTCTCTGGGGGAAAATTAGAAGCAGGCTGCATTCTTAACGCACGTGTAAAAACCCATAAGTGTGAATAGGACACGCATGCATTTTACATGCTGCGTTAAAAACGCAGGTGTGAATTTAGCTTAAGAAATTGTGTACGATCCGGTATTGTTTTAAGTAAGGACGACGCACTGAATATAAAACTAATTAAGACGTAACTAAATATTTAGAAATAAGATTAAATGTAACAAAAACGTTTAAAAAACAAGATTTTATTATTATTTAGGTGTACTGAAATGAAAGAAATAAGTTATGTTGAATTAATTATTATTCTTGTCTTATTATTATTTATTGAAAAATCACCCAATAATAACATTCATTCATATTTGCGTTTACAGAATTTTAATGCCTGTGCTAGAAGCAATGTACGCGTTGTATCATCCATATCAACCTCTCGGATTTGTTTACAAATACTTTCGTAACTTTCGTCCTTGTATGCTGCGTATTCTCCGGCTATATCTAGCTCTTCATATAAATTGCGGATGATTTCAAGTGATTTTTCCCCTGGCTTTCCATAATGGTCCAACATAAGTTGACGTTGAACAGGATTGGCTTTCTGAAGAGCAATTGATGCCGGCCATGTACATTTACCCTCTTGTATATCAGTTGCAACTTTACCGATTGCATTTACATCGCCAAAACAATCCCACATATCGTTCTGAAAAAAAAAATTTAAATTCCCAATAACAACAATTTATAAGTGAGTTTCAATTAAGCACTACTTGAAAATGTTTGTTTAACAGTCTAATAATGTTGATCCGTAAGAAGCCGTATCCGCATTTCGATTATACCTTCTAATTAAAAACTTTTTTGCATTGGCAAGAAATAATGACATTAAAGCCTGATGTCTACATGCAAGCAAATTACAATAATTCTTAAAGTAAAAGGCTTTTCTGCCTACCTCGTTCCTTTCGTGCAAATTTTACTATTGCAAATTAGGTATTTTCACAAACCTAAATTTTTCATTTCAATCCAACACAGATTTATTAATATTAAGTTAAATAAAATATATTTCCGACAACAGTCCCGGAGCCAGCCAGATATCCACAACGCTGTGCGTCATGGCAGTTGAAAGGTTGGACGAGATGGAATCGGAACAACTTAACAAAATTAGGTGGATAAAACCAAGAGTCCTTCTATCGGAGGACGAATTAAGAAAAGTTGTAACGTTTCAATATCCAAACGGATTAATAAAACTTATATGCTAACAAAAGATGACGTACACTGAAGAAGAATTTAGTTTGCTGATACAGAAAAAGGAACTAAATCAAAGAACCTGCTTCAAAGAAATGGGTGTAGGCGAAGCGAATGTCAAATCGCTTAATTTATGATTTTAAAATGTTTTGATTTTTGAAAGGATAGAATTTAATTTTGATGATTAAGAAGGGATACTTTAAAAGAATGGGAAAAAGTACCAAAAAGTGAACGAAACAAAGATAGGGACGAAATAAATTAATGAATATTATCTTTGATAGAGGTGAGGCAAAGGGGGGAGGGGGCGTGACTACAGGGTTGTCTGAAAATGAGTAGCACCTGACATGGCAAGGTGTTTTTTATTCGAAATGGAGCATTATGCTCTCTGATCTTAAAAATTACGATGGGCTTGCATCGTAATTTTTAAGGGGTCAAGTGATCCAGCATGAATTATATCCAGTACGATGCTGGTATGTGAAACCAGAACTTCAGGCACTATGCCGTCACTTTTGGACGGTACAGGTGAGTACACAGGTAAATTGAATTTTCAATCTGAAAGTGCGCTCTTCAGACAAAATATTTTTGTACGGCATTCCTCAGAAATCCTGGACGCAACCCCTTCCCCTAGACCTGTATGGTGCAAGATTTCTCACCCTGGAACCACGAGATATGTACGGCGTTGCTGAATAATGAATCTATGAAAGCATACAAATCTAGTAATTGTATAATCGCTGTAAAGTATCAAATCACCTACTTGCCTGGGAAAATTTTCGGAAAATAAAAAATTCTCCTGGCTTCCGGTCCCATTATTTTTGTACGGCAGTGGGTATTAGGTGATTATTTTTTTATGAACTATCAAACATGAGGAATGCCGTACAAAAATATTTTAAGTTATTTCCAGTACCTGCAAGTACCCAAACGTGCAAATCATCTTGTTTGTGATGCATATGACCAAGTATTATACCACAATATCAGTATCAATATTTCTGGTCACTATATTTGCTTGATAGTCGATGTTACATGCATGGTATCTGCTTCTTCATGTTCTGGGCATGATAATTCTTCATAAACACTTGACACTGCTCTATTGGAATTATGAAAAATGAAAGAATGACACTGCCTGAAATTTATGTGGATTCTTTTATTACCAATGAATGGTACCATTTCATCAGTGGCCCAATGTAAGATGAAAAAATCAACAAGAGCTTGTTTAAAATTTGAATTCTTCAATTCTTTTGTGAAATTACTTGATCGAACTTGATCAGGTGCGGTTATAGTGTACTCTATTTGTGTTGATTCAAGCCGTTGGGCTCTTTCATAATCCTTGATCGATGCATGTAATTGGCTAACCATATATATGTAACAGTTTATTTGAAAATACTTCCAAATTTTTTTGGAACATTTTTCATAGTGTGCAATAAAAAAAAAACATCAATTATTAGCACATCGATATGAGTTAGTGGCTCACTCCGGATCTCCTTTTCTAAGCACTTTATCAGAGCAGATTTATCTACCCTACCTACAGCTGACCTTCAACTAGGTCTGGTAGGGGGTTGGAACCTTCGAAACTGTCTGGCTGCTTGGGAAACACCTTAAAATAGTTGCCGAAGTAACATATATAAAATTCAGATTTTATAAAATAACGTAAGTACAATTACAATTTTGTATGCTTTAAAGGGGTCTGGCGGGAGGTTGCCACCATACAAAGCATCTGGCAGTGGAGTACGTGAATTATTATAGTATCTCGTAAATAATATCAAAAAATTACGCTTTATAGTATGATGATTTTGAGCAGCAATTCTATACACCTTTGCTACCTGTTACCTGTCAAAGCCACCGCGACCGACTGTTCATAGTAGCCAATCGTTCTTACTTGCAGTAGTGTACTGAAAAATTTTCAGATTTTATAAAATGACGTAGGTCTGGCGTTCACGGGATCTTGCTCTATAAATAAATCAATAAACGTAATTTGGGTTAGTATTCACGGGTTTTTTGAAAAATGTAAACGTTTTAACGTGTGAATTCCATTCTGACACATATTCGATTTTAATTACCAAAAATACATGCTGGTATGATATGACTTGCTCATTTAATTTTTTTTATTTTACCTGTACATGTATTTTTGACCTTTTTTGAGGTGTTTTTGAGATTTTTCTGAGATTATGTCAAAATCCTGACATGATAAGGAAGCTCTGACCTCGAATTCGATTTCAGTGCCCCAAAATACATATAAGAACATGAGTCAACTCGTTTAATCCATCGATTTACTTTTTACCCGGTTTCAAGCTTGTTCGAAGCTGTTTTTTAAGCTTACATGAAAATATTGACGACATGTGACAATTCTGATCTCGGATTCGGTTTCAGCGCCCCAAAATACATATAAAAACATGGGTCAACTCGTTTAATCGTCCAATTTACTTTTTACTCGGTTTCAGGTTTGTTCTAAGCTGTTTCTTGAGCTTACATGAAAATATTGATGACATGTGACCTCGGATTCGGTTTCAGCGCCCCAAAATACATATAGATATGATAGTCGGTAAAAAAGTACATGGCTTTTATTTTTTTTTCTGCGCCTGTGTTATCAATACTTTAAAACTAGTGAATGCCACTAACCTCTATTTGTAGGAAGAGCCCCAACTGAAATAAAATAGGTTCAATGTTTCTATGTAACTCGGGCGTGTAGATGTTAGATAAATGCAATCCTAAAACAGAAATCATCGAAAAAAGGTAACCAGTTTTATATTTTACGATTCTTTTGAACCGATCTAATGTAATCTCTTCTACTTTGGGCTTTAAGACATCAACACCTTGTCCGTGTATTGTTTTGTAGAATACGTCATGAAAATATTCCGTAATTGTTACATACTTAGGGTGAGATGAAAAATATTTCTTCAATATGATGTAGCAACTATTTTCCAAAAACAGAATATCATTAACAGCAGTAAGGCCAATACCTTCGAGTTTATACCAGCATGGTATTTTTCGACGAGTTAGTGAATCATCCATAATATCATCCGTTAAGACAAGTGATGTCACTAACTGAAAATAAAAACATATCAAATACGTATAGTCTAATCAGTCAGAACTTATTTTACTAGGAATTAACATATTTTAGTTGAACTTAAATTAAACTTTTTACTGGGGGGGGGGGTCCAAGCAAAATGGGACACACTGTATATATGTTCACTCACTACGCTGGATTAACCCAAACAATTTTTAAAAAATTCTTAAATTACAAGGTATGGCTTGGCGATGGCCCCATAATAATTTATTTAAGCTACTAGTGCAAAGCGAATAAAAATCGGAAATAAGCTTTTTTTATTCCAAATTTTGGCAAAATCACTAGTGATAAAAAATATTAATTTTGTGATAAAAAATTCAAAACATATATCCGAATAAGCAGAGCGAAAAATGCCCCTGAGCCAAATTGGGCTTTGCGTACATGGCTTGTTAGCTCTATTATTAAACAAATTCAGCAAAGTTTTAATTCCGCATCCCCATTGTGGGGCCGGTCACAGAAGGAAACGCGATTTTCAATTTTTATTTAATTTTTTTTTCTGTTGCATAGAAAATTCTGAAAACAAAATTTTTTGGCTTCAAATTTGGCTCGTCAAAAATTTTCGAATTCTTTTATTTTGATTTCATTTCTGATTTTATCAAGTGACCATCTTTATTTTTTTACAGTAATAACGACTTCATATGCTTGCTGGCTTGTAATTTTTTCAGATATTTTACAGTGGTGGTTCATGTTGTAAAAAATTATTTTGGGACGTTTCGGCTCAATACTGTAATTCTTAAACTTTACTGGAATATTGCAATTTCTAACACTCACAACACATCATATAGTAAACAGTATATAAATGAACAATCAATAATTGTCCCTATATTGCAGTAATTACATAATGTGTATTCAATAGAATTACGTAATAAATCTTCATTGCTATCGTCGTTCACCGCAGTATTTATTTGTAAATATCGACAACTTAAACATAAAATGATACCAGTTAATGAAACAGAAGCTGTAATATATCAGTAGAGAGAGTTACACAACATTTAAAAACTACGCAAATCAAAAATACAAATCAAATTATAAAGTATGCAGCTAATGTACAGATTAAAACTACGCGATACTTCCTCCGATTAAAGAACTTATATCTAGATACATAATGGTATTGGTTTATATGTTGATGAGAGACTCATCACAATCTAAGGCACTTCATCCCATAAGTTCCTTATTAGTCAAAGGGGAATTTGCCCTTTTTTTAAGTGATTATTTATGTATAAAAACACACCACACCGAATATCAGCTCTTAAATTGCAGTGCTTACTTTGCAATAAATAAATTAAAGTTGAAATCCTCGCCACTCCTCACGAAAAACACTGTGACGTCACCGGGTGAAAACTAGTCTTGCGTGGTGTCCAACAGATGGCGTACTTTAGCCGAGCGGTACTTATTCACCCTTATTAATAGACTGGGCGGCACGGCGGTTGGCTTCGAGACGTCCGCATATTCGGTCATAAGTCTTTTGTTTTCTATGTTAGAGAAAAAAATTAAAAAAAGTGTCGGAAAGCTCAATCAATTCTCTTTACATAAGTTGTCTACAAATTTTTCGGAAAAAACGATAATTATCGAGATATTCGAAGAAATATAGGAAATTACACGTTTTCCTATAGAGTGTATGTAAATCTTAAAAAAAAATGATTTTTCTCAGAAACCTTTGTTTCGGAGGGCAGAGATTAACGGAGCGTCAAAGTAGTACATGATATTAAAGGAACATTGTATATGACATTGATTTCAATTAATTACCGATTAATTACGGTGACAAAATGGAGCAATTTTACAAAAAAAAAGTTCCAAATCCACCCCCTCTAATTCCTTCATTTTTGTCGGAATTCAAAAAATGAAAAAAGTTTTAGCAAATTTAATTTTATTTAAATTAGCTAGAGTAGACTTTTGGCGTAGGAGTCAAGATTAAAAAGTTGCCAACTGTAGAAGCTCAAAATTTGCGATTTTTTGCCGTTCATGGCCGACATTTCAGGAGTTATCTCCAAAACGAAAAAAAATAAAATTCTAATAATAGCAACAGATTCGTAGTGGAAATTACTCGTTTGACCTTATCTTTTATTTCGAGCTAACTTGCACCGTTTCGGAGATATCTGCGAAAAATAGCAAAAAACAGCTTACATTTCGGAGCCGAAAAAATTGCAAAAACAGGCACGTTCATATTTTTCGAAAAACACCATTGGGATGGCCATATGATGACGCGACGTAAAGAGGAAGGCTTCCAGATAAACCTGATCGTAAATTGCACGGCGAAATTCGAAAATTCGGCTCGGCACGAACGAATCAAAAGTAGCATTTTGTGACATTTCAGAATATTGAAGATGTTTTTTACACGGAGTAGTATTTAAATTTTAGGTTAGGTTGCGTCCACTGCTAGTTGTTTCTGACAAATGAGCATGCGCATGTGGAATTATTAAAGCCCAAGCAGAATCGGTGTCGCTTGACGTCGTCATCCGACTTTTACCTTGTGACGTCACGTTTCAAGACTGGATAAAATCCGGCAGATTTTAATCGCTTATATTTCTGGAAGAAATTTTTTCTTAACTTTTTATTGTCTATGGGGTTTTTAATGATGTTAGTTTATGATTTTGAGTATTTTAATTCAATTTTATTTTTTAGGAAAGTTCGCGGTCGTTTCGGATACGATCGGTTCAATCTGTTTATCATCGTCTCAGTTTGACGTGTCCGCTATTAACGTTAATAAATGTTTTTCGTGTTTTTCGATCAAAAAGTGGTGAAGAAGTCGTATTTACAGAGTTTAGTGACAATATATTTAGTGCAAAATGGTTAAGTGCTGTGCCGTTTTCAAAAAGCAGTTTAGAAAAGAAGAAAACCGATCGTTTCATAAGTAAGTAGGTACACTTCATAGTGGTAACACGATGGGGTTCAGTTTACAGTTGTAATAAGGTGAATAGCAATGAAATTTTAATATGCTTTCAATACATATTTTCCTTGAATAAAACATCTCCACCTATTATATTTTTTAAATGCCCGGTTATGTTCCTAGGGATTATGAAAATTTAACCAACAATTAATTATTATAAGATATTATAAAATATGTACAATATTGTCGTTATTTTAATAAATACATATTTTATTTTCTGCATAAACTTCAATGCATGGAAATCACAAAACAAAAATATGTTTATTACACAACACATTATGTACCCACTATGTTAATCTCATTACTATTAAATGTAATTTTTATGAACGTTGAGACATTTTACAGATTTTTAGCAATAGATATATTTCAAAGTTTAGGCTAATTAAATTTGAAATATACCAAACATTATCTTACTGTCTCTTATACCGTGTGTGTAGTCGCGGGCTAGGCATGGGGAGAAGAATTACAACATCGCGCGTGCCAGCTGGCTGAAATGAAATAACAGAGCTGGAATGTTCCATCGACGGACGAATTTACGGCTGACGGTGTTGTCAAATCTTTCGCGCTACGTGAATGTACATGCCTAATGGGAAATTACACGCACGGTATCACGTTGCATAAAGAACCGGTAATGCAGGAATTGCAATAATTCATTTTAATGAAAACATTTTCCCTTCTACACATACCTGGCACTGTTGCTTATGGGATGTTATGTTCATTTATCCTTTTTAATGGACATATATTGTGACTCTTTTAGGAGCAAACAAGGTATATGAAGAAGAGGTAGCTATTATGTATCTAGATATAAGTTCTTTAATCGGAGGATACTTCACTAAAGTCTGTCCCCGTAAATAGTTAAACTATCTAACCGGGACCGTCACAGTTTGATCCAGAGTCTGTAAACCAATTGCAAAAAATTGTATTCATCCGAATATCTGAAACAGGTGGTAGTGGAGTTAGAATCACCTCCAAAATGTAATTGCTCATTATCCATCCCCAATCTTCAGGATTGAATTCGTTACATACTAACTATCTAGCTATTTTTGCACTTGGTATACACCCGATACAAATGTTGTTGAGAAGTCATAAATGTTGATGGGAGAATAGATAATTAAGACGTGTTGATTTAGCAAAACGTCTGAATCTATTAATACCGCATTAGGTGGACATCTCCAATAGAATGAAATTAATTGTGGCAAACATTATTTTATTTTAAAAACTTCCGCGGAATTTCTTAAATCGTCACGTGTTTTTCTAATATTTTTAAAGCCTTCGCTTTACCTTTATTGAATAAACCTGATGTCGTATCCAGTGATCGTGTATAAAAATAAAATATGGTCTTTACAGTCTCAGCTGGGTTTTGACATGGCACACTAGATTAAAAATTAAAATTTCCTGAAAAATTTCTAAATGACGTAAACAGTCATGAAAGTACTAATAAGTACAAAAATTCAAAAATATATGGGATGTCAGATTTACATACTTTCAGTGAAAAGCATACAATATACTTATTATTATTATTATTATTATTCGGTTTCCCTTTCCGTGGCCTCCGACACCACACGGTAGCCTCGCCGGCTAATTCATTACAGCCACTCTCTCTTATTATTATTATTTTTATTATTATTATTATTACTATTATTATTTTAGAGGAACCATCATAAGGTAATATAATTATTAAAAGCATTTATTTAACTTGCAATGTTTGTTTGTTTGTTTGTTTGTTTGTTTGTTTGTTTGTTTGTTTGTGTGTTTGTACGTGTGTTTGTACGTGTGTTTGTTAGTTTAGGGCAAATCTTGCAGGCTGAATTTCGACTAGTTCTAATTAAGCTAGAGCTTTGAAATTTGGCACACGTATATAAGTCCGGTGACAATGCAACACAGTATAGCCATTATCGGTCTAAATCCAATATGGCGAACGTCCCAAGATAGCGGATTGGCTTTTTAGTCACAACCCCCTTGATATGGATATCAAATGAAAGAGTTTGACGAGTAAAATAAGATAGACAATGTGTCGTCATTCTAAATCCAATATGGCGGACGTCCCAAGATGTTGGACCGGATTTTTAGTCACTACTCCCTTGATATGGGTATCAAATGAAAGGGTTTGACGAGTAAAATACGATAAACAATGTGACGTCATTCTAAATCCAATATGGTGGACGTCCCAAGATGGCGGATCGGCTTTTTAGTCACAACCCCCTTGATATGGGTATCAAATGAAAGGGTTTGACGATTAAAACACGACAAAGTGTGTGATGTCATTCTAAATTCAATATGGCGGACGTGGGAGAGGTTGGGAAGGGGTAGGAAGAGATGGGAAGATGGAAAGAGGTGGGAAGAGGTGGGAATAGGGTGGGATGAGGTGGGGAAGGCGTGGGAAAAGATGGGGAAGGGGTGGGAAGAGTGAAAATGGGATAGGAAGAGGTGGAGAAGAGGTGGGACGAGGTGGGGAAGGGTTGGGACGAGGTGCGAAGAGGTAAGAGTAGGGTGGGATGAGGTGGGGAAGGGGTGGGAAGGAGTGGGAATAGGATAGAAAGGGGTGGGGAGGGATGGGAAAGGAGGAAGAGGTGGAAAAGGGGTGGAAAGAAGTGGGAAGTAGTGTTAGAGTGTGAGTGTGAGTGTGAAAAGACGGGAGAGGGAAGGGGTGGATGGCGGTGGCAGATGAAAAGGTTTTGTCTGCCTGTTTGTAAAATAAGTAAACTAAAAAGTAAAAAATAAAATTATAAAAAAAAATATTTTTAAGAAAAAGCTTTTATTTGAAAAAACTACTAAAAAGTAAAAATATTTTTTTTTTTTTAATTTATACACCTGGAAACCAAAAGCTTTGGGGCGGTCAATTGAGCAAAGTAACTATACAATAGCGCTATATGGCCGCCCCCAAAGCTTTTGGTTTCCAGGTGTATACATTTTAAAAAAAATATTTTTACTTTTTAGTAGTTTTTTCAAATAAAAGCTTTTTCTTCAAAATATTTTTTTTTATAATTTTATTTATTAAGTTCTTAGTTTTCTTATTATCACAAATCATAGGAAAGTAAGATGGCATGAGCCGCGGTAGACAGCTACCTTAAGAACAGTCGTACAATTCATTCATTAAAGTTACACTGCTCACTACATAATTACTGAGCATGATATCGCTTTCGTACTATCATGATTATTGAAGAAATATTAAATAAACTTACCAATTCACCGCACCACGCTAAAACAATACCCAGTCTGAGATTCTCTTCAGTAAGATTTTCTGTTTTTTCAAGCATCTTGTATGAGAATAGTATGCCAAGACCTATATTGCATGACCCCGTGGCTAGATTGTAGTTTAACACATCGGTAAACCTTTTTGTGGCCTCAGAAATATCAGAATATTCTTCGTCTTTGGTAAGGTCCCTCATTATTTTAGGAAGAAAGTTCATGAATTCCTCCGTCATTTCTGTTGGAAATGTGAGAGTTACTGGTTTCAATACAGTTTCAGTTGATATAGCCCTACAAGATTAGCAAACTTATTTTCCAATTAATTCAGCTGTATTTAAGGCAATTTTAATAGAAATTAAATGAAATGTAAAAATGTTTAGACAAAAATTATTACAGTTCTTTTCCATAGTCCAAATTACTTTATGTTTTTCAGGAACCAGATCTATACTCCATTTTTATATCTATTTAATTTAATCAAATAGGTACGTCATAACCGGAAAAAAATTTGTAATATTCATGGAAGAAAAAAAAATCGGCAGCTACTGAAAGCGGCTGGAACCTCCCCACCCGATGAATCTTTGAAGCCGAAAAGAGCACTGAACAATATGAACGATCTCATTTAATTATATTTATTAAGTTGAAATATTTTTTTCATATTAAATCAGAAAAAAAAGTCTTGCGTTCGGTGGTATTTGGACCTAAGAACTTGAGTGTTAAATTTATAGTCTGCACAACATTAATATTTTATTCAATGTTTTAATACAAATATATGCTTCATCGGATCCTAGCCCGGGGCCAGCCAGACAACCACGGTGAACACCGCCGAGGAGAGTGTGAGGCTGGATGGGGTAGGTCCGGTTTTGCTTGGAGAAAAATAGAAAAGTAGCTCCTGTCTTCTGTAGGCAGGCTTAAAAACTAGGTTAAAATTATAATGTGTCCACATGGACCTAAAATTAATATAAAAATAAACACAATACTATAAAAACGTTCGTAGACAAGAGCACTTAATAATTTTGATTATTGATACGGGGAACAACTAAACGAAAAAACCTGTTCGTTGGTAATGGGATGGATGGCAGGGATGGCCATCTTTGGAAAAAATCATATAACTCTTGGTGGACAGCTTCCCTGCCAGATGTAGCCAGGGTAGTGTTCATGGTGGATCGTTTAAGTTTGAGTTGGTATATTTTGTTTTAACTTTTGGCCTCGACCGATTTTTCACTAAATCGAAAATTTGACAATTTTCAAACATTTGACATTTTTCTGAAAGATGACATCTCTTCGAAAATTTGACGTTTTTTCGAAAATTTGACATTTTTCTGAAAAGTTACATTTTCCCGAAAATTTGACATATTTCTGAAAAGTGACATTTCCCTGAAAATTTAAAATTTTTTAGAAAATTTGACATTTTTCTGAAAAGTGACATTTCTCCGAAAATTTGACGTTTTCGTGATGTCATGTGACGTAGGAATATTATTAATTCACTTGTATTCCGTCCGTCTACAATATTTCCACCCATATTTTAAATTTTAATTGGATGTTTCCAATCGTTAAGTCGATATTTATACCAGTTCACCTGTTGTAAGAATTTTTCTTCTTTGTGGCGTCCTGTAGACGTAGGTGTATATTAATTAACTTTTATTCCGTCCATTTGCAATATTTCTACCTACGTTTCAAATTTCAATTCGATACCTCCAACCGTTAAGTCGATATTTGTACCAGTTCTTCTGCTGTAAGATTTTTTCTTATTTGTGATGTCATGTGACGTAGGTGTATTTTTAATTCACTCGTATTCCTTCCATCTACAATATTTTCACCTACGTTTCAAACTTTAATTGGATGTTTCCAATAGTTAAGTCGATATCTGCACCAGTTTCTATGAATTTTTCTTATTTGTGACGTCATGTGGACGTAGGTGTATTATTAATTCATTTGCATTCCATCCGTCCACAATATTTCCACCCACATTTCAAATTTTAATTGGATGTTTCCAATCGTTAAGTCAATATCTGTACCAGTTCGCCTGTTGTAAGAATTTGTGTTATTTGTGACGTCATGTAAATGCAGTAAATTCAGTAGTTTATTCCGTTCATTTACAATATTTCCACCTATGTTTCAAATTTCAATTCAATAACTCTAATCGTTAAGTCGATATCTGTACCAGTTGGTCTGTTGTAATAATTGTTCATGTTTGTGACGTCATGTGACGTGGGTGTATAATTAATTCACTCGTAATCCGTCCGTCTACAATATTTATACCTACGTTTCAAATTTCAGTTCGATATCTTCAACCGTTCCCGAGTTATCAGCCGAAATCACTGAACACCTCTGTCATTGTTAGAATATCACCCTGTACATGGCACTGCTTTGAGGACAAAAAACTATAAATTTCACTTGGCGGAGATTTTAAAAATCAGTATCAAATATAATTTGGGCATATGAGAAAATCGAAATTTTGTGTTGAAACGTATATAGCAGCGAAACCATTAATCCTACAGACATTTTTTGACAAAGCAAATTCATCATTTTTTTATTGTCTTTCTAATAGATCCCTACTATTTTATTGCCAAAATCAATATTTATCTAGATATTCGCAAGAGAAGAGAAAAAAACACGTTTCCTTGGAAAATGTAAATTTCCACTTGTTTCGCTCCTAACGTCATTATTTTTTGTCTTATGTCAAAAAATAAAAAATAATTTTTTGTAGCATTAAATTCTCTACACATTCGTTAGGGCGAAGTATTTTGACCTAGGGACCGCCGTTTAAGAGTTATGGAGGTTTAAAGAGAAAAAATTCGAGATTTTAGACGAATTTCAAAAAAGTCTCCACTTTGGCCGACCGTATCTCGGTAATTTTTGGAGCAGCATAAAAATCCAAAAAAAGACTTTTAGGTAATTCAATTCCCTACAATTTCGTTGGGTCAGAGTTTTTTGCCGTAGGAGTCACCGTTTAGAAGTTACGAACGATTTAATGAAAAAAAGTGCATGACACCGTCATCTTGAAAGGCCCGCCGGACCCAAACGAAAAGTCCCATTAAAATTTCGAGTGCGGCAAAACGTTCCTGACATTATGTAGTTTTCCTTATTATTTTTGAGCTATCTCACAGTTTCCGAGTTACAGATGAAAAACCGTTTTCAGAGTTGCGGCATCCGAGGGTAAATTTTGGCCGAAAACACGACATCTAAATTTACTCGTTTTTTTTAAAAATACGATACCGCGACGGCCGTACTATGTAGCGATGGAAAGAGAAAGACTTGTAGTTAATCCGCATCGTAAATTGCATGTCGAAATTCGAAAATTCAGCTCGGCACAAACGAATCAAAAGTGACATTTTTGCAATTTTTCGTTTGACGTTTCTCGATCGCGAATTTGTGTTAGAAGAGTGTCCATCTTCCATCTCGTTCCGCCGCACAAAAGAGATAGACACTCTTTGCGCGTTAATAACTAATTAACCGTAGATAATTAATCGTTCGGAATGTCGCGTTGAGATGTAGAATTTCACTCTCGTCAGATCAGTACAGTCCCGATTCCGTCAATAGTCTCTAAAAAAAGCCTTTGCGACTGCAAATTTGCAAAGAGTAAGGGGTACAGCCCTGTATTATTTTGTGGTATACGTTCTCTGACACTAGTCTAGCGAACGTTAGGTTAGACTATAAAATTTATCTTACACAAGAAGCGTGTTATTTTGTTTTTTAATTTTTTTTCACGGAAACCAAATCGAAAAAGTGCAAGTGTGATATATCGTTGAAATCGGAATTTTTACTGCTTTTCAATGGTTCAATTACAAATTGTAAATAATCATAAAATAAACAACTTGTTGTGCCAAAACGGCACTAAACGTAATCCGATCTCAATCAAAACCTTTTCAGATCTTCTGGAGCACTAAAGAAACCCCCATGCAAAGTTTCATCCAAATCCGTTTAGTAGCTTCGCCGCTATCGTGCTAACATACATACACACACACACACACACACACGTACACACACACACACACACACACACACACACACACACACACACACACACATACACACAGACATTTTTCAAAAACAACTTTTTTGGGTTCCTGGGACCCCAAAACGTAAAGATTTGATGTTATCTCAATTTTCGATTTTGGACTAATTGTAGTAACCTCCCACAATTTTTTTGTGGGGAGGTTAACATGTGTGCAGAAATCCGTTTCATAACAAACTACACTTAATATCGAATAAAAAATGTCTGAGTATCTGTATGTATGTGTTGTATGCATGTAGACACTTTCTTGTATACACGATAACTTCTTTTAGAATTAAAATTTTTGTTTCAAACGCACGTATGCACGTATGCATGTATGCATGGTGGAATACTATTATTAGGTGTCCATAGATGGAGCGACTTTTTGAGGGACCAGTTACGCCGACTAGAGATGAGTTGCTATTTAACAACCTGTTATTTTATAACTGTTATTTGTAAAAAGCATTAACAGACTGTTACTTCTGTTCGAAAATAACAGGTGAGAAAATAACAGATAAGCAGCTGCGGTAGCAGCATGATGTATAAAATAACGTCTCTGAAATGTCATTTGCAAATTGCGCGCTGCGCTATGCGCATGCTAGTACTTCTCAGCGGTCTGTTATTTTTAAACTGTTATTTTAAACTGTTATTTCAAAATAGCAGTAGCAGCTTAAACTGTTATTAAAAAATAACTGCTGTTACCCATCACTAACGCCGACAAGTTTTGACATACTGGTTCCGTCAGTGTTGCCAGGTCAAAATTTTAAGAGTTATCAGACGACGTTTCAGAAAGTTACTAGATCTAACTAAAATTTCCCTAGATTTGAAATTAGAGGTCAGGGAGTTTTAAAATGCTGGAGATAGATTTTTATTGTGTGAAAAAAATTTTTTTTACAAAACTCAGACTCGTATTCTGCAGAACATGTAATTTTTTGAGACTGTGTTATATCAACAATTAACAGCATAGCATCTGCAAATAAATGCAATTTACTTATTGTTTTTCCCTTTCCTCTTCTATGCCAGTGAACTCTAGAATAGACTTCATTGTAATATTTAGACTGTAATATTTAGACTCACATATGACATCTGCGCTCTATCTAATTATTTCGTTGCCAAACTTAGTTTACGTGTATTAAATGGTTCACAACTAGAAAGTAATGTTTGTTTACAAACCGCTAGAGGGCAACAACGATTAACGTAAACAATTTTGTATTAAATGGTTCGCAACTTGAATTTAATGTTTGTCTATCTACTGCTAGAGAGGTTGACGTAATAAAAATCATTAGAAATAGGTATTTTAATAAAAGTTTTCACTAAATCACTAGATTGGAAAAAAATCGCCAGATCTAGTGAAATTTCAGTAGGCCTGGCAACACTGGGTTCCGTGGACTTGGTCTATCAGGTGCAGGGTCGCCGACATGGGAGGGAGGGGGGAGGCAGGGGGGATAAATCTCCGGGGCCCGGATACCCCCAGGGGGCCCGGGGCTCCGGCTATATTACGTCATATAGGCTAGGCATTCAGTTGTGCAGATTTGGCGATTCTTAAAAAAACAAAATTATATAAATATTTCAATTCAATAAAAATCTATAACAACAAATACTATGGTAGTTTTTTAATAAACTTAAAATTTGATGCAAAAATTATAATGACAAAACTTTGAAGGAGAGAATGGGCCCTCAATAATAAGCAGCCCCGGGGCCCGGTAAAGCTGTCGGCGGCCCTGAATAGGTGTTTGGTTTCCACAAATGCAAATACAAACGGTCTTTCATGTTTATCAACTATTACGTCGTTCAGGTGCATGGACTCCTAGTTAATGGCTAAATTTTGTGAATTTGGATAGACGTGGACGTGCGACCTGGTAGTTTAAACCTGTTTAAAATACTCGGTGAAATACTCTCGTGTAACTAACAAGAATAAACTCCAAAAAACAAAAAAATATTGCCGCCATAGGTTTGTATCTTCTCCTAATTGTTAAAAAGACCAAAGGAAAAGAGAAAGAAGTAAATGGATAAAAATATCGCTTTGAGAACAGGACAAATATAGACACGTGTTTGGTTCTGAAACTTTTTATTTATACATTTCAATAAATCCAGATAAAATATTTTAAGTTCACTACATAACTGTAATAGAAATATTCGACGACCCACACAAATACGAACAAACGACTCTTTACGTTTGTGTACTCAGCCTGCAGCGACCTGAACTGAACTGAACACAAATTTATTTATATTAGAGCTACAATTATGCGCCTCCCCGAAGCCGAAGCTCCTGTTTAAAAAATTAAAAACTTAACATTAACAATAAACAGATTAGATATAATATACAAAGATACTTAAAAGTAATTAAAATAAGACTTCTTAAAATTAATCGTTGCACACACGCACTAAAAAATTTGGATTGTTGGCACGGGAAAACAAAACTCAACGAAAAAACCCGTTCGAAACAATTCCACCCTGGTGGTCTATCTGCAGGAAAATGTGGTGAAATAGAAGTTTTGTTATAAAATGTTCAGATTTGAAGGAATTTTTCGCCCTAAAGGGGATTTTAGAAACAAAAGAGGACAGAAAAGACAAACAAGAACAAAATTAAACAAATAAAGAGAGACACTATCGGGTACAGCAGTTTCTTATTTGTCGTTTTAAGTCCGCTACCCCTGGCCAGAAGCGGGACTCCTGAACATGTAGTAGACCTTGCGTACTGTTTCGTTAATATGTATGTTGAACGTCAGTCGTTTGTCCAATTACTTCACGCACCGTTTAATCGGAATTTGTTACCCTTCGATCAAAATTGGCGTTAGGATGTAGTTTTCTGTGAACCAGCGCGTGAAGAGAATTGACTCAGACTTCTCAGCGTTGATCCAAATCTTCCACTTGTCGTAATATGCCGTGCCCTGGGGGACGCCCGCGCGAATGTCCCACCGAGTTGGTATTTGATTATTCATCCTGACCTGCAGCGATATATCTGTCAGGAAAGAGTGAATAAGGTTGGTTATGTGCATGGGAAAGCCCAGTGCGTTTAGTTTGTGGAGCAGCTCCGAGATCCATACAGTATCGAAAGCCTTCTCAATAGCAAGCAGCACCATGACGGTGTAGATTGCATTGCACCTTGACGTCATTCACAATCCTGACGACCTGCTGCACAGTGCCCCCACCCCGCCTAAAGCCGAACTGGCACTCGTCGTTGTATTGAAATTGGGCAATATCCGTCATACATACAAACTTCACGTAGACTAGAAGATACATCAATTTCAGTGGCGTAGCCAGCTTTTTGGGGGGGGGGCAGTCATTTAAAATACTAAAATAGTTGCAAATAAAAATAAAATACGGATTTTTATCTACAGCAGGGGCGCCACATCATGGTAGTGGGGAGGGCAGAGTGCCCCCATAGCCTCCCTAGCTACGCCGCTGATCAATTTAACTTTAAAATGTTACTGAAATGTGTCTTATGATACTCTTACAAGACTAATTAAAGTTGCAGTTGGGCGTTGCAGACGAGAATACCCATTAAACACGATAATGTCTATTAGACCTAAAATTTTATTTCTTTGGAACATATGCAAAATTACAGTAATCCAATAGGTAATCGCGGTCGGCCATGCTCGACTACAACTGCTACTCGTTTATATCTAGAGCGAAACCAAATCCTACAAATTATGAACGAATTCCACTGTAAAGTTTTTGCAAAAATATTTTATTGTTATTTAATAAAGTCGATGCTAATATATCTAGGACATCAGTACCTATTAAATAAAAATCAGTCTGGTTTTGGAAAATAACACACTACGCAGTTAAAAAAAAATTGTTTAAAATTTAAATTGAAACACAAACTGTCTTGTTGAAAACTGCACTGTCTGCATCAGTAGTAGAATATTACACTGATTCTTTTGTTCGGTGTTGGTGAAGCTATTATAACAAATATTCGGTGTTCAATAATTGTCAGTCAAATGCACCTCTAGCAACACTTTTACTCTAGGGCATGTTTTTACCACATGCCGAAGATGCTACGCAGCTAGAAATTCGGGCCGTAGTTTCATCATCGATGCATCATCAGTTTGTAAAACAAACCCGTACATTTAAATGTGACAGCACATACCGAGGATGCTAGCAGCAGCTCACCCTACTAGCATCCTCGATATATAGATTCACTCAGTTGACCCGTTCAATGACCGAAACAATCAAAAATGAGAATTAACTGAACTGATCTAAAACATAATGTAAAGAAATTCGGCTAATACTCCGTACACTTTTGGTAATATTTTTGTAAATAGTCTCTTGAGGCAAAGCTTTGACGCCTTTGACCCCAAAAGATCTGAGACTGGATCGCAAAACACCTACACTCCCGTGTTCGAGGGCGGGGAACACGATGATGACAATATTTTCCGACCTACCCTTCACCCACTACCCCTAAACCGATTTTTTTCCGATTTCTCTGTGCTAGGATTGCGAGGGCTTGTCGGATAGAATTTTTTTTCGTCAATTCGAACAAAATATGTAAACAGACGAGACCCATCCAACCCGGTGCGGTGGTTCGAGCAGCCTTTATACGAAGTGAACGTTTGCCTCAGTGGTTTGTAGGGGATTGATTGGGGCGGGTAATTGGTATATTAGTATTAGAGATAAAAAATATGCAAAACTTCGGAATAATGTCATATTGAACGGATTTCGTTCATTTTTGGCAGTATAATAGTAAATGCTTCACAGAAAAGTTTCTATACTGTGCGGGGGCTTGCTAATTTATAGGGGGTGGATGCCACCCCATATCAGGGGGTGGTACTTAAAAAATATATATATTTATTGGAGCTGAAGTAGAATCAAATTTTAAGAAGAAAAGGTTCTATGCAATTTTTCACATAAATTGAGAGTTTTTAAGTTATAACGACCTCAAAATTGCGATTTTAGCTTAAAAAAAAAGGTATTTCCAAACGACTTTCGTCAAGTATCTCGAAAAGTATTACCTTATCGAAAAAATGTTACGGATCAATTACAGAAAGTACAAACTGGGACTTAATTATATTTTTTGTTTATTGATGTAGGATTAATAATTTCGGAGATATTTAGGTTTACATTTGGCATCCAAGTGTTCATAAGATAATTATTTAGAGTGAGAGTTAAATATCTCAGAAACTGTAACATCTACGTCAAGGATGATAATAGGTAGAATAATAGGTTATTAATGTTTCTGTGGCATAAAAAACAAAGAAGTTATGAACGAAGCAATGTGCGTCTACACATTTTTTTAATAACAACGTCGCCATTCTGTTACATACTGTAATTAGCTAGTAATTAAAAAAAAGGAATTTCAAACACTTTTTCTCATTAATATATAGCATGATGTAGATGCTCAAATTTTTTGATTTGTATATAGCACTTGCTTTAGAAAAAAATACAGTTTAAACTATAAAGGTATTTTCGATAAAACGTAATTTTTTTTTTTCCTTTTCCAAATATCTCAATAAATATTAGTTTTATTGAAAAATGAGTAGAGACCAAAAATAAAGTTCACAAACCGATAATGAATTTCGCTTGTTTATTTACTTACATAGATTTAATAGTTTCGGAGATATGAAAGTTTACAAATGGCGTCCGAACGTTTATAAGACGAAAAATGCAGTTTAAATGTTAAATATCTCAGAAATTGTGACACCTACGTCACGCATGCTAATAAATGAAATTAAAGACATTCGTTCCTGTAGCATAAGAAATAAAGAAGTTATGACGGAAAAATGTACGTATTTATATTTTTTTATAAAAAAAGGTCGCCATTTTGTTACTCTAATTTACCAGTAATTTAAAATAATTATCTGAAATACAGTTTTTCGTTAAGATGTAACATTACCTAGATGCTCAAATTTTTTTTGCTCATTTAAAGCAAGTGCTTTAGAAAAAAATACATTTTAAACTTTAAACTTTTAAACTTTAAAGGTAATTTTGAAACACTTGGATACCAAATATAAACTTAAATATCTCCGAAATTATTAATCCTACATCAATAAACAAAAAATATAATTAACTCCCAGTTTGTATTTTCTGTAATTGGTCAGTAACATTTTTTCGATAAAGTAATACTTTTCGAGATACTTGACGAAAGCCGTTTGGAAATACCCTTTTTTAAAGCTAAAATCGCAATTTTGAAGTCGTTATAACTTAAAAACTATCAATTTATGTGAAAAATTTCATAGAACCTTTTCTTCTTAAAAGTTGATTCTATTTCAGCTCCAATAAATATATATATATATATATATATATATATATATATATATATATATTTTAAGTGCCACCCGCTGAGAGGGGGTGGCATCCACCCCCTATAAATTAGCAAGCCTCCGCACAATGTAGAAACTTTTCTGTGAAGCATTTACTATTATACTGCCAAAAATGAACGAAATCCGTTCAATATGCCATTATTCCGAAATTAAAACCTCTAGATACTGTACTATATATAGATATTTTTATTTTTTCATTGATTATACAGTGTGTGTTATTTAATACCACAACACCTCGTTATTTTGGAACGCGTTGGTCGATTTTAAATTTTTTTTTGAGATATAGTGCTCTATGAGCTTTATTTGACTGTTTTGAAAAATTTATGACTTCATATTTTCAAGGCCTACTAAACTCCTCTAAATGGATCGAAATTTTGAGATCGACTATTAGGCAATTTTTTGTCGACAAATTGGATAGCGTATTCGATTCGCAGTTGTCTCAAATATCTCTATACAAAATTCTAGCTCGATGCCTCATATAGGGTGTTTGTTATTCAATAGTCAAATTTAAAATTTCTCACTTTTCGACTGGCCCTGTATAAAAGTCTGTTATGTTAACTAAAAAGGTAAAGTAGTCATTCGACTTAAGGAACATCAAACACTAAATGACGAAGAAAGAAGAAAAGTTATTCTTTAAATAAATAGCGCTTCTATACATTATTCGGTTGCTTTACGTAAGTGTCTTAATAAAACTTTGTCAAAAGAATGGATTAAACGGAATATCTTTTCTTTTTTCTTCTTCATTTAGTATCTGATGTTGATGTCATCAAATAAGGAAGAAAAAAGAAAAGCTATTCCGTCCAATCCATTTGTTTGAAAAAATTTTATTAAGGCACCTACGTACAGCAACAGAATAATGTATAGAAGCACTATTTATTTAAAGAATAACTTTTATTTTTTCTTCCTCACAAAGTGTCTGATGTTCCTTAAGTCCAGTGGCCACTTTACCTTTTTTAGTAAACCTAACCGACTTTTATACAGGGCCAGTCGAAAAGTGAGAATTTTAAATTTGGCTATTGAATAACAAACACCCTATATGAGGCATCGAGCTAAAATCTTGTATGGAGGTATTTAAGGCAACTGTGAATCGAATACGCTATCTAATTTGCCAATAAATAATGACATTATTTTTGAAATTACATTTATATCGTAATCAAGATTATCATCATCCTGTTCAAGTGATTCCTCTACATGCACACAATTATTACAGTCAGTACCCTTACAATTCTTACAGAAATAGCTACATTTAATACCTAGTTTTTTGCCACATGGCTTAACACATCCATCCTTACAAGTACAAATAGTTTACTTAAAAAATAAATCTGGAATTAGTTTTTCTGAAGAGAATTTTCATGATATTTCGTTATTGGGGGTGGAGGTAGTTTCAACCCCAGAGGATGGTTTAGGTCACCTGTGGTCAGTGTTTATTTATTTTATTCAAATTGACAAAAAGAAACTATCTGACAATCCCTCGCAAGCGTATCACGGGAAAAGGGGTGGTTTTTCCGGTTTAGGGTTAGTGGGTGAAGGGTAGGTCAGAAGATATTGTCACCATCATGTTCTCTACCCTCCAGAACAGGGAGTCGATGTCTTGCGGTTTAGTAACAGAACTTTTGGACTTGCCTTTTTGTGGTTTACTTTAAGGGACTAAAATGCATTTGTTGAAAACTAAATTTGTACAATTACTTACGCAGATTCAACTCAATGATCAGAAACTAATAATTGTGTTCAAGTACAGCTGCCACCCATATTTTACTTCCACTTCCACGTAGTGGACATTACCACCTCCACTCCATTATAAAAGAGAAAAAAAAATAAATTAAGATTTAGTATATGTACAGGAAACAAAGGCCCCAATTTTTTTTTAAATCAGCCACCAGCACTACCACCCCTAATAATAATAGGGTGGGAAGGTAGTGGGGACTTGGATAAAAATAGACTTGAATAGGCAATCTGGATGTGGAAGTTGTGATTTCTTAGGCAGCGGTTTTCAAATTTTAAATGTTATTAATTAAGTATTAATCTGTTGTGGAAAATTACCTTGAAATACTGAATTTCCATATATTGTCACTTGACACAAAATCCTTACAATTTCTTAATTTTCGAAAATTTCCATTGCTACATTCCTTTCTTAAAAGGAATTGACTAAATAGTCTACTACCACCACTTCGAATACTTCGTTTATTCAAACAATATTTTGGTAAAAATGACATGACTATTACGTTGTCACTAAAATAATAATGTGACTACAGTTATTTAAATCATCAGTTAATGATTTAATTATATAAACCTAGCAATTTTATTATTAGATCCAAAGTTCTTTAAAGAAAATTGTTTTAGTTCGTATCGTTTAAGAACTAAGCGGCAAACAGTTACTTGATGTTATTAGACTTAAGTTATGTGTGTAGATCATTTTGTCTCGAAATTGGGAGACGAGAACTAACCTGTTCAATGATTCCGAAACAGGCCACAGTCGGCACAGGAACTAAAAATGAAAAAATTTTAATAATATCCGAATATGAATCTCCAATATGGTTGGCGAAGCACGCATCGAGTAAAAGGGTCAGTGTTGAAGTGTTCAAGCCCGCTACGTAAGGTTTTTGGCCTTGTAGAATGGACCAAATTGTGGGCTATATTATTGGGGGCAGACAAATATCTGATATTTATTATTCGTCGACTACATGCAGAAAACTCTGCTTTGGTATAATTAGACAACATTAACTCGGATAAATGCAGTCAGTAAAGCAAATGTCCCAACCACCTCCATGAAAACAAAAAGGACCCCGCAAAATGTAAAAAAAAATTGTTAATATCACTGAAAAGAAGATTCAATCTGAAAAAAAAATTGTTGGACGACTCGATGCACTTAAACAATTGACGATTCAATTTTCGACTTTGCTTTTATTTCTTATTCGTTGTAGTCATCATACCAATTTGAAATTTGGGATGATGATTTAGCTACACTAGAGGCATCGTTTCCTAAAATTTTGTTGAGATAGTTATATTATTATTTAAGTTATCATCAATTGTTTTAAAATGGCTGCTCTTTATTTTCTTTATTTATTGCAACTTAACAAATTAACCAAAAAGGTTCGGATAAACGTAGTTTTTTGCGGAATTTTATTATGAACAATCTCTTTTACTTCCACATCCAGTGGAAGTATAGTAACGCCAAAAAATTTTTAAAAATATTTATTGTTCAAATAGGCTTAGAATGTCATGAAACGTCGAGATTTTAAGTTTGAGCAAAAAAAAAATTCTGTCTGTCGGTCTGTCGGTCGGTCTGTCGGTCGGTCTGTCGGTCGGTCTGTCGGTCGGTCTGTCGGTCGGTCTGTCGGTCCGTCTGTAACTTTTTTTTTGTGCGCACGTTTACTCTGGAACCGTTTAAGATATCGACTTAAAATTTGGTACGCATTTGTACTTTAACGAGATCTGGAACTAGATTATATTCTCATCTTGTTTCGTCGGAGGATTGGGGGGTAAATTGGCGTACATTTGGGGTAAATACGTAAATCAAGCAGGTAAGAGTCCATAAAATTGCTATTCAGTACATACAAGAGAAGCTAAGGTCTCAAAAAAATTTTTGGCATTAACCACCCCCCATTACCACCCCCACCCTATTATTAAAGGGGATGAAAAATAAAATGTGATTTAGTATGTGTACAAGAACCAGAAACCTCAAAATATTTTTTTACTTCATCCACAAAAAAATTGCTATTGTAAAACAATTCCTTATTATATGATTAGACACTTAGTTTTACTCCAACATATTACTTCCACATCCAGTGGAAGTATCGTAACGACAAAAATGTTTTTAACAATTTTTATTGTTCAAATGGGCCTAGAATGTCATGAAACGTCGAGACTCTAAGTTTGAGCGAAAAAAAAAATTTCTGTCTGTCTGTCGGTCTGTCTGTAACTTTTTTGTGCACACGTTTACTCTGGAACCGTTTGAGATATTGACTTGAAATTTGGTACAATGTACTTTAACGAGATCTAGAACTAGATTATATTTTCATCTTGTTCCGTCGAAGGGTTGGGGGTAAATTTGGGGTAAATAGATAAATCAAGCAGGTAAGAGTCCATAAAATTGATATTTAGTATATACAAGAGAAGCTAAGGTCTCAAAAAAAATTTTGGCATCAGCCACCCCCATTATTAAAGGGGATGAAAACAAATTGTGATTTAGTGTGTGTACAAGAACCAGAAACCTCAAAATATTTTTTTACTTCATCCACCCCCACTACCACCACCTTATCACCACCCCCACGCCACTACCGATGTGGGGTATTGTTTTCTGGGTTTTGGAGGTAGAGGATTTCAAATATTATATTATTAAAGTTCCATAAACAATTATTTCCACATACAAAATTTTTTCGTTGTGAGTGACTTAGATAGAAAATCTGGATGTGGAAGTAGTGATTCCTTGAGCAGCGGTTTTTTATATAGTTTTAGAACACTTTAAAGTTTAAAAATTTCGAAAACAGTAATAGTCGCTTAAAAAATGTTCAATCTATTTATGCGTGTGTTTGTGTGTGGGCCTCAAAAGTGGATTTAGAGATTCGTTTTGGATGGAGGGCATAGGCGGATCCAGAAGAGAGTGGACGAGGGTGATTGGTATGATGGCTATGTAATGAATATATAACATCTCAAATATAAAACATATGACAGAAACTTTGAAAAATTTTTCTTTTTATGTAAATGATTAATAACTTTTTTATTTACTAATTAATTTTTTTCAATAGGGTTCTTCCTCTAGCTAACGTTAACTTACTTTCCAAATTTCAATACAATCGGACTTTTCTTTCTTAAGTTATCGTGCTTACAAGAAACGTGACGGACGGACAGACGGACAGACAGACGGACGTTTTGAAAGTTGTTCAGAATTCGTTCACCAACATAATGATATGAAAAATTTTTCTCTACGAGCGATATTTACTGATTTAGAAATGTGGCGATCAAATACAATATACTCTTCGTTTTTGCGAAGAGTATAATAAATATCCTTATTAAATGACTATTTTAGAAGTAATTTTGTGCACATTAAAATCTAAATTGACGCAAAATGGCAAGATAAAAATATAACCTAAAAACAAGTATTAATAATGTTGAAAACTTTATACGTACCCAAATAAGTTTTATATCAACAGAAAAATAAGAATTAAATGTAAAAGAAAACATAAGCAGAATTCCACATATTATTGGAAAAGAAAGGTCGCCTAAAAGTAAATTCAAAGAGTAGGTACTTATATAGCGGCATAACACTTTTCACAGGGTGTTTTCGTTGACGTTTGTGTCTACAAAAGCTTATGGTATAAATACTTAGATTATTGAAGTGAAAATGTCAACCTATCTTCTTCATCGGTGTTCAAGAATACTGACATTCAATTTTATAGCCATCATTAACACTTTACTATTAATTCTTTTTATTGTACACGGTTGCTGGAAGTATTTTGTGTCTGGTTTTGATTGCGGATTAGTCAAAAATGTATGTATGCTTTTGTATTTGACCAGTACAATTAGCTATATACCCAACTTGAAGTAACTGCACTAAGGCAAATTTGCTCCTCGATGGTTTCGTCCACGCAATAAATTTTCAGAAACTTTAGTAATAAATTTTAATATCGTTGGAGAAAGGAAATGTAAAAACGTTGGAGAAACAAAAGTCAAAATACAAATAACCCATTCCACACAAAGGCAGTCAAAAGAAACGTCAAAAAGAGAGGTTATGTCTTTCATAGTTTAGCCGTATTTTGATGCTAAAACTCGCTAACCATTTCAACCAATTTTCTGGTAATAGTTTGGCAAATATGACAGGTTAAATTTGGCATTTGACGAAAAAAGTTTATTAGATATTTTACAGTCATATTCTGGCTTATTTCTAGCATCATTGGCGAAAGCATATGCCAAATGATGACAACTTGCCGCCATGTTTTTTATCGATTAAGAAGAACTCCAACGACGGCCATCACGTTCATTTTCAGTACTTTATTAATTATACCTCTAAAATAAAGTTTTGACTTACTAATTCGTTATTTTAATAACTTTTAATAACCTTACCATCGATTATGCTTCTTGAAATTACAATATGTTTATATGTATATATTTCAAATTAATTTAATTATACTATATTAAATTTAGATTTCCGGAGGCCCATTTGTTTTGATGAGTATTTTATATAAGTTTACAGAAAAAAATCGTGCGTCGATAAAATTTAACCCTCTTGGTTGACCATATATATGCAATTATGATGTTCGTTATTCGTATAATTTTAAAGATGGACAAAGTATACGTCCATTTTATCTAACACCTGCTTAAAGCCAAAGGATGGCCATAATAGTGTTCTTGTTTTATTTTATGCCTAAAAGTCATGATTTCGTCACGGTGAAGTAGATACATCATCCCTTTCGTCATAAGAGCCATTTCATAACTAGTAATAAAGCAGCCACAAAAATCAAAAAGAGAGCCAAATGAGTTGCATATGTGCATATGCGTTATGGCCATTTGGCCTCAGTTGCCTTTTGATGACCAAGATATGATTCCCCATTTTCGTCACCAGTACGTCTTCAGAACGTAATAATTCAGTTTTAATAATCACCACTATAACCAAATAGCCATCCTTTTTAACTACTGTATCATGATGATGTCCAAAATACAACTAATCTTGCTACTTGGGGTCAGTCATCGTTAGAGACTAAATTGAAGTAACTGACAGTGACAAGTGACATCTCTATAGTGTGTGGGCATACGGTAAACGGAAAAAAAGCCGCCGAAAAAAAATTCGCGGAAATAAAATCCTGGAAAAAAAAAACCGAAGGAAATAAAAGCCGCGGAAAAGAAAAGCCGAGGAAAATAAATCCACGGAAGAAAAGGCTGCTTTACAGAAAACATGGTTTCTTTCACTTCGACGAATCTAGGAAAAAAAAGCCGCGGAAAAAAAAGCCGATGAAAAAAAACCTAAACTCTGCGACAAAACAGAGTAGCGAATTTTCTAACTACATCTCATCTGCAAGTTTGTGATAGAGCATTGTGATTGACGTATGTTCGGTATATTGTACAGAATGTGAAAAGTGATGAGATCCGCGACTGGTGGGGAGTGGGTTAACATTTCGAATTATTTAAAAAAAAATACAAGTAAACTAAATAAAAAAAACAAGTCAAAAACAAATTATTTCCGAATATACAGGGCGAGCCAAAACGAAATTACAGGATCAAGTGCCTTCTTTTTAAATGGAATGGTATGTATATCAGTACATTTTCGAAGATTCTTTCTAGACTATTCATTTCTATATTATTATTGACTATCTCCCAACCACTTGGATGTAATTAATTTTTTTGTTGAAATAATGCCATCTGCAGATGCATATTGAAAAAATCACCAGTCACAATTATGGGTTTTAAGAGAAACTTATGTGAATGCTAGTTACGAGACATCTAATTAATGTTTTTGAATCATTTTTATTTCCTAAAAATGTACAGGGTGGCCAAAAATTATTTTTCATTTAAGAACTTTCTCAAATGGAACATTCTGTTTATTTTTCGACGATGTGAAGTAGAACTGAAAAACACTTTTTGTAAGTACTTCACTATGGCTAATTGCAACCATTTTCGACTTATTGAGTAATAAGTGCAAAATTCAAGAATAAACAAATAATTCATTAGAAAAAATTATAATAAGTGCTCCACATGTTGCCCATTTTGATTGACACACGTCTTTATGCAATGAGGCCGTTTAGTGGAACCATTTCTTCTAATCCATTGAAGTGGGTAAATAGTATTTCACTGGTCCCTTACTGTAATAGTTTTTTGTAATTTTTTTTGCTCAGTTTGGTATAAATTGTCTTGTACAAATGAACATTTATCGCACTGACGACTAATAAAGTCGTCAGTAAATCATTTGTATTAAATTTAAAATATTTCTAGTTTTACAAAATGAATTTTAATAAAGCGGAACTGGTAGACACGACGTTTGTTTTGGGGGAGTCGGGCAGAAATTGTTTGCTTGTCAGTAGAATTTATAAACAAAAGTATCCTGAAAGAAGGATTCTTGATGTTAGCAGCTTCCAAAACCTTCTCGATAGATTTGTGGAAACTGGAAATTTCGAATATAAAAAAGTAAAAGAGTAAAACGTGTTGTGAATCAAGAAAATGCGCTTTCTGTGGTGCTGGCAACGATTGAGAATTCTCATATTAGTCAGAGAGAAGTGTGCTCGTTAGTAGGAATATCTTTCAGCAAGATGGTGCTCCACCACATTATTCAAATGCAGTTAGAGACCACTTAAATAATACCTACCTACTTCAATGGATTGGAAAAAATGGACCCACTAAATGGCCTGCTAGATCCCCAGATCTTACAAAAATGGATTTCTCTTTATGAGCATATTTGAAGGAAATTGTTTATAAAGACACATCAACAGCAATACAAAATATGAAGGAAATATTAATAACTCCTTTTAGATCTATCACACCGGAAATTTTACGAACAGTAGATACCTCATTTCAAAAACGCATAGAGACGTGTGTCGGTCAAAATGGGCAAAATGGGCACTTATTATAATTTTTTCTAATGAATTATTTGAAGAAAACTCTATTCTTAAAGTTTATTCTCGGATGTTGTACTTATTGCTCAATAAAACGAAAATGGTTGCAATTGGCCATAAGGAAGTATTTATAAAAAATGTTCGTTTTTCATTTCTTCATCACATCGTCAAAAAATATACAGGGTGTTCCATTTTAAAAAATTGAGAAAATTCGATTTAAAAAGTTCTTAATTAAAAAATAATTTTGGCCACCCTGTACGTTTTCAGGAAGTAGCAATGATTTAAAAATGGCTACAGCTATAAGACTTTAGCAACATTTTCAAAGCAAGAAAATGTTGTACCACTCTGACTGTTACAGCACTGCCGCAACCTTATTGTAAGGTTTCCGCGGTAGCTGCTATAGCTAAATAACTGCCAGTTCTTGTTGCCGCAACTTTATTACAGCTTCTTGTGTTACTTGGGAAATATGTTATGTTACCGATAAAGAAATAAAACAAATATGTTAGTTATTTCTCATACATAATTAGCTTTTATTTATTGCCCATGTCTAATTTGTAACGTGTAATACAGTTTTTCGCCATTTTGTATCCAATATGGCACTCATTTAACCTCATTTTATTGAATGAATACTGTGAAATGTTATTTGTTATAGCAAGTGTGGAAACTAACTAAACTTTCTAAAAACGACGATTTTTTTCACATAATTAACAATTATAAATATTAACCTCTAACCTATGACTTTACACATTCTGTACAGCATATGGAATAAAATGACACCAATCACAATACTCTCTCACAAACTTGCGCGCGGACCACCAAAAAATTAAGTTAGAGAATCCACTAATATATATGTTTTTTTATTTAAAAATTTCCTTATATATAATTTTATATATTTGTTCTTATACGATGAAAACAATATTTATGTCTTTGTTGCATGCCAAAAAATAATTCCTACGTCCTTCACTATATCGACTATTGATATGGTATTAAGTAGTCAAGCAAATTAGCATATGAAATGCAGAAACCAAACCTAGGCGAAATATATCGATAATTACAAAGTACTAATATTTGCAATTTTCTCAATATTTTATTTCGATTTTTTCACAAAATTTGAAAAATACGCGTTAATATGTATTTCAAATGTTAGGAAGAGTATAGATAGAGGCATTTGGGTGTTATTAACCGAAAACTAGAGTGGAATCGAATCTGAGCTCCCACAACCCCTCACGAGCGAATTAAGCATTTGGAATGGGAGTTGAAAATCACTCTCTTAAAGAAGCTCCTTGTACGAGTCTTTACCGTAGCCATAATTCTATGTTTGCATAGCTTGTCTCATCTTTCAAGTTTTTAACGTAGCTTTGCTATCAGCAGTTTTCTACGCGGCTTTTTTTTCCTCGGATTTTATTTCCGCGGCTTTTTTTTCCGTTCCCAGGGTCGCATCTGTTTACATCTCCGATTAAAGAACTTATATCTAGATACATAATGGCATGAATTTTATGGTCCCGAAAGACTCCCATTCTAAGGCACTTCTTCCCATAAGTTGCTGATTGGCCCATCGGCGTATTCGCGGCCGCTCGTACACGATCGGCTTCAGTTCGATTATCATAATCTCAGTTGACAGTTCGGCCATTAATGTCAATAAATGTTTTTCGTGTTCTCCGACCAAAAACTGGTGAAAAAGTAATTTTATTTTAAGTTGTGATTTGCTTAATACCTAAATAATATTCTCTATTCATATTTACACAGTTTAGTGACAATATATTTTGTGCAAATAAATAGTGAAGTGCTGTGCCGTTTGCAGAAAGCAGTTTAGAAAAGAAGAAAATCGATCGTTCCATAGTCGTAACATGATGAAGTTCAGTTTACAGTTATAAAGTAAATAGCAATTAAATTTTAATATCCTTTCAATACATATTTATCTTACTGTTTTATCTTACTGTAATATCGTATGCCTACATCACGTTATATAAAGAGCCGGTAATGCAGGAATTGCAATAATTCATTTTAATGAAAATATTCACCATTCTACACATTTTCTACACACACAACGCCACTGTTGCCTATGGGATGTGATGTTCATCTATCCATTTTAATGGACATATAATGTGACTATGTTAGGAGCAAACAAGGTATATAGTGAAAAGATAGCCTGTTATGTATCTAGATATAAGTTCTTTAATCGAAGGATTACATATTTAATCGTTTTTTGTGTCAATGTGTTTTGTGTAAAGTGGTTTTTTTATCCGCGGATTTTTTTTCCCCGGCTTTTTTTTCCTTCGGCTTTTTTTTTAGGATTTTTTTTCTGAGGATTTTTTTCCACGGCTTTTTTTCCTAGATTCGGGGCATACAGATTCGTTTCAACTGTTACGATTTCCTGAAGGCCAAACTGATAGTCTTAAGGCATAACTGTTTCGAACTTGTCAGATAACATTTCATCGTTGAGTATGACTGATTCCCTACACTCAACGGTTTCGATAGTGATTTTTCGAACAGCTTGGCATTTGAAAGTGTTCTAAACTATTTCCACGAATTCCATGCAGTTTCGGTTATCGTTAACCAAATTAAGCAACGTGATGCAACGGTACCTAATATTTTTGTATAAAGTGGGTATTTCCGTTACATTTTGCCGCTCTTTAATTCATATAATATCACAAACTGGATTGATTTTTCAGCATAGAGTGGGGCATAGTAAGTTATGCACACAATTAGAGCTATTTACAAGTTACTACACCACTGGTCCAATATAACCGCAATAAATAATAATGGCTATAAAAAAAAACTCGTGACACAAATTTATTATAATGATGAAATTACGCAAAAACACACTTACCTGATGTCTTAAATATAATATCCCATAATCTACAAATAAATAAACAATTATCAAAAATAAACAGGTTATTGTAAATAATATTTTTAATGAAAAGGAAGATAGTAGGTATATTGCATTTGATCAGTAAATATCGGTCGTGGAGAAAATATTCCATAACATTGTGTTAGTTATTGAATTCTGAGCAATTTTCAACATTTCTAACTGTCCTTTCGTCTGTTCGTTCGTCCATCCGTCATGTTTCTTGTAAGCACAATTACTTGAGAAAAAAAATCGATATAAATTTTGGCAAAAATTAGAAAACACCCTGTATATCAGAAACGAAGAGCGCTTGGGATATAATAAAGGCATTTTTAAATCGTCTCAGTGTACTGTACTCCTCACTAGCGTATGCCTAGTCACTCACGAAACACACGTATATTAGATAGATACGAATAATAATGATGATAGCCAGTAAGGGCTCATTTAGTGATATGTAATTTACAATTTATTTTTGCATTTTCTGTAAGTATTTAACCCTTTAAGTATATAGTGAAAAAATTAGGCCGCTAGCATTAATATTAACTGTAATATTTGATTTTAAATTCGTATTTGAAACGCCCGATAGCGCGCGGATGATGTCACGGCACCCGCTCGACTGGTTTTATGAGCAGCGTTGCCAGTGTCAGTACATTTGTACTGAAATCAATACTTTTAGAGCGCAATCAGTACGTCAGTCCTGCTTTCACTGTATCGCTACATTTTTTTTATATGACGTCCTATTTACTTATTTTGCAACTTTGACGATAAATTTTAAAATAATTTATAATGATCCGTGAAATGAAATATGGCAGAATCAAAAGAACACCATGTTTTTGTTCGCAAGTTAGTCCCGGATTTTCCATCACTTTCGAAAATTCTGTTTCTCTGTATCTCGCTTGAATAAGCTGTTATCTTTGCATTTAAAAAATGTCTACTGGATGCATGGCAATAGGGACCAACCTGGGTTATTCGTAAGGAAGTTAAGTATTTACAGTCTACAGGAATTCTAAAAATGTTTGTGGTCCTTGAGAAGTTATAGTGCACTGAAGGACATTTAAAAATTCAATACTTATTGCATATGCTAATAAAAATTTAACATGTGATTACAGGTCACTGAAAGTATTTCGCATAGAATATGCACTGATGCACTAACGCAGTTCAAGTGAATATTGCGAACATATTTTTTATACACAAAATAAATAAAAACTATCTGAGTGACGTAATATTTTTTTATATTCATTAAAATTCCCAGATATCGTATAAAAAAGATTTAATTAACATTTGTACTTTTTTCATTGCTCATTAATTTTTTTGTTTCGATACCAGTACGTTCATTTTTTATCCACTGGCAACGCTGTTTATGAGTTATTCGGTCTGTTCTGCTTGCCGTATGAAACTATGTAGGTGCAGGCCACGGTCAATAAACGATACGGTTACATCAATCAGCAGCTTTAGGACGAGAGAGACGCCGCGGGGGGCGGGAAATCGAATGAAAGAGACAGACATATCTGATTGCAGAAGACAGAGACAAAGATTTCGGTAGGGTCTACAGCCTACGTCACCTGTAGACACTACAAGCATCTTTGTCTCTGTTTTTTGCACGGAAATCAGATATGTCTGTCTCTTTCATTCGATTTCCCGCCCCCCGCATCTCTCTCGTCCTAAAGCTGCTGATTGATGTAACCGTATCGTTTATTGGCCGTGGGTGCAGGCTAGCGGTCGACCCACAGATGGTCGATCGCTGGCTGGAGTGCGGCTGGTTTGACGTCACACTGCGTTTCCGTGCGCTCTATTTTTATTATTTATTTTGAGGGAGGAGTTGAAAAAAAAATCTAATATTTTGCACATTTACTAACTACAAGGTGTACTTTCGAAATATGAATTTAAAAAAAAATGCTAAATGAGCCCATTGTGGAACTGTTAAGAAAAAACATAACCGAAAACTATAACAACTGCCAGGTCAACCGAGCGCCCAGGAAATGCAGAAAATGGCACTATTAGAAACCGCGCATATTTTGAGAAAAGTTATGGACTAGGGGTCTCTGTGATCCCTTGTTAGGGTCTGGGTTCTGAGCTGCTGTTGGAGCAAACATCACCAAGCGTCGCCTGAGGGGCCCAATAACCTGGAACGGGAAGCGCCTGTTCTTTCTTATATAACCATAGAACTTTGCTTGGCCATTTAAATTTTAAAAAAGTCGAATTATCCAGATGTATCCACAAATTGTAATTCTGACATAAATTTTAATTCTAAACAAATTTTCTTAGTGACAGTTTTTCATATCGATAACATTGAACGTAGTTTATTCTTACATAATTTTTAGATTTTTTAATTTTCTGAACACCCTATACATGACATGTTAACTTACTCCATGGCATTCATATTTTTAACAAAAGCAAAACTTTCTATGAAGAATAAATTTTCCGCGTAAAATGAGAAATAATAAGGTTACCCTCTTATCCAATCTAACTGTGGACATAGGTACTGTACACTCTACCAGAATCAGAAACGGAGAAATCAGAAGACTCAGAAGAATAAGAAGATTTGTAGAAGCAGAAATACAAAAAGAGGCGCATAAACACTCGCATTTCACAAACTCCTACACGGCCCATAGTGACCCATCCCACACTCCTGTACCATACGTCATGTGGCTCTCACTGCTAAGAACAAGCATGGCCCAAATCCAACCCAGCGTGGACGTATCTGGCCTAGCGGTACCTATATTCTTCGTAGTGGCAGCAATGCCTACCGTACGCTGGTAAATCAATCAATCAATATTACAATACTTTCCTTCTGTAAGCGAGGAAAGTAAAAACTCAAACGTGAAATAAAAGGAGTAACTTACATACGTTTTATAATAAGATAATTACCCTTTTGAATTAAGTCTAGTTAAGTCTATATGTAATAATGCTACCTGCAGAAAATATGAAACTTCATATAATTACAAAGTTGCAGTCACCTTTAAACGACAGCGGTTTTTATTCACCTATTTTGGAAAACTTGTTTAATATATGTAAATCATTGTTTAATTAAGATACCTACTGTGTTGCAAAATGTTTATCAGTTATTATGTATTATTAAAACTCTTCCTGTCGTTAATGGCCCTCATAATTATAATATTATTCAGCTAATTTTCTGCTTGATTAAATATAATAATTTATAAAATTGTACGATGTCTGCGGTTTAGCTTCTTCATTACTTTCTATCCATTACTTATTGACGACAACATAACAAACTTCTTATTGCGTGCATATACCAAAATTATATTTTTTTATACATAATCTTGTACTTTTATAACTCGTTCAATCAGTGGGGGATTTTGCCCTGCAAAAGGTGGAGTAGTAATGATTTTGATAATATGTTGTTTAAATCGAGACCAAGATGCAAAATGAAAGTTTTGTTTGAGGGGGGGGGGGGGGGGGGGGGGAGTACAGCCACCATCTTGAATTAAAGGTGCAAAAAATTGGTTTTTCAAAATAATTCCAAAATAGGAAACAAATTAAATGACAGCTATTCAGAAGAATTGGCTATAAAGTATGGAATACCTCAAGGGTAATGTAATGTTATAAGAGATGTAACCTCAAATTTTTGCGGATGATATAATGTTATATTTATTTATTTATTTATTTATTTATTTATTTATTTATTTATTTATTTATTTATTTATTTATTTATTTATTTATTTATTTATTTATTTATTTATTTATTTATTTATTTATTTATTTATTTATTTATTTATTTATTTATTTATTTATTTATTTATTTATTTATTTATTTATTTATTTATTTATTTATTTATTTATTTATTTATTTATTTATTTATTTATTTATTTATTTATTTATTTATTTATTTATTTATTTATTTATTTATTTATTTATTTATTTATTTATTTATTTATTTATTTATTTATTTATTTATTTATTTATTTATTTATTTATTTATTTATTTATTTATTTATTTATTTATTTATTTATTTATTTATTTATTTATTTATTTATTTATTTATTTATTTATTTATTTATTTATTTATTTATTTATTTATTTATTTATTTATTTATTTATTTATTTATTTATTTATTTATTTATTTATTTATTTATTTATTTATTTATTTATTTATTTATTTATTTATTTATTTATTTATTTATTTATTTATTTATTTATTTATTTATTTATTTATTTATTTATTTATTTATTTATTTATTTATTTATTTATTTATTTATTTATTTATTTATTTATTTATTTATTTATTTATTATGACAAATTTACAGCTTTTTCAAGCCAATTACAGACTAATCTCTACCTAACCTAACTTAACTTAAACTAAATTAAAATATCCAAAGATAAGATACATAACATGTATTAGAGCGAGATGATAAATTATAGGCATGTTAGGTAAAATGCTTACAAAATGTCTATTTCATTCTGAATATTAAGTAGTATATTTTTTAATTTGTTTGTGAACATTTCATATGTATCTCTCAATATGTTTAGATATCATTGTAATGAATTATAACTCTACCATTCTCACAAGAGGTGGCTTTAGTTCATAGGTTTTAGTAGGTATAATGTATTGTCACATGTCGAAAATAAATAACTCTTTTTCTATGCAAATTTAGCAAAATATTTTATTAGCATATTCCTTACAAATAAATACAAAAATAGAAAACCTAAATTAAAAAATTTCCAACTTTAAATCTATAATAAACTAAATTCAATGTCAAATATTTTCAAATCTAAAGGCTAAAGGTAACTAAGTCCACCTGTTGACGGAAAACATTCTACCAGGTCACCATTAAAACATCCCTTACAACAAAGGGGATGATGCTCTTCATATCTAACGTTCATGATTCTGGAATCCCATATTCCCCATCACCGTATGTTCATAGTCACTACACAGTTCCAATGGATAATTCCCATTACCCATCAAGCAATGCAACAATTCACTTTTGTCAACTCAGCAAACCGCAAAGATGCTAAACTAAAGTTCATTTCGGATTTGGCAGTGAGCAAGCAGCGTAGTGTGCAGGACTACCAACGCCAAAGATGAAAACAAACTAAACAGATAATGAGTGAAACGGTAAATAATCGAACAGTGCCGGACTCAGTGCTGCTAACAATGAATGTGTTTGAACTTTACATGTGGTATAAATTTTATGAAAAATGAATTTGGACGTTACCATAGTTTTCAGTTATGTTAACATTTCTAGCGAGAGGTAGCGGCCAGAGAGTCAAAATTAGAATAGTTATAAGTTAATGCCACTACATTAAGGCTAAACTAAACTTTATCGACGGTACCTCATCGCAATTCTTATCTCAGTTTAGTCTAAAAAATAGCTTGCAAATTCGACGACGAATGGTTACCGTCTGCCAGTCGATAATCGAGGAGACCATATAAGTACAAAAAATTTTTCTCTCTGGAACTTTCTGGTATAGTTAGGGGATAGGGAGGGGGGGGGGGGCATGTATTTTTTAATCGAATGATTATCGATGTCTGTCAGCATAGGTAGTTAGTATATGTACTTCACATACCCCAATTACGCTGGCAGACGAAACATCCGATCGGCGCGCGCGTTAACCTCAAATAGAAGAAAAAAAATTTTAGTTTCTGTTTTCGGTTAACGCGCGCGCCGACCGGAAGTTTCGTTTGCCAACGTAATTGGGGTATGTGAAGTACGTATACTAACTACCTATGCGGACAGATATCGATAATCATTAGATTAAAAAATAAATGCCCCCCCTATCCTCCCACCATACCAAAAAGTTCCAAAGAGAAAAACATTTTGTACTTATATGGTCTCTTCGATTACCGACTGGCAGACGGTAACCATTCGTCGTCGAATTTGCACGCTATTTCCTAGAATAGTTGGGGAAAATATTATTTTTATTATACATTATATCTTATTTTTGTTACTTTTTTTCTTACGCACACTATTTTTTTTATTAATCTGTTGATTTATTTCTCTCATTCTTTTTATTGGCCCACTTACTTGTGTTACAATTTTTTAAAGCTGGGGGGGCAGCTTTGCCAAGTGGGGGGAGATGTGTCACGTATTGAAAATAAATAACTATTTTTCTATGCAAATTTGGCAAAATATCTTATTAACATACTCCCTATAAATAAATACAAAAATAGAAAACCTAAACTGAAAAATTTCCAAATTTAAATCTATAATAAATAAACTAAATTCAATGTCATTTGTTTTCCAATCTGTAAAACATGCATTATTAAAAAGCATTTCTAACATAATAGAGGATGTATAGAGTCGGATTCAAATCTCCAATTAATAACATCAAGCCATGAGTTTCCGAGGGCTCTACGTATGTAGGGGATATGTTGATCGAACATTTATCAAACATATAAATAGCCCAAAATGAAAGGGCAGTGGCAGTCCATTCTGGGAACCCATTTCCTCCCAACATGTGCTTGTGGTAAGAAAACTTTATTTATTGTTTAATTTATATTTTGTGTATTTCTGACTTTGTTATTTGGCTGCAACCATTTATTATCCGATTAATAAATATTATTCACTATTTAATTGTGTTCTTTCTATCAAGAAAACCTCTCGCAGGCCAAGTGGCCCCTTATTGTGGCCTTATTATTGGCGGTCGTGACACTATGAAAAAGTTTATTGGAAACGTGTTCTTTCACACATTGATAATTATCTTATTTAAGGTAGTTACGTCATACGAAAGATTATATAGTTTATACAAATAAACAATGTCAAAGTAAGTTCTTCTGCTATTTAGTGTCATTAAATTATACTTGGTAAGTAGATCTAAATAAGTTACTAGTATACCTCTTCTGCAAAATGAAATTAATATATTTTATAATTTTTTCTGAACATTTTCCAGCATTTGTATGTACCTGGTGGTCATTAAATGTCAGTTTCAAGTCGATCAATTTTTGTACAAACTCTTTCCTTTTCGTTTTCAATTTCGTATTTATAATCAAGCATATTTTTGCATAAGGTGAAAGTCATTACCTTGCATTTATTGATGTTAAAGGGCAGCTGATTCTGAACAGGCCAGTTAAATAATTCCCGGTCATCTTGTAGAAGCAAACAATTTCCTTAAATATTTTCATATCATCAGTGAAAAGGCTGAATGTTTAACGGAATCTGCAGTATCATTAATGAAAATTAAAAACTTAAGTGGACCTAGATTTAAGCCCTGCGGTAAAGTAGAATATATTGAAATTAAATTAAATGAGCATTTAAAAGGCGAAGATAGATGTTACTTTGCAATGGTGCTAATGCTGTTAGCAAAACAAGGAGGTCGACGTCTTCGCCAATGAGGAAAACAGCATCAAATGTTGAGCTCAAGGAAATCGCTGTATTGACAATCAATACATCAGCATCCCATTTAGCCTGTTTAACCTCAAATGCAGTCTGTTTGAATTTAGTTTTCAGCAACCAAATAAGACGGACTTTATTGTTTTCATTGGCTAAAAATCTTTCATTGAAAACTTGAACCGGCATTGTTTCATCAAAAAGAACATCCGCTGTTGTCTTCTTCTTCAATCGGCGAAGTCTTTCTGCGGCCTTCGTATTTTTTTTTCTATCATCTAACGGATATCCGTCAAAAAGATAGGATGTGAACTCGTACAGACTGAATGTCAAAAAAAGCGAATTAAAAAGCTAATTTATCATTTATCATAATAATACATTAGTTAACACTGGTTTAGTTTTTCTCTTTAGGTATCAATAGGTACAATATTGTTTCCTACATCCATAGAGCGGCGGGCATCGTGCACCATTTGACATTCGACGAGATTAGAAGTCAAACAACCTCAGCCATTAAATGTAATAATGTTAAAATTCACAGTGTTTCTACATTTTTTACCTTTTGTGTGCTATCAGTTAGTAAAATATACACTTTTCAATTTAAATTTCATTATAAATAGACAATAGGCGTTGTGTAGTAATTTTTCTTTTAATTTGGTGGGATGTAGATTGTTTATATACGTGTTTTTAATTATTTTCTTCTTGTGTAAAACAATTTATAGGATTTTTGGTAGATCGATTACATCATATAAAATTGTTACATATGTAGCAAGTCATAGCTGCTGCAATTACCTTAATTACTGCATTCATTATTTTTAATATCATTAATATCATTAAAAATGGCGACAAGTGAAGAACTCCTAACTGCTGAACTGAATAAAATTAACAAAAAAGACATAATAAGTCTGTTAATAAACAAAAAGTTACCTTCAAATATTACTCCTAATAATGTGTTAAGTGATTTTCTAAATAAATTTAGTGATAACAGTGACTTAAATAAAAATCATGAATTAGTATCCCTAGAGGTATACACAAGTTTTTGTTGTGAGAAAGTAGAGTGCATAAAAAACAAACTACAATTTGTAGCTCAAATTAATGAAATACGATTGCTTAATCAGACCATAGAACATATGGAAAAAAGGTTAGTGACACAAGAAGAAATTATTTATTTGTTAAAACAGCCAGTAACAATAACAAATAATATAGCTCCACCTATTGGAAAGCTACCACAACATTCAGAAATCCAGAAGTCAATTAACTCAAAAAGTCAGCCTGTGACATCTATAACTGAAAACCCTAAACAGGGCCATCACAAAACCATTAAAAATACAGATATCAAGTCTCCTAGCAAAACAGTAAAGTTATCTGATGACAAAAAACAATGTGATAAAAACTACAGTAAAATAACGCTTAGTCAAGTCAATGAGGCAGTAAATAATGCTGTATCTGTGTCAAATAGGCAAACCAACATACACTCGCACTCGATACCACAAAGATATCAGAGAAATAAATTTAATAATTAAAATAGAAGGCAACCTATCATTGGTTCCAACACCAGTTCACCAAATCTCGCTGTATCTAAACAAGGATATCTTCATGTATATAGGCTGAGCCCCGAGTTAAAAGAAAACGATTTACTTGATTTTCTTAAGTTAACTGCACCAGAAACAAAATTTGAATGCAAGGAATTAAATAGATCTATGAAAAGTTGTTCAATGTTCGTGTCATTTCCAATTATTCATGTGAAAGATGTATATAATCCAGATATTTGGCCTGATGGAGCGGCTGTAAATAGATTCATATTTCCCAAGGATAAAAATTTTTCAGTTCCGGCCTCTGTGGCCCCTCAAACATAAAAAATATACAATCAAGTAGTCAACTTAATCAAGAAAATATATTACCCAGTGAAATTAACACAAAATTAGACTTCCGAGTATACCATTTAAATGTAAGAAGTGCTCGAAACAAAGTAGATAATCTTAACTTACTTCTTCAAACTTTAGACTTTCCAGAAGTGTTATGTTTATCAGAAACCTGGTGTACTGGTGATGAAATTGAATGTGTAAAGTTAAAAAATTATGTATTGGGTGATTCTTTCTGCCGAGTCACTATGAAAGGTGGCGGTGTCGCCATATTTGTTAAGCAGGATATTAATTTTAAAACAAAAAATTGTACTGTTGTAAAAACCGAATCAATGTTTGAATATGCTTTAATTGAATTATATTTTGCCAATATAAACATTATAGTTGGGTGCTTCTATAGAGCACCATCAAGTGATCTTACATATTTTGTAGATAATATAGACCTCCTAGTAAACAACATCTATAAGCCCAATATTCCTACATTTTTTTGTGGAGATTTTAATACCAATTTTGATGATCAATTCCCCAATGATGATGCTAAATATTTATGTAATATTTTGGAAACCTACGGTTTAAACAAATGTATTTGTGACTATACCAGGATATTCAAGAATTCAAAAACCATTATTGACAACATTTTCTCAAACATTGACAAAAACTTACTTAATCCTACAGTTATTTGCACTGATCTATCAGATCATTGTATGCAAGCTGCAAATTTCCAAATTAATAACATTGATACAGAAGACATGTGTACTTATTATACATACTTTAGGGCATTCAAAAATGATTATAATATACAATATTTTAAATACTTATTATCTGTAGAAAAGTGGTCATGCTTAACTACAAATGACAATAGTGAGACTAAATTCAATAACTTCTTTTCAATATTTACTCAAAAATTAGACTTAGCATTTCCATTGGAATTACGAAAAATAAAAAAATCTACTAAGCATAAAAACCCTTGGATTTCAGAGGAGTTGATTAATCAAGGGATCTTCATTAGAGATATTTATAAATTATATAAAACTACTTTTAATAACGAATTACTGGAAATCTACAAAACATTAAAAAAAAGTCACCAAAAAAATATAAAAAACGCTAAAAAAACGTACAATGATTCGTTAATGCTAAATTCCAAAAATAAATGAAAAAACAGCTTGGAATATTATTAAAAACAACGATCACTCAAAAAATACCCTACCGTCATCATTTACGGATACGGAAGGTAATATTATAACAGATTTTAAAAGTGCTGCCGCGAGTTTCAATGATTATTTCATAAGTTCAATAAATACATTAACTAATGATATGGTTGTCTCTAGTAACTCTAGACACATAGAATTTAATAACCATCCATTGTTCTTAACACCAGTTACGGATGATGAAGTTAAGGATATTATTAGATCCATAGCCGCCAAGAATTCGGCCGGATTTGATCATGTCACCGGCTCATTACTATTAAATGTAATTGACTACATTTGCAGTCCTCTAAGTATGTTAATAAATGCATCTTTTTGTGAAGGAATATTTCCTAGTGCCCTCAAAAAATCTATAGTTATACCAATTCACAAAAAATCTGATAAATCTCAAATTTCTAATTATAGAGGGTGGTACTTCTGTCCATTTTCTCCAAAGTCTACGAAAGAGCATATTATAACAGATTGTCAAATTTCTTAACAGCTGAAAAGTTACTTACAAATAATCAATTCGGTTTTAGAAAAGGTTTGTCTACACAGGACGCAGCGTTAGCATTGTATAATTTCGTGTTGAATAGCTTTGACTCAAAAGAAAAAACAGCCAGCATATTCTTTGATTTAAGTCGTGCGTTTGATACGATAAACCATAATTTGTTAGTTGATAAGCTTTTCAAATATGGAGTAAGAGGTCCTCCTCTATGCTGGATTAAATCATATTTAAAAGATAGATCACAGGAAGTTCATTTAAAGTACAACGGTCAATTATTTCAATCTTCTCCCAGTCCTACCCACACTGGGGTCCCTCAGGGTAGTGTGCTGGGTCCTCTTTTATTTATTATATTCATAAATGACATTATTAAAGCTGATATGATTAATGGGTCATACATCACAATATTTGCAGATGATACCACATCGTCTATTTCAGGTAAAAATTTTCATGATATTAGAGATAAAGTCAATTTAACTATATCTTCGATTCAAAACTACTGCATTGACAATGGACTTGCGCTTAATAACCTAAAAACAGATTGCCATTTATTTTCACCGAAAAACCTTAATGAAAGTTTGCTCGTCAGAATTGATGGGCAAAGTGTGAAACAAAGTGATTATGTCAAATTTTTAGGGCTTTATATCGACTCTCATCTATCTTGGGGAAATCACATTGATTTCTTAATAAGCAAAATTAAAGTTGCCTGTTTCTCCATTTATCAATTAAGAAGTCATGTTAGTTTAGACGTTCTTAAAATGTATTATTTTGGATACGTTCAATCGAGGCTGAATTATTGTATTATGTGTTGGGGAAACAGCAATAAAATTAATGAACTGTTCATTCTGCAAAAGAAAATAATACGTACGATGTTATTCAAAGACTCGCGGCATTCCTGTAGGAACTTATTCTCACAGGTTGGCATTCTAACTATTTCTTGTTTATATATTTTAAACTGTGTTTGTTATTTAAAGTGTAATCCACATATGTTCGTGACCAATAGAAATGAAATCCATAATTATTCTTTAAGACTAACGTACAATGTCGATGTACCTCAACATAGACTATCATTAATGGCTAACGGGCCCATGATTATGTCAATCAAGTTATTTAATAAACTGCCACTTTCTCTAAAATTATTAAAAGACAATAAAATTTTTAAATATAAAGTAAAAGTTATGCTGTTAAAATATAACTTTTATTCTGTTGCTGAATTCTTGGAATGTCCTAATATGGAAGAATAAGTGACAAATGTATTAATTTATATATCTTATTTTATTTTATTTAATATGTCTATATGTACTTCCCTTATATACAATACATGTATTATTGTCTATGTTCAAAATTGTTTTGTGATTGTTTTAATAATTGTACTTTCGATTTGTATCTTATCAGCAGTATTTGTCGTTTTATTATTTGACTATATTCTATACTTACTTTGTAAGTCCAATGAAAATAAAGATTTATTATTATTATTATTATTATTAACAAAAAAGATGCCTATCTACAGACTAGAAACTAGAATACTTCGAAAAATAGATCGAAACATTGAGTAGGTATAGAAGAAACAATTAAAATTATTATTAAAAGTGTACCAGAGTTTAAAAATTAAACATGTCTAATAAAAAGTACAGTTTCATTATATTTATAAAAATAGAGTGGGTATATGAGAGATAAATAATTTAGATTTAAATACTGATAATTATTTTCTTACCAATTGACGACAAAATGCAGTAATATTGTATGGTATTTGGATTAATTATTACCCATCACGTATTTTGCTCTAGTATATTTAGTACCCAAATACGAGGATTGCTTAATTATATCTACAGTATAAATTCCCCAGTCAAAATAGAACAAATTTCGACGTGTTGGAACTTGGCAAAGATGTTCTTTAAAGTTTACTATTAAACATATTAAAAGTCCCCAGCTCAAACTCGAGAGGTCGAGTCGCCATTTTGGAGAAATGGCGCTCCGATTCAGTTTATTGCTTATATCTCTCTAACCATTGGCGATATCGAAATTATGTTTACATCAAATAAAGCTTATAATATTCTCTACAAAAAGTGTTACATGCATTTTTTTTCGTATCTATTATTATTATTATGCTCATTAGAAAAACGAAAACAAAGAGTGTATTGCATTTCATCGACACATTTCAACAATTGTGAATATCACCCGTAGAGAATAAAAATATATCATTGTATATTGTCATAAAATATGCAACAACTTTCAAAATGTCCGTCATGTCCGTCTGTCAGTCTGTTTATCTGTCCGTCTGCCTCTCCGTCCGTCATGTCCCTTTTAAGCTAAATAACTTAAAAAAGAAAAGTCCGATTTTATTGAAATTTGGACAATAAATTAGTGTTAGCTATAAGAACCCCAGCGTTTCTTTAAAAAAATCTATCAGTAAATATGAAAGTTATGAAACATTTTATGAAAAAAATGCACGTGAAGGGTGTTGTAATCTTTGATAAGATTGTAGGCTTAAGTGACTTACTTGCAATTTTAATGATCTCCCGATGATACCTCTTGATTGTCAAAACGTTGCATTTCTTTCATATAGTGATTTATAACTTTTATATTTACTAATCGATTTTTTTCAAAATCAATAGGGTTCTTCCTTTAGCCAACACTAACTTACTTTCCAGGTTTCAATAAAATCGGACTTTTCTTTTTTAAATTATGAAAATATGAATGTGTCGCCACACTATGTTTCACAATTGGTTAGAATACTCCAAGACACTGGATCTGTAGCAAATAGAAAACGGAACATCGAACCGCCAACAAGAAATGAGTCGGCAGAAGTGGCAATTTTGGGCAATATTGCGCTTGACCCTACATTGAGTACAAGAAAGTTGGCAACTGTATCTGGTGTATCACGAACTAATATTCAACGTATTTTGAAAACCCACAAATTTCGCTCTTATAAACTGAGTTTAACACAAGAACTGAATGAAGATGATGGTGATCGTCGTTTACAATTCTGAGAAGTAGTAAGTGAGCAAGCGATTGAACATCCACGTTTTCCTTTTAACATCTGTTTCGGTGTTTCTTTTTTTTTAAACTGTGCGGTTAATCGCCATAATATTTGTTATTGATCTGATTCTAATCCCCGAATATTCCATGAAGTACCTACACATACTCAACGTCCCCAAAAGTTAAACGTTTGGACTAGAATTTTTGGTGATCGTATCGTTGTCCCTTTTTTTCTAGAAGGCAATCTAACAACGAACAAGACTGGAAAAATTGAGCCCATGTTGACTGACATTGTTGACAATGTCCTAAATTATTTGGAGGAAAAGTTGATATTTCAACAAGATGGCGCTCCTTCGCACTATGCTGTGCCTGTTCGTCAGTATTTGGATCAACACTGTCCAGGTCGCTGAATTGGGAGGTGAGATTCCGTAGAATGGCTCCCACGATCACCAGATCTTTCTCCATTAGACTTCTTTTTGCGAGGTTACTTGAAAAGCAGAATTTATTCTAGTCCTCCTGCTTCATCGGAAGATTTACGTCAACGAATCACAAACGAATGTCGCCAAATCATCCCAGAAATGCTTCATTTTTGGCAACTTATTAGTGAAGGCATGAAAGAAAAGTTTCTGCGGGGGATTGCTAATTTATATAGGACGCCATCCCTTTTCAGGGGGTGGCAACTAAAAAAAACTTAAACATTGGAGCTGAAAGAGAATCAAATTTTGAAAGGAAAAGGTTCTATGCAACTTTTCATATAAATTGATAGTGTCTAAGTCATAACGACTAGAAAATTGAGATTTTTAGCTTGAAACAGAGGTTTCGATATTTCAGGTTTTCGTTAAATAACTCGAGAGGTATTATTAGTATTAGTATTACATTCAGCGAAAACGTGGTAGAGACAAACAAGAAAGCCACAAAATTGAGCATGAAATTTGTTTTTTTTTTAATTTCTGTCGAGTTGATGGTTTCAGAGATCTGGAAATATAAAGGTGGCGTCCGAAGGTCTATAAGACGAAGTATTTAGTTTAAAAGTTAAATATCTTAGAAACCATGCACTTACATTAATGTGCTAACAATCAAAATGAAAGTCCATTAATTGGGCTTCAAATGATTTTTTGGTTGACAGAAAAAATGTACTTTTCACATTTCTTTAATAAAAACCTCGCCATTTTGTTGATATAAGTAGTCAGTAATTAAAAAAATATATTTCAGAAACTGTTTTTTGGTAATAGAAGGTGATTCGTGAGGAGACTTTACCAAAAGATAGAGAACAATATTGAGATGATCTTAAATTCCTGTATTGTAATGGCTAAAGCAGCCACGTTTTCCAAGTTACATCATTCTTTATATTAGTATATTAGTTATAATAGTATAGCAACGACAAAAAAATTTTAATTTTTTTTTATTGTTCAAATGGGCCTTAGAGTGTCATGAAACGTCGCGATTTTAAGTTTGAGCAAAAAAGATTTCTGTCTGTCGGTTTGTCTGTAACTTTTTTGTGCGCACGATTACTCTGGAACCGTTTAAAATATTGACTTGAAATTTGGTACACATATATATTTTAACGAGATCTGGAAATAGATTATATTTTTATCTTATTTCCTTGAAGGATTATGGGGTAAATTTGGGTAAATGGGGGTGAATAGGTAAATCAAGCAGGTAAGAATCCATAAAATTGGTATTTAGTATATACAAGAGAAGCTAATGTCTCAGACAAATTTCTGGCATTAGCCACCCCCATCACTATCCCCACCTCATTATAAAAGAGGTCGAAAAAAAAATTGTGATTTAGTCTGCGTACATAGGGTGCATCGATTTTCTTTTTTTTACCTAATCCAAAATGGCGGGCGTCCAAAAGTTGTGTGATGTTGTAAATAATACGTTAAAATTTCAAATTAAAATATTAACCATTAGGTTGGGGTCAAAGGTAAAAATTTTTGAAATTCTATATATTCAAAATGGCGGGTGCCCAAAAGTTGTGTTTTAGGGCCAGTTGTACGAACTAAGTTCAACCAAGTTCAGCTTGAACCAAGATCAAAAGCCATGATTACGATTATTATAACAATCGTAACCTTGGCTTTTGATCTTGGTTCAAGCTGAACTTGGCTCAATTTAGTTCATACAACTGGCCCTAAGGGTTATAAGCAACAGGTAGAAATTTTAGTGAAAAATATTTAGGTTTAGGGGAGCGGGTGAGGGTTAAAAGTCCAATTTTTTTATTTTGTGCATATCTAAAATGGCGGGCGCGGAAAAGTTTGGTCTTGTAGTTGAAATTGGCTGGTAAAAATTTTAAAACAAAATATTAAGACTCAAGGGTAGCGGGTTAGCATCAAAGACCAAAAAGATAGTACGTACCCTTACAAATATTATCGATACTTATCAATTAGTAATATTTTTAAACTATGCTTAATTACGATATTAAATTTAAATTACTTATTACTACCTACGTATTTGTTATCTAATGTACGCATGCCCATAATACAACATGCGCTGTATTCTGCATACATGAAAGCTCGGTGAACAGTGAACATTGTCAGTTTTAGCAGAAACTTTAGATAGATGCGGTATTTCCGATAGAGCTGGAACACTGATTGCTTCTTCAGCACTCCAAGATTTTGGTTTAATTAATGAATCTAACACAACGCATGTAATTGATAAAAACAAAATTAGAAGAGCTATAAACAAGAAGAGAGGTGAATTATCATCATGTGGTACGCCAATATCATTACGTGGACTTTATGTCGATGGGCGTAAAGATAAGGCCATGAAATTAATAGATAACCGTTGAAAGATAACAACCGAAGAACATATAGTTTTAATTGGAGAGCCCGGATATCATATTTGGGACATGCCACACCTCCTACAGGTTCTGCTGTAAACATCATTAACGCCATTATCAGTTATTTTGAAAACTCTCGAATCCCAACTAACACCTTAAAAGTCGTCGGATGTGATGGAACGCTACAAATACTGGTCCTAAAGGTGGTGTTATAGCTCTACTTGAAAAACATTTTAAGAGACCACTTCAGTGGATCACTTGCCAACTGCATGCAAATGAACTTCCACTAAAAGGCACTTGATCGAACATATTGACGGAACTGTATTTCAGGTATAATAGGAAAGTCGTTAGTCAAATGCAAGTAGATGCCAGTAGCTGCATTTAAGATTATTAAATCCGAAGTTCCTATAGTTAAGGTGAAAGATCTTAACACATATCAGTTATATTTTTATGAAATATGCCAAGCAGTAATAACGGGATATGTTTCTATTAATCTTTCAAAACGAGAACCTGGCAAAATAGTCCACTCGCGATGGCTGACGACAGCAAATAGAATACTTCGCTTATATGTTGCTCTGCAGATTTGGTTATATCAGCAACGTATGTTGTCAAAGTGTATGCGCCAATGTGGTTCAAAAATCATTAGCTAGAGCCAAAAAACACCCCTGAAATGGGGTAAAAAGAATATTAAACTAGCTGTTACATCTTAATCAATCGAATTATAATTAAAAAGCAGCGTACATACAATAGATATGAAACACACCCCCAGGGAGGGGCGAAAACTAGTCCCCATATATAAAAAAATCGATCTAAAACAGCAATGACCGCTGAAAAAGCTCAAAATGTCTAAGTTTTGTTAAAGTAATAAGAAACTGCATCAGGTCCGACGTAATCTTCATAAACTGCGCCTATAGAGTTGAGAACAACCACCAAGTTGAAAGGACACGAGAAAAACAAGAAAAAACGTAAAATGCAACAGGATTTCTATTTTCATGGATGCTACGATTGGCTGAAATTGCGTAGTACTCTAAAATAGAATTAGAAACTTACGTACCATCAACATTCTACAGTGTCAACCCACAGAGGGTGTGAAAACTACCCCCTATGTAAAGTTTGACTATAAAAAGTTACAGTGACTTCTATAAAAATTCGAAACACCTGCGTTGTGTGGAAGAGAGAAGAAACTAGACTATGTTCGACGCTGCGATTGAAAACCACCCCCACGGGGTTGAGAGACGCCACCCCTATAAAAAAGAAACTGTGGAAATGAAACGAATAAGCAACAGTATAGCTTTTTCGTTACATCTTGAATTACGGTAGTTTACATCCTTGTGTTACTTAATAACATTTACAGGACATGAGTTTCAAACTCTAAGTGTGCAACGCGATTTTTGCCAATCATAGTATCCATAAAAATGTAAATCTCTGTTTTTCCAGCATCCTACAGATATAGAGGTAGTATTCTCGCAACCCCGTGGGGGTTGTTTTCAAGCACATCGTCGAACATAGTCTAGTTAGTTTCTTCTCTCTTCCACACAACGCAGCGTTTCGAATTTTTATAGAAGTCACTGTAACTTTTTATAGTTAAATCTTACATAGGGGGTAGTTTTTACACCATCTAAGGGTTGACAGTATAGGATGTTGATGGTACGTAAGTTTCTGGTTCTATTTTAGAGTACTACACAATTTCAGCCAATCATAGCATCCATGAAAATAGAAATCCTGTTGTATTTTACGTTTTTTCTTGTTTTTCTCGTGTCCTTTGAACTTAAAGGTGGTTGTTCTGAACCCTATAGGCGCAGTTTATGAAAATTACGTCGGATCTGATGTAGTTTCTTAACACTTTAACAAAACTTAGACATTTCGAGCTTTTTCAGCAGTCATTGCTGTTTTGGATCGATTTTTTTATATATGGGGGCTAGTTTTCGCCCCTCCCTGGGGGTTTCATATCTATTGTATGTACGCTGCTGTTTAACCTTAATTAGTATAAGTCGATTGATTAAGAAGTAACAACTATTCTGGTAGCTTAATCTTCTTTTTATCCCATTTCAGGGGTGTTTTTTGGCTCTAGCTAATGATTTTGGGGGTGTACGATTTTTTTTGATCCCGGATTCGGATTCAGCGACCGAAAATACATAGGAATACATGGGTCCGGTTCGCTGCTTTGAACTTTTTTTTTTTTTGTGGGGCTGTGTAATTGAAATAAAGAAATTTCCTAATCACACACAAGCTGTGAAAAGGGCAGTAAAGCTTGTAACTGAAACTTCAGCGCTGGATGGATTAATTAGAACAACGATTACACAATGTGACAAAATTCCCAAATTCAACACAAAGAAAGATTACTACAAGCAAGTTTTACCATAATGTTGTATTTTTATTTTTACTTTTTATTAATAATAAAATCAAGTTTATTTTCACATAAGTACCCATTACCGATGTGGAATATCGTTTTATGGGTATTTGGAGTAGACGATTTCAAATATTATATTATTAAAGTTCCATAAACAATTATTTCCACATACATTTTTTTTCGTTGTGAAAGACTTGGGTAGCAAATCTGGATGTGGAAGTAGTGATTTCTTGGGGAGCGGTTTTTTAGAAGAATTTTCTTTTCGCCATATATCTGTAATGCGTGAACGGAATCCAATGAAATTTTGTATTTTACTTACAGTAGGCATTCACCATCAAATGCCTAGGGTCTTAATAAAATATCAGGGCCGGACCCAGAATACAAATATTTTTAAATTATTTCTAGAAAATAACACTATAACATTTTTGATATTGAAATATCAATTTACACCTAGAAAGATACGAAGTCCCATAAAAAATATTTTGGCATCATTTCATCGTTTAAATAAAAAAATTAAATTTTTGAGGATTCAATTTTATTTTTTTAAATGAGAAATTAAGAGAAAAAAGTCATATTAATAACATATTTTTTTGTTCTCTGTTTGCACTACCTTTTATTCATATCACACATACATATACCAAGTAAACTAATAAAAATACTTTGTAATGTAATGAATCTGTAATTAATAAACTTAACAAAATTACAAATAATAAAAATTAACAATTTAACTACAACATAAGAAATCAGTCAAATTTACTAAATCCAATTAAAATTTTTGAATCACAGTTTATTTTCAAAGTGATAACCGCCAAATTCAATAAATTTTCTTGATCGATTTGTCATTTGATTTATACTTTTTCTAACAATATAACTAAGTAAATTGAGATTTATAGGTGAACATAGTTCGTCTATGGGATAAAAAGTTAACCGAAATACTTCATCATCTGGCATCAATCGTTGCACAATTTGTATATGTTAAGGATGCATTTGTTCGCCTTTAATATTTCTCCAAACTCTGGTTTGAGAAATATTTAATTGTTGAGCAATTCTTCTTCTGCTGGTTTTTGGGTTCTGATCAACCATATTTAAAATAAAATCTTTTTCTTACCGGGTCTGCTTAACAGGACGTTCTATTTTCTTGATTGAGGGAATGGTTCCAGTTTCAGAAAGATGTCTAAACACTGTAAAATGTTTTATAATCTGGTACACGCTGATTCCCAAATCGACGTCTGCATTCCCATTCAGCATTTTTGCATTGCCATTGCAATATCCATAGACAACAACCATACTTGCGTATTCTCTACTCGTGTATGTAAACGGCATGATTTAGAATTACTGCAAGACAATATTTTAACCAGTGGCAATAGTGGTGACGACCCTCCTTGATTACAATATAACTGATTTTGACAGGTACCTACTAGATTATTAAAAAGTAGCCATAACTTTTAAAACAAATGTAATGGCAGAGCAGATGATTGTAACAATTAATTACTCTTGCAATAAAATTAAAAATTAATAGGCCAGGCCGTTGGAGTTAACAAAAAAAAGGTGATTTTCAAGAAGTTTTATTTCTATTGCATAGAATGCATCTTTTAGGTATAAAAACTTGAAAAATCATAGTCCGTACGCACAGAATGACGGGGAAAGTACCTAAAAATGCATAATTATGCAAAAAAGTGCATTTTTTGCTGTTTTTGTGCATTTTTCAAGGGTTTTTCAAAGATATTCATTTAAGATTCATAAAAATTTGAGAAAAATGGTTTGTTTTAGTATTATACAAGCTTTAAGTAACATATTGGCCGATTGTAGCCATTAAACGAATCCTAAAATGCATAATTTGCATCCGTTTAAAAAAAATTTAATAATTGCTCTAAAATTAATAAAATATCGTCCAAATTTTATACTCGGAGGTTTTCTAGGTCACTAATTACGAATTTGAAGAGAAAATCGGAAAATTCAAAATGGCTGACGGATAGTGGCGTGAAATTCAATTTTAGAAGTACATTTTTTTCTTTTTTTTCACATAAAATGTATACAAAGCAAATAAAAAACTGAATTTACGTCTTTTTTTAACTAAATTTTCAATTTTTATTTTATTTCTTTTTGCATTTTCCCTTCCCCCCCTCCTATATCTTATTTTTTAATCAGCACATGTTTTCTTCAATAACAAAAAAATAACCGGCGTATATACTACCACAAGTATAACGGTAAAAAAGAAGATGACTGCGTGTATATATATAACTGGCTCAAAAGTAGCGCCTCTACTTTTTTATGGTAACTTAAAAATATAGCGCGAACTTCAAAATAATATAAGCTATATATTAAAAAATAATTAAAAAAAAAATGATGCACTTTTCTTTTTATCAATTTTCATATTCAGTGCCAACGCGTTAAAAAATAAGATATACGAGGGGGGGAGGGGAATATGCAAAAAAAATAAAAATTGAAAATTTAGTTAAAAAAAGACGTAAATTAAGTTTTTTATTTGATTTGTATACATTTTATGTTAAAAAAAAGAAAAAATGTACTTTTAAAATTCACGCCATTATCAGTCAGCCATTTTGAATTTTCCGATTTTCTCTTCAAATTCGTAATTAGTGACCTCGAAAACCCCCGAGTATAAAATTTGTACGATATTTTATTAATTTTAGAGCAATTATTAAAATTTTTTTAAACGGATGCAAATTATGCACTTTAGGATGCGTTTAATGGCTACAATCGGCCCATAACGGATCTTAAATGACCCAATATGTTACTTAAAGCTTGTATAATGCTAAAACAAACCATTTTTCTGAAATTTTTATGAATCTTAAATGAATATCTTTGAAAAACCCTTGAAAATGCACTTTTTTGCATATTTATGCATTCTGTGCATACGGACTATGATTTTTCAAGTTTTTATACCCCCTCTCAGGGGTAGCACTTAAAATATATATATATATATATATAAAATGATATGATATCTTGACTCATGAGAGAGACAATAAGTTTCATTATCAAAATAAATAATCTACGCCACTGTTTGCAGTTCTGCATCAAAGAATTCAAAGATTACAAAGTAAAAACTTTAAAACTAACATGAATTATCGATAGTAAACATACTATCAGTAAACAAATTTAAATTGAAAGACAGAGATTAAATAGTAACAATAAATATTGTAAAATGCTTAAATTTTAAAATAAGTAGGTTTAAAAATTTGTAAAATCTCACTTTATCTTCAGAAGCTAGACTTCTTAAATACAAAACCAAAGGTGGAAAAATCATATCAGGAATCCATCGTTAGAGTGTTTCTGACTAATAGACAATCATAGGTTGATCCGGAGCTCATCAAACTGGAAAAACTTCCACAAAATAGGGAATGTAAATTTCCACATCTGAAAATTTAAAACTTGAAATTAAAGCAAGAAAATAATTTAAAACTAAAATATTAAACAATATAGGTGACAAAAAACATAAAAGGAAGTGAAAATTCACAAACAAACTGAATAAACATTCTATAGTGTACATAAAGACTCTTTAAAAAGAAAAGGAGCACAAATAAAACTTAAATCTAAGATTTCTCGAAAATTAGTGCTCGGGTTTAAATCATAAACATTTAAAATCAAAGACTATTACCTTAGATTAAACCTGAGAAATACATCCCTGAATTCCATATGTTAATTGTAGTTTAAAGTTTCAGTGTTGACCATCAGTAATCATAATTTGTGTGCTGTCACTGGTTATTTAAATATTAGATTGTTAAAAACATTGTTTTCCTATTTATTATGCAGGCAGTTGAAAGAAAACACTGCAAAGAACATTTCAAAATGATTTTCAGTTCGGTAGGTAAAAGGACACTACTTCAAGGACTGAAGAAACATTGATTACGAGTTCTGAAAATAAAAAGTTATAGAGTTAGCATTTATTCATACTGAAAAGTAAATTTGTTAATTAGAATTAAGAGAGCTAGTTAGTAAGAAGATTAAGAAAGGTAAATCATGCATCAAATCTAGTGTAAATTGTTTAAAATAGAAATTATGTGAAAATCATGCAACGTTTTGGAACTACTTAAATATAAAGCCTAGAGAAATAAAAGGGATACTGAAAGAATCAGAATTAAATAAGGAATCTGTTTCAAACAGTAAAACAGACAGAGAAGGTCTAAAAGAAAAATTTAAATTCATAACCAAATAAAATTTATGAAATTTTGACAGGTCTAGTTATCTAATTTCAGAAAAAAGTCATTAATTAACAAAGTTTTCAAGAAACAAGGAACGTTTCCATGAAAAGTTTGTTATAAGTTGTTGATTTTGTAATAAAAAGAAGAGAGTTATTTTCAAAATTGAGTCCAGAAATTATTACAAATAGTAAAGAAAATTCAAATTCAGATGAAGAAAAGTATGTAAATCAAACATTAATAAGTTGAGAAGTAAGAGGAACCAATGTTGCAAGGTTTAAAAAACAAAATAATTATCATCAAAATATAACCTTAATGTCAGCTGTTTGTCAAATTTGACTTACCGGATTTTCAAGTAAGCCATACGGTATTAATCCAATATTTTAGCATCAAGTCGTCCAAGGCACATCAAATTGAACAAATTTCACAAGGAACAAAATCACCACAAAGGCACGAAACGAGAAATCGAAGGAGTTTGCAGGTAACCAGGATCACAACAGTGTAGTGCAACAAATCAGTGATTCGTATCGGGACGTCACGTCGCATACAGGTACCTGTTTTATCGATATTAAATAAAGCAAAGATTTCTTTCATTTTCTTAGAATAAGTATTTGTAATTAAAATAAAAGGGCAGAATTTTGTTTCCTAAATATAAGAAACCCAAGGCCAAGGTTCAACTAAATTAAAATTTTGTAAATTAATCTGATCTACTTTTCTTAAATAAAATTGTTATTATTTGATCTATGATTTTAATTTGCCTTTTATTAATTTGAGCTAAAGAAACTGCACTGAGATAGAGTGACACCTATTGGTAACTCATGCTAATAAATGTGTGTTTGCTGGGAAACTAGGAAGCAGTGGCGCCGAATATAGAAATTTCTGCTTTCTAGATTAATATTTAATTAAAAATTAAATTAACAAATTTCTTTCTCTTTCTTTAGTACCCAGAAAACATATCATTTAAATGTCTAACCCAACGTGGGGCAAATAAAAGAGCAAAATAATCATAGTAATTTATTTAACAAAATTTTAAAATAAAATTTAAAACAAAAGGCTTTGATAAAAATAATTGAGAATTCTGAAAAGAGTATTGGTGTGGTATTTTCACTGTTATAAAATTATATGAAACTAAGGTCAGGTAAGATGAAAGGTAATAATGAACAAGAGGCATCTACGTCTCAAACAGCAGGCGAAACAGAAACGCAAGAAGAAACAACAACACAGGAGCAGACCGAACAACAGCAGGAACCAACACAAATAGGAGACACAATACAAACAACTGAACAGACAGAAGCAAACATACTCCACCAACTCATGCAAATGATGACAGGTATAGGTGTGAAAATAGACGACACAAATAAGAAAATAGATAGCACAAAAGAAGAAATAAACGAGAAAATGGACAAGAAATTTGAAGAAAACAAGCAAGAGATAAGTGCGAAAATAAACGAGAGAATGGACAAGAAATTTGAAGAAAACAAGCAAGAGATAAGTGCGAAAATAAACGAGAGAATGGACAAGAAATTTGAAGAATGCAACGGAAAATTTGATCAATACATGACGGAAATGAAACTCAGAGTAGAAGGGGTAGAAGTAAGATTAGAAAATATTAAAGAAGACTTGGCTATGGAAATTCACAATAGAGTAAAAGAGTCAGAAAAGGAAATTCAAACTAATGTGGAAAAATTCATAGTTGAAGGATTTTCAGAGATAGATGGTCGACTGGAAAGACAAAATGAAGCAATCACGGCAACTTTAAAAGAACAGGACGGACGGATAAAATTAATGGATACGAAGTTATCAGAAGGAAAACAAGGAGCGAACGCTAACCTCGGATATACAATCAACCACGCATGCCAGAAATCTCAATTTTATTTCTACGGTGACTCGAGAATACACCCGAAAATATTTACTACTAGGCTTAAACTACATCTAGAAACGGTACACCCTGGGACAAACATAAAACAAGTCATACAGAACATGTTACGTGGTGAAGCTGAAATTTGGTACGCCACTGTTGAGAGTAGGTTCAGTAGTTTCGAGGAATTTGAATCGCTCGTAATGAAACAATATTGGGGGGAGTATAATCAACAAAAGATTAGATTAAATCTCTTTAATGGAAAATACAGTGAGAACATCGGAGTATCCAGGGAAAATTATATACTGCGAAAGGTATATAATATCAAACATCTACAACCATCTTTCACGGAAAGTGAAATGGTTAGGTATTTAGCACGTCATTTTCCAGATGATGTACACAGTGTCATCATTACACAACGAATCACAACTTTGGACAGTCTCATAGAATACATAAGAAGCATAGACGACCATCGCACTGGATGGAGAAGAAACACTCAACAAAACTACAATAATGAAAACAGGAGATATGATGATAGAAGCAAAAATTATGACACAGGTCAAAACTACGAACAAAGAAGAAACAATAACTATAACAACCAAGGCAATGGAAATCAACCAAGAAACTTTTATAACAATCAAAACAACAACTACAACGGAAATCAACAAAGGTCTTACAACAACAACAATCAGCAAAGGACAAACGACAATGGGTACTACAACAACAATCAGCAAAGAATAAACCAAAACCAACAAAACAGGCCACAAGCAAACGATGAGCAGAAAAAGGATACAAGATCCTACGCACAGGTAGCAAACACCAACGTACAACAGAGAAATGGACAACAAAATCAAATCGAAATGCATAAAATTGAGACACAAGCCCAAGTTAATACTCGACAGCAGGATTTTTAAAAAGAAATGTTTTAACTACCAACTATTCTCACGCCCGCGAATTTATCACAACGGACAACGAAAATGGAAATTTATATGAAACAAAACAAAGTCACCTACCAATGGTTAATTTAAATATGCAAGGTTTAATGTTAGATGCACTTATTGATTGCGGTTCAGAAATATCAATGATTAACGAGAGTTTATTTAACAAAAATAAGGATAAATTTGCCCAAAAATGTATAAGAATTGCAAGAATACGATTAATTAACGCCAATGGCAGAAAATTTTCTGAAAGCACCAGCATATTGCAAACATCTTTTAAAGTAGAAAACTACAATTTTAAATGTGAATTATTTATAGTACCTGAATTAAATTTTGACATTATTCTGGGTGAAGATATTTTATATAAATTGAGGGCTAATATTGATTTGGGAACAAGATTCCTTAGATTAGAAGGTAAAACGTTACCTATATATAGTAAAAATGAGATTATATTGAATAAAAATGCGGTAATTAAAGAATTAAATGACGATAAAGTCAATGCGGGACATGAGGTTGGCACAGTGACCACCCATGTCGAAAAAAATGCGGGATACGAGGGAGGCACAATGACCACCTGTATCAAAAATAAAAATGCGGTAAGAAATGAATTAAACGGCGATCAAGCCAATGCGGAATATATGATGGGGAGCGTACCCACATATGTTATGAATAGTAATTATATTATGCCCAAAAATATTGATATAAAATGTCCACTTAAATATGAAAGAATTATTCATGAACTTTTACAAAAAAATATCTCACTAATAAACTATGAACCAAGAGTTGCAACAGGTTATATTCACAAACTACAGGTAGATGAAACAAAATCATTTAAAAGCAAAAATTATCCTATTCCTTTTAAGTACAGAGAACAAGTGCAAAATGAATTACAAAACATGTTACAATCTGATATCATTGAATCGGCAAAAACAAATTACATTAATCCATTGGTAATAGTAAAAAAGAAAAATGACTCAATAAGATTATGTTTAGATGCACGCGTCCTAAATACGTTAACAAAATCGCAATTCGATTCACCACAGAACATACAGTCAATATTATCCAGATTAGGGAAAAACACAGTTTTTTCTAAACTTGATTTAAAAAATTCTTTTTGGTTAATTCCACTTCATCCGGATTCTCGCAAGTATACTGGTTTTAGTGTCGACGGACACGTTTTTCAATTTGAGGTGGTACCTTTTGGTTTACAAAGCGCAAGTTCAGCACTCGTTCGGGCAATGCAGAGTATTCTCGATCGCTTTGAAGAATTTTGTTTTCATTATATAGATGACATCCTAATTTTCTCTGAAACAATAGAAAAACATGGTGAACATCTAGATACAATTTTAAACGTTTTAAATAAAGCAGGTTTAAAGCTTACCATTGAAAAATGCGAATTTTATCAAACCTCTGTTAAGTACCTGGGTTACAAGATAACTCAAACAGGCATAAGTATTGGGGAAGATCGGGTAAAAGAGATAAAGGACTATCCTCGTCCTACAAATTTAAAAACACTACGTGGTTTCTTAGGAGTATTGAACTATTATAAAAAGTTTGTACCGAGACTATCAGAGCTAGAAGTTCCTCTAATAGAATTGTTAAGAAAAGAAACAAAGTGGGAATGGAATGAGCGTAGAGAAACTGCTTTCAACAAATTAAAAACAAACTTTCATGACAATCTTTTGCTAAACAGTCCTGATTTTAATTTACCTTTTATATTGAGAACCGATGCGTCAGAGTCAATAGTCGCAGCTGAGTTGGTACAATACCAAGGGGGGGTAGAAACGCCAATATGTTTTATCTCTAGGATACTAAAGCCCTATGAAACCCGCTACTCAGTTGGAGAGTTAGAAATGTTAAGTATAGTACATGCAATTTCTAAGCTTTCTTTCTATTTAACAGCTGCTCATTTCACATTAGAAACGGACCACGCTGCTCTATGTTTTCTTATGAAAAATCGATATGCAAACAAACGTATTTATCGTTGGTCACTTCTCATTCAAGAATATTCTTTCACTATCAAACATCGTCCGGGTGTAAACAATATCACCGCAGACGCTTTAACACGTAATCGACAGGTTAAAACAGAGCAATCAAACACGTACATAGTATCATTGAACACATTATCACATGAAAATGGTCTCTACACAACAAGGCAAGTTCTGGACAGCCAACAATATTTACAAACACTAAGAGACAAAATACAAGACACACCATGGAGAGGGTACAGCATAAAAGAGAATTTCATAATCAAAACTATTTTAGATGAAGAAAAGTATGTGCTAGACGAAACTTTAGCTGCAAGAATAATTTTAGACTTACATTTTCGATATGGGCACATAGGAATTCGAAAAACATGGTTAATTTATAGAGAAACTTTTTATACGGAAAAGGATTTGAATTTAACCAAAGAAATGTTGTCAAAATGTCATGAATGTTGTTTAGGGAAGAATAAAAATCACGTTAACAAAAACGAAATAAAAAGCACACTTACAACAAAACCACTAGAGCTCGTTTCCATAGATTTTATTAGTAACTTGATTTTGGCACCAGGAGGATTCAAAAATATTTTAGTTATGGTGGACAATTTTTCAAAGTACATTAAAATTTATCCCACAAAAAGATGTAACACCATTACAACTATTAATAAAATCAAACATTTTTGTAAAACAGTTGGAAAGCCAACACGAATATTAGCGGACAATGCGACTTATTTTAATAATGACAAGTTATCAAAATGTTTAAGCGACAAAAACATTAAGTTAGGGTTTACATCAATAAGACATCCTAGATCGAATTCAAGCGAGAGGTATGTGCAAGAAGTGATTAGATTCTTGCGTATTATGGTGCAGAGAAACCATACAGAATGGTCATTAGCAACAGAGACGGTAGAAAATTACATGAACAATATACCAAGCACGGTAACCAAAGTATCGCCAATTATGACTATGTTTGGAAGAGATCCAGACCGACCATGGGAAAACCAAAACTTTAAAGATTTAAATGAAATACATGAACTTGTAAAAACAAGGTTAAGAAGAAGTGCAGAAAAATTCATGGCTCGAGAAAACAAGAAAATTAAAAGAAAAGTTACATTTAAAAAAGGCGACAAAGTAGTAATAAAACGAATGAGAATTTCAAACAGGGAACAAAATATTTGTGCGAAACTACAGTATCCTTACGACGGTCCATACGTAGTGAAAAGGGTATTAAACGAAAACACGTACGAATTAATGTATCCAGAAGATGAGGAAATTCGTGGAAGATTCCACATCGAAATGATTTATCCTTATGTAAGTGAATAAATTGAAAACCAAAAACAAAGATTAACAGTGCAAGATATCCCATCAAATTTGTCAAACTAATGAAATTTTCAGAATTTTCAAAATGTTAAAATTTTCAAATTTAATTAGTTGGAGGGAGTAAAATGATATGATATCTTGACTCATGAGAGAGACAATAAGTTTCATTATCAAAATAAATAATCTACGCCACTGTTTGCAGTTCTGCATCAAAGAATTCAAAGATTACAAAGTAAAAACTTTAAAACTAACATGAATTATCGATAGTAAACATACTATCAGTAAACAAATTTAAATTGAAAGACAGAGATTAAATAGTAACAATAAATATTGTAAAATGCTTAAATTTTAAAATAAGTAGGTTTAAAAATTTGTAAAATCTCACTTTATCTTCAGAAGCTAGACTTCTTAAATACAAAACCAAAGGTGGATCCATCGTTAGAGTGTTTCTGACTAATAGACAATCATAGGTTGATCCGGAGCTCATCAAACTGGAAAAACTTCCACAAAATAGGGAATGTAAATTTCCACATCTGAAAATTTAAAACTTGAAATTAAAGCAAGAAAATAATTTAAAACTAAAATATTAAACAATATAGGTGACAAAAAACATAAAAGGAAGTGAAAATTCACAAACAAACTGAATAAACATTCTATAGTGTACATAAAGACTCTTTAAAAAGAAAAGGAGCACAAATAAAACTTAAATCTAAGATTTCTCGAAAATTAGTGCTCGGGTTTAAATCATAAACATTTAAAATCAAAGACTATTACCTTAGATTAAACCTGAGAAATACATCCCTGAATTCCATATGTTAATTGTAGTTTAAAGTTTCAGTGTTGACCATCAGTAATCATAATTTGTGTGCTGTCACTGGTTATTTAAATATTAGATTGTTAAAAACATTGTTTTCCTATTTATTATGCAGGCAGTTGAAAGAAAACACTGCAAAGAACATTTCAAAATGATTTTCAGTTCGGTAGGTAAAAGGACACTACTTCAAGGACTGAAGAAACATTGATTACGAGTTCTGAAAATAAAAAGTTAGAGTTAGCATTTATTCATACTGAAAAGTAAATTTGTTAATTAGAATTAAGAGAGCTAGTTAGTAAGAAGATTAAGAAAGGTAAATCATGCATCAAATCTAGTGTAAATTGTTTAAAATAGAAATTATGTGAAAATCATGCAACGTTTTGGAACTACTTAAATATAAAGCCTAGAGAAATAAAAGGGATACTGAAAGAATCAGAATTAAATAAGGAATCTGTTTCAAACAGTAAAACAGACAGAGAAGGTCTAAAAGAAAAATTTAAATTCATAACCAAATAAAATTTATGAAATTTTGACAGGTCTAGTTATCTAATTTCAGAAAAAAGTCATTAATTAACAAAGTTTTCAAGAAACAAGGAACGTTTCCATGAAAAGTTTGTTATAAGTTGTTGATTTTGTAATAAAAAGAAGAGAGTTATTTTCAAAATTGAGTCCAGAAATTATTACAAATAGTAAAGAAAATTCAAATTCAGATGAAGAAAAGTATGTAAATCAAACATTAATAAGTTGAGAAGTAAGAGGAACCAATGTTGCAAGGTTTAAAAAACAAAATAATTATCATCAAAATATAACCTTAATGTCAGCTGTTTGTCAAATTTGACTTACCGGATTTTCAAGTAAGCCATACGGTATTAATCCAATATTTTAGCATCAAGTCGTCCAAGGCACATCAAATTGAACAAATTTCACAAGGAACAAAATCACCACAAAGGCACGAAACGAGAAATCGAAGGAGTTTGCAGGTAACCAGGATCACAACAGTGTAGTGCAACAAATCAGTGATTCGTATCGGGACGTCACGTCGCATACAGGTACCTGTTTTATCGATATTAAATAAAGCAAAGATTTCTTTCATTTTCTTAGAATAAGTATTTGTAATTAAAATAAAAGGGCAGAATTTTGTTTCCTAAATATAAGAAACCCAAGGCCAAGGTTCAACTAAATTAAAATTTTGTAAATTAATCTGATCTACTTTTCTTAAATAAAATTGTTATTATTTGATCTATGATTTTAATTTGCCTTTTATTAATTTGAGCTAAAGAAACTGCACTGAGATAGAGTGACACCTATTGGTAACTCATGCTAATAAATGTGTGTTTGCTGGGAAACTAGGAAGCAGTGGCGCCGAATATAGAAATTTCTGCTTTCTAGATTAATATTTAATTAAAAATTAAATTAACAAATTTCTTTCTCTTTCTTTAGTACCCAGAAAACATATCAATATATATATATATATACATATATATATATATATATATATATATATATATATATATATATATATATATATATATATATATATATATAAATATATATATATATATATATATATATATATATATATATATATATATATATATATATATATATAAATATATATATATATATATATATATAAATATATATATATATATATATATATATATATATATATATATATATATATATATATATATATTGTCGTGACATTTGCAAGAATATATATTTTAGGGCAAGAGCCAGAGAAAATAAGCCGTCGTAGCAACAGACAGAGGTACATAACTCATTGCAGGATATTGTTACCTTCGTGTATGAGGAACTGCATTTACAATCCTTCGACGAAGCTAGGGGAGGTCAATGACCTCAAGTAAAACTTAAAATGTAATAGGGCAACTTAAGCAAAACACCTCATATTTAATAAAGCTCACATGCATTATGTTTAGTATAATTTATGATAATTAGGTATAAAAGGATACACCCAGTAGGGTAAACCATATGTAAAAAGTAGACAAACCTTATAATATGTTAAAATAACTAATTAGAGAGACCACAGCAAGGGCTCAAATGTGTAGAATCAAGCTTTGTTCTTGTAGAAACCATAAACTCTCTGAATACTCTCGTAGTGGACTCGTCAAACTAAAAAATTAAAACATTTTATTAAAATAGTGCTACAAATTAGATTAAAGGAAAATAATAGTGGACAATGATCACTTATTAAGTACTAGAATACGTATATGAACGATAATAATGAGCAAAATTAGCATAAAATCTAGTTATAAGAAAATGTAAAAAAATCTCTCTCGGCAAGCATACGTATATGAAGGTTTTACAAAAAGGACACATCGTAATGTGATGAAACTCACAGAAAATAAAGACTAGTACCTGTTAGTGAAGTACAGCGTAAAATTTCTAAACTGTGACACGTTGGGGGGTATTTCTTAATAAATCTTTGTGTATTCTAGATACCCTCACATAAAATGAACTGCAACTTTTCTTAAAACTCCTTTAGATATAATATTTCTTATCCTGATGTGAATTCAGGACACCAGTGTTGTTTTGTGTAACTTTTAATAGGACACTATGTATTAGTTTAGGCACTGCTCACCGATGAACTTGGAGGTGGGTACCTAAAATATTTGTTCACATATAATTATGTTTTAAACCTATCTAGGTAATAAATGTTTGTAGATAATTAATAATTAGTGTATTAAGTAAGATCTGGGCGAATTTTAAGTAGTTTTATGTAGTAATAAGGTCAGAAAATAACTATATAGAATATTTATCAAAGTGTCTTAAAAATCATTATGGGGGTACAAATGAGGTACCAAAATGATTGGAAATGCGTAGTAAAGCTCATTCCAATTCTAAAATGTGCATATAATAAGTAAAAGGCATTAAAAAATACATATTTCAAAAAATAAAAATTTTATTAAAAATCATACTATCTGATTTTTGTATTCCTGTCAATCTCAGCGAATAAAAACGCGAGAAGTGGCAAAAAACAGTCTAGAAAACGCGGTCGTAGAGGCAACATGTTATAAAATTTACTGCAGAAAAATCCTAACCTAGAATTTGTTTACTGAAAATTTACCCTATTGTTGAAACCGTGTGTTTACGGAAGTATCTATAAATTTTTGAAAAGAGTTAGGAATAACAAGTTGATAAGTATTCTATGCTTAAAATATAAATGTTATGTAAAATGTTGTAAACTAGACTCAAATTTTCCAAAGCCGACTCGCATAGTTATTTATTTTGAATATCTAAGGTACTTACCTTAATGTAAAGTTAAATTCCTTTAAAAACCCGTGTTTCGAAAGTGATTTCCTTAAAATAAAGTGTCCCGAAGGAAGAAAATAAGGGAAAATAAATAAAAACATCTTTATCCAATCATCTGAACATCTAGTAATCTTCAAGCACCTACGGTTGGTAACGTCAGTAACCAGCTTTCAACGAGAATCCAGGGACGTACTCACAGCAGTTGTGCGCGAATGAGCTCAACGACGTGATGATAGCGGTAAAGTATAAAGGTACCTTATCGGTTATTATTTTCACTGATCAGTTGATAAAACTTTTAAATATATTTAAAAAGGCCAATTAATAAAACTCATAATATTCATTCATCTTAAATTTTACTTATGTAAATTGTGTATTATTTTAAAATTGATAAATTAGACACGTCCAGATCATTAAATTTTGTTAATCTTCTTTGAAATATTGGTGTATTATTTGAGTTGCTAGAGAGTACATTGTATTTCAGGAACCGGCTATCTGAGAGGGAGTCGTACTGCACAGTTGCGGTCTCTCATGCTCTGAGGTGTGGCAGCATCGAGTTCTCTCGACTGTTGCATCTGATGGTTTAGGCCAACTGGCGCTCAACAAAAATTCTTTTAATTTTTCATAAATCTATTATTTCCGTTTTCATTTTAAAATAAAAAAAAATTGTTGTACATATCACAACAAAAATTGGCGACCAACGTGGTGGGCGAGCAACGTGGTGGGCTATGTTGTTAAACGGCATTTTGACGCTTAACAACGCAGACTATTGATAACAGTGTACTCTAGCAAATTGAAAAGATTAAGTTTGATATTTTATAAAAATAACCGGCAAAAATACTAATCATTTGTTTTAAAACTGTAAGAAATATATCCAATTTCATAAGTATATGGATCTAAGATCTGGAAAAACAAAAGTCATGGCTGACCAAACAAACACTACACCAGAACAAATCGAACAAAATAACACTACACAAGAGCAAACACCATCCACATCACAACAATCTGATGATACAGCACTTACACAAACACACGCAGACACAAAAATGTTGCATCAACTAATGCAAATGGTGACAAGTATCAGCTCGAATATGGAGCAAACAAATGCGAAAATAGAACAGACAAATATAAACGTCATTGCAACACAAACGGAAATGAAACAAACAAATATAAACGTCATTGCAACACAAACAGAAATGAAACAAACAAATATAAACGTCATGGAGATACAAGTAACAGTACGACAAATTGCCGAAGACAATAAAAAATTTGAAGAATGCATAGAAGGTATACAAGGGAGAGTAGAAAGGGTAGAGAACAGGCTCGACTCTATGACAGACGATGTCATTGAGGACATCAACACCAAAGTCAAGTCCGCCACGGAGAAAATGGAGGAGTCCATTGCACGTAATGTAGAAGGATTAATAGTCGACGTGGTAAATGAAGTAGACAGCAAACTGAAGAAGCAAGATGACACAGTAAATAAGAAGTTAAAAGAGCAGGAATGTATGTATAATCATTTCAACACGCAGTTGTTAAAAGAAGGACACACAACCATCACCAACACACCATATGCACACACATGTACCAAGAACCAATTCTATTTTTATGGGGACAACCGTACGCACCCCAAGACATTCATCACACGTTTAAGACAGTACATGAACACGATACACCCAGACGCCAACTTAAAACAAAATATACAAAATATGGTAAGAGGTTTTGCTGAGGAGTGGTATAATGTTATATGTGATAATTTTGAAACGTTACCTGAATTTGAGGAACTTTTGTTGAAACAGTACTGGGGAAAATACGCTCAGCAAAAAGTACGTTTCAACCTGTTTAATGGAAAATACAACGAGAACTCCGGTGTAAGTAGGGAGAATTATGTATTACGAAAAATAGGCAATATTAAACATCTAGAACCAGCTTTTATTGAGGGAGAAATGGTAACTTACTTAGCAAGACATTTCTCTGACGATATACATAATGTCATTATTACTCAGAGAATAACGACATTAGACAGCTTAATCGAATATTTACGTGGCATTGATGATCACCGTATAGGGTGGAAACAAGGAAATAAAGACAAGGTAGATAGGCAAAATGATAGGTATAAAAATTTTGAAAATAATAACAGGGATAAGTATAGGGAAAATAATAGAAATTCTAACTATGATAAGAGAAGAAATTATGACAATAATAATCGGCAAAATAGGGATCAATATGGCTACAATAATTACAGAAATCAAAATAATAGTAACTATTGGGAAAAAAATAGATACAGAGGAAATTACAATCAAAGGGACAATAATATGTATAACGAAAATCGGCCATACAATAATAATCAAAGAGATGATAGGCGACATGTTAGTTGGGGGGACAAAAAGGCTCAAGATTCAGAAACGGAAACAGACAGACGAACATACGCACAGATCAGTAATGTAAACGTTCAGAGGGAAAAAGGAGACAGGGCAAAAACACGAGCTGATTTCGATAGGATTGAAACCGTGGCACAGGTAAATGATCCGCCTCGAAACCAGGATTTTCGGCAAGCGATGTTTTAATTTTGAACAATGTTTCATACCAACATATGAAAGAGTTTATCGGTAATGACATGGATGACGGATCAATTAACATTAAAACCAGCAATCTACCAATGGTAGACGTTAAATTAAAAACAAAAACATATAAGGCGCTCCTTGATACAGGTTCTGAATTAAGTTTAGTTAAAGAAAGAATTATTAATGATTGTTATGATGGTAATAAAAGTAAAGATTGCATTAAAATAAGTAAAATAAATTTAGTAGGCCCAAGGGGGAAAAAAATTGCTCAATGTAATCAGGTTTTAAACACGAAGTTCACGGTAGAGAATTATGAATTTGAGGGAAGCTTTATAATAATAGATGACATGAAGTTTGATATCATTTTGGGAGAAGACATCCTAACACAACTCAGAGCAAAAATTGACCTTGAAAAGAGGGTAATAGATTTACAAGGTAGTACCATACCGATGTATTCCACCGGGGAGGTAGGAAATTGTGTTGATAATAAAAATGAATATGTTAATAATAATATTGCGGTCGACATACAGGTCGAAAAGTTTAAATGGTGTAATGGCGAACAGGCCAATGATATGAAAATAATTGCGGACGACAGGGAAGTCGTGTACAAAAATAAGGTAGAAATCGACAAGGAGGTCGAGAAAAAAAATATGTATTGGTACTATGTAGAGTTGTGGATGATAAAACTTTGACAAAAAAGATGCAATCGTACATGATTGGTTGATTGAATATAAAACTGAAAAAGAATCTACTAAAGTTAAAAATGGTTATATTGGCAAATTTAATAGGGTAAATAAAGTAAGGATGAAAAGAAAAGTACATAAAATAATAAAGCGTCGAATAGGACATGTATCAAAGCCTAAAACTTTTAAAATATATAAAGATAAACTAGCGGTAGATGAGCAAACAAATATAATTAATAAAATGTTAAATGTTGGTATGCATAAATTAAAAAGGAACGAGAGTAAGATACAGTATGTTCACAAGATACAAAAGGTACTTAAAATTAAAACAGCAAAAATAAACAATCTAAATTATGAACCTGAAACAAAAGTGATTAAAAATTATACAGAGCAAAATAGGTATAAAACTGAAAAGTTAAACACACAAGAACTTAAGGATAAACAAAAGATAAAGGTCAAAAAGAAACAAGTTAATAATATAAATGTATTTGGAGATGTAACATTAAACTGTCCTGAAAATTTTGTTAAAACAATAAGTGAAATTTTACAGAAATATAAAGCGCTAATTAATTTTGAAGCACGTGTAGCGGTAGGCTACGTACATAAGTTACAAGTAAACGAGACTAAATCATCCAAATGTAAAACATACCCAATTCCTTATAAACAAAGAGAATCAGTACAAACTGAATTGCAGAATATGATAAGTTCGGGAATCATAGAATCGGCAAGGACAAACTACATTAATCCACTAGTTGTGGTGAAAAAGAAAGACAACTCAATAAGGCTATGCTTAGATGCTAGAAACTTAAACTCCATTACTACATCTCAGTTCGACGCGCCGCAAACGATCGACACATTATTGTTTAGAATAGGTAAAAACACTATTTTCTCTAAGTTAGATTTAAAAAACTCTTTTTGGTTGATTCCGCTACATCCTGAATCGCGTAAATTCACTGGATTCAGCGTGGACGGACATATATACCAGTTCAAGGTGGTTCCTTTCGGTCTTCAAAGTGCTTCATCAGCTCTGGTTCGGGCGATGCAGAGTATCCTCGACAAGTACGATTCTTTCTGTCTGCACTATATCGATGATATTTTGATATTTTCTGCAACAGAAAGAGAACATCGTGAACATTTGAACATCATATTAAATGCGCTAAACGAAGCGGGTTTGAAACTTAATATCGAAAAATGTGAATTTTATAAAACCTATGTAAAATACTTGGGATACCAAATAAGGCAAGAGGGAATTAGCATTGGACAAGAGAGGATAAAAGAAATCAAGGACTATCCACGTCCTATTAATCTAAAAATGTTGAGAGGGTTCCTAGCAGTTCTAAACTATTACAAAAAATTCATTCCAAGGCTATCAGAACTCGAAGTTCCGCTTATAGAACTATTACGAAAAAACGTAAAATGGGAGTGGGATGAAAGGAGAGAAAGGGCATTCATAGAACTAAAAACAAACTTTCATGACAATTTACTGTTACACAGTCCGGATTTCTCCATACCTTTCATTCTACGCACAGATGCGTCTGACTATATCGTAGCAGCCGAGCTAACGCAGATTCAAGGGGGGACTGAAACTCCAATTTGTTTTGTATCGAGAATCTTAAAACCTTTCGAACAGAGGTATTCAATTTCTGAAAAGGAAATGACAGCAGTCATTTTTGGGATCACTAAATTGACTTTTTTCTTGACATCTAACCACTTTACACTTGAAACCGATCACTCGGCACTTTGTTTTTTGATGAAGAACAGATTCGCAAACAATCGGATATATCGTTGGTCATTCCTGATACAGGAATACTCGTTCACGATCAAACATAGGCCAGGTAAAGATAATGTAACTGCTGATGCGCTAACTAGAAATCGTCAAATAAACACAGAAAATGCAAACACTTACATGATAGCACTCAACACCTTCGAATATGAGGATGACTTATACTCAAACAAACGCATACTACGCAGTCAAACATATTTACACACACTCAGAGACAAAATTACACAACAACCATTCAGGGGATACTCCATTGAAGGTAATTTTATTATAAAAACAATTGGAAATGAACAAAAATATGTCTAGATAGATGAAAATTATACCAAGGAAATTATTTGGGATTTACACGAACGATTTGGACATATCGGGATACGGAAAACGTGGATGATATTTCGAGAAACGTTTTATGCGGAAAAAGACCTTATTTTAGCGAAGGAATCAATTTCAGAATGCCATCTGTGTATACTTGGCAAGACCAAAAATCACGTTAACAGGAACGCAGTGTGTAGCTTCGTCACGAAATCACCATTAGAGTTAATCGCAATTGATTATATAAGTAATTTGATAGGAGACGAACATGGATATAAACATATTTTGATTGTGGTAGATGTTTTTACCAAATTTGTTAAATTGTACCCGACAAAAGCCTGTAACACTAGAATCACAATTGCCAAGCTCAAATTTTTTTTGAAACGGTAGGAAAGCCAAAGAAAGTACTAGCAGACAATGCAACATATTTTAATAATGAACGGTTTGTAAAATCATTAGAGAAAAGTAATATTCGTGTAGCATTCACATCTATACGACATCCCCGAGGGAACATCTCAGAGAGGTATGTCCAAGAATGTGTAAAATTTTTAAGTTTCATCGTTCAGCATGATCATACTGAATGGCCTTTAGCCATAGCCGAAGTAGAAGAGTATATGAACAATGTGCCACATACAGTAACTCGTATTTCACCAGTTACCGCCATGATGGAATACGCGCCCACAAGACCATGGACAGACAGAGACATATTAAATTTAGGAGAGATTCATAAACTAATAAAGATGAGACAAGAGCGTAACACAAAAAAATATTTAGCAAGGGCCAACAAAAGAATCAAAAACAAGATTAAGTTTGAAGTAGGGGATTACGTAGTAGTAAAGCGATTACCTGTCTCTAACTTGAGAAGAAATATATGCGGAAAACTCCTTTTGCCATATGAAGGACCTTACGTTGTACATGTTGTAGAACTCTCCAAAATCGTCCTAAGTTGAAGACAATCAAAATTCGACTTAGGCAAAAATTTCATTTAAAGACATTTTCGGGAGTCTGCAGAGGCGCAGATCAGTCCACAAGGACCGTTTTGGGTTCTATAAGGCGTTGGAAAGGACCAGGCGAAAATTCGAAGAAACACCGAATTTTCACTTAGGAAAAATGTTTTTGGTTCAGAATATCAGAGTAGAAGTATATAATGACAAAGATTTATGAATAATATACTTTTTCAAAGGTACCATAAATTGGACTTTGAAAAAATAATATTTTTGGAAGGGCGTCAAAATTTGGCCCAAGAATCGATTTATCGAAAGTACGCCAAAGTTTCACTTGCAGACTAATTTTTCAAAACTGCGTTGAAATTTGGCTTGAAGATCGATTTTTCAAAAGTACGCCAAAATTTCACCCGCAGATTAACTTTTCAAAAGTACCTTGAAATTTGGCTTGAAAATCAATTTTTCAAAAGTACGCCAAAATTTCACCCGCAGATTAGTTTTTCAAAAGTACCTTGAAATTTGGCTTGAAAATCGATTTTTCAAAAGTACGCCAAAATTTCACCCGCAGATTAGTTTTTCAAAAGTACCTTGAAATTTGGCTCGAAAATCGATTTTTCAAAAGTACGCTAAAATTGGTCTTAAACTGGATTTTTCAAAAGTACCACGAAGTCAGTTTAAAAAGTACCACGAAAATATACTTTAAATTATTTTTTATTTTTTATTCCTCAACCAAAGACATTGACCTTTGAGGTACGATCATTGAAAGCACAATTCTAAAGTATGAGCATAAAATTTTAACGATGCACTGCATCCAAAAGGCAAAATAGAAGATTTTGTCAAAGCCGGCGTAGTGCCGATAAGCAAAAAATTGATAAAAATCAATGCACATGTACAAGGCCGGTTTCTCGCATGGAAAGAGTTTGGATTGACCCAGCGGCTCGCAATTTGGTCGAGCGCGTTGAGTAGTCCAGACAAAGCGATGGTAGAAAAGCCAATAACGGGGCTTTTCAAATGACAAAGTTATAGAGGAAAACGCCTTGTGCATAAAAATCCAAAAATTCAATTTTGCCTAATAGTCGCTCGAAGGTGAGACGCTGCCAAATCGATATTATTAATCGACTGTGATAAGGGTTAGTAAGTCGTGGACTGATCGAACGCCACTCAACTTATGCAGTAATAAGTCCTCTGAATGTGTTTGAGTACGTGAATCTCCACGATACAAGAACTTTAAAGCTAAGTAGTCTCTAGCGAAACTAAATTCATTTAGTAAAACTTTTTTAAGTTAATTTCAGTCAGCCTTAATTATTCATTTACCCAGAGTCTGAAATGATTCTAAAACCTCACATTTTGATTCTGAGAAGGTACGTATGAATCTTTTCTACCTAATCGATCGTTAGCGTGAGCGCTCTCGCTTGTATGGTCTGAAAGTCACTACCTTGATTGGGGAAGGCACGATTCTTTCTTGAGAATTTTGTATAACCAATTCTGTTAAATAAACGGATTCCTTGAACTAATATTTCTTAATTGATCTTGAGGCCTGTTGACGGTCTATAATCCCTGGAACTTTCGTATAGAAAGCCGGATGTGTCGAGTTAATTCGCATTAACGTTCGACCTTCTGGTTGCTTTACGAAGGTTTGATAGGGATTTTTTTATGCGTTTTTTGAGAAATATATTCCGTTATTAATGGACCAAAACGTGATTTTCGCGTACCAAAACTAATCCCTCCGCAGAGAAATTCTTCGGTTGGGATTTTTTTATGCAAAAATTCAGGAAATTAAGAGGTGCCTAAACCCCTAACGAGGGAATTCGGGTCCAGAGAGAGCGTAATTTCCGATCTGTGGTAGTGCCGCCTTGGTCCCATTACTCGGCTACCGAAGTGCATCTTATCTCGAACCCGCCTGGGAGGTAGAAGAACGGGGTAATACGCGACTGGCGCCCCCTGAGAAATAAATTGGTGTCGCGTCATTTTGACGCCCGGTAGTGCGTTCTTTTACATACACAGGGTATTAAACGACAATACCTATGAGTTAAAATTTTCTAATAATGATCATGTCAGGGGAAGATTTCATATAGAAATGATATACCCTTATGATACAGATTAAAACAAATGATTTACAGTGTTTATTATTTTGCAAACGCCACTAATTGTTTTGAAAAAAAAATCAAAATTTTCTTTTAATAATAAAACTTCGACATTTTGGGGAGGTAAAATGTCGTGACATTTGCAAAAATATATATTTTAGGGCAAGAGCCAGAGAAAATAAGCCGTCGTAGCAACAGACAGAGGTACATAACTCATTGCACGATATTGTTACCTTCGTGTATGAGGAACTGCACTTACAATCCTTCGACGAAGCTAGGGGAGGTCAATGACCTCAAGTAAAACTTAAAATGTAATAGGGCAACTTAAGCAAAACACCTTATATTTAATAAAGCTCACATGCATTATGTTTAGTATAATTTATGATAATTAGGTATAAAAGGATACACCCAGTAGGGTAAACCATATGTAAAAAGTAGACAAACCTTATAATATGTTAAAATAACTAATTAGAGAGACCACAGCAAGGGCTCAAATGTGTAGAATCAAGCTTTCTTCTTGTAGAAACCATAAACTCTCTGAATACTCTCGTAGTGGACTCGTCAAACTAAAAAATTAAAACATTTTATTAAAATAGTGCTACAAATTAGATTAAAGGAAAATAATAGTGGACAATGATCACTTATTAAGTACTAGAATACGTATATGAACGATAATAATGAGCAAAATTAGCATAAAATCTAGTTATAAGAAAATGTAAAAAAATCTCTCTCGGCAAGCATACGTATATGAAGGTTTTACAAAAAGGACACATCGTAATGTGATGAAACTCACAGAAAATAAAGACTAGTACCTGTTAGTGAAGTACAGCGTAAAATTTCTAAACTGTGACACGTTGGGGGGTATTTCTTAATAAATCTTTGTGTATTCTAGATACCCTCACATAAAATGAACTGCAACTTTTCTTAAAACTCCTTTAGATATAATATTTCTTATCCTGGTGTGAATTCAGGACACCAGTGTTGTTTTGTGTAACTTTTAATAGGACACTATGTATTAGTTTAGGCACTGCTCACCGATGAACTTGGAGGTGGGTACCTAAAATATTTGTTCACATATAATTATGTTTTAAACCTATCTAGGTAATAAATGTTTGTAGATAATTAATAATTAGTGTATTAAGTAAGATCTGGGCGAATTTTAAGTAGTTTTATGTAGTAATAAGGTCAGAAAATAACTATATAGAATATTTATCAAAGTGTCTTAAAAATCATTATGGGGGTACAAATGAGGCACGGTCAATAAACGATACAGTTGCATCAATCAGTAGCTTTAGGACGAGAGAGACGCGGGGGGCGGGAAATCGAGTGAAAGAGACAGACATATCTAATTTCCGTGCAGAAGACAGAGACAAAGATTCCGGTAGGGTCTACAGCCTACGTCACCTGTAGACACTACAAGCATCTTTGTCTCTGTCTTTTGCACGGAAATCAGATATGTCTATCTCTTTCATTCGATTTCCCGCCCCCCGCGTCTCTCGTCCTAAAACTGCTGATTGATGCAACCGTATCGTTTATTGACCGTGCAAATGAGGTACCAAAATGATTGGAAATGCGTAGTAAAGCTCATTCCAATTCTAAAATGTGCATATAATAAGTAAAAGGCATTAAAAAATACATATTTCAAAAAATAAAAATTTTATTAAAAATCATACTATCTGATTTTTGTATTCCTGTCAATCTCAGCGAATAAAAACGCGAGAAGTGGTAAAAAACAGTCTAGAAAACGCGGTCGTAGAGGCAACATGCTATAAAATTTACTGCAGAAAAATCCTAACCTAGAATTTGTTTACTGAAAATTTACCCTATTGTTGAAACCGTGTGTTTACGGAAGTATCTATAAATTTTTGAAAAGAGTTAGGAATAACAAGTTGATAAGTATTCTATGCTTAAAATATAAATGTTATGTAAAATGTTGTAAACTAGACTCAAATTTTCCAAAGCCGACTCGCATAGTTATTTATTTTGAATATCTAAGGTACTTACCTTAATGTAAAGTTAAATTCCTTTAAAAACCTGTGTTTCGAAAGTGATTTCCTTAAAATAAAGTGTCCCGAAGGAAGAAAATAAGGGAAAATAAATAAAAACATCTTTATCCAATCATCTGAACATCTAGTAATCTTCAAGCACCTACGGTTGGTAACGTCAGTAACCAGCTTTCAACGAGAATCCAGGGACGTACTCACAGCAGTTGTGCGCGAATGAGCTCAACGACGTGACGATAGCGGTAAAGTATAAAGGTACCTTATCGGTTATTATTTTCACTGATCAGTTGATAAAACTTTTAAATATATTTAAAAAGGCCAATTAATAAAACTCATAATATTCATTCATCTTAAATTTTACTTATGTAAATTGTGTATTATTTTAAAATTGATAAATTAGACACGTCCAGATCATTAAATTTTGTTAATCTTCTTTGAAATATTGGTGTATTATTTGAGTTGCTAGAGAGTACATTGTATTTCAGGAACCGGCTATCTGAAAGGGAGTCGTACTGCACAGTTGCGGTCTCTCATGCTCTGAGGTGTGGCAGCATCGAGTTCTCTCGACTGTTGCATCTGATGGTTTAGGCCAACTGGCGCTCAACAAAATTCTTTTAATTTTTCATAAATCTATTATTTCTGTTTTCATTTTAAAATCAAAAAAAATTGTTGTACATATCACAACAATATATATATATATATATATATATATATATATATATATATATATATATATATATATTCATTTCATTTCTTAACATGCGTGACGTAGGTGTCACAATTTCTGAGATATTTAACATTTAAACTGCATTTTTCGTCTTATAAGCGTTCGGACGCCATCTGTAAACTTTCACATCTCCGAAACTATTAAATCTATGTAAATAAATAAACAAGCGAAAATCATTATCAGTTTATGAGCTTTATATTTGGTCTCTACCCATTTTTCAATAAAACTAATATTTCTTGAGATATTTGGAAAAAAAAAATTATGTTTTATCGAAAATATCATTATAGTTTAAACTGTATTTTTTTCTAAAGCAAGTGCTGTATACAAACCAAGCATCTACGTCATGCTATATATTAATGAGAAACAGTGTTTGAAATGCCTTTTTTTTTTAATTACTGGCTAATTACAGTAACAAAATGGCGACGTTGTTATTAAAAAAATGTGTAGGCGCACATTGCTTCGATCATAACCTCTTTTGTTTTTTATGCTACAGAAACAAATAAAAAAATAGTTGAAAGCTTAATTAATAACCTATTATTCTACCTATTAGCGGCCTTGACGTAGGTGTCACAGTTTCTGAGATATTTAACTCGCACTCTAAATAATTATCTTATGAACACTTGAATGCCAAAGGTAAATTTAAATATCTCCGAAATTATTAATCCTACATCAATAAACAAAAAATACAATCAATTCCCAGTTTGTACTTTCTGTAATTGGTCTGTAACATTTTTTCGATAAAGTAATACTTTTCGAGATACTTGACGAAAGCTGTTTGGAAAAACCTTTTTTTTTAAGGTAAAAATCGCAATTTTGAAGTCGTTATAACTTAAAAACTATCAATTTGAAAAATTGCATAGAACCTTTTCTTCTTAAAATTTGATTCTACTTCAGCTCCAATAAAGATATATTTTTTTAAGTGCCACCCCCTATAAATTAGCAAGCCCCCGCACAATATAGAAACTTTTCTGTGAAACATTTACTATTATACTGCCAAAAATGAACGAAATCCGTTCAATATGACATTATTCCGAAGTTTTGCATATTTTTAACCTCTAGGTACTGTACTATTAATAAGCTGGAAACAAGTGTAAAATGTGGAGAAGTGGTGGAACAGCACCGATTTGAAAAATGTCCTTTTTCACATGTTCCCTAGACCCCCAGGAACATTCATCAGCATTGACCTCTGCATTAACTCCGAAGACGAGAAAGTTAGGGAGGTTTGAAGTGTCCCAAAAAGTAGCTGTCTTAAAAAAACTTATAAAATTAATATTTCGCCTAGGAAATAGGCTCTATGGGATTTTTTGGGTCGCTGATCACGAATCGGAGGTTCAAATTGAGGAATTCCATATTCCAGTATGGAATTTTTGCCATTTTTTTATGAAAATTCCACTTTTTCGGGCGAAAATTTAAATATGAATATTGTGCTGCGGAAGTGTGCTCTAATCACGATTCTTCCGAGGTCCAAATTGAGAAATTCCATATTCCAGTATGAAATACGTACCGTGGAAAATTCCATTTTTTCAGAAAAAAATTTAAATATTAACGTTTTTCCTCGAAAATATGCTCTGCGATATCGTTTGGGTCACTGAATACGAATTCGCAGTCTAATTCAAGTAATTCCAAATATCTCATCAGAAGTACTGTTGATTAGATTTGTCTATGTTTTTTACATGTATATGTGTTTGTCTCAAGCGCCGATTTATGGGGGGGGGGGGGGGGGGGGGTAACAGATTCTGTAAACCATGAACTTTAGTTGTGTTCATAATTTTTTTTCTATACTAGAAATTTTTAAAGTTATGGAATCTATTCCTCCCTTAGTTTTCTAGGATGCTAAACACGAGGAATAGGGTGAAAAAAGTTTTTAGTCATGCGCACCTCCTGAAACGGTTAAAAACCACCCCTTTTTGCTTATTTCTGATATGACAACTTGGCATCGACTATTTTTGCAGGGATTCTTTGTTTTTTCATAACAGATGGTAAAAGGTGACATCAGGTAGTAGACCGCAACCGCCCTTCGGGGTTGAATCTACCCTCTCAGGGGTATAAAATTGTTTCCTATTTTTTTTATTGTTAAAGACGTTTACCCGTTTTCGAGGATGCTGATCAAGGACAATGGTAGGAGTGAATTGTGATATCCTGAGGGGATTAGAACCCCCCCCCCCATTGGATGAAAAATTTGTTTTTTTTTATTTTCTAATCTGTAAATGATTGAGGTTGGAAATTGATCGACGACGTCTTGCATCCGTCAAGGATGACCGAATCGCCTGCACCAAAAAAGATTATGGATGCTATAATGTGTGGCTGCCAAACTGGATGCGGAGCAGCTTATGGTTATCGCAAGAATGGCGTATATTGCTCTCAAACTTGTAAATTTTGTCATGGAAACAACTGCAATAATTGCGAGGCATCTGGAGCTGCAGACGTAACGGAAAATGAATCGATTTGTCCGGCTAAAATATCGAATGAGCAGGAAGATGAAAGTGACACTGAAGAAGAACCGACAAATCCTGAATTATCAGTTCTCAAATATGATTCAAATTATGAATGATTTAGATGGTGTAAATAATATAAAAATATAATGATAAATTAAGAACTATTTTATCACACAGAATATCACCTTTTGTACCAACACAATATAAAATTGCCATGTATATTAATTTGAAATGCTCGTAATATTCATACATAACTTTTATCTTCAAAGTAAAATTGACTTGAAAAATTATTTTGAAATACTCGTAATATTCATACATAATTTTTTTCTTCAAAGTGAAATTCGACACGAAAAATGGCGTATTCCCGCTGGAATATAGAATTGCTCAATTTGGACCTCGGAATCGTGATCAGCGACCCAAAAAACCTCCTAGAGCACACTTCCGCAGCACAATATTCATATTTTTTCCGCCCGAATTTTCACTTGTAATCTCCCTAGTGCTTGAATTATTTCCGGAAATTTTTTTGAGGTCCGAATTTTATGAAAATCTTCCCGAGGCGTTAGTCGAGGGAAATTTTCTTTAAAAATTCGTGAGCGAGAAAAAATTTCCGGATTTTTAATTCAAGAGCGAGGGAGATTCGGTAAGAAATTATTAGACCAAAATTGCTTGACAAAAAAAAAACTTTAGAAATGTTTGCAAAATCTTGTAGGCTGGTGCCGGTGTTAGGTTAATTTTTTTGGTTTTTATTTTTTTATGTGGTTTCCTCATATCTTAGTAAAATGAAATATTTAACAGTAGATAAAATATGAAATAATGATAGTGAAGTAAAATTAAAACAAGTTTAGCATACTCATTTCTATATATTCCTTACGCTCTAGTCGCATTAAATTATATAGTGAAATAATATTAGTCATAATAATTTATTTCGTATGCAATCTTTATACTACAGTAAAGGGAAACCAAGATGAAATGATATTTGCTGTGATTTAAAGTGGTGACAAATAATATCCCCTAAAAAAATCGCTAATAGTTAGCCATGGAATCACAAGTGTCTTGAAAAATGTCATAAAACGGCTCTGTGTTTTATTTTCTGAGGAAAGAAGATGTACAAGTGGAATTTTTAAAGCATTTGGAATTAGTTAATGATGTAAGGAAACATAGTAAGCCAGAATTGTACTAATTTAATTTAAAATAAATATAAAAATATTTTTCATAACATAAACGCCATTGTCTAATCATTACTGTCAAACTAGGGAAATTTCCACTTATTAATCACATAGGTAGGTGCTCATGGGTAAGTAAGATTTCCAAAAAATTTGATGATTGTTATAGGAACAATAACAAAATAAACGTGTCCGATTGGCTAATAATGATTGGTATAAAATTTTCATCAAAAAATGGAATGGAATATTTATCATATTTAAATTTTCGCCCGAAAAAGTGTAATTTTCATCAAAAAATGGCACGAATTCCATACTAGAATATGGAATATCTCAATTTGGACCTCGGAATCGTGACCAGCGAGCCAAAAGACTTTCTAGAGCCCATTTCTGAGGCGAAATATTAATTTATAAAATTATTTAAGACAGCTACTTTTCCGGGCACTTTATACTCTCCTAACTTTCTCATCTTCAGAGTTAATGGAGAGGTCAATGCTGATGAATATTCCTGGTGGTCTAGGGAACATGTGAAAAAAGGAATTTTTCAAAGCGGTGCTGTTCCACCACTTTTCCACATTATCCGGCTTATTAATTGGACTATAACACGATTAAGAAAATATATTGAATTTGGCGTGGTGGTCACTTTGATATAGTTGATTAAAAAATTACATTTACTTTAATCTTTAATCTAATTTAAAGTACATAATGGGACTTCAGCGAGTACAGTGATATGTTACCAATACCTGGAGTGACTTTTTTCTGTCAATTTCTCATAAAAAAAAAACTAAATTTCTACAATTACATACTCACTACGCACTCCATTACAAAAGGGATTAAAAAAATAAAATTATTATTTAGTGTGTGTACAAGAACCAAAGGCCTCATTTTTTTCATCAGTCACGCCCACTACCACTCTCTATAATAATGAGGTTGAATGGTAGTGGGGACTTTGCTAGGAAGAACCTTGGATAACAAATCTGGATGTAAGAAGTAGTGATTTCTTAGACAGCGGTTTTTAAATTTTAAATGTTATTGATTAAGTATTGATGTGTTGTGGAAAATTACCTTGAAATGCTGAATTTCCATATATTGTCACTTGACACAAAATCCTTACAATTTCGTAATTTTCCAATATTTCCATTACTATAATCCTTTGTTGAAAGAAATTGATTAAATAGTCTACTACCACCACTTCGAATACTTCGTTTACTCAAACAATATTTTGATAAAAATGACATAACTACTGTGTTATCACTAAAAGAATAATTTGACTACTATATTTATTTATATCATCAGTTAATCAACGGGCGGCATGGAGCAATGGACGCAAGAAATTACACTGATAAGGACTTGTCACAAAAACCAATTGATTTCTACAACAAATGTAGTACGGGAGATTTCAGACCTTACTTTGTATATGTCGAACACTCAAATAAAAATATAGGAAGACTTTTCCCTGTAAGAGTAGGTCATTACTTGTTTAATAGTTTATTTTTTAAAAATAAAGTAATTGATATAAAATTTATTGGACTGAACAGAGTAAAAGTCATATTTAAAGACTATATAACCGCGAATTTACTAGTTAATCATGACATTATGAAGAGCAATAACTTCATTGCATATCAGTGGCGGCTGGTGAAATTTCAATTTTTTTTTCTCGCCTGTGGCGCATGGGACCTATACGAAATATGGGAAATAACATCTAGAGAAGCACTTCTCTAATGACCTCTAAAAAATTTTGAAAAAGCAGTTTGCGAAAAATTTTTTTAAAATTCGGTAGCCTCCCCTGGGTCTAGGTTTAATTTTTTGCTAATGTATGTGTTTCATCCCAACTGCTTGCTTTGAATAGTAATACTGTATCATCTGCATAATATTTTTATATTATATATTTTTGCTGTTTATATTTATTCTAGTTATTTCATCGATGTATATTAGAAACAATATTGGACCAAGCCCCGTGCCCCGTGGTACACCCGTTTGTATAATTTTTGGTTCACTTAAGATGTCATTAATCTTTACATATTGTGTTCTGTCTTTCAGATAGCTTTTTAAAATTTCCAATACAGTACCTCTTATCCCCATTTGTTCTATCCTATTTAATAATACCTTATGAGAAACGGTATCAAAGGCCTTGGTCAAGTCTAGAAATACAGCTAAGCATTTCTTCTATCTAAAGATTGATTTATACTATTTACAAGGTTGTAAATTGGTAATTCTGTATTTCCATTATTCCTAAAACCATACTGATTTGGTGACAGTAGTTCAAATTTTTCTAGGTATTCAAGAAATCTATCTTTTAAACATTTTTCAAATATCTTTGCTATGTTAGAAATGAGAGAAATTATTGATCCATAAATTGCAATTTCAAGAGGATCGCCGTCTTTGGCTACCGAATTTTAAAAAATTTTTTCGCAAACTGCTTTTTCAAAATTTTTTAGGTGCTTCTCTAGATGTTATTTCCCCTATTTCGTATGCGCCACAGATGAGAAAAAAATATTGAAATTTCACCAGCCGTCACTATTGCATATATACCAAAATATTTACACATAAAAAAGGAGTAATTAAGATAACCGACACTTTCTTTTAGGAAAATTACCTAAAAAATGCTATAATATCCTCAAAGGAAGTAGTCGAAGTACAAAGGCTCAAAAGAAGATTTGTTGACTCAGACGGTAACGTCAAATATATACCACGGCAAGTAATAGTAGTTACATTCCTGAGCAACGCGATACCTCTGAATGTTCAAATTAATTGTTGCAACTTTGTAGTAGAACCTTATATCTACCCTATTGTCCAATGTTTAAAGTGTCTACGGTATGGACACACGTCAAAACAGTGTAAAAGTACTGATAACAAATGCAGAAAACGTTCAAAAACTCATAGAACATCGAATCGGGTGTTTGTATACAAACAAACTATCATTCAAGTATTACAAAAGAATGTCCTATGTCCAACATAACATCAAAAATAATGGCCCTTGAAAACACGTCATTTAGAGAAGCTGAATGAAGCGGTAAACAACCCATTTTATGCCAAAATTACTACAAACAAAAGATTTGCAATATTAAGCGATATAAATAATTTTCCGCCATTACTTACTAGACCTGAAAACAATACTAGTAACAACGATAACTGTAAAATTTTCTATAACTCACCATCGAGTAGTCGAAAAAAACGTGAAAACAGATCACCAAATCGTCAATTCCCTCTACCTCCACCAAAGAAATTCCGGAAAATAAACAATCTAAATCGACCCCCGTCATACTGCACCCATATAGGGAAGAATTAAAACAGTACAAAGAAAAATTAATAGGACCACATTTTTAAACCAAATTATAAATATATATGCACAATAAAACACTGAGTTGGAAATCATCAATGTACATAAAAATAAAGTCAGAGAGTATATCTCATCAATATTAGGTGTAGAAAATAATAACATAGAAGTTTATAATCTTAATGACTATAGCGAATATTCTCCATGTTTCAGTGAAATACGCGTTTCATCATAAGCAATAAACCAAATCTAAACTATTTAAAAAATAATATAAATCCCGATATAATTGTTCTATCAGAGACCTGGCTAAAATCACATAATACTTTCAAAATAAATGGCTACAAACTAATACAAAAATGTAGAGTAAACGGCAAGGGTGGAGTTAAACAAAATATAGAATGTAGTATTATTGATGTAACATACAATTTTGACAAAGGTATTTAAATATGTTCTATAAAATTCTCGGATAATAACGTAGGTATAATATCTATCTATAAACCCCCAAATATTGTTACAAATAAAAAAGATTGGGAAAATCTGTTTTCCCAATTTCCCTCTCCTGCTATATTTTGCGGAGACTTTAACTGTCGTCATAGATTATGGGGATTACTCAACGATAATTCTCAAGGAAACATACTAGTAGATGCACTTGACAACACAGACAGATTTTGTAGTAATTGATGATTGCAGTGCTACAAGAATTACACCTCCTAACCAGCCTAAATCGGTTGTTGATCTGACTATAGTCTCGTCAGATATAGTCACTCAATGCGATCCAATCTTTTCGATTCGAATCATTTTCCTATAATTATAGACTTTTTTTTTCAGTATGAACTATAGAAAAATAAATCACACCACCAAGCGGAAAAATAACGCGGCTGATTGGCTAATATTTCAGACAGAATTAAAAAATTCCTTCACAGTAATACCTGACAATTTAAACCTAGCCGAATAATATCAGATCTTTATTAATGCTGTCAACGATGCTGCCACAACAGCTATACCTATTAAAGCCCTTTTGCCTCATCTCCAGACCTATGAAAATGTTTCCAAGCAGTGCTGGAAATGTTTCCTAAATAAATTAAATAAAAATACACCCTTAAGTAAAATATGGTCCTTTGTCAAAAAGTTAAATAACACAAAATATTCTCCTAAAAAGCCTCAAATTTCTGAGGAAATAATAGAGCTTATGTTGGATGCATTAACACCACCGTCTGTACCAAACCTGATTGAACATAGATGGAGCAACAGCAACTAAAGAGTAGTATTATTAGTGAGGCATTTCCTATGACTGAACTTAATATTGCCATTAAAAACACAAATAGTACAGCTCCAGGCAAAGATTATCTAACCTACAAAATAATGGAAAACCTCCCACATGCTGCAAAGCAATTACTACTCATGATTTTTAATAACTGGTGAACTAAGAACCAATATATCGACACAATCAAAGAAGTAATAATTTGCCTTATATTAAAACCTAATAAAAATGAAAACGATCCATCATACTTCCGCCCAATACCTCTCGTGTCCTGCGTTTTAAAAACATTTGAACGAATGATCAAAGGAAGGCTAGAGTGGTATTTAGAATATCATTCGCTACTTCCAAAGAGACAATATGACTTTCGAAGGGGCCTGGGTACCATTCATGCCATAACTCAACTAGTTACTGATATTCAATATACTTTATCCACAAAATAAATACTTAGTAATATTTCTTATAGACCTAAAAGGGACATATGTTGCAGTGGACCTAAATAATTTGACTGATATTTTAAAATCAATGAAAATAGATAACAATTCGGCTACAAGTATAATGGAACTATACAAAAATAGAACAATGTTTATTAGAGATCACAATAATAATTTATTTGGGCTTAGAGTAATATCTCAGGGATTACCCCAGGGGGCTATTCTTAGTCCAATTCTATTTAATATCTACACCGCCGATTTGCATGACATACTTGACGGCTCCATTAAATGTATACAATATGCCGATGACATATGTTTATACTCCATACAGGATACATACGAGAACTGTGTGACACAGCTAAAGTACATAATCTACTGTTTAAGAAATTGGTTAATAAGTCTGGAATTTAGCCTCGCTTCAGCCATATTATTCTTCACCTGACATAGAATCAACCTAGAAAATGAAATAAAATTGGGAAATATTTCAATACCAATAACTACACTCTACTAATATCTTGGTGTCATTCTTGACAACAAATTGACCTGGGCCAGACGAATACCTAAAAGGCAGATGTGAAGAAGGTCTAATCATCTTAAAATGTGTGTCAAAAACCAAGTGGGGCGCTGATAGTAAAACAGCACTAATTTTCTATAGAAGTTACATACGTGCAATATTGGACTATGGTAGTATCCTGTATGGATCCGCGTCACAATCAAATCTAACCAAAGTCAGTCGCATACAATTTCTAGCTATCGACTGTGTATGGGAGTTATGAAGTCGTTACCTTGGCCTGCAATGTTGGCGGAGGCACAAGAACCTCCATTAGATATTAGAAGAAGTTTTTTGGACAATAAATTTTTAATTGGACTAAGAACCATAGATAATACTTATTCATTAAATGTAATATACACTGTAAAATATGTATGTAAAATTACATTTATGTATGTAAAAATACTTTGAAAGTTAGTTCAATTTTCTATGAAATTATACATCATTAACTTATTTTTACCAGGACTTTCAGGGTAAAGTTAAACATATTTATGGTTTATTACATAAAGTAAATTAAAACTACACCCATTCATGTATCTTTACTCCAATTAATGTAATTTTCCATATAATTTTTCCATTATAATTATAAATACATAGTTAATCCGGTGAATTACACAATTACATGGAATTTTTACAGGAAAACACGAAGCATTTCATACACTTGTGTACCATTACCAGAATAAACACTGGCAACAAATGGACCATCGATTATCCATGTAATCGCGATTACATGGATAATCGATGGTTCAGTTGCCAACGATTATTCTAGTAATGGTACACAAATGTATGAAATGCTTCGTGTTTTCCTGTAAAAATTCCATATAATTGTGTAATTACTGATGTAATTCACCGGATTAACTATGTATTTATACATCATTTTATTATGTAATCCATACATAATTATCATAATTATTTTCAAAATTACATTAATTGATGTAAAGAAACATGAATGTGTGTAGTTTTAATTTACTTTATGTAATAAACCATAAATATTTTACTTTGGCCTGAAAGTCCTGGTAAAAATAAATAAATTATGTATAATTTCATAGAAAATTGTAGTAAAAGTATTTTTACATACATAAATGTAATTTTACATACATTTTTTACAGTGTACTCTCTTACAATAGAGACTCTCACGAATAAATATTGGAAAATAAAAAAGAGTCCACCACTTGTAGACGCATTATTAGAAACGAGTAATTACTCAGAATTGTTAACTAGTAGCAAAACACCATCTATATTCTAGAATGATTACTGTATACTGTTATTTATGCCTACTATCATATTATGTCATATTATATCATATTATATCATATCATATCATATTTCCCATACATTCAGATATACTATTAAATAGTGACCCCGAAGAAGTAGAGCGATATACACAGACGGCCCTAAAACCCTTACTGGCGTCGCGATGGTAGCGCCTTATATGTTCCTAACAATCAGTATTACTGCTAGACATATTGTCGACATTAAGTTTGTTCCAGCAAGAAGTCACAAACTAGTCAACGCCAATGAGCTTTCTCTAACGTAGTCAGCTGACCAATCACGACCTGTTTTCAACCAATCGTATTGCGTCTAACTAGTTCGTGATTGTTGCTAGAACAACAAAACCTTATAGCTCCATATACATATGTCATAGAGTGCGCTTTGGACTGGGTGAGTGAAGCGTGCATCGAAAAATGCGTGATTCTGTCACACTCCAAGTCAGTACTTCAATCACCAGGTAGCCGCGATTATAAAAAAGCAGATTCCAGAGCTTTAAAAATAAAACAAAAATTGATCAGACTTTTTGACAAAGGACAAAATAATAAGATTTGTATGGGTAAAAGGGAGTCGCTGATCACGATTCTCTGTAGACGCCTATTTGGTAAAAATTATATAAAAAAATTGTCTGCCAAACTGACAGATGTCACACTGACAGATGTCAAACCTGACAGATGTCAAAATGAGAGGTGTCATTTTGACAGATGTCAAACGGGATAAATGTCATTTTGACAGATGTCAAACTGGCAGGTGTTAAAGGGAGTAAACGTCACTTTGACAGATGTCAAACTGACAGCTACCTCGACGTGGTCATAAGATACCGGCACGGTAGCTCAATCGGTTAAGGCGTATTGAGTGGCGAATACGCTGATCGACTCGCTACCGCGCCCTGGGTTCGACCCCCAGCCCCGGTATTGACAACACCGGTGGGTGTGGATGTATGTCTGCGTTTTTCCGAATGTGTAACCCCCTTCCGGACAGCCTTGGCTTTGGATTTGGGGGTTGTCTACTATCTGTGGTGTGTTTATGTTTATGTTTATGTTATTAATAATGATAATGTACTATTCGCCATTCAAATTTTCCACCCAGCTCATGTAACTCGTTAGGAAAGCTCTAAATTATAATTTCCCACGATATTGCCACGATGATCAGTTTTATATATTTGGCTCCAAATCGTTACTATTTTTTTCGTCCTCACTTTCACATTTAAGCGAGACTGCACACTGCAAATCAAATTTATTTATTTTTACTCAAATTCCTCAATTTTTTTGAACATTCATAATATATTTCTTTGGGTGGTAAATACCAATTTCTATGGTACTTTTTAATCCGCCATAATGGGTTCGCCATTTTGGATTTAAGAATTTGCGAATTAAGACCCCAGAATCGTGATCAGCGACTCCAAAAACCCCCGAGTAACAAGTTTCAGCCATAATCTTCAAATTTTGAATGCTTTCCGATTTTTACATCCGCCATATTGGATACGCTATCTTTTATTCGGGAATTTTCAGATTTGGACTTCAGATTCACAATCAGCGACCCCAAAAATCCGCGGTAACAAAATTTAGACCAAACTATTGAGTAGAAAAATATGTGACTCGAAGGGGTAAAAAATACCTAGGCCTGCAGAGGTGGTTTCAAGACACTTAAAAATAAGATTATATTATATTTTTTAGGTACATTGTCAACCTACATTTGTATATTTGGAATTACAAACTACGAGGCTATGGCTTTTCACATTGTTTTGCACTAGAACATTCTTTATTTGATCTTACAGGTGGAATTAACCCCCTCGTAGGGGGCGGGTATGGATTGAATTTGCATATATTTCTTTCTAATGCTCAAAGTCTTATTTTAAAATGTTTTCTCTATCTAAAGTATTTACATATTGTTGCATTTCATTATGAAGCTTTACCGTATCACTCTATTTTAAGGGATGTTTTCGCGTTTTACTAAAAAACTACCTAGGTAACCCATATTTTTGGCTGCGGATTCGGATCAGCATAAAAAAATACACAAAACCTATGTATTCACGTCTCTGGTACAGAACTTTTATTTTTTTTTTGTGGGGCTGTGTTATTATTGATCGGTTATAAAAATACGTAACTGCAAACTTGTAGAGCACTAAATTGTAGATAAATTAGTGTTCTACAAAGTTGATAATAACATATTTTAGCGTACGATTAATAGTTTCGAAGATATTTTGAAAAATATATTTTTTTATAACTTTTAATGGACTGTAGCTATTTTCATTTTCTACAATATGAATAATATTGGATATTTTTGTGAAAAACAATAATTAATGATTGTAGCAACCCTCCCTACATTATATGTATAAACAAAAAATTCCTCGTCGGAATTATTCACGTGTACCCTCCGTTTTTTGCCTCTGCAGACTGTATTATATAACTGTATTAAGAACTTAGCGAAGGCTGAGCGGGCGTTTCTAAAAAACAAGGAACAATTTGTTTTCAATTAAATTACTTCACCTTCCGCCCACACAGTTATAAAAATCACTGAAATATTTAAATTTAATTTCGCTAATTTATTAAAACGGCTTTTCGTTTTCATGTTCGGAAAATAACGTCTCGTTATTACAACTAATGGTAGGTAAGTCCATAACTTATATTCATAAAAATTTATGGAACTCTACTATTAAGCTCACAAATTGTTTTAAATTTGAATATACGAGCATGATTCGGAAAAATATATATGTTTTATATGAATATAAAATTTTATTAAGGCAACGCATAACATGTTTTAGGAGTGTTTTTATTAAAGTGACACTCATAAAATTATTATTAATATGCTAATATAGAAATATATACTCGTGCATTCTGTGAAAATCGGAAACCTTTAAAGTTTTCAAACCGTATATAGGTAACCACATAATGTGTTTATCTAATGAGGGTGGTTAGATACTGATATATTTTATGTCAATTAGCGCTGGAATTTTTAGAGGATGTTTCTAAAAGTAAATGAAATAATTATTCGAAGAGGTTACTTTCTTAACTCACTTGCTTCATTTGTTTATTTAGCAAATAAAATTTTGAATACAGGTTTCTTTAAACTATCTCAAAAATATTTATCGCAAAATGCCAAGAGATTACCTTTTTTAAAATTTATAAAACTACCTTCAATTTTGTATTTTATTTTTTGTTTTTGGCCGACATAGATTTTTTAAATTATGGTACTCTATGGCTGTTCTCAAAAAAGCATATTTTGTAACAGGTTTTTCAACTTTTACTCAAAAATGGTAAGCAATACTTAAAAATTGGGCATATAAAGTCTAAAGCTTTTGCAATTTCAATTTATTACCATTAAGATTTGTTTTAAGTTAACACCGACAATTGTTTAAGAGGACATAGTCATAACAAAGAAAACTTCCAAAACACAAGAAAACACTTCCTCTTTAACCCAGATTTTGATGAGTTGAATTCACTGCCACACCATCGCTGAATTCTTTCAAGGGGCACCTCGATCATTATTTTGGATATCTCAGTATTTGAGTTAATGTGGTAATATTTTGACAAGAGTGCTATTTTACTTCCACATCCAGTGGAAGTATAGTAACGACAAAAAAATTTTTAAAAATTTTTATTGTTCAAATAGGCTTAGAATGTCACGAAACGTCGAGATTTTAAGTTTGAGTGAAAAAAAAATTTCTGTCTGTCGGTCTGTCTGTAACTTTTTTTGTGCGCACGTTTACTCTGGAACCGTTTGAGATATTGATATTGATATTTGGTACACACATGTACTTTAACGAGATCTAGAACTAGATTATATTTTCATCTTGTTCCGTCGAAGGGTTGGGGGGTAAATTGGGGTAAATTTGGGGAAAATAGGTAAATCAAGCAGGTAAGAGTCCATAAAATTGGTATCTAGTATATAGAAGAGAAGCTAAGGTCTCAAAAAAAATTTTGGCATTAGCCACCCCCCTTACCACCCCCACCCCATTATTAAAGGGGATGAAAAAAAATTGTGATTTAATGTGTGTACAAGAACCAGAAACCTCAAAATGTTTTTTTACTTCATCCACCCCCACTACCACCCCTTATCACCATCCCCACCCCGCTACCGATGTGGGGTATCGTTTTATGGGTTTTTGGGGTAGAGGATTTCAAATATTATATTATTAAAGTTCCATAAACAATTATTTCCACATACAAAATTTTTTTTGTTGTGAGTGACTTGGAAAAGAATCTGGATGTGGAAGTAGTGATTCCTTGGGCAGCGGTTTTTTTAGTTATAACTAGCTGATGCCCGCGACTTCGTTCGCGTGGAAGACTTCTTGCGCGTGGAATTAAAAATATTCACTTACTAATTTAGGCCTATAAAGAAGTACTACATACTCGCTGAGTACTCCTATAGTATTCAGGAAGTACACTCGAGGTAATCCACTGCGCAGCCATAGTACCTGGAGAAACCCACTGCGCATTCATTGCCCTCAAGGAAAACTTTTGGGCATCCATAGTACTCGGGGAAACCAACTGCACATCCATTGTACTCGAGGGAATTCACTGCGCGTCCATAGCACTCGGGGAAACCTACTGCGCATCCATTGTACTCTAGGAAACCCACTGCGCATCCACTCTAAGAAACCCTCTGCGCATCGCAATTTGCTAACAAATCTTTATTCTATTTTTGTGTTGCGAGTTAAACGAAAAAATAATTATTTTAATCGTCAATAAAGCACATGGTGTGTCAAATTTCATGCTTAAAAACAGCCCTCTCCCTGTTCACTCGTTCGGGGAGTCTCTCTTTGAAAACCGTCGAATACATGTCTCCTTATTTCCTCAGAAGCGCCTGCCGCTGGAATATCACTTTTCTGACTTACGCCATTTCGGAGATACGGTATCCTTTAGACCATCTACCATCCCCGTTTTCCTTCCACCTTCAAAAAGTGAAAATCGAAATTTCATCTCAGTCGTGTCTAATAGATTCCAATAAAGAGTATTTTTGCCAAATTTCAGGCTTCTAGGTCTAACCGTTTCCGAAAAGCTTAAAAATCTCCCCCTCCCCGTTCACCCTTTCGGAGGCCTCTTTTTGAAAACCGTCGAATACTTGTCTCCTTATTTCCTCAGAAGAACCCGTCGCTGGAATATCACGTTTGTGACTTACGCGATTTCGGAAATACGGATACCCTTTAGACCATCCCCGTTTTTACCCCTTCAAAAAGTGAAAATCGAAATTTCGTCTTACTCGTGTCTAATAGATTTCAACACAAAATATTTCTGCCAGATTTCACGCATCTAGATCTAACAGTTTTCAAAAAAACCTAAAACTTCAACCCTCTTTTTCACCCTCTGAGGGGTCAAATTTTAAAATATCTCTTTTTAGTGGTTATCTATGTCATTCGAGGAACCTCTATGCAAAATTTGAAGTTTATAGACCCCAGCGGTTTGAGCTGTGCGTTGAGAGATCAGTCAGTCAGTCAGTCAGGATATTCTTTTATATAGATTAAAAATCTATTCTATCTATTCTTTTATATAGATTATTTTCTTAAGTCATTATTAATATTAATGTTTCGCAACATTTATAGGTACTTAATTGTAATTATTGTCAGAGTAGCCTTTCGCTCCTACTATTTACAGATATAATAATAATGATAACAATAATGATAATAATATTAACAATTTTCCTTCTGCTTGTGATTCTTTGTGATTTATGCATTATTCTAGTTGGTCTCCGTTTCCAGTATAGTACGTCTGATAGTATCGCACTATCCATTCCGATTATCTGTTTGGTGTACAGCTTTCCCATCATCTCCATGATGATAAGCCCAACGTTTTGAAGGGCGTCCTTTTCACCTCCTACCGTCTGGTTTTTCCTAAACACCAACCATCCTATATTGTTCTCACTTCAGTTGATATGGCCAAAAAATTACAGGGTTTGGGAAAATACGATGTTGGAGAGTCGTTTTTGGGACGTATTTCTTAAAGAATCGAGATATTAGTGCAATTGGCTATCCAGGGAATTTATAGCAAACGTCTCTAGACCCACATCTCGAAAGCATAAATACGTTGTCTGTTTAGTTTTCTAATTTTTCATGCCTGAGAGACGTAAAGAGAGAACTGGGCATTAGCAAGTGTGATCTTTGTGTATCTCGTGATCATGATAAACTTTGCTCAACTGACAAGTTGCCGATCTTCCCATTTATATTCTTTCTGAATCTCATATTTGCAGTTGTCAGTATTGTCCATAAAGATTCCAATGTTGTATCTCACAGACATCTATCCTTAACGTGTCTAGGTGGTTACCATTTGCTCGATCCACAATCATGATTTTCGTCTTGTCAGCAAATTGTATGAAGTTTGTCCAGCAGGTGTATAATCGTATCTTCGCTTGCTGCAACTAAGATGGACAATTTTCAAATCTTAACCTAGAAATTTTGGTTCTGCGTATAACTACTCCACCCTGCCTATATTCCAGCACACGTCACATGACGTGTTTACCATAGTTATTAAAGATGATTTGTGACAGCACACATTCCTGTCTGATGCACTTTCCAACTTTACATTTGTTGGAGTTGGTGTTGTCTACTTTTAACAAAGCAGAATTTTCTTCATACAGTCAACGAATAACAAAGACAAGATGTTTGGGTGTCTTCATCTCTAATGGTATAGTCCACCCCTCAGTTTATCCTATTCCACATTGTCAAAAACTTTACGGTAGTCTACGAAACAAAGATATATAGGCACTTAATATTCTCTTGCTTTTTCGATAAGTTGTCGTAAATTCAGTATTTGACCTTTAGTACCGCGTCCTTTAACAAAGCTTGCTTACTGAAAATATATGTGCCAAGGCGGATACTGTTGAAGTTTGAATTAAAGAATATGAAGCATTATTTTACTTTCTCGTGATATTAATGCCAGCAATTTGTAGTTCTCACAGACATCTGTCTAACCCTTCTTATGTAGTGGTACGAACATTGTTCTCCAATCGTCGGGCCAGATTCTTGTCTCCCTATTTATTAACATATTTTATTTAAAGACCTTGGAAATCGTACAGAAATTATGCAACGATCAAGGCCTCAGAGTTTAAAGTCAACTCCTCTAAGGCAGAACTGGTAATTTTCACTAAGAGGCTCAGACTAGACGGTTTGTCGAACCCGTACTTTACGACATTACTCTAACGATCTCTAGGACGGTGAAGTATCTGGGTGTCATCCTGGGTCTAAACTGACCTGGAAAGAGAGAGACAAATACAAAGAGCCACTACAATCCTTTGGGTGTGTAGAAGGACCTTTGGTAAATCGTAACAATGTGGTACTGCACTGCTATAGTATGACCAATGATCACTTATGCTTCGGTTGTTTAGTGGCCTGCTCTAATCACAGTAACTAGCACAACTTCAAGGACTTGCCTGTTTGGGAGACCTAGGAGCAATACGTACGGCTCCCATAGCAGATCTGGAGGTCCTACTGAACCTTGTGCCCTTCTACCTGGAGATTGAGGCCGACGCTCGGAAAGCGGCGTACAGGCTGAGGTGCGGTGATCAGTGGAAGGATGGAGGTGTGACCTAACAGTTGTCCTCCAACCTTCCGCTTACTAAGGGCTTTATCTGACGTGATAGGGACTCACTTACTTCTGGAGGCTATGAGTGATGATATGGTGCCTTCTTTCTCCTTCTCAGAACCCTTTGAGGTAGTCATCCGAAAACTGCAACCCACTTGAAGACATACTCAGGCCTGCTGATATCTTCTGGTTCACAGACCGAACGAGGTATGAGGAAAGTACTGGTAAGTACTGGGATATACGGTGAAAGACCCAGGGTTAAATTTTCTTATTCTCTTCATCGCTATTTTGGTCTGTACATGGGAGAATATCCGTAGGAAATATTCTAACAATCACATATGTATATGTAGCAATATTCTAGCCCTCAGGGCTATTGTATCAGTTACGAGAAAGTCAATACTAGTTCAAAACTGTAAACTGGCTCTCTGTGAAATTGGATCATCCAACTGGGTCAAATTTCTTTGGGTGCCTGGACACAGTAACATTGAGTGTAATGAGCAGGCAGATGCTCTAGCCAGAGGAGGCTCTCAGCGGCTCCTACTGAGGCCATATCCGGTTACCCTAGATGAAATGTCAAAAAGGCAATAGAGAACTGGACTCGTTCCTAGTTCTTTAACTTCTGGGTCTCCCACCCAGGAGGGCTCCTTATCTCGGGGCAGTTGCTGAAGCGATCAGAACAGACCCTGCGACTAAGCGGGAAACAGGTCAGAATCGTAGTAGATCTTTTGACTGGACACTGCTCTTTCAGAAAACACCTGCACACTATGGCAGGTGGTTGATAACCCCGACTTCAGGTTCTGCGGGAGTGAAGAAGAAACTTCCATCCACATCCTAACTTCCTGCATTAGACTTATGAGTTTGAGGCACAAACACTTCGGCATTGGTTATCTGGCGCTGGAGAAAATAAGGATTTTGGCTTTTGAGTTAGAATCCGGCCTGAATGGGGGAATTCCCTAAATTTGTAGCGAAAGCACAATGGGCCTGAAGGCCTGAGAGCAACAAACTTTCGTCGTCCCGCTAAAAGGAGAAGAAGAAGACATATTTTAAGATTCTCACTTCATCTACACCTACTAACTTAGGACCCTGGCCGTGACATTCTAAACCCCAGCTGCTTTGCCACTTTTTAATTATTGTATGGCCTCCACTTCTGCAGTTTTGGAGGTTAGTGTTCGTAGTCCTGCTGCCATACATCCTTCTACCTCAGAATGTTCACTTGCGAAAAGTTCTTCATATTATTGACACCAAACCTTATAATATGATCCTTGTCAGTTCTTAGAGTATCGGTGGAGTCCTTCATTGGTCACGTTTTGGGCTTAAATTTACGTTAAATCACTCTTACTGGTCGGAAAAAATCATTGCTCTTATTGTGACCAGCATGTGACATCAGTTCTTGACAGGCAGCTTGTCGATAAGAACTCTATCTCTTCGACAAAGACTCTGAATTCTTCGCATCAGTTACTTTTTTTTTTTTTTTTCTTAACGCTGTACGATGAAAATTGACCAACTTACTATTCAAAATACCTAGAGAGCCAGTTTCAAGAAAAGCGAATGTTCGTAATAACTAGTTCAGAATGAATGCTACCAAGATATTACATATTTCCACCTCTAGAAAACCGCCCTTGCAAAATCCGTGGGTTCCTAAAATTATGATAAGAGATAACCACTAACATACTTTATTAAATAACTTACTGGATACTTCACAATACTATTATTAGCTTAAATACACTTTTACTGACTAAAAATAACCTTTAACAATGTTTATTATTGGATATTTACACTTTGTATTCACTTCGTACTTTTTAACCTTACTTGTCAATTCAAACTTGCACTTCCCGCCGAGAATGCAACCTTATATACTCCTCAATTGTTTCTAGAACTCCTAGAAATGACGCGAGCGTCATCTAGAACAGTGTAGAAGTTTCGATTTTCTCCTCCAATGTTCCAGAACGTTTCTACCACTGTCTCACAGATGTATTTAGTGTTGCCTCGAGGGGTATGCTCGTGGCAATATAGTACATTATACCGAAATATATATATAAATTATTTTTTAAACCAATCCGCATGAATTTAATTTTTGTATTTAAATGAAGTATTTTTTTTAATTACACGAGTCATGTAACAACTAAAACTGGGACATGTGCTAAAATATTATTAGATTTTTTAAATATTCTATTTACTTTCATAAATAGTAATTTTTGTACATTTGTCAATGTGTTTGAATAGTACATGTTTCTTCTATTTCTATGGTACTGATACTCATACTAATCATATATTAACACTGTTTCAATTTTAAACCAGCTTTTCACAAAGGTTAATGAAGATTTTAAACGTCATGGGTCAGTATTAATATAAGCAATCAATAATGTAAACTAGTAAATTGGATGTATTATAGTGCTAAATTACGATATCTATACATGTAGCATTTATGAACAGACTTTCATTATGATTATAAAGTATTATGGTTGAGATACCATTACAAAAGAATCTTAATGTCTGCCTGAACTCCTGTTTGTAAAACTTGTATGCCTGTAGACGCTTACTTACAGTATGTTCGGAAAGTTTTCAATAAATTCAATAAAACTCCCATTAACATTTTTTAAAATAAATCTACTTGTTTTTCCTCATTTTTGAATAATACGATTTCTCAAAAACGTTTTTTGGGTGTCTTGACCATTTGCATTTCAATAAGAGAATAATTATATCATTTGCTTGTCCTCAAATGACACCTAATTGGAAATTTATTTTTTTTAATGAACCCTTACGATTCTACGAGGCAACTATCTAGCTGCTATATAAATGACTTTTTTGCGCGATCGAGCCTTTTTGTCTATTTACGATATCTGTTGCCAAGACAGTAGCTCATGTTTACTGATTGCTAGGCCAAACATGTCGGTAAGTAATTTACTTACCGACGTCTGAACTGAACGGTAAATAAAATTAATAAAACATACATGTTATTTCACAAAAATAAGGACAAAAAATAAGGAAATTTCTATTTATTTAAAGAAGAATGGCATTATTTTCTGCACGATCGTATTAAATTACACTTCAAATACAATGATTTAATTTCTAAATAATAAGTCAAAATACAAATATCATATTTGACAAGTAGTAGTACAGTACCTAGAGGCAAAAAATATGCAAAACTTCGGCATAATGTCATATGCAATGATAATTTTTTTTATGGATAATTCTTGTAGTAGTTCTTCAGTTTCTATTTGGTTCCTATGCTTGCTTGCCCGATTTGATTTAGGGGTGATTTCCAATAACCAATAAAGCGAACTATTTGGAATGGGCCCTTCGACACTATTCATACTATTTCTACATTTTACCATTCTAAGATTTCAAAAGCATCCAGTCAGGGGCGTAGCGAGCCAACTTTTTTGGGGGTTATTTTTCAAATTAAGAAGCCAACTCTGTAAATTATTAAATAATAATTCCTCAAAAAAAATAGATACGCGGGGAGAAATTCAAAAAAAAATTTTTTCATTAAAAATTGCCAACTAACGTCCCAAATTTCTAACTTTTATCCAACTGTTGCCAAGTCCCACCGATATAAAAATGATGAGCGGGGGGGGAGAATTACATCTCTAATTGCCAAAAAGTTAATGAGCGGGGGGGGGAGAAAATGTAAAAAAAAAAATTCAAGAAAAATTGCCAACTTACGTCTCGAATTTCCAATTTTTGCCGAGTCCCCTTCGCTACGCCCCTGCATCCAGCTGTCTGTTATTTGCTACTTTTCTATTTAACGTTGTTGTTAAGTTGTTGATATCTTATTCTATGATTGTTATTATGTTATTATGTTTGGCAACACTAGATTTTTCGATTTTTCCACTTTTGAGGTGTTCCTTAAATCTTATTAAAATTGGATCTTTTGTTTGCCCAAAGTAGTTCAAATTACAATTTTTACAACCAATTTAGTAAATCCTGGACCTTGAGTTTGATGTAATTTTATCCATTTGCTGCAATTTATTCCTCGATGAATGAAAACTGGCATATATAGACCTTGGGTATACCGGGGTTCATACGGAATTTTGATTCCTTTTCAGCTTGAAAGGTCAAGGAATTCGAGAGGGTTACATTAAATCTACATTTTCTAATTAGTCTGTTAACTAAACTTACCGGGTATCCATTGCTCTTATCTATATCCTTAATTAATGATCTGTAAAGTCAATATGCTCCTTAATTATATGACTAATATTATTTAATTTGAGTAAATCACTAAGATACTCCAAGGCTTGTGGGATTGGTACTCTTGGAAATAATGAACAAGCATCATTTCAGTTTCAGTTCAAGTGATTTTATATTTAAGGGTTAATTCCTATGTTTCTATTATAATGTATCTGTATACTTTGTAATTTTCACGTAGAAATTAAATAAACAACTAAAACTAACTTTTAGATAATAAATAAGACTTATTCTATTATCTTTCAACTGACTCAATCACTCTCAGATAAGTTACACGTCCACAAGAGTTAAACATCAACCCTTACAATAAATGTCGCAAGCTACTTGGGCATTTCAATTCTGTGACAGTTTATTATTGTTTGCAATACCTGCATTTCACTTTGATTCTACAGAAGATAGAAGTTAACATATTAACTTAAACGGGCCGCTCCGCTTTGATTGTGTTCCGAGATCCAATTTGGTAATTATGATTGGAGATTGTTGTTGTAGCTGCCGGCTTGGGTATGACAGTGATTGTGGTATTATAAGTCATTATGCGTGATTACCCGTTTACACACTTTAGTTACGAACCATTTGTGTATGGCAAACTTAAGGCCTTATTCGCATAATTCTATACAAAACTTGATAATGAAAAGGAATTTAATAAATTTATTATTCAAGACAAAACATGGATTTATATATTGGTTAAATTGGTGGTACCTACACCTTCGCCATAATTATAAATTTAGAATTTAATGTATACTCTACACGTATTCACTCTAAATGGGCACCTGTCATAACTATGTTAAACTACTCGATGTAAATTATCTTTTTTTTTTTGTTGTTTTAATTGGATTGTTGCACTAAGTTAAAGTTTTAGTAGAATCTATGTTAGACAATAACACTTCCTAAAAAATCATTAGAAATATGTAAAAGTTGAAAATAAAATCTTATGGTATTACAGTATACTCCAGGAAAATAAGCAAAAAAATACTCTGTTAGGGACACTCAACCATCCAGAGAGCTGACAAGTTTTTCAGGTAATATAGGCCTATAGGAACAAAACCTATACTTTTTCTGCACTGGATTTGGCGTGGTTTTTTAGTTATTAACAATTAAAGGCCAGAAATTGTATATTTTTGCACATTTTTGCCTACCAGTAAAAAATAAAGTATTTGATCAACAATTCGGAGAAACTATCTTGTAGGGAATTAAGAAACCTTTAAAATGACTTTTTGAAAATGTCTATATGATTATTTGTTGCTTAGAAAATTGCAAAGAACGGTATATATTCTCATAACATTCAATTAACAATAAATATTGCAAAAATCAACCTACGACTTTGTTATTACGTAAAGAATTGGGTCTTGTAGTACTTAATATATGGTAAAAATTTCAAATCAATTCATTGAATAGTTTTTGCAAAATTGTAATTGTTTATCCCAGAGACGCTTTTCTTTGCAATAACATTATACGCACAATAATGAAAATACAATGGTTCTACGGGTATCTCATGAAAGGGGAGGAGTTGTTTTATCGAAATAAATTATTGGATCTAAAAAAGAATGTTTTCATTATTGCAAAATCTCATTCCAAAAACCCTATAATTTTTAACTTATAAACAAATAGAATAACTTCTTTGCTATTACTCGTAGAAAAATGCCTTTTTCATATTCGAAAAACTGGCATTTTTACAGGAATTTTAAAAAAAAATTGTCCCAGGTCAATGTGGGGCATAGTTAGGCGTTTTTTTTAAATTCATAGCTACTTTGTTTATAACAATTAAGAAACGTAACTAGTGCCATTTTAAAGATAAAGAGCTGAAGTTTTTGTGTGAAAAAATTGAAAACGATTGTACTTCATACTGTATAGAGACCCGAATGTGGGGGTCCTTAGTGATTTTGTTAGAGATCCGAATATCACCAAATAAGTCTACAAGTTATATTATGTTCTTACAAACCAGACTCAAATGGCTCGGTGTCCGAGTGAGTAGGCGACTAGCTCTTTTTGAATGACGTCAAGGTGCAATGCAACCTCGGGAAGAGCACCACCATGGTGCTCCTCGATATTGAGAAAGCCTTTGATACCGTGTGGATCCCGGGCTTACTTTACAAGCTAAATTCATTGGACTTCCCAACGCACATTACGAAAGTTATTCACTCCCTTCTGTCAGGCAGATCACTGCAGATCGGGGTGAATAACAAATTATCAACTCGGCGGGACATTCGCGCGGGCGTCCCCCAGGGGTCGTGTCTGTCTCCAAAACTATACAACCTATACATCTCCGACTTCTCGGAGTTCCCGAATTCAAATCTTTCCAAGTACGCCGACGATACGGCCATGTATGTGCACTCGCACAATGCGTAGGCAGCCAATATGTTGCTGGAGGCGCACGTGGCTCGTGCCACGGCGTATTACGACAAGTGGAAGATTCGGATAAACGCCGAGAAGTCGGAATCGATCCTATTCACGCGCCGCTTCACTGAAAACCGTATTTTAATGCTACTTTCGATCGGGGTAAAGAAATTCCAATTAAGCGGTGCGTGAAATATCTGGGGGTGAACCTAGACAAACGACTGACATTCAACATTCACATTAACGAGACGATACGCAAGGTCTACTCCATGTCCAGGAGTCTGTATCCGCTCCTGGCGCGGGGTAGTGGACTCAACAGGACCAATAAAAAGTTGTATACGAAGGTAATCAGGCCGGCTATCACATACTCGGCGCCAGTATGGTGCAGCATCCCGGCCACGACAATACGAAAATTAAAAGTACTAGAACACAAATTTATGCACCTCGATTCAGCCTCTGATAGATCCTCAGAGATCTCTATGCACGTTGCCACGACATAACCCCATTAGCGGACTATGTCCAAGAAACTTCTCAAAAATTCTATCAGTTCAAACTGGACGGTAGTCCGCTTACCCGCAACATCACTCGAATCAGACAGCATAATGCCATACTTTTCAATATAAAACATCCCCTACAATACCAGGCAGGCGTTGCCTATTTTCCGGCAACTCTCTTAGCCACACTCTCTCCTACGATAACCTACCTTTCCCCTATCTTTATCTTTCAACCCCTTTCTCTCTCCCTTTCATGTTTGTGCAATTTTGTTCTTTTATCCTTTTTGTTGTTTTTTGTAATTTTTTTGTCCCTAAATCCCCTTCAGGCCGAAATTTATCCAAATCCTAATATTTTATACCACAGCTTTTATCTTTCCATCTTACCTTCCCTATCGGCGATCAGACCGCAAGGCCGTCATTTGTTCGGTTCGTTCAGTTTTCCCGTGTCAATAACCAAAATTGTGTAGTGTTCGTTTTTACTGTTGTGTTTATTTTTAATTTACTTTTAGGTCCATGTGGACAATAAAATATTTTAGCCTAGTTTTTAAGTCCACCTGCGGTAGACAGGAGCTTCTGGCCTCCCACTCGAACTATCTCTAAGCTGAATCGGGCCCACCCCGCCCAGGCCCACACTCACCTCGACGTCACCTGTCCTGGTCGTGTGGCTGGCTCCGGGTTGGGCTCCGAGGAGGCACATATGCTGTACTCTTAATAATAAATAAATACTGTTGATTGATTGATTGAGCTTTTTTTTTCAGGGTGCGGACGTCTCGGGTTCTAATCCTGCTCACGAAATATATTTTTTTATTGTATCAGTAATATAAAAAGTTTTACAAAGCTGTATACATGAACATGTTGTTCAAGTTAGGTTGGTTTACCATTTTCGTGACAAACATTAAAAAAGTTATAAAAAAATTGAAAATGTGCAATATGTTCTCAAAGCCGCATTATTCGATGTTATTTTAACAATTGTAGCTTTGGATTATCTTCAAATATCAGAAACAAAATAATAAGAATTGGGGAATAGCCAGCCCAAATTTCAAGAGGAAATATCGATTTGTTTATTTATAAGTGACGTAAACGTAAAAACTAACGTATCTCAGCTCAAAATAAGTAGAGCATCCATTTTTTTTTCAAAAGTTGTGTTTTTTAATCTACTTTCATTACTCGTTTACCGTTTTTGATTTCATAAAAAAAACCAGAGAGTTACTTGAATTTGTTTATAACTAAAATTTTGAAAACTATAAACAAATGCAATAGAAAGAGTTTAAATTTCGAAAAAAAATTGTTTTTCTCCGTGATCTTGTGCTACAATTTGAGCCATCGTACAGATTTCTTGGCCTTGATGGCAGAATTTCACAAGGGAGCAAAGTTTTGGCAATAATTGTATATTTGGGCCGTGTTATAATCATTGCCTGGATGGTTTAGTGTCCTGGCAAAAACCTTATTTCCCTGGAGTAGTATCAATTACACAGGCACACACAAAAAAAATGTTCAATTTCCAAAGGTGAAAGGCACTTATCCTAATGTTTTTTGAGCCTCTGATTCCAAATATTATGTCAAAAATATATGTTTCACGGATCAATTTTTCGCAAATTGACATTTCATCCCTAAATTCGGAGTTAAATGGCTATTACATCTAATAGAAACACACGTGTTGAAATTAAACTTCTGAATCGTTTAAAATGGCTCTAGTCCGTACTCCTCACGTTTTATCGTACCACGGATATGATGGTGGTGTTCTCCAACCCACCCGCCAAAAAAATACTTGTTCTGATTTTTCCATACTACGCTTGTGAGGGCTCGACAGATCGGGGTTATTACAGGAAATTTTGATAAATCGAGTATCTTTTAACCAGGAGACGCAAAAACAGCCCCCGGAGGCTGGAACCACCCTCTCCGTGAATGATAAAACATTCCGAAAATACTGTGAAAAGGCTTAAGAACAGTTTCCCCGGTTTTCGAAGGCGATGAACACGATGGCGACCATATTTTTTCTTCCATCCTCCTCTACCCTCCCTCTAAACTACCCATGCATTGATTCAAGAATTTCTCACGTGAAAACTATCAACTCTTGAGAAAATATGCATATGCAGGAAGCAAGAAGTGTTTGAAAATTCTGTTTTTTACAAGTTGAATACTGCAGACATTTGACATTTTCGAAAAAAACGTTCCGGACAACAGTGGCTCAATGTTCCATGTACTTTTGAAATATGCAATAAAAATAGGAGGTGAAATTTTTTTAAATAATTCTATATATCGCTTGCCGACTTGTAGAGTAGGCTTGATAAAAATATTTGTGTCTATTCGGTATATCTCCGTGCGGAATGTGTGCATACAGAATCGGCAAATGTAGTTTTATATATCTTGTGATAAACGAGTGCAAGAAAGAAAACAGAGAAATTAGGAAAAGTAAGACGGATGTACTACTCCCAACACGTTACGCACTTCATAAAATCTGTTTTCTTTCTTGCGCTCATTTATCTCAAGACCCATATACAAAACTACATTTTCCGAATCTGTATATCTACCATGCATTAAACTTAGAAGATGCGGCTTGTGTTTCTTCTTTTCTTGTATCAAAGAGAGTAATGGCATGATTTTTTTTTACTTTTCTATTTATTGAATAATAATAATATTAATAATAATAATAATAATAATAATAATAATAAATAAGCAGGAGGGGCTCCCTTACATCCAACTAGCCTTTGGTGAGTAGCGACACCACTTACTCCAGCCACGGGTGCAAAATCCGGACCGACAGCGCTAGCGCACTCGGGAGGGGAAAGAGACTTCCCCTCTGGTGTCGGCTTTGGGCTTGTTAGGCTAACCACCTAACAAGCTGAAATTTTCTGGTTCCAGGCAACAGAAGACAGGGCCCCCACAATCGACCCCATCCGGATGGGGGTTACAAGCAAGGTGGTGGGGCCCAACCGGACGAATTGTCTGACAAATACGACCGCGAGACACATGGACGCTTTGAGTGGACAGATGAGCTGAGAAATGATCTTCTGCTGTGCTATGAAAACAGTGAGCCCGCACGAAGGGGGTACATGGCGCGAATGCATGCTCTGTGATGTGACAGACACCCGGAGCACAGCGCTTTTACGCCGCAAAATCTGCGTGATTATGTATCCCACCTTCGTAGCAGGGGCTACGTGAGAGCTGTTCCTCAGCCGGTAAATGGGGCGGTTGAAGAGCCGCTGAATGAACTGGTTGAGGAGGCAGTTCTAGACGTTCCACCAACACCAGAGGGCCTCAACACAAGAAGGGGGTTACACTACATCAGACCCCCCCCCCCCAGATCAGAAAACCTAAGCAGAGTGGATGCTGAACTTCGTGAAGCGATACCAGAAGGGGGCTGACATCTGGCGCATAAACTGTACCGTATACGTTGCTGCACCGGGGGAGAGGCGGAACACTGCCTCCCCACAGGAGAAAGCGGAGCGGCGTATACATAAGATGGAAGCCAAGATCCGGTCGGCGAGGCAACATGTATCCCGTATCCAATGTGTGATGGACTATATGGCGGCCAATAAGACATTCACGCCTAAAGTTAGGCGCATAGCCGCCAATTTAAGACGCGTCCATCACACACTGAATGGGGCAGTGCTGCGAACCACCAAACAGCACTGCCTTGATCGGATACGGATGCTAGTGACTTGTAAAAAGTCACTAGTGAGGCCGGCGAGTGGGCTGGCGGAAATCTATTCTGCGCCTTTTCGAACCGCCTCAGCGTGTTGTAGAGAATCCGCCGACTGTAGATCAGGTGGAAAACTTCTGGAAAACGCTCTACGGACAGAAGCTCCCACTCAACAGAGACACTCCAGCCCTGGCACACTTTGAAGCCTTTTGTCAAAGGTTTCAACAACCAAACGAGGTGTGCCAACCGATAACCCCATAAGAGGTTCGAAGAACTTTGCTGCTCCAGGTCCCGATGGGATAAATAACTTTTGGTGGAAAAAGTTTTCCAGTACCCACCACCATTTGGCCAGAATTTTTAATTCATGGCTAAATGGGGAGCAGCAAATTCCTTTTTGGGTTGCCGAGGGGCGGACAGTGCTGATCCCAAAGAACGGAGATTTGTCTAACCCAAAAAATTACCTGCCGATAACTTGCTTAAACGCATGCTATAAGTTGTTAACACGCATCTTGTACATGCGGGTGCTCCAAGCAGTTGAACGAGTTTACGAACGGATATATGAGCAACGAGGGTCAAAGAGAGGTGTAGCTGGCTGCAAGGAGAACCTGCTGATCGACAGATGTATCACGCAGGACTCCGTGCAGTATAAGCGTAACCTCTCTATGGCCTGTTTCGACTACCGCAAGGTATTTGATATGACATCCCATGAGCTTATTATCCACTTGTTCAGATGTCTTGCGGTGCCCGGTCCCGTAGTGAGATGTATCGAAGAACTCATGCCGCTCTGGAGGACAGAGTCCAGACAGAGCCGGTATTGTTCAGAAGGGGAGTATTTCAGGGAGATTCCCTAAGCCCCCTTCTGTTTTGCATCTCACTACTACCATTATCTGTTTCGCTTCGAAATACCCGTGGATACAACTGTGGTACCCCCGACGACAGGAGGCGCCGGGGGTACCGCAAATGCCTCCGGAGAGAGGGATTTACGCCAGTCCGTCAGGGTGGTACAGGAGTACCCGCAGACTGTCGGCATGGAATTTGGGTTGGACAAGTGTGCACTAGTCCATCTCAAGAGAGGGCGATGCAGTGACTACGGAGAGGAAGCGCAGCTTACACTTACTTGGGTGTCGAGCAACGCTCCACCCAAGAAGTGAGTGTAGTAAAAAACGCTCTCCGCGGCAAGTATCAGCACCGACTCCGACAGATCTGGTCTTCAGAACTGTCGGGGAAGAACAAGGTGTCTGCTACCAATATGCTTGCTGTTCCGATCCTCCTCTACTCCTCTGGAGTAATTAAATGGAATCAAGAGGAGCCGTGACAACTCGATGTAGAAACCCGGAAAAAGATGCATCTCTATAGGAGTTTGCACCCTAAACCGTCCGTTCCACGGTTATATCTCCCACGACATCGGGGAGGCCGTGGACCAGTTCGGAGAGTCCATAACAGGATGGTTCTGGATGGAGCCTGTAAGGTCATAAGGAGTTCGGATCCCCTCCTCTGCATGGTCCGAGACCATGAAAGTGCAGGGGTAGGAGCCTTTTTGTTTAAGGCAGCACCCAGAGCCGCCGATGGACTCGGTCTGGTCTTCGACGCTGAGCGGGTTAATCACAACTCTGTCACCGAGTTGGAACCTGCTCGGCAAAAAGCCCAAGTCAAAGCTGCTGAAATTGATCTATTTCTGCAGCTACACTCGGGTAAGCCATTGTATGGAGTCTTCTATAAAAATATAGAAGACCGCGGCTTATCCGAAAGGCTGACCTTTGCTTTCTTAAGGTCAGCCGGGCTGAAGTCTGAGACCGAGGGATTCATAATAGCGTGCCAGGATGGTGTATTCAACACACTCGTCTATCGAAGTCGTGTCATGGGTATAGAGGTCCCTGATGTCAGCTGCAGGACCTGCCACAGGGCGCCGGAGACATTAATGCATTTGCTGTCGGTTTGTCCAGTATATGCAGTCTCGGCCTATATCCAGAGGCACGACGCAGCATTACGAGTGCTTTATTATCACTTAAGGCACTCGTATGGGATAGACGAGACACCAGTGCTGCCTTACGCTCCTGGGGATATTGAGTCCGTTGTGGGAAATGAGAAGTGTCTAATTTATTGGAACTACTCGTTTCCCACCGTCAGGCAAATACAAGCTAATAAGCCTGATATGGTCCTCCTCGACCATCAACTCAAGACAATGTTGGTCGTGGAGTTCTCGGCTCCCGCGGAGAAAAACATTGTCTTGAAGGAGGAGGAAAAACGGACGAAATATCGAGATTTGCTCTTCGAGCTCCGCAGGCTTTACCCTGGCCATACTGTTAAGCTAGTGGTCCTGATCATAGGAGCCCTCGGTGGAACGAGACACACACTGCTTTCAGAACTAAAGATCATACCGGCATGCCGAAATTCGGCAGAGATCTTAGCCGGCAGGATGCAGAAGGCCATTATCCTCGGCTCATTACGTCTACTCAGGGCACACGATTCTCGGACCCAGTAGTCACTCACCCCACGGACGTGGGGAGTGGCTGCCGGTACTACCAGCTCCCCTCTGTGAGTGTCGGAGCCACAGAGTATAAAGGGTGACTGGCTTTTATAAACTAAAAAAAAATAATAATAATAATAATAATAATTTTTATTGATTCTTTTGCCATTAAAACAATGGATAGAAAAAGTCATAAAATCTCAATGATATGAATACATACAGTAGACACAGTAACAGCCAATAAAATCACTAGTGAATCACAATCATAGAAGGTGAAAAATTAAGGCATAGAATAATAAGGGAGATGTAGTTCCTTTACAAAACCTTACGTTTAGTAATATCATTTTATAAATTTAGGGAGGCAACTATGAGATTATGAGTCGCACAAATACTCACCCACGCTATAGTAGCACTTTTCGAGTAATATTTTTTTTACATTAGACTTGAAAGCTTGTATGGAGTTTTTCTCTCGAATTGATTGAGGAAGTCTTGGACTGATAAAATCAGGTAATTTTTCAAACAGAGTTGTTCGGTGCTGGGGGAGTTTTAATTCTTTGAAACAGCATAAAAGAGTTCGATACCATTCGAAAATAGAATGAATTCTTTCCCAATCGCAAACACGCCCACATGAAATAAAATATACTTAATAGCTATTGCAGGAGTGGCTTCCACTAAATTGTAACGAACTGGCGTCCGTTGTATATACGGTACATAAGACAAGTGTCCACCAATGTTATTTAAAAAAAATCAATAAATAGAAAAGTAAAAAACTCATGTCATTATTCAACAATTCTCTCTTTGATACAAAAAGAGAAGAAGCACAAGCCGCATCGTCTAAATTTAACGAATAGACACAGAGAAACATTTTCTCTACAAGTTGGCAAGCGACATATAGAATAAGATAAAAACTGGATAATTAGAAAAAAATGTTTATCCCCTATTTTTATTGCATATTTCAAAGGTACATGGAGCCACTGTTATCCGAAACGTTTTTCCCAGATTTTCCCTTGTTTTTTTCATATTTTCTCGAAAATTGATAGTTTTCATGTGAGAAATTCTTGAATCGGAAAAGGAGTGATTTTCTCAATCCATGGATAATTTAGAGGGAGGGTAGAGGAGGGTAGAAAAGAAAATATGGTCACCATCGTGTTCCTCGCCCTCGAAAATGGAGGGAAACCGTTCCTCGGCACTTTCGCAGTATTTTGGAATGTTTTGTCATTCAGGGAGGGGGTGGTTCCAGCCTCCAGAGGTTGTTTTGGCATCTCCTGGTCAAAAGATACTCGATTTATCAATATTCCCTGTAATAACCCCGATCTGTCAAGCCCTCACAAGCCTTGTATGGGAAATTCAGAAGTAGTACTTTTTTGGGGGTGAAAAGTACATCACCATCATGTCCGTGGTACGACAGAACGTTGGAAGTATGTAACTAGAGCTATTTTAAACGATTAAGAAGTTTCATTTCAACACGTGTCGTTTTATTAGATTTAATAGCCATTTAACTCCGAATTTGGGGATGAAATGTCAATTTGCAAAAAATTGAGCAGTGAAATATATATTTTTGACGTGATATTTGGAATCAGCGACTCAAAAAATATTAGGATAGGTACCTTTCACCTTTGGAAATAGAACATTTTTTTTGTGTCTGTGTTATTAAAATACATGCATTTCAAATGCCGATGATGTCAAAACGGCAGCCTAAATAGAAGCTAGTTATAAAACGACCAAAAAGATGTAATTAGTATTACTAGTAATTCGTTGAAATAATTGAATTTAACATTATATTTAATGTCAAATTTAAGGTGGGGTGCCGGGAACGTAATTCGACAATTTCTCCTATGTCCCTGAACCGATTAAAAAAAAATAATAGGCTTTTAGAAACAATTTTATAGAATGGTACTAGGCTATTGAAAACTAAAGAAGGAAAAACATTTTTTTCTCGTGCGAAAATCAAAAAAAAAATTTTGTTGACTTCAATATTCTGATGTCTCAAATTTTCTCTAAAAGCATATCCAAATATTTTTTCAATCGGTCAGGGATGCAGGAGAAATTGTCGAATACGAAATCATTTTCTTAAGCACGGTCATTAATTGCTAGGAGTGATTCTATGTCAAAAAATATTTTAATGCGTACACTAACAAAAATATGTTCGTAATATTAGTGAATCGGTTCATCGAGTAAAATATCTGTTAGAGCACGTGGTAGAAATTTCGAACCGTTACTGTAACAATTGAAAAGTAATAAATATTTTTATTTTACTAATTTTGTTTAAAATCTAACAAACCAGATAACTCAACTCTCGAAATTTTATAAAATGTATTTTTTAACAAGTACGAATTATTTAAAAAGAAATTGATACGAAAATATCTGTTATGAATAACCTATGTATTATACCGTTTTGGAATCTGCATTAAATGTACAACTTTCTCTGATAGTTGGTCAGCTTTCTGTAGTACATTTTTTTCTATCAAGATGCTTAAAAATTAACTAAAACGTTTTCGTGAACAAAAAGTGTTTACAAAATCATTCATTTTTATTTGACACAAGATAACAGAATTCATGAACAGAATTTTATTAGAAAGGTGCACCCACTTAAAACCCACTTAATAACTTTTGAACCATCAACAATTGGATAACGGCATATATGGCGATTTTAATTGAAAATGACCTTTCTATCATATCACTTCTTTGATCGTCCACTTATGGGACATCTTGTATATTTAGTAGACACTATTTATGACCAAGAATTTCTTGTAGAAAAAGCATACGTAAAATATCATTGCGAGTGATTTTCGAATTATATTAACAATTTCAATTAAAACAAATTAGTGGGTGCGGTACACGACGAAAATTCTTTGAAATAGCATAAAAGGCTATATATACTGCATTTTGTGAACACGCGATGCCGCTTAGCACAATCATAGTTATAACATATGAGAATGATTTCCGATGGGGAGCCACAAAAAATTTCCCTTAGAATTCAAAATGGCGCCCTTTTAAATAATAGTACCCCGAAACAGATAAATCTTATACATTACCGCATTTTTTCGCGTTTGGTATCATTTTCGAATATTTTCGGCTTGTGGAACAAGACATGAAGTCAAAATAAATGAAAGACATAAAATGTAGAAATAATAAATAAATGATTTATTCATTCTTTTTAATAATGAAAATAACCTCAAAACTTTTTCATCATTCACGTTAAGTTAAATTGCAACCAGTGGCGGTCTGGGTGACTAGGGCTCAGTCGGAATTTTATAAACGAAGCAGGCAAGATTTTTTTATCGGAGAGGGGGATTTTTTGGGCCTCACACCGGTCATTTATTCGGGGGATGGGAATTTTGTACTAAACTTTATTGCTCAATAAATAATTTCTTTTAATATAATATTTAAGGGTCAGCAGTTTAAGGATAAATAAAATCATAGGTTCTTTAGAACTGCAGAACGGTGTATTTATTAAAATGCTTGCTTTTGCTGCCTCCGCACTGCGCACATTTCGAGTTCGTGCTTCGGACTTCGACGCCAGCGCGCGGCGTGCCGGCGGAACTGCCAAAAGAAGTCAAAAGTACTCACCAGCTCACCACATGTGCCAAAATTTTTAAAAATAAATAAACATTCAACCGCAGTTCGTCAGCACATTGAATGTTTTTGCTTCGCATGTATATAAGCGGCCAGACCACCACTGATTGCGACTGTAATATCATGTCCCGACACAGTATTTAATTATCTTACTTAGAATTAATGCACTGTCCACAGTATGTAGTGCACATTAATGTGCAAGGAATTCCTACCAAAGCTCAACTGCATCTATTAGTGCAGCCCCGCTTACACCCGCACTTTAATAGTTCCCTACAGGCCTCCCATATGGCAGGTTGACTAGTCCATTGTGAGGTCCACACTTTGTCTTCCTGTGTCCAGCCTCAGTTAACTGGAGATGGTAATTCTTCAATAACATTGGCTGCTTGACCCCATATATGGCCGGCTTGGTAAGCCGCACGTGTATGCAGCTTTAGTGCATCTGCAGTAGGCGGCAGGGAAGGCAATGGTCTACTCTTAGTGGTAAATAATACTTTTCTTGCCTCATTTATAGTGCCTATATCCTGCACCATAATCATAGTAAATTTTTCCAAAAGTATTCTCATATTCTCTTCTAATGCTGGTAGAGGGTTAGAAATTGCAGTAAAGGCAGAAGTGACTTCGGGAAAAGTTTTCCATGCATTCCAAGCTGACCGCTTGCCTTTCATATTGAATGCCGACACTGTGTTGCAACCGGTAAAAGCATGAAATTCACGAAGGGCGACTGCCTTCTCGTCCCCCAGTTTCCCGGCAATACGATGTATTGCAAGATGTCTCATGTTTTTTCCGACGCCGAATTGGATCCATAGTTCGGTTAACCCACGAGACTTCAGTGTATGAAAAAATGAAATGGCTAGCACAACTACGTCTGTGTCTGTTGTACACAAAAGGACCCTTTTAGCCCCGTGGCGTGTCATATCATGTACATGCAAGATCAGACGACCATCAGCATCTTCCATTTTCTCACATGATGCATCAACTATAGATGTTCCTTCAGTCATAGACCCTACAATTTTACTGTTGACGTTAGTCAGAACTTGAACTGTACCGAAATTCTTTAGAGCGTAATTAGCAAGAAGATGAAAAAGTTCTTCTTTGTTTCTGGCATTTCTAAGAAAGTCTGGCCAATTACGTGTCTGTTCGTCATAGTTAATTAAGCATTTCCATCAAAAGTCTACAAAAAACACTTAAACGACAAATGAACTAAATAAGAAACGTCGCAAAATACATGTACCGTACCTGTAATCTTCACAAAAAATTGTAACTGTTGCTGAATGACAAGCATTAAGTTTATGTTTTATATACATGTTAAGTTTACTCAATTAAAATAACAAATCTGATACGAGAAAACAACGTAATATTCATGTGAATAAATTATATAAAATTTAGATTAATTCACTGGAACCGTCCCTGTTTTTTTGTAATATGGCAAATCAAACTTAGGTATCTTGATCTTTAACTCAAAAATAGTCAAAAACGATACCAAACTCGAAATAATACGGTACCATAAAATTTATTATATTTTAAGACTGTTATTTTTTAAATCGGCCGCCATTTTAAATCCTAAGGGAAATTGTGGGTGGCTCCCCTTCGGAATTTATTTTCCAACATCTAACACCATGCCAAGTGGCGTCGCGTGTTCATTAAATGAAGTATCGTTTCACGTACCGCGGCCACTAAAAACTAAAACGTGCAACGACATATTTTCAAAAATATTTTAACATATATTACCAAGAGGTACATTAATTTTTTTGGAGTAATATGTCAACAGAAATCAAATAAATGACCACAAATATCAATTTAACTGTTATTCTAAAAATGACTTGAAACATTCTGTTACATACTAATTGCAACTTAATCGTCTCATTAAAGCAATTTATGAAGAAAATTACTGAGCTCGGTATAAAACATCTTTATATGTTCACATAAAAAATTCCACACATTGAAAAACCTCCAGCTCTAATTGATCTAAATTTCATATCTTTAATAACAAAAACTAACCATTCCGCAACAACGGAGTAAGGTAATTTAAAAAATATGCAAGACAAGCAGGCTTAAACTTCAACGTCGCTTAGTTTAATAAAAATATAGGTTGCAAGGAGAAAAATGTAAAAAAAAGACTTGCTGAGAACAATTTGAGGTAATAGCATAATAACGGTTACAAGGACTGTATAATGAATATTGGCTTTGGCAATTATGAAAATGGGCCAATTTAGTGGTTTTCTTGTAATCTACCAATATTCATTTAGGAAATATTAATAAGCACGTAGGTGTTGGGAGAACACAGAGGTCGGCTACTCTTAAATTATGGGCTAACGGAAAATTGTGTGATATGATGGGTTATAAAAAATAGTCAGGACAAGTTTATGTATTAGTTAGTCTAGCAGTTAGCCCATGTCAAATCAACAATTTAACTATGGCACTTGAGTTGCTAATGTGGGAATGAGCAAAATTTCTATATCTAAAGTTACTCTCAGACATGGTATTTTGGATTATGGACAGTATATTCTATGATAATGCCACGGCTGAGGGTGGTGAGGTTATATCGAATTTGCTTGAAAGCTATTTTTCTTCAGTTTGCAGTCCGTTTGCAATCCATGATGTGGAATGTAGTTTTACTCCTGATATTACTGTTGATATGTATAAGATATATATCAGTCCTTTAGATATGGAAACTTCCTTTGATTCAATTGATGGTAATAAAGGAGCGAGCCCTGACAAAATTCCACCAATCTTCTTAATGTCCTGTTCCAAATCACTATTCTTACCACTCTTCCTCATATTTTCCATGTCCTTAAGTACAGGTATCTTTTCATCATGGTGGAAAAGTTCATAAGTAACTCCGATTTACAAATCTGGTAACAAATCTATTATCAATAACTATAGACCTGTGTGCAACCTATCTGCAATTCCGAAATTATTTGAGTTTTTAGTTGAAAAAATATATCTGTTTCCTTAGGAAAGATCAATATCCCAGAGCAGCATGGATTCCTCCATGGTCGTTCTGTGGACTCCAATTTGTATATCTATGCCAACCTCATCGTTAAATGTCTGGTAGGAGGCGTTGACGTGCATGCAGTATACATGGACTTTAGCAAAGCCTTCTACAAGATAAACCACTTTCTCCTTATAAATAAACTTCAAATCGGAGTTGATTCTCCTATATTATCTTGGATTAAGTCGTATCTCTCCGATAGAACCCAGCAGGTTCTTGCTGACGGGCATATTTCAGAGACATTCTGTGCAATATCTGGAGTGCCTCAGGTTCCCATGTTGGGACCATATTATTCAATTTATTCATCAATGATATTGCAAAAAATATTGCTTGTAAATTTTTACTGTTTGCGGACGACCTGAAAATATTTAGCGATATTTATTCTGGATGATTGTGCTAAGATTCAAAAATTGAGCGAAAAAGTTAATGTATGATGACACTGACGAATCAAGAAATTGAGACTGAGATTTTTGCTGGGGACAATGGTGTAAATGATTAGGAATGCACCTTGGAGTGCTGGTACCTTTTTGCTTTTTATTTCGTATGTAAACTGTACGGCTATTTCATTTAGAAACTTCTTGACTGGCATTATTTAATCTTAGTAAATCCCTAACATACTCCAAGATTTGTGGGATACGTACACTCAGAAATAATTAACAAACATAAAAAGAGATCAATTTATTATTACACTACAGTAACTAGAGGTTTTAACTTCGGAATAATGTCATATGAATTAGATTTCGTTAATTTTTGGCAACTAATAGTAAATGCATCAAAGAAAAGTTTCTATATTATGCGAGGGTTTGCTAATTTGTAGGAGGAGGGTGCCACCACTCAGGAGGTGGTACCTAACACAAAAACAATGAATCTGAAAGAAAATAAAATTTTGAGAAGTTTTTCATATTGGCTTTAAGTTACAAGAACTTGAAGATTGAGATTTTAGCCTGAAAAAAGAGGTATTTTAAAACGATTTTTCGTTAAATAACTCGAAAATTGTTACACTGAGCGAAAACATGCTAAAGACAAATAAGAAAGCTACTTAGTTGAGGATGAATTTCATTTTTAATTTTTGTAGAATGGTCTCAGATATCTAGAAGTAGAAAGAACGTTTATGAGGCGAAATATTTAGTTTAAATGATAATATCTTAGAAACTACAGCACTTGCGTCAAAAGTGCTAACGATCAAAATGAAAGTCTAATTATTAGGCTTTCAAAAGACTTTCTCACTATTTCTATAGCATAGAAAACAAAGAAGTTATGAACAAAACAATGTGTTTCTTCACATTTGTTTAATAATAACGTCGTTCGTTTACAGCACTTTAGATAAAGAAATTGCATTTCTTTAAAGGAATTTCAGGAAAAACGTATAATTTTTTTTCTCTAAATATTAGTTTTTGCGAAAAAATGACGTCAAAAATAAAGCTTATAAAAAAATATTTTGAAGGCCTCCATGCATGCGTTTGAATTTTTTCAAATTTTTAAGTTACATATTTTTAAAGCGCTACAATGTCAAAGATAAGGATAGTTTTTCAGGTTTTTCCGGAAAAACCCGGTGAAAACGCACTTTATAGAAAATTTGCAAATAAAAAAGTCTTGTATTTCGATGATACATTCACCTCAATTTTCTCAGATTTTTTGTTCAACTTTTACATTTCCCCTCCCTCATTTTTAGGAATTTTCGAGTGGCTATATCTCGAAAAATATGCATTTTTAGAAAAAAAATCACAAGATTAAAAACATCTTATTTTGGGCCAAAAAAGGTTAAGTACATTGTTTCTTTTTCCATTTTTGACCTAATTCTACAAGTTACGGAACCCATGATAAAAGGGTTGTCTTCTACCCCTTCCGATCATTTCCTATTCTAATCTTTTTTTTAACTTTTTCAATAACGTTATTACAAACACATTGCACAAGGTTTCATCAAAATTCATTCATTATCACTCAAGTTAGAGGTGAACCCCCCCCTCGTTGACTGAACTAATAGTGGCGCGCAAATATAATATCAATTTTTTTTTCGTTACGAGAGACTTGGGTAGAAAATCTGGATGTGGAAGTAGTGATTCCTTGGGCAGCGGTTTTTTAAAATGAATTTTTTTTTGTTTCTGTATCATAAAAAAATAAAGATGGTATGGCCAAACAATACATTTTTTTAACAAATTCTCACCATTTTGGTATTGTAATTTTCCAGTAATTAAATTTTTTTCTCAAAAATGCTATATTTCGTTAATATATATTGATCAAGAGGAACTATTCCATGGGTGGCTGGTTTGGATGGCATTTATACCAGGGTAGACTAGTTTTCTGGTGGATTTGTTTAAGCGGACGGGTCTGAAAGTGGCAAGAGTCGCGTTTCTGTGAACTGCAGTGCTTTCGTGGTTAAATGCCATATTTTTTTGGGAGAAATCGGATACTTATATCGAGGTGGGAGGGTTCATATTGAATGGCATCTTTTGATATATTGTATATATTAAATTTTGTTGGCAAGCTCACTTTTTGGCCGTTTGAAAAATTTGCTTTAGAAAAAAATTTCATCCACCGTACTGGAGCCGTCATTTTGAATTTTATAATTTTGACTTCAGATTCTTAACCAACTATTCCCAAAAACATGTTCATTCAATTTCAAAAATAAATCATTAATACTTTTTCTAATATTAAATATCAATTTTCTTTATGGCCTTATTTATATTAACGTCCTGACAGAGTTTAGCTATAGCTATTCCACCTCTCAACCAGGACACTCACACAACAATGCAACAACCATTCCCTGCGACATTGCCATCTGTCACAGTTGAGAGACGAACTCAGGAGAGGAGAGCGATTAGCCGTGTTGTCTCACACAACCGCAGTCTAGCTCACTGCCACTGTCTCGTCAACACATGAAAAACACCGCTAAGCATCCATACCCTAGTCGGGATTCGACTCCGTGGTCGCATGCCTAACACCGTTAGCATTTTTAAACTTATTTCTCACTTCTGTGATCATTTTCGTGATCGTGAACTTATCATAGAAAGATGTCATTGTTTCCTGGGGTGCTATTCTCGAACTTAATCGAATAAATTCGTGCACGATGGATCGCACACGAATATTTTCCGTCCACGAGCAGAAAAGCGAATTCTCGAACTCTATCGAATTGAACTTTTCGTGCGAAATTAACATTCGCGTAAAAGATAGGGCAACGTTGCATTTAAACAACCTGTACATAGTAATGTAAGCAAAAACCCTATTTATAACCAAGCATATAATAGTATATCACGTAATGAGTGATGTAAGAAGCATATTACGCACGAATGGAAAAGTTACGCACGATGCCGCGTAGCGGCGAGTGCGTAATTGCCTTACAACTCGAATTATGTACTATACTTTACCTACGACCATATTTATTTAGTTATTTAGTAAAATCTGGATTTAGTTTACTAGTCAACAATATTATTCAACAAATATTATGTCAGTTTTGACAGCGTCTGAAAATTAAGTAGGCGCATTTGATTTTTTAAACCCTGCGTATAGGTGGCTTACCTATAATTGCGTGTCCCGTGCGTTTTGTTTACCGTGCGATTTGTTTACAATGCCTTTTTTTTTTACAATATGTAAAATTCAACTTACATAGATAGCAGGTAGTGTGCTTTTTACTATTTACAGTAATGAGCGTAGGTAATCATATAAACATACGTCAAATTTGACAATTCAAATTTATAAAAATTGTAATTTTAAATACTTAATATAATGCAGAACAAGCTAAAAACGTACTCTTCGCCGCTCACTGAACTTTTTATATAATTGTTACACATTCTATAGAATACTCTTCGCAGTTTTTTTGTAAATAATGTTAGTTTTAAACATTTTTAATTTTATAGTACGAACTTAGTTGGTAAAAGACTCAGTGTAAAATAAAGTAACAATTAAAAAAAGCTATACCAAACCCCATTTGGGTTTCGAACCCGGATTCCGAGCCAAAGCGTAAAAAATACACTACCACCTTACACGTAAAAAAATGAAAATTTTTACATTATAAGACACGAGCTAAAATCATATTTTCACGGTTGTTTATTACATTATGAAATGCATATTTGTAAAATATGTAAATATTTAGATATTAAAATGAAATATCACTCCACCAGACTTCTATTCAGTTACAAAAACATAAAAATCAAAAAATTTTTTTTCAAATTAAAATAATTAATAACATTTTTATTTACCGATCGATTTTGTTCAAAAACAATAGGGTTCTTCATCTAGCTAACAACAACTTAGTGTCCAAATTTCAGTACAATCGGACTTTTCTTTCTTGAGTTATCATACTTACAAAGAAACGTGACGGACGGACAGACGGACGGACGGATGGACAGACGGACATTTTGAAAGTTGTTCAGAATTTGTTCACTAACACAATGATATGAAAATTTTTTGTCTATGAGCGATATTTACGGATATGTACCGATCAAATACAATATACTCTTCGTTTTCGTATTTGCGAAGAGTATAATAATAAACGATTAAACAATGTAACTATAGACGTTGAGTGGAAAAATAATTTTCACTCGACGTTATAGAGCAGAAGCAGCGGCGGCTGGTGAAATTTCAATATTTTTTTTCTCGTCTATGGCGCATGGGACCCATACGAAATTTGGGAAATAACATCTAGAGAAGCACTTCTCTAATGACCCTAAATAATTTTGAAAAAGCAGTTTGCGAAAAAATTTTTGAAAATTCGTTAGCCTCCCCTGGGTCTAGGAGCTCCTGTTTATTTTTATTTTTTTTTGTCATATGCATTTGACTTTTCATAAAAATACAACAGATTTTGGAGTTTATGAAAATATTTTCATTACTAACTGAGATACAACGAATTGAAATATTGTAATTTCTTAAATTGTAAATTACAAAATTTCAGTTCATTGTATTTCAGTTAGTAATGAAAATATTTTCATAAACTCCAAAATCTGTTGTTGTATTTTTATGAAAAGTCAAATGCATCTGACAAAAAAAAACAAAAATAAACAGGAGCTCCTAGACCCAGGGGAGGCTAACGAATTTTCAAAAATTTTTTCGCAAACTGCTTTTTCAAAATTTTTTAGGGGTCATTAGAGAAGTGCTTCTCTAGATGTTATTTCCAAAATTTCGTATGGGTCCCATGCGCCATAGACGAGAAAAAAAATATTGAAATTTCACCAGCCGCCACTGAGCAGAAGTGAGCATTAGTAGTAATTTATACAAGTACATCCATTTTTGAAAAGTGTAGAGTTTTGTGCCAATTTTACGTTTAAAAACACACAGATGCAGACGCTTTGGATGGAATTAACATATATTTGAGCGAATCTTAGGGAATGTACATCATATAAATAACGTAACCACAAATTTTAATTTTTTTAAGTTTATTCTCATTTTTAATGCTTGAAGCTATATAGTTTCCTAGCGAATATTTAAAAATTGATGCAAATAATTTTTTAATATCGCTGATTATTGACAAATATAGATTGCTAATTAGGTTAGATTTCTAACCTGCAAAAAGCGTTTTATTTTATTGGGACAAACTATTTAAAATTGCATAAACATTGCATTGGTTGAAAGTGCGGGAATTAGGCAGGAATTTTAATAATAGCTACGTAATACTTGTGAATCTTAAGAAATATATATTTCTGAGTTTTGAGCTATTTAGCTGCGACGTCACGTGCAGATGCCCTATTATTTCTGTCTCGGCCTCTAAAGCTGCAAACCCAATCAAATGAACTATTTCATCTATATAGCCATAATCACTATTTACCAAATCACCTCTTACAACAAAATATTGTTTAATAAGAACTCTGAATAATTCTTGAGGTTGAATTAATATTGTGACGTGTTTACACCCTTTTTGTAAACACCCTGTATCGTGGTTTCGGAAATTATAACACCAGGTAACACCAAGCGCTAATTTATTAACTTACCAATTACAACTACAATTAATTACTTGACTATAATACACTGTGTACTACAATTCAATTATTCAGTCACTTTATCGCTGTGTTTACTCCTTACTCTCTGACCATCTCAACTGACCATTAAAACTGTACTAACTTGTCCACTCTGGTTTACTCCATGCCTTATATACCTAAAGATGAGGGAACCCGAATTTTCTGTATGACATCACCATTCTCTAGATAGTTCCAGAATAGATGTCATCACTCTAGAGCTTCTAGTAGGTTCTTTCTCTAGTAGGTGCAAATCTCTACATTTAGACAACATCCGACCTAATTGAATTGTGTGTTGCCTACATTCTGGGGGTTGCAACACATAACAATATCAACAAAAATACCTGTCAAGTCATTCCGTACGCGGAAATCAAATTCGATTACCTCCAGACCATTCGATGTATTCACACGGAAAAATTCGTACACGAATACGATCCGACCATTCAAGAATGTACACATGTTAAAACTATGCGGAAGTTGCCTAGTTCCGTATACGAATAAATTCGAGAATAGCTGGACCTGGAAAAATATAATAATTATGCACTATTGTTGAACAATCTATATGGTATCTAGTGTGGTTGCTAAGAAAAGAGAAAAAACAATATAAAAAATAATAATAACAAGAAAAATTGAGAGAAGTTTGGCATTGGAAAAAAGGCACTTTATTGCAGACTGGCTGTACCCGTTTATTAAAAACTGTATGTAAAAGTATTCATCTCCATAAATATTAATAAAATAACCCATGTATTAATGCCTGGAGCACCAGGATCAACAAGAAAATATATTACCCAACCACAAGCAGAGCGTGGAGGCAAGCTTAAACATTATTCAACTATAACAGAAACTGTTATCAAACTCGTCATTCATTTGAAGATCATCCTGAGTTATCTATACATATATTTTTTATTGCACAAAAAACTAGAGAAGCCTATCCAGATTAAATTTGTGTAGGAAATATTTTGTGTATCTTGGTAGTCCAATTTTACACAATACACATAAGTTATCATAGCCGCTTATTGAAAATAGATGTCCAGACTACCATCCCGTTGTCTGATCAACATTACAGTTTAATAATAAGTAGATAATTAATCTAAGTACATCTATGACTTGATACTTTGTTTGTAACCATATATAGACTGAGAGAGAGCGGTTGGTCTGTTTTGCCCGCTAATTACTAATTATTACTACTAAACGAATTGTATGTCGATATATTCTCAGAAAAACTCTCTCGAAACCGCAACTTGTTGCTTGAAATTAAACTTCATATACGCATCATCACCTTAATCTATAAAACGGCATAAAATTATGTATTATTATCTAAAAGAACTGTCAATTAAATCCAATTATACAAGCAATATAAGTATGTACTTATAATTCGAGGTAATTGCATTGTTTATTAGAAATACGGATTAATTCTGTTTTATATATATATATATATATATATATATATATATATATATATATATATGAAAGGTTGTTGTGCTTCCGGGTGTTTTCCCGCGTAGTTGACAGGCTCCTGCTGGGGCCACGGTTGTCTAAACGACGTTTCGGCAGAATCCCATCTGCCATCTTCAGGTTCTCGCTGAAAGCTGCCTACTGCTGCTCCTCGTTGCTCGAACTGAACTGAATATATATATATATATATATATATATATATATATATATATATATATATATATATATATATATATATATATATATATATATATATATATATATATATATATATATATATATATATATATTTATATATATATATATATAAATTTTTTTTTCACCAAATGTGTATTTAGGCCAGTAGGCTTAAAATCCAAATCGGAAATAATTGTTACAAATAGTTTTATTGTTTTACTGACTTCATTTGTTACCTAATATGACTATCCTAGGTTTTTTCCCCAAAAGGGATTTTTTTGCGGTTTTATGGTTATATCTCGTAAAGGAAGTAAATATCGAAAACATAGTCCTTTTAAAAGTTGTAGGGCATTAAATTCTGCATTGAAATTAAAAATGGTTTCATATTGAATATTATATGAGATCCAATCAACTGATATAAAAATAGAGGCAGGATAGGAAACACAATTCTTGAAATCAATTAGTGATGATTATATTTCATAATAACAAACATTGTAGTTAAAGGTATGAAGATGAAAAGGGTAAAAAATAGGTAGGTACACTTTCACAGACGTCGACGTTTGATTCCCGTTGGGCCATCAGCTCCTCAAAGTCTGTAATTTCCGATACGGAGTCCGTTGCCCCATCACTCGGCTCCTGAAAGTCTGTAATTTTCGTCGCCCCATATATGCAGTCCAGGTCTTCGTCAACATCTGGTTCGTCAATTGCATCTGGTTGGAGGGAGTTAGTGCAGGAGTTCACTTGCAGTTGGCACAAATCAATGAGCAATTAATTCCAGTCTTCCGACACCCACAACCACCTGCACACCCCTTGTTGCATTTGCAGAAAATTGTGGAGAGAAGAGACTGTGGAGCTCTGGTTCCTTGGATTTAGGAACGGGATCAAGATCAAACTTTGAAGCCTGCCATCCCCAGAAGAGCGGATCCATCTGGTGTTTTAACCACATTTGTACTTGTAAGTTCTCAAGCAATGTTGGCGGGCTGCTTCGGATGTTGGTGGTAAGGATGCCAGGTTTAATTTGGATTACAATATGGCTTTGGAAAACACGTCGAATCACAATTTATCTAAAGTACCTATTTCCTGCCCTACCTCCGTAGAGGGTTGTTAAAAATCGTAGGCCAGCTTCGGCAATAGCTTCAGCTTGAGTGTCATGCTCGAAGAAATGTTTGATTTCTTCGAGAAGACATTTATTTTCCACCAACAGCATGACCACTCTGCCTGAAGAGTGCTGAAGTTGTGTTACATCCACTTATGGCGTGGAGAAATTTTTCATAAATATGTAAAATTTGTCCAACTTTGATGAGCACTAGTATGGGAATGGGTGGTCCAAAAAATATGCATCTGGTCTCTCAATGCAGAATTTAATGCTCTACAACATTTAATAGGACCATGTTTTCAATATTGTGAATCCTTTACGAGATATAACCGTAAAACCGCAAACCCCTTTTGGGGGTACATTTTTACCCCCCACTTAAATGCAACTCCGCCGAAGGGGAAACCTATGATAGTCATATTACGCAACAAATGAATCCATTAAAACAATAAAACCTTTTGTAGCAATTATTTTCGATTCGTCTAATTTTTTGGTTTTACACCACTGGCCTAATTAGATTTTCTTTCTTCTTCCTTGGCAGTGTTAAAGATATATGCTCGCACTCTTGCCAACAAATCTGTCACTGTTTTGATTTAGAAATGCTTCTACCCATAACAGTGTTGAATAAGAATCCACTTGCAGGTTGGCTATTTCAATAAAATTGGTTAAAATTTGGGCGAGGTGTAATTCATCTCTTATCTTTTAGGTCCAAGAAAGGATGAGAAATCAGCGTTCTCCTGAGCATGGTTAGAAGAAATGTGACGAAACATTGGTGCCTGTTACTATCTTCTTTTCACCTGCCCCAGAAAAACTCCTGCACATGATATCCTGTGCCTGCAAATCTGACTGTGGCAGTAGGATGAAGGAAGAGAAGTCCAGATGATCCAGATGAAGTCTAGGCAGACTACCAAAATTGACCACATCTTTAATATTTCGAAAAGTATAGTTTATAAAAATAAAAAGTTACTGCAGAACCTGATGTGACGGAGTGTCAGCTTCTTTGCGAGCTCCTTTCCTCACGAAACTAAAATGAATTTTGGTCGGAATATAAGTTTAGAATCGAAATATAACACTAGTATAGTATACAGGGTGTTTTGTGTGACTGGCCACATGCTGGTGAGGAGTACAGTTAGTACCCTGAGACAATTTCAAAATGGCCTTTATTATATCCCTAGTGTTTTTCGTTTCTGATATACAGCGTATTTTCTATTTTTTGCCAAAATTTCAATAGGCCATATTTTTTCATTGGCTTTACCAAATCGAACCAAATGTAGTAGGCATGTTTCACTAATAGGGGTCTTCACAATTCAATACTGCAAATGAAAAAAATATTAGGAAAGACCTGATTTTTTTTCTTTTGGCATTTACCTAAAAACATCACCCTGTATATGAATTTTTGCAATTTTCAATACCGAATTTAAAAATACTCTAATGACGTATTTAAACCATGTATTTAGTTTATTTGGCACACTTTTAATGCTTCGAGAATTAACAACTGAATTTCATTTCATAGGAATTCAATTTCAAAACAATTTGGGAGCCTTCCGGCTACAAAAACATCAGTAATTACACAGTTGGCTTTAATTTTGCGCCAAAAATTGAATTTTACTCTCGGTTAGAATTTGTCACAATAATATTATATCGTTTGCCAAAATAATAAAAAGGTAAAACTGTCAACAAACATTAAAAAAATCAAATTTATTAGAAAAATTACAAAAGAGTGACAATTATACAGAAGTGATGTAACTGGCGAAATAACGCACCTAATATTCAGTTTAATTAATTAAAAATGATTTTATCAAAAATAAATACACATAAAATTAAATTACAAATTTAAAAAACCCCCGACACAAATATATCGACTAAATAACTAATATAAAAAAAAATAAATTAACACAACTTTAAAAATTATGAAATAATTTTGATTCCATATACGAACTCTTATGATTTATTTAAATCCAGCTTACATTTTCTTTATGTCCTCGAGATTTGCTTCCTTATACGCATGAATATATCGGGAGCTGCTGTTTTGAATATAACTATTTAGTAGTTCGTCTTTACAGCAGCCTCCGACATATTCATGCGTATACGAAAGCAAATCTCGAGGACATAAAGAAAATGTAAGCTGGATTTAAATCAATCATAAGAGTTCGTATATGGAATCAAAATTATTTCATAATTACTTCCACGTCCAGTGGAAGTATAGTAACGACAAAAAAATTTTTAAAAATTTTTATTGTCCAAATAGGCTTAAAATGTCATGAAACGTCGAGATTTTAAGTTTGAGCGAAAAAAAATTTCTGTCTGTCTGTCTGTCGGTCTGTCTGTCGGTCTGTCTGTCGGTCTGTCTGTCTGTCTGTCTGTCGGTCTGTCTGTCTGTCTGTAACTTTTTTTGTGCGCACGTTTACTCTGGAACCGTTTAAGATATTGACTTGAAATTTGGTACACATATGTACTTTAACGAGATCTAGAACTAGATTATATTTTCATCTTGTTTCGTCGAAGGGTTGGGGGGTAAATTGGGGTAAATTTGGGGTAAATGGGTAAATCAAGCAGGTAAGAGTCCATGAAATTGGTATTTAGTATATACAAGAGAAGCTAAGGTCTCAAAAAAATTTTTTGGCATTAGCCACCCCCCTTACCACCCCCACCTCCTTATTAAAGGGGATGAAAAAAAATTGTGATTTAGTGTATGTACAGGAACCAGAAACCTCAAAATATTTTTTTACTTCATCCACCCCCCCCACTACCACCCCCTATCACCACCCCCACCCCACTACCGATGTGGGGTATCGTTTTATGGGTTTTTGGGGTAGAGGATTTCAAATATTATATTATTAAAGTTCCATAAACAATTATTTTCACATACAAAGTTTTTTCGTTGTGAGTGACTTGGATAGAGAATCTGGATGTGGAAGTAGTGATTCCTTGGGCAGCGGTTTTTTTAAAGTTGTGTTATTTTTTTTATATATATATTAGTTATTTAGTCGATATTTTTGTGTCGGGGGTTTTCTAAATTTATAATTTTATTTTATTTTATACATTTTAAACTAAACATATACATACAACATAGCGTATTATTATATCACGAGTCCCACACATAAATTTTTAACCTTTAAGCCGACGCGGTCCAATTTTGTATTCTACTAGTCGCACACGGTCTACAAGACCGGTTCTATTATAAATATATTTATGTGCTATATTTAATTTTAATAAAAACTGCATCAAAATTGGATCCCCCGTTGAAGAGATATAAAGCCACAGACAGACAGACAAACATACAAACATACGAGTTAAACTTATAACACCCCTATTTTTGGGTCGAGGGTTAAAAAATTGAAAATTTTTAAAAACCCCCGATCAATGTATCTAATGGTACCAGTTTCATATGACCGAATCGAAATGAGGCCGAAACCATATTCTGCACATTTTCAATTTTACTTCAATCAGACAATTTCTAGAGAAGTTCAACATGGCGAATTCAAGATGGCGACCAATCATCAAAATCTAATATGGCCTAAAACCTTCTCGATAAAATACTCTTTCAAATAAAAAAGAAGTGCATCCTCCGATTAAAGAACTTATATCTAGATACATAACAGGCTATCTTTTCACTATATACCTTGTTTGCTCCTAACATAGTCACATTATATGTCCATTAAAATGGATAGATGAACATCACATCCCATAGACAACAGTGGCGTTGTGTGTGTAGAAAATGTGTAGAATGGTAAATATTTTCATTAAAATGAATTATTGCAATTCCTGCATTACCGGCTCTTTATATAACGTGATGTAGGCATACGATATTACAGTAAGATAAAACAGTAAGATAAATATGTATTGAAAGGATATTAAAATTTAATTGCTATTTACTTTATAACTGTAAACTGAACTTCATCATGTTACGACTATGGAACGATCGATTTTCTTCTTTTCTAAACTGCTTTCTGCAAACGGCACAGCACTACACTATTTATTTGCACAAAATATATTGTCACTAAACTGTGTAAATATGAATAGAGAATATTATTTAGGTATTAAGCAAATCACAACTTAAAATAAAATTACTTTTTCACCAGTTTTTGGTCGGAGAACACGAAAAACATTTATTAACATTAATGGCCGAACTGTCAACTGAGATTATGATAATCGAACTGAAGCCGATCGTGCACGAGCGGCCGCGAATACGCCGACGGGCCAATCAGCAACTTATGGGAAGAAGTGCCTTAGATTGTGAGTCTTTCAGCGACAAATGAATCAATACCATTATGTATCTAGATATAAGTTCTTTAATCGGAGAGTGCATCAGAATCGGATCACCCGTTGAAGAGATATGAAGCCACAGACAGACAGACAGACAAATATACAAACATACCCGTCAAACTTGTAACTCTCTTTTTGGGTCGGGGGTTAAAAATTAACTAACTTCAAACTTTTGGTTATTTTTGGTGGTGCGTTAATTTATTGGAGAAGTGTATATTCATTGCGTCGTTCCTATCCGATATAAAACTTATAGTTTAAACCGAATCCTTCACCATTTCTTAGAATGCAACGTATGAGCGAATACACTATACGATCAAATTATAGTGTTAAAACTAAACAATTTTGTCCGCCATCTTAGGGCGTCCGCCATATTGAATTTAGTGTGATGTCATTTTATTTTCGTATTCTTCTCAGCAAATCCTTTCATTTGATACCTATATCATGGGGGTGCATAAAAATAACTGGTCCGCCATCTTTGGGAGTCCGCCATATTGGATTTGGAATGACGTCACTTAGCTGACCATGCATTGTCATCCAAACTAAACCTGTATGCGAAATTTCAGCTCAGCTTAAAATTCAGTTGCAAGATTTGACCCACAAGAAAAAGGCAAGTTAAATAAAAGCTTATAATCAAGATGGCGACCAAACATCAAAATCTAATATGGCAAAAACCTTCTCGACAAAATACTCTTTCAAATAAAAAAAAGTACATCAAAATCGGATCACCCGTTGAAGAGATATGAAGCCACAGACAGACAGACAGACAGACATACATACAAACATACGCGTCATACTTATAACACCTCGGGGGTTAAAAATTAAGATAACACTCCTGAAATGTAATGAACAAAAATAATACAAAAAAACTAAATATATATATATTTTTTTTAAGTATCTCTCTCCGACCTCTACACAGTATCCTAATAACGTAATTGAACCATATATTTAGTTTTTTGGCACATCTATAATGGTTCTAGAATTAACAGCTAAATTTCACAATAAATTCATTTGAAAAATCTTGTAATTCTTGATAAATATTTGCCACAGACAACATTTAGAGTACCTGTCAAAAATATTAGTTTTAAAGTTAAAAACGTCTTATTCTAACGAAAAGTACGTTAATATTAGTTATGTTTACGATTTTTGTGGTGGGAATACCAGGGCTGTCGATAGAGAATATCGTCGAGGTTTTCCTAATCGAAGAATTCCCAATAAATCAATGTTGTTAACCATGCAAAACAACATGGGAAATTTCCTTCAACTCTATTGCGGCGTGAACGGCATGTTAGGCAAGAGAAAAATAAAGAAATTGAAATTCTAGAAATAATGCCAATCCTTCTATTAGTGCACGAAGAGGGATTCCTAAAGCTACACTTAAGCCTTAGGAATCCCTCATGTAAGAGTTTGGAAAACTTTAAAACACTTTTATCATTTTCGTTTACAAATCGTTCAAAAAATTAAAGCAGAAGATGAAATTGTTGGGTGTTAAAGCTCAGAAGAACAATTTCTAGAGTTCTATTTACTGATAAGTCTCAGTTTACTAGATACTAGATAACAATAGCAGAAATTCTCACTTACGGGCAGAGGAAAACCCTCATAGCATCTCATAAAAAACACATAATACACATTTTCTATAAATGTTTGGTGTGGGCTATTAGATAATAATTTAATTGTACATTGAATGGCAAAATGTATTCAAATTTTATAGATATATTACTACAATTATTACAAGACATAAATATTAGAGAACTTCATTACCAATACGATAGAATAGGCCCTCACTGCTTGCGAGCGGTGGGGCAACATTTGAATGGCCATTGCCTTAATAGCTGGATCGGTAGTAATGGTCTAGTTTCTTGGCCTGTAAGGTCCTCAGACTTGACTCCGGTGAATTGTTTCTTATGGGGCCACTTAAATCAAAAAGTTTATGCTACCGAAGTTGTAACCAGCGAGGAATTAAGAGAACGCATAGAACAGGAATGCACTGAAAAAAAATAACCCGCATATGATTAGAAATGCTATAAACAACTTACAGAGACGCGCAAGAAAGAAAGTGTGTTAAGGTTGGAGAGACACATTTGTTTGAAAATTTGTTATAGTTAATTTTTTATATTATTTTTTTTTCATTGTGTTATCAAAATTTTGTGTAATTGTTTGTGATAAAATCAGTTTTAAATAAGCTAAAAACGTAGGTACTCTTCGCCAATTTACTGAGCTTTTTATATAATTGTTACATATTCTATAGGATACTCTTCGCAGTTTTCTTGTAAATAATCTTAGTTTTTAGACAGCCTAAATTTTGTGATGCCAACTTTGTTGTGAAAAAAGTACGTATATGAAAAAAAATTGAAAAAGTAAAACATCCAACCTGTCTGGGATTCGAACACAGAACCTTTGGAATGCCAAATTACCAAATTAATATAATTTTATTTTTGTTTAGCTATTTTACATGTCGTTTCATATATCTCATTTATTTTGTGATTACAATAATTTTTAATTTTTTTGCGTCGCAGTTACGCGTCTAAGCACGTTGAAGAGATACAGCGCCCAAGGTGATATCGGCAAGAGATTTTCAGATCATGTCTTGTATTTGTAGTTAATGATCTTCTTGTTTAGTTCAATCGTGTTTAATTTTCTGTCTGTCATAGACTTAATTTTCCATGTAAAGTCGCTTTTGTTAGAATGCTGTGTTTTGTTTTCTATTTGTATTATGTAGGGAAAAGTTCTCTAAAAAACCCTACTCCAGGTGTCAGTTTTAGAAAATCAGATTTGCATGAGCAAACTTGGAGGTGTATAGTGGTTTAGAGGGGGGTCAAGGGGGGTGGAGGGGAGGATGTAAGGGCGATGGTTTGGAGGGGAGGTGTTTTTTAATGAAATGTGTTTTTTATGGTGATTAGTGTAGTCAGTCAAGTCGAGGTTCATCGTAGATTGGAAGTCGTTCATGTAGGTATTGATGTGTATGTCTGACGTTGTCGCGTCTTCTTATGTTTGTCAGTGGTGAGTTTGTTATTTTTTGTGTAAGGAATTTTTGTGCTGTCTCGTCGATAAAGTCACGTATCATTTGCACCCCCGTGATCCTGTGTAACTCCGCGCGATTGTTATGTATCGCGGAGAGTTGGTCAACAGGCGTAGCAAGTTATTTTGTGTTCGCTGGATTCTTAAGCACTGTGCGTCCGAAATAAGATTTCTCTTGCAGTCCATGTTCTATTGGATTGCAAGACAAAACTTTAGTCACTGCACCATCACACATTACTACAAAAATTGAATGTCTGCAATATATATCTTTCGAGAATCATATTTCAACGCATTAGATATATTATTATGAAATATATATTAGTAAAATGCATAAACAAAAAAAAATATATTATAGATAACATTTCGCAAGATTTCTATTACATTCTCATACAAGCGACAAAAATTAAGGAAATATATTTTTTTTAAATTAAATGATTAATAACTTTCTTATTTACTGACTGATTTTCTTCAAAAACAATACGGTTCTTCCTGTAGCTAGCACTAACTTACTTTTCAAATTTCAATACAATCGGACTTTTCTTTCTTAAGTTATCGTGCTTACAAGAAACGTGACGGACGGACAGACAGATATACGGACAGATGGACACAGACTGGCATTTTTAAAGTTGTTCAGAATTCGTTCACTAACACAATGATATGAAAAGTTTTTTCTCTACGGGCGATATTTCCGGTTTTAGAAATGTGCCGATCAGATGCAATATACTCTTCGTTTTTGCGAAGAGTATAATAATTAAACGGTATATTAAGTGCGTTATTTCCTCGGTTACTTCACTTCTGTATAATTGTTAATCTTTTGTATTTGTTCTAATAAATTTATTTTTTTTAATGCTTGTTGATATTTTTACCTTTTTACTCTTTTGGCGAACGATATAATATTGTTGTGACAAATTCTAATAAAGATAGTCCCTTGAGGTAAAGCTTTTACCCCAAAAGTTCTGCGACCGGACCGCAAGACATCTACCCCTAAACCGAAAAAACAGCCCTTTTTCCTATTTTCGGATTTTCGGCCTTTCTTGATCAGTTTAAATAAAATAAGTAAATATTTACCACAGGTGACCTAACCCAAAGCGGTATACCTCCGTTTACGGATGGTGACAATATTTTCCGACTTACCCTTCACCCACTACCCCTAGAAGAACTACCCCCTTTTCTGATTTTCCGGTGCTAAGCTTGCGAGGGCTTGTTGGATCGGATTTTTTTTTGGTCACTTCGAATAAAATAAGTAAACATTCACCACAGGTGACCTAACCCACCCCCGGGGGTTGAAACTACCCTCACACCCAATAACGAAATGCCACGAAAACAATGAAAATCAGCTGGAAGGCGGTATACCTCCGTTCTTGAGAGCGAAGAATACCATGGTGATAATATTTCCCGACATATCCTTCACCTGAACCTGAAAAATCATCATCTGATTTTCCAGTGCTAGACTTGCGAAGACTTGTTGAATAAAATTTTTTCTCATCAATTCGAATAAAATAAGTAAACCTGAATCAGACAAGACCCAACCCATCAGGTGGCTCAAGCAGCCCTTACACGAAGTGAACTTTTCCTTCAGTGATTTGTAGGGAATTAATTGAGACGAATCATTGATATATATTAGATATTTTTGTTTTTTCATTGATTACCTATATATGTAATAATATTCTCGTTTTTATTCATCCAATGATCATTCATTACATTTGGTTCATTATATACAATTCCTATTCTATGGTAATAGATCTTTCCATGCTTACAATTATTATCACACTGTTCGTCCGAGTCGAAATGGACATCACAATCCATCTCGTCACATTCATAATCATTATCTCCATCGTCATTACCATCACTAGAATTATCATCTTTTCAGTCGTTATCATTATCATCAGACATTATTATTTCTGGAATTAAAGGACACCGCACGTTTTGTAGGTAAATTGGTGGCCTGTCAAATTTGATGAATTATTGATATGTTGTAGTTCAAGTGATTCTGAACAATAAGTTCTTTTGGCAAAACTTCAAATTATGGACAGTTTCTCCGATAGATGGCTCTGAAGACTGGACCTACCTCTCGATACTATACAACGATTTCTCAAAACTACTGCAGGTATTGAAATGAAAACTGCTAGAAATGAATAACCAGACTTTTTACCATTATTTGGTCTTAAGTTGATGTGCCTGAACTTCCGGTTTTGCCGGAAGTGGAGTCAAATTACGTTTTTTTTAATGCACAACACCCGTTTTACTTCAATTTAATAATCATATATATAACTAGCTTTATAAAAATTCACTATTTTAGTAAATAAGTAAGTACATGCATTAGCTGATCGAGCATTGATGCTAGCTTAATACCGGGTACATCATAATACAACATAAAACAAAGTTGATTTTACTTTTCAATATATAAAATTGCAGTTCTGACTAGTCAATGAAAACTAATTATTTGTGAGACCTTTAAGTACAATAGGCAGTTTTTGTTTATTTATAATACATTAAACCTTATTATTCTTAGCAAAAAAATTGCATAGATGATTATTTTCATTTTTTCAAATATTTACCTATTTCCTTAATAGAAATCAAACCAAAAAAACTTTATTTCAAATTAATTAACAAAGAACAACATTCCTCCCCTATCACGCGCCGGAGCCAGTCACACTTGCACGGTGCGAGGCGCAATGAAAGGCTGGATGAAACAAGGGCAGATTATATTAAAAACAGTTAAAAACATGAACTAGATCTACATATGTATATGCATTGCGATTGCTTTTCTAAGTTCCTAAGTAAGTCATTCTTATTATAAAACCTAACATGCCGCACGTAGGATTCATTTTCTGTAGGAATAAGGTTTAATTAACTTGAAATAAATAAAGTTTTTTTTGGTTTGATTTCTATTCATGAATGATTAAAATAAGTAAATATTTAAAGAAATGAAAATAATCAGCCATGCAATTTTTACTAAAAAATTAATGTATTGTAAATAAACAAACACTGCCTATTCTACTTAAAGGTCTCACAAATAATTAGTTTTTATTGACTAGACACAACTGCAATTTTATATCTTGAAAAATAAAACCAACTTTATTTTGTACCAAGATTATGATGTACCCGGTATCAAGCTAGCATCAATGTTCGATCAGTCAATGCACGTACTTACTTATTTACTAAGATAATGAATTTTAATAAAGCTACTTATATATATGATTATTAAATTGAAGTAAAACGTGTGTTGTGCATTCGAAAAAACGTGATTTGACGCACTTCCGGCAAAACCGGAAGCTCAGGCACATCCAGCAGTTATCATTTCAATAACTGCAGTAGTTTTGGGAAATCGTGATATAGTATCAAGGGGTAGGTCCAGTCTTCGAAGCCATCTATCGAAGAAACTGTCCATAATTTGAAGTTTTGTCAAAGGAACTTATTGTTCAGAATCAGTTGACCTACAACATATCAAAAATTAATCAAATTTGACAGGCCACCAATTTACATACAAAACGTGCGCGCGGTGTTCTTTATCTAGTAATCAAGATTATCATCATCCTCTTCAAGTGATTCCTCTACATGCATGCAATTATTACAGTCGGTACCCTTACAATTCTTACAGAACGAGCTACACTTAATACCTAGTTTTTTATAGCCACATCGCTTAACACATCCACTCATACAAGTACATTTATTTTGCTTAAAAAATTAATCTGGAATGAGTTTCTCTGAGGAGAATTTTGGTTCTAAAAATCCATTTCCATAGTCCATCCCCAATTTACCGGATTTATATTCGTATTCAAAAGTAAGGTAAAAGGCTTGACATATACCCTAAGAACATGCTCGCGTATGGCTGCCTCTGACGGGGGGAAATTTACATATATCCACATTCTCGTCTTGCTGAAGCATGAATTGGAATCTAATGTCATACTAAAATTTCCTTCAGGATATTTTTCAAACATAAAAAGCTGACTAATTTTAAAGCTAGCATAGGTCATTAGGTAATGCATTTGGATCGAGACAATTTTCCGAATCCCTTGCTTTTTTGTTTTTTTCGTTGTGAGAAACTTGGATAGAAATCTGGATGTGGAAGTAGTGATTCCTTAGGCAGAGGTTTTTAATAAAATATAAGAGCTTATTATCGTTGTTGTCGTGGTATTTCGTTATTAGGGACGGGGGTAGTTTCAACCCCCGGGGGTAGGTTAGGTCACCTGTGGTCAATCTTTACTTATTTTATTCGAATTGATGAAAAGAAAATCGATCCGCGAAGCCCTCACAAGCCTAGCACCGGAAAATCGGAAAAGGGGGAGGTTTTTCGGTTTAGAGGTAGTGGGTGAATGGTGGGTCGGGAAATATTGTCACCGTCGTATTCCCCGGCCTCGAAAATGGAGGGTCTTTCCAGTTGATTTTCGTTGTTTTCGTGACATTCTGTTATTGTTTCAACCCCCGGGGGCTGTGGTAAGTGTTTACTTATTTTATTCTTACTTATTTTATTCGAATTGACATTTTTTGTCTTGCAAGGGCTTGTCGGATCGGGTTTTTTACCCGATCCGACAAGCCCTTGCAAGCCTAGCACTGGAAAATCGGAAAAATGAGTGGTTTTCTCGATTTAAGTTGGAGAGTAGGCCTAAAAATATTGTCACCATCGTGTTCCGTGCTCGAAAACGGGGAAGAAGCATTGGCGCAACAAGGGGGGGGGCAGGGTGGGCCGGGCCCAACCCAGAGGAAAGAATAAAAATTAGCAAAAAAAATTAAAGGGCACAGCCGTCGTATACGTAGGGTGAAACGGCCCCCGGACCTATCTTCATTGAAAGAAGGGATATAATTAGCAATAAGTGAAGGGAACAATTTTGCAAAATATTAACGCAAAAGGGTGGCGCGTTTCACGAGGTGACGAGGGGGATGAGGGCAAAGGACCAATTTTTTGTGCCAAAACGCAGCAAACCGAAAAGAACTAAAGGTGAGGAGACATCGGTATACTTTTCAAATATTTTTAAGGGTAACTTCCCCTCGTTGCACCACATTCAAAATTTTTTTGTAGCGTCTACTTTCACCCCCATATAACATATTTTTTTCGCAGCGTGGTCGGAACATTACGTCATAGTGAAAAAAAATCACGTCCGTGGTCTTTCCAAACTAGTAGTCTACGCGTAATGAAAGCAGAAAGAGTAAATATTACGTGCAAAGACGAGATTACCTTTCCCTCCCGTTTTCGAGAGTGTTGAACATGATGGAAGTGGTGGGAGAAGTTTTTGACCGCCACAACCCCCCTGAAACGGCCTTTTATGGATCCTTTTATGTTTTCATATATAAATGGGACTGGGGAGTGATTTATCGACGGGTTATACTTGAAATAAAATGGAATGGGGTTATAGAGTAAGTGGAATCCAGACAGCAGGCCGAGGGGGTTGATAAATGACCTTGAAATGACAAACAATTTTCGCCCGCGGCGCTATCACTAACCGCCCCGTGTACACATATATATCTACAGAACAACTAAGTATCTTATGCACGAGCTGCCACTGAACTTTGTGTTTCAAACACAAGGGGCCTGGCCACCCCCAGAAAAATTAGAGAATTTTTAGTTGAGAATTTTTAGTTGCGCCAATGGGAAGAAGATGTCGTGCGTCGCAGAACTTTTGGGCTTTTTGCCTATTTCTGGTTTACCTCAAGGGACTAATAAGAGTAAAATACAATTTTTTACCGCAAAATTAAAGTCACCTAAATAATTACTGGTCTTTGCAGCCAGAAATCTCCCAAATATTTTTTAAATTGATTTATTATAAAACTTAGTTGTTAATTCTCGAAGCATTAAAAGTCTGCTAAATAAACTAATTACTTAAGTTAAATACGTTATTAGAGTATTTCTAAATTCGGTATTGAAAATTGCAAAAATCCATATGGGTGACATTTTTAAGCAAATACTAAAAGAAAAGAATTTGAGCCCGTTCCTGATATTTCGTTTCGTTTGAGGTACTGAATTGTGAAGACCTCTATTAGTCAAACATGCCTACTAATTTGGTTCTATTTGGTGAGGCCAATAAAAAAATATAACGAATTGAAATTTGGGCAAAAAATAGAAAACACGCTGCATTTCAGAAACGAATGGAACTATGGACATAATAAAGGCCATTTTGAAATGGTCTCAGGGTACTGTACTTCTCACTAGCGTATGGCCAGTCACTCATTAAACACCCTGTATAATTCAATTGAACTAATTATTGACTACAACTTTTGTACTTACACAGGGTGTTTCGAAAAAATTGGGTCAATGCTTAGCCGTAGATTCCTGACATCAAGAAAAGTCGATTTAACCAAAAAGTAGTGGTCTAACTCTTTTGGTTTACAAGATACAGGGTGGTAAATTAAAAAAGTTGTATTCGTATTTTGTCCCTACTTGGAGACTATTATACTTATCTACTTCAAAGTTGGTAACGACGAAACGCAATTTAATTTCCTAAAAAAAAAAGGTGTACTTGTTTAAACGCGATAAAATGCACCCTTTCAGAAAAATACGCGATTTACAACTTTGTAACACCAGTTCCAAGAAATTCAATTGTACCTAAAAGCGCTTTTTTTATCTAGTAGGTGTAGGTCAAGTATGATGTCTTGAAATCGTCAATAGTACTTGTAGATACGTAAAATAGTCTCCAAGATAGAGATAAAATACGAATACAATTTTTTTACTTTTTAAAATTTATCTTGAAAACGAAAAGAGTTGGACCGCTACTTTTTGGGTTAAATCGACTTGTTCTGATGTCAAGAATTTACGGCTAAGTGTTGTCCCAATCTTTTCGAAACGCCCTGTAGACTCTATAAACTCGAAATATACGGAAAACAAAACATTATGAAGCCGGTATAGGAGGGTTTAGGACTTTTAGTATGTTCTTCAACACACTAAATAGTACATTCCTATCAATTTTTTTTTAGATTTATATTATTTTTTAAGGTCAAAACCTAAAATGACTAGCCTATACAGTTTTAAGTATTAAAAAATCGAAAGCTAGAACACTCCCATTCAGCACCACTCATTTTCCGTTGCTTACATTACATTGCGGCTTCAGTTGAGTTTTATGATGGCAGTGTCTATTTCATACTAGGTGCTACAGTCTTTTTCTATATATTTTTGATTTTATATACGGTTGTCACATTGCTGTAAGCACAACACCTGATGACACAGCACGATAATTCGCAGTTATACCTTTACGTAGCCCCATAGAAATGTAATTAATCCTTACATTTATTATAATTAAATTACTATGGAAGATTGAGATTGCAATGATTTTATTAAAGATAAGTAAATTAATTTCTTGGAAAGCTGTTTATTCAATGAAGTTATTTTATGTTAACCATATAATATTAATTTAAATGTGAGATCTAAGATTAAATTTGTATAATTTTTAAGTAAAGCTATAATTATCTTTGACATTAACTATATAACTTACCAACTTTTTAAAATTTATTTTGCAGATAATTACGCAAATTAGCGTACTCTCCTTTATTAAAACAGTCCGTAATTATATTAATTATGTAAGGCGTAATTTGAGATGAATGCTGGTGAAAAATAAAACATTATTTTACTAAGAATGTTTATGTATCGGTAGTTTACCATAATTAATGCTGAAATATGAATTATGAGCACATCAACAACTTAACGTCGCAAACTAAAGGAGGTAGGGTTGGGTAGATCAAATTTTCTTATAATTGCCAAGAGATAATCTTTGACTTTTTGGTAAATGTGCAACTTGAGTATTTATTTATTAAACAATTATGCTCTCTGTCAACAATAGCTATTGGTACGATCGCCATCACCTTAAACTCACCACCGTTAGAGATGCTCCCTTTCTAACCTTATTTGTAGTTTAGTGTTAGAAACAGGGCATCTCCGACAGCAGCGTTCAGTTTAAGCTGACGCCGATTGTACATTTTATAGACCAGTAAATACATGCATAAAATAATATTTTAATCTACTGTTTATCCTACTGCAGCTTATGTCACCTGCACAGGCGAAATTCAGAGATCGAAGATTTGCTAACACGCTTGAAAGAACGGACATAGAATAAAGGACTCCGCACAAAACAAATGGAAAAGAGGATACAGTCAAATGGGCTGAATATGTAGTATGTTGTAATTAATAATATCCTGATCAAAAGTTTTCATGGGCACAATGTCTGAAAATGACAAGTTTTTGAGATATGAAAGGTCAAATGTAAGGAATATCGGTACCTGCTAATGTCATAGTTGAGAGTATCATATGACACAAGGAGTTGTTTAACGTTAATATCTCGAACTAGAAGTCATGAAATCAAACGACTGTTACATCTTTATACCCCCAGAGACATCTGTAGGGATTTCCTCTAAGTTCCAATTATAAGGAACAGAAAGCTAAGCTTTGGTTAGTTCCGCTATCGTCCCAGAAATGGCGCACGCGGTGTTATAATCTGGCCTTCTAGAAACATCTAGAGAACTGGTAACAGAATATTCTGGAACTCTCATCTTTGGGCATATAAACGTATGAAGAAGACCAAGTAAACAATTCAGTTTAGATAGTATGTCAGTAAAATAAAAGAAGAAGTAAGCAAAGTGATCAAGTGACTCAAGTAGTGAATTATAGTACACAGTGTAATATTAGTAAAGTAATTATTTGTTGTAATTAGTATGTAAGTTAATATTAGTGTTTAGTATTTCCCTGGTGTTATAATTTATAATTTCCGGATCCACGATACATGGTGTTTACAAAATAGGCGTAAACACGTAACACGACGTTGGGCATGGGTGCTATTTATTTATAAAATAAACAAAACTATGGACTTCTTATTAAAAACTTAATGTTAATTCTATTACCTTGGCGACTACCTTAACATCAGTTTAGGAATCCACAGCAATACAATCAAAAGATGAAACTTTCACATGAACGTAAAAGTGCGTATCATATCCGGAAATAAAACCGAATCTAACATACGGAGAAGACCAAAATTCATAAGACCTGAAACGCCGCACAGTGTGGGAAAATGGTCAAAAATCGCTCTGAGGGTCAGCTTTTGAGCTATCAACGTTTTATTTTTTAAATACTTGCTTAAGGAGTCTTTGACGAATTTTACTTCCACATCCACGTAGTATAAAAATGCAAAAAAAAATGTTTGTTTTTTTTTGTTGAAATAAGCTTAGAATGTCATGAATCGTAGAGATTTTAAATTTGAATAAAAAAATTTTTCTGTCTGCTTGTTTGTCGGTCTATCTCTCTATAACTTTTTTTGTGCGCACGTTTACTCTGGAACCGTTTATTATATTGACTTGAAATTTGGTAGACGTATATAATATTTTAACGAGATCTGGAACTAGATTATAATTTGATCAAATTCTGTTGAACAGTTTGGAGGTAAATGAGGGTAAATGAGGGTAAATGGGGGTAAATGAAGGTAAAACAAGCAAGTAGAAGTCCATAAAGTTAGGATTTAGAGCATGTACGAGAAGCTAAGGTCTCAGATTTTTTTTGGCATCAGCCACCTCCACTATCACCCCCCATTACCACACCCTCACTATTATTAAAGGGGGTAAAAAAAACAAAATTCGTTAAAGCGACAGTGACTCACTATTTCAGACTGCTTTTCAAGTATTAAAAAAAAAAGAAAACGTTGATAGCCCAAAAGTTGACTCTCAGAGCGATTTTTGTCAATTTTGCCACACTGTGCGCCGTAGGTTTCATGAGTGAGGTAGTTATGGTAAATCCATAAGATTTTTTTCATATCCTATGCAGTGGCGGCGCTAGGGGGGTGCTGCGGTGGGCGGGAGCCCACCCTGCAAATCGAAGCGCCGGTCGCTGCCCACCCTGCGCCGCCGCCGCTGACTTGAGGCATAACGCCACATCTCTACGCTGGCGATGCAGGATAATAATAATATAAATGATAAATGTACACTTTGTTTTTTTGCTAACTTCGTCTATCGCTGTACCGCCCGCCCTTTGCCTGCATCCGCCCACCCATTTCAAAAGGCTAGCGGCGCCACTGATCCTATGTTTACTTTAAAGTGAGGGTGAGGTTGTTATAAGTAGAAACAAGATTATGTTTTTTAGAGACATTATACTTCCTACAAAGTGACTTTTAAATAATAATGAGATGTGGCTGTGGGTGGGGTTGTTATTGGTATTAGAAACAATGTGTGTACGTGCATGTGGCTGTACGACTATCTGTGTCGGTAGTTCCATTAAGTAAACGCATACGAAAATGTGTATGGATAAGCATGAGTGTTTCTATGTGTGTACATGCGTGTGGGTGTGTGTTTGTGTGTGTGTTTGTGTGTGTAGTGAGGGGGAGAGGGGCTAACTAGGCTATAGCCTAAGGGCGCCAATGTGGGAAGGGGCGCCGTGAGCTTTTTGCGCCCTCTGCTTATGAAAAACCACGTTTTCTCTCCTCCGCTCATAAAAATTTTTTCCCATTTTCTCCCTCCCGCCCATCAAGTTTGAAACTTCGTAAACTTGCCTATGAATAAGACGCAAATATATGATTAGCCTAGGGGCGCGCCAATCCTTAATCCGGTCCTGCTTAGATCATATGATACTCTCAACTATGACATTAGCGGGTACCGATATTCCTGACCTTTGACCTTTCATGTCTCAAAAACTGGCCATTTTCAGACATTGTGCCGATGAAAACTTTTGATCAGGATATTATGAAGTACAACATACTATATTTTCAGCCCATTTGACTGTACCCTCTTTTCCATTTGTTTTGTGTAGTGTTCTTTGGACTTGGAAAAAATTTTAGCAAAAGAGGTGGATTGCAAAAAAGGAAGAATTAAAGAATCAGCAATAGTGTTGTTGAATAAGGATAAATGCATATAGAAGTGTTCCGTAGATGTTCGTACAACCTGGTAACCAATGTTAAAAGAAGACCTTAATAAATTTAACAGTGTTTAAAATTAAACTATCAACTGCATCAACAATTCTGTGTAAGTAGAAAGTATCTATAAATATTGGATGTAACATACACATGTTCTTAAAACTGTGGGTTTAATATACAGTGCAAAATAGATTTCTAATAAAGCAGCAAACTGATTCACTTTCCGAAACGTGAGCAAAATACATTGTTTTATTCTTATTCATGTCATTTGTCAAAAACGCCTTTTGAGTTTTTTATGTAAAAGTCACAGGCATAGGGGTTAATTTCCTACGAAAGCACACTGGTGTCAACATTACTTTTATTTTTTTAAAGTCAATATAATGAGATTTTTTCTCAATATATTGACATTTCTCTCAATATAATGACTTTTTTCTCAATATATTGACATTTTTCTCAATATAATGATTTCATTCTCAATATATTGAGAAAAATCTCAATATATTGAGAAAAATCTCAATATATTGAGAAAAAAGTCATTATATTGAGAAAAATCTCAATATATTGAGAAAAATGTCAGTATATTGACTTTAAAAAAATAAAAGTAATGTTGACACCAGGGTGCTTTCGTAATTTCCAATAGTACTAGATACTGGCATTATTTTGTAGATTTCACGGACTTTATTTTTAGAAGAGAATATATTTCTGGTAGAAAATCTTAGAAAGAAAAACAGAAAAATATTTTTTTTGTGTCCGTAGTTGCAAAACAATGAGAGAAGTAAGCAAATAAAAGTAAAAACTGAAAACCTACCTTTACAGGGCGTAAACTATTTACAAATATGGTTCTAACAATTGTCCCCGGCAAATGTGTCGTTGGGCCTTAAAATAATGACACTACTTTATACAAATTAATAACAAATAAATTGCCAAAAGTCTTAGGCAACTGAAAGGATAAAATTAAATCATACGCAAGGTCCGGAATTTATAAAATTAGTTATAAGGACTGTAATTTGAAGTATGTTGGACAAGCAAAACGTCCAACTGTAACAAGATTCAAGGAACATAATGCCCATCTCAAAAGTGGAAAGACCCAAAAATATAGCGTTGCCCAACATGCCTTTGATAACACTCATATAATAGATATAACTTAAGGTTAATTAGAAACGGAACAAATAAGAGACAGTTAGATGATTTTGAAAGCTTAGCGATTGAAAAATGTAAGAATAGTATGAAGAGTGTCAAAGGGTCTCGTCCACTTCATTGGTCATTAAGCCACTGTTCGTCGAATCAAAACAGAGTTTAGGTAGGAATGACATGATTGGTTGCATTCAATCATCATAACAACATTTTAATATAAATATAGGAACATTTTTAGTTTCATCCCTAGATGATTGAGATGATTGAGACTGAGAAAAAGGCCCGGCGCGGTGGGACTCCACCTATTCTGGCCATACCACAGAAGAAATATTGTTTCTTAATCTGTGGCCATACGGGGCCAGAAGTGTCCCAGTATGGATCTTCTTTTCATTGAGAGATCAGGGCAGTGACACAACACATGCTCGGCAGTCTGGTCCATTAATTACACCCTCTGCATTTGCGGTTATCTGTAACTTCCAGTGTACGAAGGTGTTTGTTTAGTCTGCAGTGTCCTATTAGCAATTAGGATTGCTAATAGGACACTGCAGACACAGATACAAAGATTTCTCCTGAACAACCGGAGACAGTGTTTACCTAAATTACAACTGGGTGTGACCAGTCATATAAATATAGGAACATTTTTAGTTGTACTTTAGTTTTATCATCTCTAAATGATTGAAATAAGAAGAGAAGAAGTCCCCCAGTATGAATCTTCTTTTCATTGAGAGATCAGGTCAGTGACACAACACATGCTCGGCAGTCTCGTCCATAAATTACACCCTCTGCATTTGCTGTTATCTGTAACTCCCAGTGTACGAAGGTGTTTGTTTAGTCTGCAGTGTCCTGTTAGCAATCCTACACAGATACAAAGATTTCTCCTGAACAACCAGAGACAGTGTTTGCCTAGATTACAACTGGGTGTGACCAGTCATTCTGCTGTGTCTGCAGCTGCTTAGACCACTCTACCAGTCCCCGTGGTGTTTAAGTATAAACAAGAACTGTGAACTTGCGGGCTAAAACATCAGCTTCCTAGCTCCCCTGAATTCCATGGTGTGTTTTCACCCAGCGAGCTGGACACTCTTATTTTGTGCGAGCACATCTAGGGCCTTTTGAATTTGCAGGACTAACTCAGAGTTTGTCCTACAATGGGCTCATTTAGCATTTTTTATTACATTTTCTGAAAGATTTTTTAATCCTAGAATTCTTTTTTTTTTTTCATTTGGTTCTAGAATTAAACAGAACGAAATGAAAAAAAAAAAAAAGAATTTTGTAGGGTCTCTATAGGCTTTAAAATTAATCAAGAACATCAACGCGTGGCGCTTTCGTGTTATAACTGCGTTACGTTAATCACTCCTCTCGCATCGGGAGATGTAGCCACTTGCCTATATGCTTAACAGTGCGTATTTAAATGCCGCAAATGCGTCATGCGGATTACAAGTGCCGTTTGTTTCGTGAATAGTACAAATACCGTAGGTGATGGAAAAACTAAAGCAAAACGTTTTGTTTTTAAGTATTGTATTGTGCCCAAATGTACAAACACAACAGTGAAAACTCTCAATAAACTCTTGTGGTAAGGTAAAATTGTGGCAGAAAGCGATGAGACGCGATATATATCCTGGAGATAAAACAAACAAATATGTGCGTGAAAATTTATTACTAGTAACTTTTTCTTGAATACGATTTTATGTCATTAAAAGTAAAGCACCCTCTAATCATTAGCAAAATAATAATATCTTCTTGATAGTGAAAACTGACATGTAATCATTATATACGATTTTAAAAATACAACTCACCGTTTCATTTTTACGCCCCTTATTTCTTAACTTATATACTGGTGATTTGTGTTAAAATATTGATATATAATAAATAAAGTCTTATAATATTACAATATCAATTTTAAAAATACATACATTTAAAACGGATGTGAAAACATAACGGTAGTCATCAGAGTAGTTATTAAACGACGAAAAAGGGGCTACGAAGTTATAAACTGTTGAGAAAAAAAGAGAATAACGTCAATTAAATTTGACACTTTATTTAATAGGTTTGTTCAGACAGTCTACACTATCTGCACCAAGTTACACTCTATCTCCTATTATCTACACTGGTGCAGTAGTTCAGAGTGTTTGAACAAACCTAAAGTCAAATTCAATTGACGTTTGTAGGTTATATTTCGGTTTATTTTAGCAGCATAAAGTTATGGATAAATCTAAGTTTAGGTGGTGTTTTGTGCCGTAGTGTGTAAATAATACCACTAATTCACCAAAAAAACTTTTCTTTAGTGTTCCAGTAACGAATGGTGAACGTAAAAATGAATGGTTCAAAGCCAGCAGACAAAGCCGGCACGGTAGCTCAATCGGTTAAGGCGTATTGAGTGGCGAATATGCTGATCGACTCGCTACTGCGCTCTGGGTTCGACCCCCAGCCCCGGTATTGACAACACCGGTGGGTGTGGATGGGCTGAAGTTTGACTTACTGGAAATGCGTTATGTCAAAATGGTTTCCATGGTAACGGTCGTCATAGTTACCACTACCCAATGGTACTACTCCCATGGTGGGCATGTTGTAGAACTCTCCAAAATCGTCCTAAGTTGAAGACATAATCAAAATTCGACTTAGGCAAAAAATTTCATTTAAAGACATTTTCGGGAGTCTGCAGAGGCGCAGATCAGTCCACAAGGACCGTTTTGGGTTCTATAAGGCGTTGGAAATGACCAGGCGAAAATTCGAAGGAACACCGAATTTTCACTTAGGAAAAATGTTTTTGGTTCAGAATATCAGAGTAGAAGTATATAATGACAAAGATTTATGAATAATAAACTTTTTCAAAGGTACCATAAATTGGACTTTGAAAAATAATATTTTTGGAAGGGCGTCAAAATTTGGCCCAAGAATCGATTTATCGAAAGTACGCCAAAGTTTCACTTGCAGGCTAATTTTTCAAAACTGCGTTGAAATTTGGCTTGAAGATCGATTTTTCAAAAGTACGCCAAAATTTCACCCGCAGATTAACTTTTCAAAAGTACCTTGAAATTTGGCTTGAAAATCAATTTTTCAAAAGTACGCCAAAATTTCACCCGCGGATTAACTTTTCAAAAGTACCTTGAAATTTGGCTTGAAAATCGATTTTTCAAAAGTACGCCAAAATTTCACCCGCAGATTAGTTTTTCAAAAGTACCTTGAAATTTGGCTCGAAAATCGATTTTTCAAAAGTACGCTAAAATTGGTCTTAAACTGGATTTTTCAAAAGTACCACGAAGTCAGTTTAAAAAGTACCACGAAAATATACTTTAAATTATTTTTTATTTTTTATTCCTCAACCAAAGACATTGACCTTTGAGGTACGATCATTGAAAGCCCAATTCTAAAGTATGAGCATAAAATTTTAACGATGCACTGCATCCAAAAGGCAAAATAGAAGATTTTGTCAAAGCCGGCGTAGTGCCGATAAGCAAAAATTGATAAAAATCAATGCACATGTACAAGGCCGGTTTCTCGCATGGAAAGAGTTTGGATTGACCCAGCGGCTCGCAATTTGATCGAGCGCGTTGAGTAGTCCAGACAAAGCGATGGTAGAAAAGCCAATAACGGGGCTTTTCAAATGACAAAGTTATAGAGGAAAACGCCTTGTGCATAAAAATCCAAAAATTCAATTTTGCCTAATAGTCGCTCGAAGGTGAGACGCTGCCAAATCGATATTATTAATCGACTGTGATAAGGGTTAGTAAGTCGTGGACTGATCGAACGCCACTCAACTTATGCAGTAATAAGTCCTCAGAATGTGTTTGAGTACGTGAATTTCCACGATACAAGAACTTTAAAGCTAGGTAGTCTCTAGCGAAACTAAATTCATTTAGTAAAACTTTTTTAAGTTAATTTCAGTCAGCCTTAATTATTCATTTACCCAGAGTCTGAAATGATTCTAAAAGCTCGCATTTTGATTCTGAGAAGGTACGTATGAATCTTTTCTACCTAATCGATCGTTAGCGCGAGCGCTCTCGCTTGTATGGTCTGAAAGTCACTACCTTGATTGGGGAAGGCACGATTCTTTCTTGAGAATTTTGTATAACCAATTCTGTTAAATAAACGGATTCTTTGAACTAATGTTTCTTAATTGATCTTGAGGCCTGTTGACGGTCTATAATCCCTGGAACTTTCGTATAGAAAACCGGATGTGTCGAGTTAATTCGCATTAACGTTCGACCTTCTGGTTGTTGTACGGAGGTTCGATAGGGATTTTTTTATGCGTTTTTTGAGAAATATATTCCGTTATTAATGGACCAAAACGCGATTTTCGCGTACCAAAACTAATCCCTCCGCAGAGAAATTCTTCGGTTGGGATTTTTTTATGCAAAAATTCAGGAAATTAAGAGGTGCCTAAACCCCTAACGAGGGAATTCGGGTCCAGAGAGAGCGTAGTTTCCGATCTGTGGTAGTGCAGCCTTGGTCCCGCTTTTCGGCTACCGAAGTCATCTTATCTCGAACCCGCCTGGGAGGTAGAAGAACGGGGTAATACGCGACTGGCGCCCCCTGAGAAATAAATTGGTGTCGCGTCATTTTGACGCCCGGTAGTGCGTTCTTCTACATGGCGCCCAACGTGGGGCGTTGTTAGTCAGCAGGGCTTTCTGGAAAGGATATGGATGAATCAACGCCTTTCCAGTTTTACGACGAGCCGACATCTGTGATGGACAACGTCTCTAGAGGGTTAGAGAGGCCGTGCGCGGAGGATGTACTGGGTAGTTCGGGGGTTGGCCCGAGTACCACTGAAGGAGTCATACAGCCCTCCTCAGAACAAGTGTTCGCCCAAATGGCAGCAGGTCTTGCCAAAGCTCTAAGCGAAGCCACGCACGAGCATAAGTATCGGTCGAAGCATCCAAATGCGGAATTTCATGGCTTCGAACACGAAGACCCTGAAACCTTCATTTATCAAATGGAGGAATTTTTCGTCCGAGTACGAATTACGCAGGATAACGACCGACTATATAAAATATCAGAACAGCTCAAAGATGATGCTAAGAAATGGTTCGAACAATATCGAACCCTAATTACCACGTATCCTCTATTCCTCGAGCGGTTCAGAAGCCGTTATGATTCAGGTGAAGTACTCACCGAAGCAGTAGCTAATTTATATGGCAAGAAACAAGATGCCGAGGAAAATACGTCAGTATTTATTTCAAGGAAGGTATGCCTCTTCAAGAGGATCGATCCGTTTAAGCCGGAGGCGATGAAGGCGGCTACCATCTTCAATCAGTTGAGACCTGATATGAAAATGCTCCTAAAGAGTGCCGTCATACTAGATACAAATACACTAGTCACGATGACCGAACAAATGGCCAAAATCATGGATGAGAATAAAGAATTCGAGATTCTGCAAAATGCAAAGAAAAGCAAAGACCGAGAAGCGTCCACCTCTACCGCTTCAGCTCAAGGGAATCAGCAATCGAGCAGTAACTGGAGAACGGAACCCTCCGCATTAGCGAAGCCGTCCTCCAGTTCCTTTGGTGCATCTAGGACACCATTCAATGGATCTCAAAGAAGAGATAATCCGCCAGCACCAAGGGTGCATTTTGCAAATAATATTTCCTCGCTGCCTAGAGGGGATATACCGAGAAGGGGTACTGGAGACGTAAGGAACTCCCGAGTCCCGTATCGCCCTTGCAGATATTGCCCAACGGAGCAGTGGCATTTTCATGCGGAATGCCCAAACAATCCCTATCGTAATATGAATACGGGAAACCAAGCGGGGGTCAGAGGCGATGGCCCAGGCCGAACTGTACCAGCCCCGCCTACCAGGCCCCAGCAGGCTCGAAGCGACCCTCGAGGAAGCTCCGAAGCAAGAAGTTTAAATTAAAAAACTTCGATGACCTTCCTGACCTTAATTACCTGTTTAAGGATCAAGAAGTCAACCTATCTCCCCACCGATTCACTACATTAGAATCTATCAATCAAACCAACGACGCTTTCCCTCTGCCTCGCATTAAGATTATAATTAATAATCGAGCGGTTAACGCTTTATTGGATACAGGTTCGACAAGGAATATTATCCAACCGAAATTTTTGAACGACATTGATCAACTTACAGCTCCCCAAACTTTTGTTATGGCTTGTGGCGATGGTTTAGTAGAATCCCTCGGGACTACGACCATAAACGTTAATGTACTAGATGTACCCTTTCAGACCACGTTTCAGGTCATTCAAAATTTAAATGAAGAGCTCATTCTGGGAGCCCCGTTTTTATATGCTCACAATGTCGTATTCGATTATCAACGTAAATGTGTCTACGTCGGCACCGAAGAGCGAATAACCGTCTTCTGGAATCAAGCGGCACATCAAGCAAGGAAGCAATGCCGGCTTCCCGAAGAACTGATCATCGGAAACGATAATTTAAAACCTCTATTCGAGGAATTCGCTGAATTGTTCACCGCGGTGCCTACCCAAGCTACCACGGTGACAACGAAACATAAAATAAAAGTTAAAGACGACCGCCCGTTCAATATCAAACCCTACCCCATGTCTCCTTCTAAGAAAAAAGTTATGTACGATCAAATTGAAGAGATGCTGAAAGCCGGGGTCATAGAACCGAGTACCGCTCAGTACAGTTCGCCTCCCATTATAATTGAAAGGCCCGGCAAGAAGCCTCGCTTCTGCATTGATTATCGTCACTTAAATGAAGTAACGGAAGACGAAGCATCCGTCTTACCAAAGATATACGAGAGTATAAAGGATCTAGGAAACGCCAACATATTTACGGTGTTGGACCTCAAGAGCGGATATTGGCAAATCCCTCTTGAGGAGTCGTCAAAAAACTATTCTACGTTTACAACATTAGATGGAGCATCTTACCGATTTAACGTGATGCCTTTCGGATTGAAGACCGCTCCATGTACATTCCAAAAATTTATGGCAAGAGACGTATTGACCGGCTACTTGCATCATTTCTGCAAAGTATATCTCGATGATATTATCATCTACAGCGAAAATATAGAACAGCATGTAAACCATCTGAGAGCCGTCTTTGAACGCCTGCGTTTGCATAATTTAAAGGTGTCACCGGAAAAATGTGTGGTAGCCACGTCAAGCATAACCTATCTCGGGCATCAAATAAATGCCAACACCACTCAACCATTAGAAAAACACATATTACAGATACAAAATTATCCGGCCCCTACGACGAGGCGCCAGCTTCAGAGTTTCCTTGGTCTATGTAATTGGGTACGTGAATATATCCCTAATGTTGCAATAATTACAAAGCCCTTGACCCGACTACTCTCGAAAGACTGGCGCTTCAAGTGGAATCCGGAAGCCCAAGAAGCTTTTATTTTACTAAAAGAAGTATTGAATAAACCTCTAGGACTGCACCGGCCAGATTTCAATAAAATGTTCATACTGCAGACGGACGCATCCTTAATAGGATTATCTGCAGTATTATATCAATTGGGGGATAATGACCAGAAGCACATCGTCTCTTATGCTAGTAATACGTTATCTCCGACGGAGAGAAAATACCATATTAATGAATTGGAATGTTTGAGCGTCGTTAATTATATAAGGAAATATAAAATATATTTGGCAGACCGTCCATTTATAGTCAAAACCGACAATCGAGCTTTACTATGGTTAAATAAGCATAAGGACGAGAAAACGAAATTTACACGTTGGTCATTATTACTTCAGGAATACAGCTTCACAATAGAACATTGTCCCGGCAAGGAAAATATATTGGCAGACTATTTGAGCAGAAATCCTCAAGGCCCAAACGTCGAAGCAGACGACGAAGAGGAGAGAATGTACCCACCAAAATTCTCGTACAAGGAACGAATATCAGTGATTACCACATTGGAATTAAACGATCAGGTCAGAGAAGCGCAAACGCACTCCAGAGATATCCAAGACCAAATCGAACGATGGAATACTCTAGTGCGACAAGCAGATAAAACCGAGGCAGAGGTGAAATTCGTCAATACAAGACAAGTGATAGGCGGCACACTTTGGACGAGAGGCGAAAATGTTATAGAAAAATTATACGTACCAAAACGTATGGTCATGAGAGTAATATCTCATTTTCACGACCGACCGGAAGTAGGTCACCCCGGCCGCGATGAAACTGTTAGAATCATCTCGGGCCGCTATTATTTTAATAATTTGTCGAGACTAGTTAACAAATATTTAAATGAGTGCATTATTTGTAATTCCGTAAAAAGCAGACAATCACAACCGAAGGCTCCTCTCAGAAGCCATGCTCCATCGCATCCGTTCGAAGTTCTAAGCGTCGATGTAATCGGACCGCTTCAGCGAACCAAAGATGCAGATAACCGATATATATTAATGGTAGAGGATGTATTTAGTAAGTGGGTCGAAGCCAAGGCGTTCACCCAAGTCAGTGGAAAAACAATAGCACAATTTATCGAAGAGGAACTAGTGGCGAGATATGGCGTTCCGAGGGTCATCATTTCCGACCAGGGAGGCCACTTCAATTCCGGCTTTTACGATACGTTCTGTACACGTAACAATATTGAAAGATTCTTCACAGCAGCTTACCACCAACAGGCCAATCCAATAGAAAGGAGGGTGCAAGAAGCCAAGAAGATCTTAAAAACCTTATTATATGGTTCACCCAACGACGAGTGGGATCGACATGTTAGTCAGATGGCATATATCTTGAGAACAAGAAAAAACGCCGCTACGGGGCATACGCCCAGTTTCGTAGTACTCGGCTATGAATTACCACAGATTGGTGATTGGAATATGTTCGCTTATAGACAAGAGCGTCGTAATCAAGCGGACGTTCCCCGCCTTGAAAGAGTCAAGGAGATTCGTAAAAATCAAACAAATTACCAATGGCGTTACGCGCCCAAAGTGGCGGTAACGCCGGTCGTATATAAAGTGGGAGATATGGTAATGACTAAAAGGATCAGGAAGGATCATACCTTCACACCGTCGTGGAGTGGGCCACACAAGGTTTTAAAGAGATTGTCCAATGAAGTTTACCTCATTCACAAGGGGGTAACTTCGACGAGATTACATGTCGATGCCATCAGGCCGGCACCTAAGGGAGACCCCGATGTTGAATTGGAATTGTCTGAAGAATCAGAAGATAGTCCGGATGAAATTCATCTTAGTGACGACGCTTCCTCATCAGACAATGAGATCGCGCCCAGGTCAGAGCGACGTAGCGATACCACACTAGTTCAAATCAATGTTCCCGCAAGTGCTCAAGATGAGCCGGATGTAATAAGTCGAGATCCCGAAGATGCTCGAGATGAGCCAGATATAGAAGAGTCACCTCTAGATATTTCTGAGGTCGACCACGGCTAATAGCCGTTTTCGCTTTTTTTTATATTTTTTCTCAAAATTCTAAGTGGCGATTTTGACCTATATGCGGTCGAATCGAAAATTTAAAGTCTACTCCATGAGCAGACATGGAAAGACGGCGAACCCGACGCAAGAGCGCGATCCGGTAAGCCTAGCTTCTCAAGAGCGAGAGCCGCCAAGTTCGAGTAATGGACGTAGGCATAAGTACGAATCAGTACGAGTTTCGGAAGCTGTTTTTCTTATGCAAGAAGACAACTTCTATTTTAATCATTTTAAGTCAACAAAATTAACGTATACCCCAAATGGAAACTACGAGTTTCAGAAGCCGTTCTTCGCTCAAGAAGACGCTTCAATTTTTTTTTTTTTTTATACTTTTTTCACAAGTCGTGATGACCGCACGAGTATCGTAAGCCGATTTAATCTACCTTACGAAGTAGAAACTACGAGACGAGTTTCAGAAGTCGTTCTTCACTCAAGAAGACGCTTCAATTTTTTTTTATGCCTTTTTTTTACAAGTCGTGATGACCGCACGAGTATCGTAAGCCGATTTAATCTACCTTACGAAGTAGAAACTACGAGACGAGTTTCAGAAGCCGTTCTTCACTCAAGAAGACGCTTCAATTTTTTTTTATACTTTTTTTCACAAAGTAGTGATGACCGCACGAGTATCGTAAGCCGATTCAATCTACCTTACGAAGAACCAATTTCTAACCATTATAAGTTAACAAAATTCATGTTAGAAAAATATTTCATTAAAAACAACACATTGTGTTTGTTAGTCGACGCGTTCCAGTCGACGACTTGCTAAAAAGTCAATCTAGTTGCTGAACTGCATTTTCCATGTGCAGAAATGGGAAGATGACCCAGCCTGTCGCAAGGGCGCGGCATGGTGAAGTCTGGAACTCAAAGGCGAGGACCGTCCAAGCTGCGGCATGGAGATATAGACAGACTCTTCTAGAAAGGGCCGAAGTTAAGCAAGAGCGAGACCAGGGCAAAAAAGCGAGTGCAACGAATTAGTGAGAGTGGACGCTAATCAAAATTGTGCTACGCTTCGCACCTCGACGCGGGTGTAATTAAGTTGATAAAAATGTTGTATCAACTTGTCGTATTGTTTAAAAAATGTAATTATTTTTAAGTTAGATAGGCGAATCAGCCGTCTGCCCCAATTAAGGCCGTTATTTTTAAAACATCTGTACCATAGGTCAGACCGTCAAATGAAGGCATACAGACATACAAGTGAATATGGAAATTAAAGGCGATCGATGAGTAGAAAAGATTCAACCAAAGGAGGGGAGTGTTGTAGAACTCTCCAAAATCGTCCTAAGTTGAAGACATAATCAAAATTCGACTTAGGCAAAAAATTTCATTTAAAGACATTTTCGGGAGTCTGCAGAGGCGCAGATCAGTCCACAAGGACCGTTTTGGGTTCTATAAGGCGTTGGAAATGACCAGGCGAAAATTCGAAGGAACACCGAATTTTCACTTAGGAAAAATGTTTTTGGTTCAGAATATCAGAGTAGAAGTATATAATGACAAAGATTTATGAATAATAAACTTTTTCAAAGGTACCATAAATTGGACTTTGAAAAATAATATTTTTGGAAGGGCGTCAAAATTTGGCCCAAGAATCGATTTATCGAAAGTACGCCAAAGTTTCACTTGCAGGCTAATTTTTCAAAACTGCGTTGAAATTTGGCTTGAAGATCGATTTTTCAAAAGTACGCCAAAATTTCACCCGCAGATTAACTTTTCAAAAGTACCTTGAAATTTGGCTTGAAAATCAATTTTTCAAAAGTACGCCAAAATTTCACCCGCGGATTAACTTTTCAAAAGTACCTTGAAATTTGGCTTGAAAATCGATTTTTCAAAAGTACGCCAAAATTTCACCCGCAGATTAGTTTTTCAAAAGTACCTTGAAATTTGGCTCGAAAATCGATTTTTCAAAAGTACGCTAAAATTGGTCTTAAACTGGATTTTTCAAAAGTACCACGAAGTCAGTTTAAAAAGTACCACGAAAATATACTTTAAATTATTTTTTATTTTTTATTCCTCAACCAAAGACATTGACCTTTGAGGTACGATCATTGAAAGCCCAATTCTAAAGTATGAGCATAAAATTTTAACGATGCACTGCATCCAAAAGGCAAAATAGAAGATTTTGTCAAAGCCGGCGTAGTGCCGATAAGCAAAAATTGATAAAAATCAATGCACATGTACAAGGCCGGTTTCTCGCATGGAAAGAGTTTGGATTGACCCAGCGGCTCGCAATTTGATCGAGCGCGTTGAGTAGTCCAGACAAAGCGATGGTAGAAAAGCCAATAACGGGGCTTTTCAAATGACAAAGTTATAGAGGAAAACGCCTTGTGCATAAAAATCCAAAAATTCAATTTTGCCTAATAGTCGCTCGAAGGTGAGACGCTGCCAAATCGATATTATTAATCGACTGTGATAAGGGTTAGTAAGTCGTGGACTGATCGAACGCCACTCAACTTATGCAGTAATAAGTCCTCAGAATGTGTTTGAGTACGTGAATTTCCACGATACAAGAACTTTAAAGCTAGGTAGTCTCTAGCGAAACTAAATTCATTTAGTAAAACTTTTTTAAGTTAATTTCAGTCAGCCTTAATTATTCATTTACCCAGAGTCTGAAATGATTCTAAAAGCTCGCATTTTGATTCTGAGAAGGTACGTATGAATCTTTTCTACCTAATCGATCGTTAGCGCGAGCGCTCTCGCTTGTATGGTCTGAAAGTCACTACCTTGATTGGGGAAGGCACGATTCTTTCTTGAGAATTTTGTATAACCAATTCTGTTAAATAAACGGATTCTTTGAACTAATGTTTCTTAATTGATCTTGAGGCCTGTTGACGGTCTATAATCCCTGGAACTTTCGTATAGAAAACCGGATGTGTCGAGTTAATTCGCATTAACGTTCGACCTTCTGGTTGTTGTACGGAGGTTCGATAGGGATTTTTTTATGCGTTTTTTGAGAAATATATTCCGTTATTAATGGACCAAAACGCGATTTTCGCGTACCAAAACTAATCCCTCCGCAGAGAAATTCTTCGGTTGGGATTTTTTTATGCAAAAATTCAGGAAATTAAGAGGTGCCTAAACCCCTAACGAGGGAATTCGGGTCCAGAGAGAGCGTAGTTTCCGATCTGTGGTAGTGCAGCCTTGGTCCCGCTTTTCGGCTACCGAAGTCATCTTATCTCGAACCCGCCTGGGAGGTAGAAGAACGGGGTAATACGCGACTGGCGCCCCCTGAGAAATAAATTGGTGTCGCGTCATTTTGACGCCCGGTAGTGCGTTCTTCTACAGGCACTCGCTTAGTTGTGAAGTTAGGTAGTCCAGAATAGTGGAAATGATCTACAAAGAAGCAGTTGCTGTGGAAATGCTTACCACGGTTACCAGTACCTTAGGGTACCACTCCCATGGTGGGCACTCGCTTAGTTACTAAATGATTAGCTGTATTGGTTATTATTATTTTTTTTTTTTTGAAATTCGACTTACTGGAAATGTGTTATATGTCAAAATGGTTTCCATGGTAGCGGTCGTCACTACCCAATGGTACTACTCCCATGGTGGGCACTCGCTTAGTTGCGAAGCTAGGTACTCCAGATTAGTGGAAATGATCTACAAAGAAGCAGTTGCCTTGGTAATGCTTAGCACGGTTACCAGTACCTTAGGGTACCACTCCCATGGTGGGCACTCGCTTAGTTACGAAATGATTAGCTATATTAGTAATAAAACCGAACTTTTTTTTATTGATTATAATAAAATTAAAACAAAAATACGAGTTACATTAAATTTTTGAACGGAAATCTCCATATTCTAGCCGTATGGCCACGGATTTCGAGACGGCGACCGGTCGCGCGTTATTAAACTGAAATTGCTTTTTCGTATATCATTTCCACTAATCTGGAGTACCTAGCTTCACAACTAAGCGAGTGCCTGCCATGGGAGTAGTATCATTGGGTAGTGGTAACTATGACGACCGTTACCATGGAAACCATTTTGACATATAACACATTTCCGGTCGACGTTTCGAAATCCGCGCGCGCGGATACTACTCCCATGGCAGGCACTCGCTTAGTTGTGAAGCTAGGTACTCCAGATTAGTGGAAATGATATTCGCGAAAATAAAACAAAAACGAATCCAATAGGGATTTACCTTCGATACACACAATTCACCAATATGTGACAGCGATTTATATATCGTGACAAATTTCCGCTGTTACTTTACTATATAAACTTTTCCTTATACGTGAATTCCTTTGTATCGAAGGTAAATCACTATTGAGTTCATCTGTTATATTTTTGCGAATACAAAGAAGCAGTTTCAGTTTGAAAACGCGCGATCGGTCGCCGTCTCGAAATACGTGGTCATACGGCTAGAATATGGAGATTTCCGTTCAAAAACTTAATGTAACTTGTATTTTTGTTTTAATTTTATTATGATCAATAAAAAAAAGTTCGGTTTTATTACTAATATAGCTAATCATTTCGTAACTAAGCGAGTGCCCACCACAGGAGTGGTACCCTAAGGTACTGGTAACCGTGCTAAGCATTACCACGGCAACTGCTTCTTTGTAGATCATTTCCACTAATCTGGAGTACATAGCTTCGCAACTAAGCGAGTGCCCACCATGGGAGTAGTACCATTGGGTAGTGACGACCGCTACCATGGAAACCATTTTGACATATAACACATTTCCGATAAGTCGAATTTCAAAAAAAAAAAAAAACTAATACAGCTAATCATTTCGTAACTAAGCGAGTGCCCAGCATGGGAGTGGTACCCTAAGGTACTGGTAATCGTGGTAAGCATTTCCACAGCAACTGCTTCTTTGTAGATCATTTCCACTATTCTGGACTACCTAACTTCACAACTAAGCGAGTGCCCACCATGGGAGTAGTACCATTGGGTAGTGGTAACTATGACGACCGTTACCATGGAAACCATTTTGACATAACGCATTTCCAGTAAGTCAAACTTCAGCCGATATGGCAAACTACAAGCAATATAAGTTAATGGCCGTTAATGGGTGGCCGTATTTCCATAAAGCCTAATATATTGCCACACATATTTAATTGGCCCGAGTCGAGGAAAAGAAAATTGGAAATGTGTACTAATTCACAAGAAAGACAACAAAAAACGAGTCAATCAATGATAGCCACAACTTCTACTTCCAGTGAAATGTTACCAATAACACAAGAAACTGATTTAGAGAATGTATGGCCTCAAGTTGAAAGGGATGACGTTCACAGTATTGGAATTCAAGTTCGAATATCCTCCACTGAAAAATGTACTCTAGAAATACAAGTCCAACCTCAAACACGCAGTAAATACACATTTTGTAACATTACAGCTAATACAAAGCATACTGCATCATCACCAATAAAACAGCCATTTACAAAGTTATTACCGAAGAAAACGCTCTTTAGCAGTGACTCCAGTGAAATGTTAAGTACAAGTGCAGAAGAAAGAGAGTTAAGTGAATTTATTCCTAGTGGTAGTGACCAAATAGATATTCAAGTAAATGAAGAAATGTTAGAAGAAGCTAAGAAAGAAGAACAAACTACATTTATGAAAGTAACATTTACATGGATAGAGAATAACCCAAAAAGATATTTAGGTATACCAAAAAAGTGATATTCTATTCTTATAGACCTACTTTGTCAAAATGGTTTGAAAAAAGAACATATTTTATTGTGTTTGATGAAAATTAAACTTAATGACTCATTTGCTAGGCTAGGCGACCAATTTGGAATATCATGTAGTTTAGCGTCGAAAATTTTTAAAGTAAATATTCTGAAAATAGAACATTTTTTAAAATCTTTAGTGTATTGGCCTGAAAAAATATTAATAAAAAAAAATTACCTATACCATTTAGAATTAGATAACAATGCCGTCCAATCTATTGTTGACTGTCTGGAGATTCAAATAGAAAAACCAACAAATTCAATGAAACAAGCTCTTACATGGTCACAATACAAGAAATGCAACACTGTTAAATATTTAGTTTCATGTACTCCCGATGATTTTATAAACTTTATATCAACAGGTTATGGAGGACGTATTAGTGATGTTTTACTATTGGAACAATGTGGCTATATTGTCCTTCCAGATGGTTGTGCAGTTATGGCAGATAGAGGTTTTAAAAATGTTGATGTACTTTTAATTGAAAAGAACTGTGAACTTGTTAAACCCCCTAGCATTTCAAGTGGTATAAAACTAACAAAAGATGAAGTTATCGAAACAAAACGTATTGCTAGTTTACGGATTCACGTAGAAAGACTGATACGTAGACTACGTGATTTTGCATTTTTAAAGCCTCATTCTGTCCAATCGCCTATTTTGCAAAGCATGTAGATAAATGATAGATTAGATCGGGTGACCCCGATTCTACACACGTTACATGCCTCCTGATATATGGAACTTAGAGGCAAGAAAAAAATTTGAAGCCGGAAAAACGCGATTGAACCACATATTATTTAATGTTGTATTATATTATTCGATCAGAAAAGCTATAAGGCGTATTATGGATGGAAATTAAAGTTTTAAAATTGCAAATGATGTTTTTGGAAAGTGTTTGACAGAAGTCCGCTGACTTGATATTTGGACATCATGTTCTGATGATCATTAATTTGAAGATATGCAACCTGATAGTGTTGCAATTTATGTTTGATAGTATAAGGAATTATTGGTATAAGGGCAGCTGATACGGCATGAAGTTACTTACAAGTTCCGAATTATTTTCCAAGACAATCCCAAGTTTATTTCTTTCCAGAAGACTTTTAATTACATATCCCATTATGTAAGTGTGTGGGTGAGTGCCCTATTTATATTACTCCCTGCATTATTAGCTCATCTTATCAGCGTATCAATGTATCAATTATTTGCTATTTTGACAATTAATTTTCGATTAGCGAAAGAAGATATATGAAAAATATTCATTTATCAAATTGATGATTTCCATTGTGTTGAAGTATTGTATGAATATAATTATTATTATGAATTGTTATTATGGATTAATCATTACCTATAATTGAATAAAAAGAATGATTGTTTTGGATTAATTACACAGGCACACAAAAAAAAATAAAAGTCGAGTGCTAGAAAGCAGACCTATGTACTCCCATGCATTTGGACCCGCTGAACACGAATCCGATGACCGTTTTGCTCGATTGGCGCTTGCATTTTTGCTAACCTCAAGAAACACCTGAAAATGCCCGAAAAATCCCAAACAAGTAAATAAAAGCTTAAATGAGTTTATCACTATATCTATATGTAATTTGGGGCGCTGAAACTGAATAAGAGGTCAGAATTAACCGATCAGTTAGGAATTTTGACATAACCTCAAAAAACTCCTAAAAAAGTGCCCGAAAAATCCCAAACAAGTAAATAAAAAGCTTACATGAACTGGTCACTATATCTGTACTTAATTTGGGGCACTGAAACCGAATCTAAGGACAGAATTTGTGCGCGACGATCGAATATCTTTTAAAATCCATATTTAGGATGAAAAAGTACTATGACTATGACTAAATCGTAGCCCGAAATTGACTTTGCTCTACATAATATCTGAACATATAATTTCCGACGTATTTTCACGAGCTGAACACAATACCGGAGTTAAAATTAAAGCGCAATCTGCAAACTACATAGAGAAATATCATTTCAGAATATATTCTCAACAACTCGGTAATTTTTAAATTTTCAAGTATCTAAAGAAAAATATTACTGAACAGTGACATTTTTAGGAAAAATTCGGACAAAGTTTGCTCTGTTGAGAGAGGAATATCGTTTGGACTTACCATTTACCTACACCCTCCCTCCCTTGATGATTTTTTACTTTTTTTTCTTAGAGCTGTTTAGAATTGTATAGTTTTCTTTATTCTGTTTAACTGTCATATGCCATTTAATTTACAAACAAAACAGAGGGAATTCGCATTATTTACACAGTTGTGCAAATTTATTGTTGCCCTATACTAATGGGAAGCCAAGTTTCCCACTTCACTAGATCTGCGGTTACATGATGACGACGCCCGCGGTCCCGCTTTTCCAACCTGACCGGCCGCCGATACTGGAGTTTCCCTCCCCTGCGTCCTAAACTTTTTCTCTACTTTTGCCATGACGGCATTTTTTTAACTAGGAACTTAGTCGAAATAAATCGTTGCCCGCCGTCACCACGTGGAGGTGTCCTAGTCGCAAAAATAGAAAAAGAAACAAATGGCATATGGCAATCAAACAGAATAAAGAGAACTATACAATTCTAAACAGCTCTAAGAAAAAAAAGTAAGGAATCATCAAGGGAGGGTGTAAGTAAATGTTAAGTCCAAACGATATTCCTCTCTCAACAGAGCAAACTTTGCCCGAAAAATGTTTCCTAAAAATGTCACTATTCAGTAATATTTTCCTTTAGATAATGATATTTCTCCATGAAGTATGCAGATTGCGCTTTAATTCCGACTACGGTATTGTATTCAGCTCGTGAAAATATGTCGGAAATTAAATGTTCAGATACTATGTAGAGCAAAGTCAATTTCGGGCTATGATTCAGTCATTTTTGGGTACGTTTTCATCCTAAATATGGATTTTACAAGATATTCGATCGTCGCGCATAAATTCTGACCTTGGATTAGGTTTCAGTGCCCTGAATTACGTATAGATATAGTGATCAGTTCATGAAAGCTTTTTATTTACTTCTTTGGGATTTTTCGGGCATTTTTTAGGTATTTTTTGAGGTGATGTCAAAATTCTTAATTGATCGACTAATTCTGACCACATATTCAGTTTCAGCGTCCCAAATTACGTATAGATATAGTGGTCAGCTCATTTAAGCCTTTTATTTACTTGTTTGGGATATTTCTGGCATTTTTATGGTGTTTTTTGAAGTTAGCAAAAATTCAAGAGCTAATCGGGCAAAACGGACATCGGATTCGTGTTCAGCAGGTCAAAATTTATGGGAGTACGTAGTAAAAGGAACAAAATAATAATGATTTTAATCTTTTTGATATATGCAAATGTTACCTTGGAATGTAGTATAATTTTAATATATTAAATATATATATATTCCTTGAATGATTGAAGATATATTGTATCATTTTTATATATAGAATAACTGTAGTTTGTCAACTGTCAGTCAAATCTTTTTTTTTAAATGTCATCATTGATCATCATCACTTTGATAAGTTGATCTCTCTTTTGCAGGGGGGAAGTATATGTAGTGTACTCACTTACACATAACGTGATCTACCTTGATATGCGGAAAATAAAATAGCATACTAGTCTTCAATGTGGGAAAGCCCCTGCAAAATTTTAGAGAGTTCTGAGGTAATTTAGTATATTAAATTATTAGTAAGCTTGCGAAGATATACTACTGTTGTTGACTAGGTCAGTAATAGGTCGACAAACTTACTTGTGAAAGAGCGTATTGGAGATGTTTACGTTTCCATAATTGACATAAAAAGTGAAGCCGGCAAGTGCGATCAAAGTGCCGCGTTTTTTGCTTTCGATCGAACAATCAGGACACCGGCGTGTTATTGACTGGTAAGTAAATATCTCTATCTACTTGTTTTTGCAGAGTTCACTTGCATAGGGTCAATGTCTTTTCGATTTATTTCGCTATTTTTGTAGTGTGATTTGATTAAAACCAAAAAGTCACTCCAGCTTTGCTGTCATTAGTGTCAATCTCAAGTCTAATAAAGTGATATGGTTGTACCTCGTTACGTCAAATTGATTAAAATCATTGGCGGCGCATTTCTACAAAAAAAAATAAGGTAATTTTTTTGGAATTTTTTCTGTATTTTTAATTTTTTTAACTCCTTTCGGTGGGGACAACCTACTGTTTAGTTTTCCACATGGCATGGTAGATCACGCTGTATATGTGAATATTGATATATAACTATGGTTATAACAATTATTATAAAAAAATTATAGTCTAAGTGCCCGCGTACAAAAATGCAATTTATACATATACTCGTATAACTTCTTGTACGACATAATTGCGCCTAGTCTATCACTTTTTTCCTCTGCGAAAATTTTCGTAAACGCGGCGTTCCTCCTCAGCATGAAAAAGACGATTTTCACACGTCGGACTGGAAAATCGGCAAATATATTTTGTCTACATATTTTTATTAAGCAATCTTGAAAAAATCAGCTGCTTATCAATAAATGTTTTAAAGTTATGTTATGTTATGTTTAGGGTGGTAGACACCCTTAACGTTCCAAAATTTTTGTCGGACAGTTTGTAGAAATATATGGAATATATATGCAATTGTAGAATCTAATTATCAAATTGTCCGACAAAATATATTTGCTGATTTTCCAGACATGTGAAAATCGTCTTTTTCATGCCGAGGAGGAACGCCGCGTTTACGAAAATTTTCGCAGAGGAAAAAAGTGATAGACTAGGCGCAATTATGCCGTACAAGAAGTTATACGAGGATATGTATAAATTGCATTTTTGTACGCGGGCACCTAGACTATAATTTTCTTATAATAATTGTTATCTTATAACCATAGTTATAGACCTCAAATTTTCAGTGTAATAACTAGTTGATGATTTCATGCACAATTGTAATAAAAAGTGCAATATGAAATTTGACTAAATGACCCCGTTGTTCAGGGCAAGCAGGGCCGCTCTGATGTTCGTTGATATGCGCACTGTTTTACCACTGACGCATGACGTTTGCATTCGTAGTGATAGTGTAGTGTTTAAGTGTTTGTAGAAACTTCTTCAGGGCAGCGATGCACTGAAGATTCCAGCCCACTCCAGGAGTAAAATTCGTATTCTGTGTTCATTTTTGTTACTAACTTCTTATTTCTAATCGAAAATTCGGTAGATTAATTTTTCAAATAATTGTGAACCAGTTGGGATTAATACACACACTACATTTATCTATCTATACAGCCGGGAATGTATGATAGAAATACACGCACGTGATCAGTGCGTGCAACAGATCTTATTGGCGTTTAAATTTGGAGAGGGAGATTCAAAATAATTTTTACAAAGACCTATTGACAGTTCAATTCATCGCTATCCTCTTTTCCCTGTTAAGATGTACGATCATTTCAAAACTCTCTAGTGTAAGGGTGGTAAATTTAACTTAGTGAGAGAAGTAGGTAATTTTATTTTTTATCCACAGATGAGAATTTATATAATATATAATAAATAATGTTTGTATTAATATAGATTAAAAAAATAACTGCAGTGGCGTCTTAATTAATTTTGAATAATATTTAGTGGAAATACTCTAGTAGAATTGCCTATTACCTTGAAATTTTTATGTTCATTGTTTAGATCTGACAATTTCCATTGTTCTTATTGTGACATCCTCTTCCCTCATAATTTTTGTTTTCTTACCTAATTAAAAACTTCACAATTTTACACGATGTTATTACATGATTAATGTATAAGCGTATAATACACGATGGATATTATAAATTTGTAATATGTAATTAAAGATTAAAACAGCAAAAATAAATACTTCATGGTCCATGTCGATTTTCTACTATTGATAGCGGTCCTTTTGTAGATGTGGATCTGTTGAAAGCCAGCACATGTGTATTTTTGTAAAACAAGTCCCAATTTAGTAGTCTGAAGTCTTCATTGGAGACTAATTGCCCATGAATGACACAGCAGCTTCATGCTGATTCTGTAATGTAAATCACTGTGCAGTAAGAGCGGCCGTAAGGGTTCACTTTCTCGCTGATCATTTTAATTTCCAATATAAAGTTGCGACGTGACAATCATTTCTAAATTCAACTTTTCCATCTTCAATATTAACTATGTTTTCTCTGTTAAAAATTGTATTTTTTCGTAGCGAAGAAGCTGCTTCTGTATATCACAAGGGAAGCTGTTAAACATTAAAGAAAATACAACCCACTGTATCTCTAAAGTGACGTACTATGACGGAGCAAGAATATAGACTAGTATTACTATGAGAAGATGACAGGGCGGAGCCAAAATGCGCGAATATTTTTACCAGTGGCATAGCTTTATCTGGAGTATAGGGATGTGTAATTGCAATAAAAGTTTCGCGGTCAAGGAACTGTGAAAATGGAGTAGATTAAAACTTGCCAACTGTTACGAGTAACCTTTGTTCAGGAGAAGTGTAAGAATAGTAAGTTGTACTAAACTTTGCCTAATGAAGTTGTTTTATTATTATTATTACCGTCGCCGCCGCTATACTGTAGAGCACCGCCGCCACTGGTGTTTACAGGGGCGGCTTAAGTGCCGGGCAACCCGGGCGGCGGCCCGGGGCGCCGACTCAGAGGGGCGCCAAATTGAGAGCAAAAATTGTTAATTTTTTCTTAATATACCTTTTTTAATTTAATAATAGTTTCCGTTGGAAAATAATATCAAGTAATTCAAAAATGTAACGCAAATATGTTTGTTTAGCTCTGAGACACCTCACTACTCATATCTCAAGCTTCCTGCCCTATTATTGACTGACACGGAGTTTATCATTAAAGATTTTGCGTAATTGAAGTCAGGTAACGTGCACTTTTCATCCGGAAAAAATTCAGAATATTCAGAAAATTGTTATACCAACATTAGTTGCATATATTTCATATCTTTTACAGTTTATAAATAAATAAATGGCAACTTGTTTTGTATGAAATATTAAAACAATAAGAGGGAATCTTCCTCTAAGTAAACTTGTGTCGGAGTCCTCTCATTATAATAGCGTTCAGATGGTGTAGACAAAAAAAATTTATACTTTATACAAATTAATTATTATTATTAATATGTTGTAAATGCACATTGATGCGTAAACATAAATTACTTGGGAATCGTTTATCGAAATGCAACAAGAATATCTTTTTATTTCTAATGATATGAAAATATTTTTTTTTTACAAGAATTTTTATAAATATGTAAAAATAAAAAAGTTGAGGGTAAAATATTGATAGCCACCCCCTAAAACTACCCCTTAAGCAGAGGAGAGAGTTTGACTGGTACTATGTAAATTGATGCTCATATCTAAATTTACCTATATATTTTAAAGCGATCGGAAAGACATTGCCGAAAAACTGATATTTGTAATCTCCCTTTAAAGGAGTATAATTTCCTTATTGTCTCTTTAGAGTACCTTTATTTTTGAATGTATTATCAGCCACATAAATATATCCAGAGACAATTTTGCACCACTGTATATACAAGGTTCTGTTAGTCCATGTGTTAAGTTAAAAGTAGAGTGTTCGCTTGGTCCGAAAGGATATCCTTGCACTTTAGTACGTAGTACGTCCGTGAAATTTCTGTGATTATCTCAGGGAGGGGCACTAAAAAGTGCTCCCGGCCGGGTGGAAAATTTACCTTAAGCCGCCCCTGGGTGTTGACATTGAATGTCACATAATTCTTTCTCATTGGCTTAGAATGATGGAGCGCACAAACTCGTTTCTGCGCATATTTTTTGCTGTCATCTTCTCATAGTAATACTACTTTACGTTACCGTATTTTATCTGAAATTCCTAATAGTCAGAGAGCCCACGATATGTATTTCGCGTGCATTTCATAGCACTGTAGCCCCTGATTTTATTATGAGCCTAGCTGTGGAAGGAGACGTAAGGTAAGTGGCAGACATGCTAACTGTAGCCCTCGAGGTTGAGGCTTCTAAACAGTGCACAAATAAACCCAAGTGAAATTCATAACGCTCAAGATTGTGGTTAGTATGAGTTAGGGAGTTTCCTAGGTTCTAAACACACTTTGGACTGTCAACACAACTTTCGAAGTTGATTTTACAAGACTGGTATGACACTGATACTATGATGGTTCCTGTCAGTATTTATATGAAAACGTTATCTTGTTTATTTTTGATAGCGGTTAAGAAACCCTTCATAATATCTTTATCCTTATGCTTAAAAGAGTACATGGTTACAAAAATAAGAAATGGGTTCAAGGGTACACGTGATGGTAACTTATGTTAGGTGGATCTTGTTTGAAGTGTATGTTATGACAAAACGAAAATTATGATTGTAGACCGAGCAAATCATAACCATCCAAACACGTTAAGGAAATGCAACTGTCAGCCCAATGGGCACATATGCACAACGTTTAATACACGTTTTTAATACGTCGTAGTCGTTGATTAAACGTTTTACGTTGAAACTTTCAACATTTGCATTTGGTTGAGAATTTCAACGTTTAAATAAAACGATAAAAAAAATCACCGTCACCCAGTTAATTAAACTTTATTACATAATGTCGATATTGAGGTCGGTGTAAAAATAAACAAGTAACTACTTCAGTAGGATATTAGATAATATGGTTCAATTAACTGGGTGACGGTGAAATTCCATTTTATATTCATTTTCCGTGATCACTGGGATCAAAATACATTATTTGCGTGATGTTTCAAGCGAAATTTTATCGATAAACCCAGCTAAGACACTTTAATTATCCACATCACATTTCGTCGTCTTAATGACAAAACCTCGTAAGTACGAAGGCGTAAAAGGGCCACAACAAAAAAATAAAATTTTTAAATCGGAATTCTGACTTTTATTTCAAAATTCTGACTTACAATTCAGAATTATGTCTTTAATGGAGACACTTGATAATAGCACTGATAAAAATGGATTCTGGATGGAGGCTGGAACGTTCAGTTCATCAACTACAACTTTTAGGTAACCCAAAGGATACAATTGCATCAAACGAATAAGGATCTTTCGATATCACAAAGCTATCAATAGGAAAGAAACTTATCGATACCAGTAATGCCCAGTTTCGTATGGGAGAAAATGTATCGATGCCACCAAGCATTGATATTTTTAAGATAAACCAAAATCAATCGGGGGCAAAAATTAAATTGATTACAGAAAGAATTAGCAAAGATATTTACACAAAACTTCCCTGTCTGTTTGGCATCATTTATTTATAAATTATTTTCTCTATCGGATGACCACCCTGTGTATTTTCTTTATTAAAATTATATCAGAGTTTCCTCCTCGATAATTGTGTCAACTGCAGTCCAAATGTCATTTCCACAATAGTTTGTTACTTATCTTTTAGAGTGACCACTCTGTATATTTTTCATATTTTCCCCCTCGACAGTTGGGTTAGGCACTATCCTCACGGCGCTACACGACATCAACACGACATCAACACGACATCCATACGACACAACAAAAAAATGTGTATCCAACACATCTTATCCACACGAGACGACACGCATGGGATATTTATCGCAAACACAAATGACTCGTTAGTTTTTAAAAAGATGTCAAGTGATGAAGACCTCTTTTCAAGTGAGGAAGAAGAGGAGCTAGCTATGTATTTTTATTTAAGAAATCGGAAAAAAAGAAAAAAATATTGGGTACACTCATATATCATAAAAACAAAAAAAAAACGAAGGCTATTTGTGGCAGTAAATGATGATAGGAAGTTCTAGTGTTTCTATAGGATGTCTAAAGAAAGTTTAAAATATACAGACATGTATATTTTTCAACTTCCAATGCAATTTTTAAATTTATGTCAGGTTCGCCTGCCATATTTTACAATTTATTTAAAAAATGCATAAAACCCAGGCTACAAATGTTGAGCGGCGACTGAGTAGGAATGTTGACTGGCAACATGTATCCCGCATATCGTATCCCTTCCATGTCGTACCGCGCCGTGTGCATGACTGTATTTAGTTACATGGGCGCAACACCGAAGCAACCCAGGTAGCAAGGGTACGTTATAATGACGTCAAAAATTTGGTGATTCTGGTCAAAAAGACGTCAAGGCACTAAAAATCGACGACATAATGACGTCTCATATAAGACATTAAAATGACGTGCTACATATCACGTCATATTGTCGTCTTTTTTTGGTGTTAAATTTATTTATATTTTATCGGATTACAAACTTTAAAACTCGCTAATGGCATTTTGTTATCGTAAGCAGAGTGTAAAGTTTAAAAAAAAATAAACCGTGTCGTGAGGGATAAGTATTGGCGTTTTTATTCGAGGATATAATGTTTTTTAACATTATCCAAAATAATTTATATTCGAAAGAGTTTGCAAAGATTCGGCAGTTTATTTGTTTAAATTATATTTCTATCTATTCTTCTAATAATAAAATTAGATTAAAATGCATTAAAAAGCAAAATCTATCCGTTGCGTGTTCCAACTATAAAGTCTTTAGGTAAGTAGCCTCAGAAAGGTTGGTGGCCGAGTGCTTAAGGCGTCGTTTTCCAAGTCATGAGGTCGGCGGTTCGGCCCCTGCTCATTCCGTTTTTTTTTATTGCGAAAAAAATTTTAGTTGTTTTTTTTTAAGGTAATAATTGCTTATTGGTTTTTTTCAATTTTAGGTCTGTTTTAGACCATTAAATATTCTATTTATGTTGTATATGACGATATTACACCTTTACCGTTTTTTATCCAACACGCTTCCCAGGTTTGTATAAGTACCTCAACTTAAAACTTTGAAATAGTTGAATCCTGACTTCCCCTCCACCGCTCATCAAATTTGAGATAAGGAAAATTTTTTTTTCGGATTTCTCCCTCTCTGCTCTTCAATTTCGAGATCTGGGGAAAATATATTTTTTTTAACGAACCGCCACTAATACTAATTAATGTAATAATTACATTGTTCACAACTACTCGTACTTCTCAGGTGACACTGGTGACAGTTTAATTAAATTAAATAAGTTCTTCTTAATAATTATAAATAAATAAAAATACTAGTAACTCGAAGCGGAAAACCTGATTTTCATATATTTTAAATAAGGCAAGAAATTCAATTTCACAATTCATTCACCACATAAATACTGCTTTTAGCATCCGAAATAGCGGTCGCCAAGCTAGCTCAGTTGGTTGAAGCGTCAGTACTGTAATACGGACAACGGGAGACATGTAGGTTCGAATCCCACGGACCGCAATTGGTAAAGGTAAGTAAAAATGAATTTAATAACTTAATAAACATTATAATTTGCAGACAACCCTTGTGAGAAAAAGTTGGAGTGATGGTAAACAATATTAGATATGTTAATGTAAATAAAATTACGGATGGCTAACAAACAAATTCATTAGGACAAAACTTATTTATGCATTAATTATTTTATTTTTATCAAGTAGATTACTAACTAGTATGTAGTTTTATATGTTCCTATTACTAAAAACCTGTGGGGGGGATTACCAAATATAACCTGAAAAAGACGTCATTCTGAGACATTAGGAAGTCATTTTCACGTTTCATTTACGTCATCTAACTCGTCATTTCTCGTCACTCCTGACCATTTTTTCACGTCATTTTCACGTGCCTTTGCTACCTGGGAACATATCACTTACATGTTATGTTGATGTCGTGTAGCGCCGTGAGGATAGGGCCTTAACTACATGCGATATATTATCGTTCTCCTTCAGATTTTTGTATATTTTTCTGTGGTAAACCCCTGTATATTTCTTAATTATTTTTCTTTTGACTTCATGCGAAATATTATTATTGTCCTCCATCACATTTTATAAAAAAATCTGAAGGAAGACGATAACATATCGCATGTAGAGGTTAACACAACTCTTAATAAGGAGGAATAATATGAAAAATATACAGAGTGGTCACTCTAAAAGATAATTAAGAAACTATTGCCGAAATAACTTTTGGACTGCAGTTGACAAAATTATCGAGAACGAAACCTGACTACTTCTGTTGACATATATATAAGGTGGTCATTTAAAATAATAAGGACAGAGGAAAATGATATTATGGTATGTAGTTGCCACTATCGAAATGGAAAACTCCGATATAAATTTAATTAAAAAAATACACAAAATACATCCGACAGAAAAAAATAATTTATAAATAAAAGATCCTAAACAGATAGGGAAGTTTTGTGTAAATAAATACCTTTGCTAATTTTTTCTGCAATCAATTTAATTTTTGTCCCCGATTGATTTTAGTTGGTCTTACAAATATTGATGTTTGGTGGCATCGACATTTTTCCTCCAATACGATACTGAGCAATACAATACAATACAATAAGTTTCTTTTGATGTCGGTATCGATACAAATATCGATAGCTTTGTGGTATCGAAACATTCCTATTCGGTTGATGCAATTGTATTCTTGCCTAAAAGTTGTAGTTGATGAACTGAAGGTTCCGGCCCCATCAAGAATTCATTTTTGTCAGTGCTATTATTCAGTCAGTATTCTGATTTATAAGTCAATAGAATGCATTAATCTCGAATTAAAATTTTTCGTCCAATACCTATTTTTCATAACATGAAAACCCTGTACTAGATCATTATTAATTCAGAAAAATAATACAACACAATTTCAACGAAAAGTAGAATTAAAATTCAGTTTTTTGCTACTCCTATAAAATTGTATATTTTGGACTTCGAAATTTTCTTATTAAGCCGACGATTTGCCAAAACTAGCAATTTTGCGCCATTTGCTCCGGTGAAATTTTAAATGAGCCAGAATTTCTGCCACCTTAATATTCATGCTCACAGAGCCCCACTTAACAAATATTCACCCGTTGGAAAAGTTTCAGAACCTTTTTTTTTTGGTATTTTCTATGCCTGGGCTTATTTGAATGAATAATTTATAATGTTTCAAGAAATGAGGTAATTTACCAAGAAAATGCTACATTCTGTATTTCCATCAATAAGTTTCTGTTCCATCAGAAACTTTAACTTAAGCCTAATTTTGGGCGGCGTGAAATGAATGCTCTTGATTTCGAATGCACCAAAATTTTTCTGCCATTGGGTGCCGGAGCTTCTTTGGATCCACCTAGCTTCTTCTTATTCACACCAAAGCTCTTTCATATTAGCTCCTTCGTGACATCAGTCCATTGTTTTGGAGGGTGTCCTCTTCGTCTCTTGCCACCTGATTTTCCCTGAACTATCAACCGTTCTATATTATCCTCTCTCCGGTTAATGAGGCCAAAAAATAAGAGGAATCTCTAGAATGCAATGCTGGAGGTTCGATTTTGGGGGCGTATTTCTTCAAGAATCGAGCAATTAGTGCGATGGGCTGTTCAGGGAATTCGTATCAAATGTCTCCAAACCCATACCAGAAAGCATTCATACACCATTTATCTGCTTCCCTAACGGCCCACGTCTTAAAAGCGCAAAGAAAGATGAAAAAACTTGGACATTGGCAAGTTTGATCTTTGTGCGTTTCCTGATATTTCTGTCATAGGTACCAAATTTGATTCAACTGGGAAGTTGCCGATCTTGCCAAATTTCATATTCGCAGTTGCTAGTATTAGTATTGTGCACAAGAACTCCAAACTGTACCATCTTGTTTCAAGAGCGGATTTACGGGGGGGAGAATTACAAAGATATAAAAAAATTATTGGCGAAATAAATAATTTTGAAACCGCTGACGAAATTTGTACAAAAGATTACCCCTTTGGGATTGAGTTCCTCTGAGTTCCTTCTGAGTTCCTCAGAGTTCCTCCAGAGTTCCTTGGATTTCCCTGAGTTCCTCGGAATTCCTCCTGAGTTCCACGGAGTTCCCCTGAGTTCCTTCAGAGTTCATCGGAGTTCCCTGAGTTCCTCCCTTTCAACTTTCCTTGATCTGACCACTCTTTACCTATAATTTTTTAAAAATAAATTCAAGTTGCGATAATAAATTAGGAAATCATAAAATTGAAGAAATAATCTGGTCAATAAATAAAACAGTCAGCGATTTGATCGTGCCTCAACCCCACAACTGTACACTAACCGCTATAGAAGTTGCTCTTTCGAATTACAAGGATTGAGTATTATATCGTCGGTTTACAAAAAGCATTGGAAAGGTGAACCGAACTGTCGCTTAACGAGTTTCTAATAACCAAAATACAGAACACTTAAAAGATATGAGCGAAATTAGCACGTTCGTCGTACTTGCCATGTGAAACTATATGGGAACAGATGAGCGGTCGACCGCCGAGTGATGTGACGTCACACTGCGTTTTCGCGCGCTCTATTTTCTATAAGGAGTTGAAAAAAAAATGTAATATTTTGCACTTTACTAATTACAAGGTATGCTTTTGAAATATAAATTTTAAAAAAACGCTAAATGAGCCCATTGTGTTCGCCGGACCGCGTCTCTCAAAATACCTCAAATAGAGAAGTAATTATTATTGAAAAAATAAACTGTCCTGGAAAATTATGTCCAAAGTCACTAATTAATAATAAAAAACCGCTGCCCAAAAGGAATCACTACTTCCACTTCCAGATTTTATCCAAGTTTCTCACAACGAAAAAAATATTGATACTATATTTGCACTCCACTATGTGGCAATAATTGTTTATGGAACTTCAATAACATACCCTGAAAACCTAAAAAACGATATGCCACATCGGTAATGACGGTAAGGGCTGGTACTGGGGTGGGTGAAGTAAAAAAAAATTTGAGGAATTTGGTTCTTGTATACACACTTAATCACAATTTCAATTTTTTCACTCCTTTAATATGGGGTGGAGGTGCGGTAAAATGGAGGTGGCTAATACCAAAAAAATTGTTGAGACCTTAGCTTCTCTTATACGTTCTAAATACCAATTTCGTGGACTCTTGCTTGATTTACCTATTTACCCCACATTTACCCCTATATACCCCCCAACCCTTCAACGGAATAAGATCAATAAAATATAAATACGTACCAAATTTCAAGTCAATATCTTAAACGGTTCCAGAGTAATCGTGCACACAAAAAGAAAGTTACAGACAGACAGCCAGAATTTTTTTTTGTGCACAACCTTAAAATCTCGACGTTTCATTTTAAGCCTATTTGAACAATAAAAATTTTCAATTTTTTTTGCGTTACTATATTCCACTAGATGTAGAAGTAAATGTAGCAAAATCTCATACAAAATAAAATGTCTAAATTGGTACTTTTGTAATTTGACTTTCAAAACGAGTAGGTTCAAAAGATATTGAGAAAACTACAGATAATTTTTTTAGAACTGGAGACGGGCATGGAAATTTCCTTTAAAAAATGTTATTATACGGTTATTAATGCGAGAGAATTGATAGTTTTCATGCTAAAGTTGGAAATTGTTGTTTCCTCATCATTTTACGGAGTTATGTTTTCGACTTTAAATATCGATCGAGATATCAATTAATTTCTAGTAATGTTTTCAATTTTAACCCGACAACGACACTCAAAAGACATCCGCTGCCTTCGAGGCTGCGTTCTTTCAATATAATATCAAAATGGATTTCAACGTTTTCCGAGACGTTTTATCATTTTTAGTTCATTTTACTTCCACATCCAGTGGAAGTATAGTAACGACAAAAAAAATTTTAAAAACTTTTATTGTTCAAATAGGCTTAAAATGTCATGAAACGTCGAGATTTTAAGTTTGAGCGAAAAAAAAATTTCTGTCTGTAACTTTTTTGTGGGCACGTTTACTCTGGAACCGTTTAAAATATTGACTTGAAATTTGGTACACACATGTACTTTAACGAGATTATATTTTCATCTTGTTCCGTCGAAGGGTTGAGGAGTAAATTGGGGTAAATTTGGTGTAAATGGGTAAATCAAGCAGGTAAGAGTCCATAAAATTGGTATTTAGCATATGCAAGAGAAGTTAAGGTCTGAAAAAAATTTTTGGCATTAGCCACCCACATTACCACCCCCACCAATTATTAAAGGGGATGAAAAAAAATGTGATTTAATGTATGTACAAGAACCAGAAGCCTCAAAATATTTTTTACTTCATCCACACCCACTACCACCCCCCCTATCACCACCCCCACCCCACAACCGATGTGGGGTATCGTTTTATGGGTTTTTGGGCTAGAGGATTTCAAATATTGTATTATTAAAGTTCCATAAACAATTATTTCCACATACAAAGTTTCTTCGATGTGAGTGACTTGGATAAAGAATCTGGATGTGGAAGTAGTGATTCCTTGGGCAGCGGTTTTTCAGTTAGAATTTTGTTAATTATTCACTCTCGTATTCACTTATTTCGTCGTAATTTTTTTTACTACTTACTACTACTATTAAATAATTAAAACGGCTTGCATTACACGTATGTTATTCGATTTTGTTTTGATTTTAACTATTTCACATGCTATGTAGTGATTTTATTGGGCAATAACTAGACGCGCATGCAAGCACGCATGTGTAAAATGACGTTAGTGTCACGCGTGTCGCAGGAGTTCCTTGGAGTTCCTCAAGAGTTCCCCAGAGTTCCTCCAGAGTTCCCCTGACTTCCTCAGAGTTCCTCGGAGTTCCTTGGAGTTCCTCTGATTTCCTCTGAGTTCCCTTAAAGTTCCTGTAACTTGTACAAAAGATTTCCCCAGCGCTTTACCTCTCGTTTGAAACGAAAATTTAGAAATATTCTCTAATAGCATTTATATAACAATAAAGGCCGTAGGTCGTTTTGCTAATACCAAAAGACGAGTAACGGATTTTGTTATTTAATTAATGTATTTTACTAAGTAAATATTAAAATTTTTACTGTTTTTAATTAGTTGTCTTCCAAATATGATTTTGTTTTTATATTTTATTTATGTTTCATTTGATAAACTGTATTTACTTTTCATAATAAATTTATAGTTTCTCTCATTTTAAATAGTGTATTGAAAACTTTTTTCCCAAAATCCCACAACTTAGAAATGCCTGAAAACCTACATTTACGGAAAACAAACTAGTAAAAAATATAGATATGGATATAGTATACTGGTCTACTCCTACTACTTTGAAAAATAATAAAATAAACATTTGATGGAAAGAAAATATTTTAAATTTTATTTATTGCGGGAGTATAGTAACACAAAAAAAATTTTTGAAAATTTTTATTGTTCAAATAGGCTTATAATGTTATGAAACGTCGAGATTTTAAATTTGAGCAAACAAAAATTCTGTCTGTCGGTCTTGTCTGTAATTTTTTTTGTACGCACGTTTAAGATATTGACTTAAAATTTGGTACACGTATGTATTTTAACGAGATTTGGAACTACTTTATATTTTAACCTTATTTCGTTACAGGGTTGGAAAGTTTAAGATATTGACTTTAAATTTGTTACACGTATGTATTTTAACGAGATGTGGAACTAGTTTATATTTTGATCTTATTTCGTTGAAGGGTTGGGGAATAAATTGGAATAAATTGGGGCAAATGGGGTAAATCACGTAATAAGAGAAAATTGGTATTTAGTATATATAAAAGACGTTAAGGTCTAAAAATTTTTTTTTGCTTAGACATCCCCATAATTTTAATGCGGCATTTATTCAGAAATCGCACTCATCCGCCCCCCATGACGGAAAGCTAAATCCGGCCTTTCTTGTTTACTGCCTCAAGTGCACACATATACGTTTAAAATACTTTAAAAAAGGATTGAAAACCACTCGTTGTTATAGGGCTTTTTTAGAAACGCGTTGATTCAACGAAAAAATGTCGCGCGATCAAACATTTTTAATAACCAAATATAAACGTATTTTAAACATTATAGATAATGATTAAATAACATTGTACAAAATTACAAAAGGATCAATATCCGTTAATTTTCAACGTTTACGAAACCAAAGTAAATGTAAAATATAAACGTTTAATTAAGTGTTTTAATAACGCTAAATATACACTAACTATGTACGTTAATTAAACGAAATTAAAACCAGAAAAATAAACGTTTTAGATCACATTAAATATTCACTAATTCACAGCAACAAAATTAAAAAAAATTATTTTCCAAAGGTGAAAGACATCTGTCCTTTAGGCCGCTGATTCCAAATATCACATTCGGGGTTAAATGGCAATTAAAATGGCTCTTGTCACATACGCCCAACGTTCTATCATACCACGGAAATGATGGTGGTGTACTTTTCCCCCCAAAAGAACTACCTACTACTACCCTTTGTTCTGATTTTTCCATAATACGCTTGTGAGGGCTTGAGAGATCGGGGTTATTACAGGAATACTGATAAGTTGAGTATCTCTAGACCAGGAGATGCCAAAACAACCATCGGGGGTGTAATGAAGCATTCATAAATTCATGTTCCATTACTAAAATTTCCGGATTTACACACGACACCAATATGCACACGGCACGCAAATCTACCCAGCTCCCGTCTAGAGCCACGGATTTGCACACGACACTAAACTATACGCATTTCTACGTCACCAGTAAGCAAGGATTCTCAAATATAAAAGCCCGGCCCCAAATCAACTAATGCAGTGTGGACAATTCTGCCAATCTGTCTTCAGCGTGCTGAGCTGGACATATTACAGTTTGTGCATCTCCCGACGCAAACATGACGAAACGAATGCAATCTGACTCTGGGAATCTTTCAGCGTGTTAGTCATTTCCCGACGCCGTTTCGCCGCCAGAACCAGAGCGGATGAGCCTGACCTGGAGACCTCCTACAGCTTGTTGAGCTGGGAAACATCTTGAGTCGACGATATTCGTCCGACGCCCGATGCCACTCCAGTAGCAGCAACTAACTTCGCATCGCATCGTTACGCTCTCTTTCTCTCTCTCTGATAATAGAAAATATTATCCTAAGAACCGTAAAAGATACGGACTTGTATACCCTGTACCTATGTATGTTATGTAACACTGCCACATATTACCTGTTTGAAGAAAAAAATAAATTATTTATATTTTTATTGGGCTGTCTTATTAACTAATCTGGACCCTGATTAATATCCAAACCAGCTACCCGACAACAAACCGTTACAAGGGTTGGAACCACCCCTCCCTGAATGACAAAACATTACAGAATCCATTTTTATCAGTGCTGTTATCAAGTGACTCCATTAAAGACATAATTATGAATTGTAAGTCAGAATTTTGAAATAAAAGTCAGAATTCCGATTAAAATTTTTTTTTTTTTTTTGTTGTGGCCCTTCTACGCCTTCGTACTTACGAGGTTTTCTCATTAAGACGATGAAATGTGATGTGGATAATTAAAGTGTTTTACCTGGCTTTATCGATAACATTTCGCTTGAAATATCACGCAAATAATGTATCTTGGTCCCAGTGATCACGGAAAATGAATATAGAATAGAATTTCACCATCACCCAGTTAATTGAACCATGTTATCTAATATCCTATTGAAGTCGGCTGAAAATGAATTAGTTACTTGTTCATTTTTACACCGACCTCAATATCGACATTACGTAATAAAGTTTAATTAACTGGGTGACGGTGATTTTTTTTTTATGACAAAATTTAGTTTTCTAGCATTCTTCGCCAAATTACCAACTAAAAACTCTTGTTTTCATATTTTATTCACCGTACGCTAAACGTAGCTTCATTAAATTATTATGGTACCACCGAAGGTTCAGTCATACCTTGAATAATAGCCATCATTATATGCTCGTTGAAAACTGAGAGGATAAAAATATATAAGGTGGGGCAATAGTGCGTCGGACTTCGATATCTCGAGTTCTACGATAGCTAGAAATTAAAAAAAAAATACAAGTAAACTAGATAAAAAAGTCTATAACCAGAAATTATTTTCGAATATACAGGACGAGCCAAGACGAAATTACAGGATCAATTTTTTTTCTTTTTATGAAATGCTATGTATAGCCTTTTTCGAGTTTTCTTAGACTCTATTCATTCATATATTATTATTGACTATCTCCCAACCACTTGGATGTAATGAATTTTTTTGTTGAAATAATGCCATCTGCAGATGCATATTGAAAAAATCACCAAAGTCACAATGAAGGGTTTTAAGAAAAACTGATGTGAAGACTAGTTACGAGACATGTAATTAATGTTTCTGAATCATTTTCATTTACTAAAAATGTACAGGGTGGCCAAAAATTATTTTTCAATTAAGAATTATTTAAATTGAATTTTCTCAATTTTTTCAAATGGAACACCTTGTATATTTTTCGACGATGTGATGTAGAAATGAAAAGCGAACATTTTTTGTAAGTACTTCCCTATGACTAATTGCAACCATTTTCGTTTTATTTCGCAATAAGTACAAAATTCAAGAATAAACTTAAAAAATAGAGGTTTCTTCAAATAATTCATTAGAAAAAATTATAATAAGTGCTCCATATGTTGCCCATTTTGATTGATATACGTCTCTATGTGCTTCTCAAATGAGGTTTCCTAAAATTGGTGTGATAGATCTAAAAACAGTTAATCCTTTCCTTCTTATTTTGTACTGTTGTTGGTATGTCTTTATAAACAATTTCCTTCACGTATAGAAATAAAAAGAAATTCATTTTTGTAAGATTTGGGGATCTAACAGGCCATTTAGTGGGTCCATTTCTTCTAATCCATTGAAGTGGTTAGGTATTATTTAAGTGGTCTCTAACTGCATTTAAATAACGTGGTGGAGCACCATCTTGCTGAAACCACATCCTATTTCGAATCCTTTCAGGAATATTCACCAATAATTGTGGCAGATAGTTTTCCAGAAAATGAAGATAAATAGCTCTAGTCAATGTACCATCAAAGAAATGTGGCCCTATTACATGTTCTCTAATAATTCCTCCTCAAACGTGTATAGACCATCTGTGCTGGTTATCAAATTGCCTAAAAAAGTGAGGATTTTCCGAAGCATAATAATGGAAATTGTGCCTATTAACAAATCCATTTTTATGAAAACTTGCCTCATCAGTGAATAAAACATTATGAAAGAAGGTGACATCTTGCATTTTATCTCTGGTTCAGTTACAAAACTGTATACACCTTTGAAAATCGTCATAAGATAATTCCTGGTGCATTTTAACATGATATGCATGAACCTTATTTGTTTTTAAGATTCGACCATCAGAGACCGTCTACTTATTCTATTAGTCTACTATTTACCCCACTTCAATCTATTGGAAGAAATGGTAAATGGCCTCACTTCAGAATTGCATAAAGACGTGTCAATCAAAATAAATAATATGTGGAGCACTTATTATAATTTTTTCTAGTGAATTATTTGAAGAAACCTCTGTTTTTTTTAGTTTGTTCTTGAATTCTGTACTTATTACTCAATAAAACGAAAATGGTGGCAATTAGTCATAGGGAAGTGCTTGCAAAAATGTTCGTTTTTCATTTCTACATCACAACGTCGAAAAATATACAAATGGAAACCCATTTGAAAAGAATTGGGAAAATTCAATTTAGAAAAGTTCTTGAAAAATATTTCTTGGCCACCATGTAAATTTTTAGGAAGTGAAAATGATTCAAAAACATCAATTAGATGTTTGATAACTAGTATTCACATATGTTTTTCTTAAAACCTATAATTGTGAGATTGGTGATTTTTTCAATATGCATCTGCATGGTATTATTTCATCACAAAAATTCATTATATCCAAGTGGTTGGGAGATAGTCAATAATAACATAGGAATGAATAAAGTCTAGAAAGAGGCTTAAAAAAATGTTCTGATATAAATAGCATTCCATTAAAAAAAGGAACTTGATCCTGTAATTTCGTCTTGGCTCGCCCTGTATAAGTATTCGAAAATAATTTCTGGTTATAGACTTTTTTATCTAGTTTACTTGTATTTTTTTTTTTAATTTCCAGCTATCTATTCCCCCCTTTGTATTTTTAAACTCTCAGGTTCAATATAGTTATTAAGGTACCAAGGGTGTTATAAGGATAATAACACACCGAGGTCGGCAGTGTACAATCCCGAGGGCCACTGGCCCGAGGGAATGTACGTCGACCGAGGGCGTCATTATCCTATAACACCCGTGGTGCCTTCAACGTTTAATGTCCTGCAAGTCTGTTATTTAATTCAAATTTATTTTTTTTTTGACATTTACGATTTATTAATTTGACATCTATTATGTTCAGAACGATTTGATTTAAAAGAGAGTAAAAATCAAAATTGTTTGTAAACGCAGCCTTTGCATAGCAACGCATTTTGTTTGTCAATAACACTATCATAATTTGCTTGTTTTGGGTTGTATTATAATTTTATAATGCCCTAGGGCGTTATAGATATTCATAACGCCCTAGGGCGTTATTTTTCATTTAATGTATCTCAAAATAGGGTGGTTATTGTAAAATAACAGACTTGTAGGACATTAAATACTATTATTGCCATAAGATAATAATACCTGAAAGTACATGTGGCTCAACCTGTGGAGTACGCGACGTAACCAGCGAAATTTACTTATGAGCGGGGTATTTTAATGCCACAATGTGCGACAACCAACATTACTACAAACTGCTAAATGAATTGCGTACATTAGGCCTCTGACGGCCAAGAAGTTTAATTAATTATACTTCTTGTTTGATGAAAAAATGTACTTTTATTTTTCTCTTCTATTGATCAAAATGTACTGAAAGTCTATATTAGAACCAACAAGAATGGCAATGCACACAAAAGTTAAGCTTTATCATTACCCGTACCTCGTAATACAGTGATATCGACCTATTCGATAAATATTGCAAAATCCATTCCACCTGCATTTACCTAGAGATTTCTAAAAATATTTCAAAAATTATTACAGAGACCATGGGCGCAGCCAGGGGGGGAGCCATGCCCCCCCCAAGCCGTCTTCCATGAGCCAAAAAATAAAGAAGCAGTACAAAGCAGTATCTAAATTATCCCTGGGAATAAATATTTTGTAATTAATGCCAATATTATCTAATAGAGGAATCTACATACACATCCGTTTTCAACCATTTTCTGAAAAATTTTTCTCATCCTCAGAGACAGTAAAAACTCGAGCGAGACGAATACTTTTTTCCAAAAATAAATATTTGGGCAAACATTCAGAACTATTTCTAAAATAATACTTATAGTAAAAAAGAGGTACAAAGTTTTTTTTTTTTTTTTTTTTTTTAGTTAGGTTTAGTTAAGTTTGCACTGGTCGCCAAAGCATTAAAATGGGGTTCCGAAAAGCTTGTTTTTCGTAATATTTTAAAAGTAACCTTACGACTGTTTTCGATCGTTCAAAATGCAATTAAAAATTTGAAAAATTTCAGACGTCATCATGTTGCCGGCTATTCGAAGGAATAGGGCTTTGGCAGCAAGAAAATTCTGTCGGGCCCGCTGATGCGCCTGCAGGAGTCATTTTGTCAAAATACAGCCTAAATATAGCACAAAATATAAAAAATTAATTTTAACCAGACCTTTCAAAAAAGAGGATCGCTTGCTCCCATATTATATAGTCTTATTTAGAGCAGTGTGCATTTTTGCCTACAATATGTTAATTTTTTAAAAACCCAAATATTTTTAAAAGACGTATATTATTTATTATTATACAACAAACGATATCTATCTACAACTGATTATCGAAAATAACAGTAGCAGATAGTTTGCAGTAAATCTATGGTTTACCTATATTATGCCCAAAATTATTTGCTTTATAAATCCAAATATTAATATTTATAGGTAACATCTTATTTAGTCACGTAACAATGTCGTGAAAATAAACAGTGCCGGTTCTACGCATTTTTGTTAAAGGGGCGAGATCCTATAATGGCGCCTCTTGAAATTTTCCCGAAAAGCATACCAATTGATTGTGTCCAACTTAAAGAAATATATATTCAAACACGCAGAGCATATTTTAAGCAAATTTTACTGCGCGCCACTACAGCTTGAAAAATATGTTTACCTTATGATTAAAATATCTTCTGAGAGGTGCTTTTGTTGACATACATAATAATAATAATAAAAGTAAAATTGAAAATGCGCCTCAAAATTTAAGAATTTTTCAAGGTTAAGCGGTCTAAAATAAAAAGTTAATATTTCGAGCTATAAAAGAATTGTTGTAAAAATGATTTTTTTAAATTTTTTAAACAATGCAAAAAAAGTGTGTTCTTTTTATTTAAGAAAAGTGCATTCTTACAATTTTCAAAAACGTATTTTCTTTCACCCAATTTTCATCGAAACACACCCAAGCAGCATTCAAAGTGATGGGAACTGGCATCTGAGGCATCGGAACTTTAATATAGTAGGAATGACATAACTGTTACTAATTTTGCGACTTCAGGGTAATATTCACTTTGTGGTATGCATTTGTAGTGACAATTATGTAGATTCTACTGAATTTAGGCATTGTATAGTTATAACACTTTCAAGTAACTGCTGGAGAATCTGCAACGTTGCGGATACTACTCTGCACTACTTTGAAGCTTCCTCAACTGCTAAGTGAAAATTGGTAGTAATGCCAACTGCACAGCTTTACCAAAGGACCACTTCAAAGTTGTCTAACTTATTAGTGACATCTCGAGTAAAAATTAGGTTATTTCTACGAAGATAGGGGCTTTGAAGTTATTTTTACTACTCCCCACTAATTGAAAATGACTTAAAAGTTACATATACCTTGAATCTACTATGAAATCTACTATGAAGTAATATTAACTTTTAAGACAATTTATATAATTATTGGCATTGAATAAAATGGCGCCATCTGAAATGCGCAGTAAAAGCGAAATAAAGTTTATCGGCACTCATCCACGTTTTATAGAAAACTGAAGAAACAGTTAAACAGTAGTAGAAATAGTGATTCTTCAGAATATGATGCAAACATGAAAGATTATTTCGCCACAGCAAAACCATCATCTGTGGCAACAAGTGCAAAAGTGTTCCCATCAACACAAGGAGAAAAGTAATCGAAAACTATAACAGTCTGCAGTGATATTAGTGATACTGTGTACTGCACGAAAGTTACAACTTGTCATTAAAACACAGATTGATCCATAGTTCAGTTAGTGATCCACTGAGCATATTAAATGAATTTGCCGATTAAAAACTCCAAATTTAATAAATATTGTGTCGATGGGGAACGGACAATTTCGGTATACACGGCATAAGACATTGTTTGTGTACAATAAATTGAGAAAAGTTATCAATGAGGACAAAAATAGCAGTTTACAACACCATTATCCAACCTGATTTCGATTACTGTGCCAGTCTATTATATTTCTTCGATTTAAATAAAATAACTTCCCTTCAAAAACTACAGAATAGAGGAATGAGAGTGATTTTGAAATGCAGCCGATATACCTCAATCCAACATATGCTTTCTTCTCTTCAGTGGCTGTCTATAAAAGATAGATTGCTTTCCATGGCTATGGTATTTATTTTCAAAATTTTAAATAACTTAATACCCAAGTATTTAAATAAATTTATATTTTATCCAAACCAAATACATCAACACCACACAAGAAATAACAATAAATTTTATATACCAAGGCAAAATCTAAGTCAAACTAGGAAAATTATGTTATATAAAGGCCTCAATCAATATAACAAGTTGCCAGAGGATGAAAGGAATCTATCTCTCTACCTGTATTCAAACGTAAAATTGTAAGCTACATAAAGTCGATTGATTAACTCCACTCGTGGAGGTATTTTGTCCTCGTTATTTTTTAATTTATTTGTATATGTATTAGTCTAAGTGTGTAAGTGCGTGTATTTATTTATTTATGTATAAATTATGATTCTTTGTAATTACATTAGAAAAGTGAATTTGTATATTAGGATTTTCCTATTCAAATAAATACTTACTATTTTTTGAATGAAATTAAATGTAAACTGATCACTAAAATAGGAAAACTCATGTATTTTTTCCATTGTACATCGTTTTCAGTAAAAAAACAAATATTTTATTTACACAAATTTATTAACAATTTAATTAATATCAGATAATAAAAAGTACTTGGTAAAAATATAATAATTGTTATTTTTAATCCACATTCCTGTCCTTGTCCACATCACACACAGTGACACTTTAACAGTTATTACCGTGTTGCCAATTAAAAAACAAACTACCAATCTCGCATCTGCCAATTGTACCAACATGAAAATAAGTTGATAGCAATAGTTACCAAGATCTTATACTGTCATTGGTCCCATTTGCTACATCTAGGTAAATATAACTACACAGTGAAATGTTGTAGTTCCCGTTACCACTTTTAAAGTAGCAACAACTATAACGTTGGTGGCATCTGCTACTTTATGGGAAATGTAACTTGTAGGGAAATAATTTTGGTTTTTGCAACCTCTAAGTTACTGCAATTAAAATCGCCATTCTTCTGTTGTTGAATGAAGACACAGATAAAAATATAATTCAATAAAAAATTTCTTTTTATGATGGTCATTTACAAATATGTTTTCTAAACAGATTATTACTTTATAATATATAAAATTAAAAAAAAAACGTTTTCCATAAAAAAATTTGCAGTTTTGCTTGCACACATAATTTTTTTCCGAAAAAATCATTTTCTCGAGGGGGCGTCTTTTTTATCGAAGCATCATGATAACATTTTACAGAAAACAAGTGGTGGTTTTAATATCCACACCCAGGGTAAATGCAAAACATCATGATTTATAATATATGCTTAGGCATGTTGTATATAATCACCTTAACTTGGACCTTGGACATATCATGTGCTCAAACTCAGTAAGTCTTTAATTTGTTATTCGAATAACAGAGAGCCAAATATATAGTTTGCGCTCTCATTTCGGTCAGCTGAGCTGTTCCAAAAGTTCCAAAAGTCATTTCTACTACTTGGTTACATCCCGTTTACGTAATAACCTAGTCCTCGACACGGTAACGGTAAAAGTACCGGAATAGTAATTTTTCACGTAATTATTATTCCCCATTTTGGTGAATACTTGGTAGAAGGATGGTTCCCATTACGTAACAGTCCTTACTTGCGGAAACCTTTAAAAGTTCCCCTAATGGCAACTATTACGTAGAAACTACTAAAATTGCTGCTTGGGCAATGAAATATATTATATTACACTGGGACAATTATTTCCTTTACAATAGACACATAGAATATAACATTATATATTCAGTTTTCTACAGCTGCACTGATTATTTTTACAGCCTTTCATACATTTACAAAAAATATCACTTAGTAAATTTTTAAGAAAAGCAATGCTTTCACTCATAACATCAGGCATTAAGTCATTCTCAGTTTTAAGCCACCCGAATTGTAACTGATCTTTCTCAGAACCTAACCATTTTTGGCCTTCGAAATTTACTCTTAAACAGTGTTTTTTTATTACCTCCTCAGTAGGTGGAATTGCAGACAATTCTATTTTCATCATAATGTTTGTCAATTATTTTATTAATCTTAGGTTTGTAAAAATAGATTTTTTTATGATGATTCCATGCTAGTTGAGTCATTATAACCAAAAAGTCAATATCTTAATCAACTATTACAACTTGATTGTCTTCAGTTTTCAAATCAATAGCAGTTTTAAGGATTGTAGTATCGGCGTTTTTCTGCATATTTTTTAACGTTAAAGTCATTATCTATTAAATCTTTGCGCAATAATTTTATTAAGCTATCCTTATTTTACTATTAGCTAGAATTTTTTTTAAATAACCGAGGATTTCATAATGTCACTTGTAACTGAAATATCTACGCAAACATTTTTTTCTAAACGACGAATGCGCTCGTTATTCTTGGTGCTATTCTGGTCATCGTTATACCATCAAAATAATACCTACTACTCTAAGTCTTGACTGCTTGATTCTGATTATTATGGATCATATATTCATGTATTATTATTATTACCATGCGAATGCTTAATAAGTTTCTTTTCAAATTAATGAAGTTTCATTTTGTATTAAATTTTTGAAGTTAAACGAGACTTTCTATGGTATATTTTCTTAAAATAACGTACATTTGAAAGAAAAAGTGACGTAAAATGCCTCCTCGATAACTGAAGAAGAATTAAAGATTTTATTTCTTCCGCCATCTTTGACCGTTCTATTTGACATACGGGATTGGTGTATTCTATTTGACCATAAATGAGTTTTATTTTTGCCAGCTTTGGTGAAATTACTCTTTCTTTTAGTAGTCCGGTCGGCAAGTAAATATGAGGGGAGTTACTTGGACACAATTTCGAAGTTAATGAAATTTTGGGAAATTGTTTGGGGATGGTGTGGGGTGTGTAATCTAAGTTTTCGACCTCGAGGAGCTTGTGGAAACTTGGAGGGGGGCAAAAGACCTCGAAATGTTCGGACTTTTTTCGGTTTTTCTCTTATATCCTCTAAACCATGCGTTTTTCGAGAAAGTCGTCCAAATAAAAGTTGTAGAGCATTAAATTATTATTTTTTGACCCAATACTTACCGAGATACAACAATTCAAAGTTGGAACAAATTTCTCAAAATATAAAAAAAAACGAGTAAAATTCAGGTTTTTGCTTCATAACTTTTATTTTTCAACATATATCTATGTATACTATGAATACTGTGTATATCCCTGAACCCCGCCTCCCCTCCCCCAACCCACTGATCCCTTCCCCTCTTGATTCCTATTTATAATTATTTTCTTCGTTGTTTTAGAGTTGATATGGCGTCTCCCGCAGTATTTCATTTGCGAGGAAAGTTTAACAGAACATGAAGTAATTGTTGTTAAGAAGAGAGAAATTGCTACGCTTATTACTTCCAGTATTAAACGCAACAAGCCTCAAAATCGACAGTTACTTGAAGGATTGGAGGAAATAAGAGTTCACACGACTTGCCAGAAAAAATACAACGAAAAGTTGATTTTGGCCTCGTGAACAGGATACCCTTATAACTCTCCCAAACCAACCCGCTCATGAAGGCCATCATTTGATTTCAACAACAGATGCTTCCTATGCGAGGAAGAAGTTACTGAAGAATACAGACATAAACAGGCCAGGTTAAATGTTGAAAGACGCAATCCTATGGTAAAAGTGACGCTCCCAGATGTAGCAAACACAATTTTGTTTAATGCAAAAGAGCGAGGTGATGAATGGGGGCGGAAAATTGAAGAACGTTTAACCATGTTGGATAGTTTCAAAACAGATCTAGTTGCAGTAATCCCAACTATGATCAAGACATGGAAATTATATTCAAATTTCTCGAGAAGAATAGTGACGAGTGCCAGTTTTCTATTGGACAGTTGCTCGATCGGGTACCTGAAGATTCTCGTTCACACGCGAAAACTTTGAAATGGTGTTTGAAGGAGAAGTTTAAAGGCGACATAATCATAAGTGATTCAGCCAACAGAGCAAGTGTGGTGAGTTTCAAAAACCCTGGTCATAAAATTTTATCTGACAGCTGGTACTCAAACGAAAAAATAGGAGACCCTCATGCAGACGAATCGTGAAAACGGCAAGAAAAATTATTTTGGGTATCCTGTTCACGACGTATGGAGGCTGAAATCAACTTTTCGTTGTTGTGTTTCTATTATTTCCTCCAATCCTTCAAGTAACTGTCGATTTTGAGTCTTGTTGCGTTTAATACTGGAAGTAATAAGCGTAGCAATCCCTCTCTTCTTAACAACAATTACTTCATGTTCTGTTAAACTTCGCAAATGAAACACAGATGCGCTGTGGGAGACGCCATATCAACTCTGAAACAACGAAGAAAATAATAATTAATAGTACGGAAGAGGGATATACATAGTATTTATAGCATACATAGATATATGTTGAAAAATAAAAGTTATGAAGCAAAAACCTGAAATTTACTGTGTTTTTTTACATTTTGAGAAATTTGTTCTATCTTTGAACTGGGTCAAAAAATATTTTAATGTCCTACAAGTCTGTTATTTTACAATAACCACCTTATTTCGAGATACATTAAATGAAAAATAACGCCCTAGGGAGTTATGAATGTCTATAATGCCCTAGGGCATTATAAAATTATAATACAACCCAAAACAAGCAAATTATGATAGCGTTATTGACAAACAAAATGCGTTGCTATGCAATGGCGGCGTTTACAAACAATTTTGATTTTTACTCTCTTTTAAATCAAATCGTTCTGAGATGTCAAATTAATAAATCGTAAATGTCAAAAAAAAAATTTCTAATTAAATAACAGACTTGCAGGACATTAAACGTTGAAGGCACCACGGGTGTTATAGGATAATGACGCCCTCGGTCGACGTACATTCCCTCGGGCCAGAGGCCCTCGGTATTGTACACTGCTGACCTCGGTGCGTTATTATCCTTATAACACCCTTGGTACCTTAATAACTATAATGCTCTACAACTTTTAATTGGACGACTTTCTCGAAAAACGCATGGTTTAGAAGATTATAAGCGATAAACCGAAAAAAGTCGGAACATGGCTCAGGCTCCTCGAGGTCGAAAACTTAGATTACGCACCCCACACCATCCCCAAATAATATCCCAAAATGTCATTAACTTCAGAATTGTGTCCATCAGGCAGAAAGTACCTGCCGACTGGACTATAGAAAAGATATTCAATTTTTTTTTTCGGCTATTTTTGGTGTTTTCTATTTTTTCCAAGATGGCGGATTGACCAATACATATCGGACAGGTCTATATTTTTTAAGAATTTTATTTCAAATAAGCCAGTATTTTTAAAGTTTCCATTCGATTACTAGTACAAGATATATTACGCAGATAAGTTGAAAATCCGTGAAAGCGCGTCAAAAAGTGCATATAACTTTTGACGCACAAGAAATTTTTGGGCGAAAATATTTTTTTCGTAATCAGATGGTTCATAGTACATAAGAATTAACAATCAAATTTCATGTGGAACGTTGTCGCCGAATAAAATTAAATTAAATCAGTTCGTACTATTAAGTCCATTGTGTTTTTCAAGCATTTCAAGATTTCTGTAATGCCACATAAACAACGTCTAATCCTCATACTGTAGTTCTCAGAGAAAATAAATGTGGAGAATTTTTAAATTTTAGCTTTTGTGCCGCCGGCGCCGCGCCGACACAACTGAGTGACATAAGCTCACCTACTGTATCCTTTTATACTCTAAAAAAGACATCCATTTTGCAAATCGGAGTTGATCATCACAACAGATAAATAAGCAAAATAATGAAACTGTGGACAAATAATATTGATTTTCTATACATTTTTGCATTTTTCTTTAAGTTGTTTCATAGTTTAATTTTTGGGCACCCTTGTATTATGGCGCCCGGGGCGGTCGCTCCGCTCGCCTTGCCCTAGAACCGGCACTGAAAATAAATAAGATATAAGTTAACAAATAGACTTCCACTTACAAGCAAATAATGAACACACACAAAGTAATTACGCACAGTAGTAAATTTAAAAACAATTTGCCAAAAGAAAGTTAGATAATTTTACTATTTGATTTATTTCCGATAATAACAAATTGTATCTGTTTACCTTACCCTAAATACAAATAAAACAAATATTAAGGCCTAAATTCCTTAAACTGACTCCTTTTCACTGCAAACAGTCAATTAGTGGCCGGGACATAGGACAGTAGTGGTATTTCAGTCGTGATATTACTAGTTTAAAATGAGTTTGCCAAAAATGATGAACGGAATCAACATAGTTCCCTTCAAAAATAAAGTAAGTTAGTAAGTACTTCGGTATACATTTTTATCAACTGTAAATAATTACACGATTTTTTTAAAATTCAAGTACCTATTAAATTTTTGCTTTTCACGAAAGCTGTTACCTTGTAATATGACAATTGTTAATCAATGATTTTGTCAGATCACAGTTTTTGAGCCAAATTGCACCAAAGAAATAAGCTTATGAGTGTTTGAAAACAAAAATTTATCGAATAAAAAATAAAAAATTTTGAAAAAATACTGAACCGCTTTCTAAAAAAGTTTTAACTTCGGAATCTTGTCATATGAATTTTTCATTCATTTTTAGCATCTTCATAGTAAATGCATCAAAGAAAAGTTTCTATATTGTGCCCTTTTCAGTGGATGGCATTTAAAAAAACTAAAACATTGGAGCTGAAACAGAATCAAATTTTGAGAAGAAAAGGCTCTATGCAACTCTTCATGTAAATTGATAGTTTTTAAGTTATAACAACTTGAAAATTGGGATTTTAGCTTGAAGAGAGGAGGCAGCGTCGGATTGTACCACCGGGAAACTGGGAAATTTCCCGGTGGGCCCTCGATTTACCAGTTTTGGGGCCCCTGAGGCCTCTGGCGTCGAGAAATCGTAATATCGTATTAACGATAGAATATTAATTCTTAATAAAAATAATGTTAAATTTGAATGTAGAAAATATTTAAAACTTGCAGCCATTTCCCCATATAAAACGTATTTTTGATTGAAATAGAAATATTTAAATTAATTATTAAACAAGTTACGAAAAGTTAAAAAAAAACATTAAATTTTTAAATCACCAAAAGACCTATAAACAATTTTATTATTTTGATCCACGAAATTTTAAAGAATTCGAACTGCTCCTGAACAATTAACCTTTCACGACAGGGGCGCAGCCAGGGGGGGGAGCCATGGGGCCCGCCCCCCCCAAGCCGTCCTCCATGAACCAAAAATAAAGACGCATAATCTCCATCAGTACAAAGCAGTATTCAAACTATCCCTTGAAATAAATATTTTGTAATTAATGCCAATATTATCTAGTAGAGGAATCTATACACATCCGTTTACAACAATTTTCTGAAAAGCTTTCCTCATCATCTGGAGAGGCCGGTTCTATTGCCCCTCCCCAGATGAATTTTCTGGCTGCGCTACTGTTTCACGACATTATCTTATTTAACAGGACTTGATGCATCTTTAATCAGGAATGAGCTTATCAGTTTTGCACAAAATTTTAATAATTAAAACTTTTAAAAGATCAGTCATACTCACCATCAGCCCAAAATCAAGATAACAAACATGTACATAGTGATGAAGAAGATGCTTCAAGTCGCTTGTTAGCAGCGATAACGAAAATGAAAATAGTGCTGATTTAAAAAACGTATTCATTAAAATGATTCTTGTTCGGGCCGTTTTGACTGCTGTCTAAAAATTTTAGAAAAATATAACCTTCATTGTGCAGCATACTCCAATTTGTATATTGCCTATAATATTTTTTAACACTCTTGCGCACAAGTATCTTGCGGAAGAGTTTTTAGCAAGCTCAAAATTGTATTAAGTACCTACCTAGTTTAAGATCGTTATTGGGTCAGGAGAGGTTAGAAGAATTTCTAATTATGAGTGTTGAATGGGATTTATTAGAAAATTTGGATTATGAATTAATAATTGATAACCTGGCTACGAAACTAAAGAAACTTTCTGCACTACTTTTAGTTTGAAAATAACGAAATGTTAAGTTTGTTTTAGTGAGATGTCTAACATTTTTTAAAATAAATATACTTGTTACCTTTTGTACGCATAATGGCTTGTTTGTTCATGTTTCCTGTTTAATATTAACTTTAAGAGTTTTTTAGTTTATATATGTTAGCTGTTTTTTGTGTACGTTTATTTTTATGAATAAATTAACTTTATTAAAATAAAACTTAAAAATTATTTTCGTGCTACCAAGGGTTAGATTCATATATTTTTTTCCTACAATTTAACATTCATTTTCTGAAATGGTACCTGAGGTGTTGGAGACTTTCCACATCTTTGGTCTGGGCCCCTCCTGCATATTTTTCCCGGTGGGCCCTTGCTCCCACAATCCGACACTGGAGAGAGGTATTTCAAAACGATTTCCATCAAATAACTCGAAAAGTATTACATTGAGCGAAAATATGCTAGAGATAATGAGAAAACTACTAAACTGAGGATAATTCTTATTTTTTTCTAATTTCTGTAGAATTAATGACTTCGGAGATCTGCAAGTATGAAGACAGTGCGGCGTCCGAACTTTATAAGACAAAGTAATAGAGGTTTTAACTTCGGAATAATGTCATATTATAGGGGGTGGATGCCAGCCTCTTCTCAAGGGCACTTAAAAAATATATATGTTTATTTGAGAAGAAAAAGAATCAAATCTTAAGAAGAAAAGGTTCTATGCAATTTTTCACATGAATTGGTACTTTTTAACGACTTCAAAATTGCGATTTTTTAGCTTAAAAAAAGGTATTTCCAAGTGGCTTTCGCCAAGTATCTCGAAAAGTATTACTTTATCGAAAATATGTTACAGACCAATTACAGAAAGTACAAACTGGGAATTAATTATATTTTTTGTTTATTGATGTAGGATTAACAATTTCGGAGATATTTAAATTCATATTTGGGATCCAAGTGTTCATTATTTAGAGTGAGAGTTAAATATCTCAGAAACTGTGACATTTAGGTCAAAAATGCTAATAGATAGAATAATAGGTTATTCATTAAGCTTTCAACTGTTTATTTCAACTATTTATTTGTTTCTGTAGCATAAAAAAACAAAGAAGTTATGACCGAAGCAATGTGCGTCTTCACATTTTTTTAATAACAACGTCGCCATTTTGTTTCTGTAATTAGCCAGTAATTACAAAAAAAATAATTTCAAACACTATTTCTCAATAGCATATAGCATGACGTAGATGCTCAAATTTTTCGTTTGTATAGAGCACTTGCTTTAGAAAAAAATAAATTTTAAACTATAAAGATATTTTCGATAGAACATATTTTTTTTTCCTTTTCCAAATATCTTAATAAATATTCGTTTTAGTGAAAAATCGATTAGAGATCAAAAAAATAAAGCTGATAAACCGATAAAGAATTTCGCTTTTTTAATTATTTACATAGACTTATAGTCCTTCTCTTGTTGCATCTAAAGGAGTTGTCCATTTCTCAGGAGGTTCTGGAGCCTAAAAAATAAAGTAACCCAAAAAAATAGTACAAATCACTGCAAATGAGGAAAAAAAATACTTCATTCTTTCAGTTTATTTTATTTTTAGTCTTATTTAGTCTTATTGATAATGTCATAATTTGTTTAGAACATCTTTTTATTGTACTATCGACATCAATATGCAACAAGAAATAAATAAAATAAAAATAGTGTGACGTGTTTCCACCCCTAGAAACCGCCCTTGCAAAATCTGTGGGTTCCAAAAATTATAACAAGAGATAACCACTAACACACTTTATTAAATAACTTACTGGATACTTCACAATACTAAAATACACTTTTACTGACTAAAAATATCCTTTAACAATGTTTATTGGCTTGATATTTACACTTTGTAGTTTTAACCTTACTTGTCAACTCAAAATTTGCCTTCCCGCCGAGAATATGCAGCCTTATATACTCCTATCAATTTGCTTCTAGAACTTAAAGAAATGACGCGAGCATCATCTAGAAGTGCAGTGTAGAAGTTTCCAGCTCCTTCTCCAATGTTCCAGAACGTTTCTAGTGTCTCACAGATGGCGTAACGTACAACATGTATTTAGTGCCGCCTATCCCCAAGGGATGGATACTCGTAACACTGCCCCCTCCTTAAGCCTGATCGTCCCGGTCAGGCAATTTAGAATCATCAGTGTATTTTGCCAGTCTATCCAAATGTACAATCTTCATCTTGGACTTTTTGCTTCGTTGAATTCGATAAACGACATCATTAATTCGGGTAATAACGGTATATGGTCCATCCCAAGGAGGTTGAAGTTTCGGGAATCTCCATTCCTTCCGCTGTGAGTTGTACAGCCAAACCAAATCCCCCACCTTGAATCCCCCTGTTCTGGCATTCCGATCATAATGAGCCTTCATTCGGTTACTAGCTTTGGTCATCTGCTCTCGGTCATTCTTCGGCTGTTCTTCGACTTTCATTTCTATAGTTGCTCACGCATGGTTCTCCATTGGCAGCATAATAATAGTTTCGGAGATATGAAAGTATACAAATGGCATCCGAACGTTTATAAGACGAAAAAGGACAAGGGTAGATAAGGGCCTTTTTCCGCCCATCGGCCATATTGTATGTCATTATATTTTCCCAGTAGTATATGTCTTGACGAGTAATAAAAAACTGTTCTTTGGAATAGTAGATTATTCAGTGAGCGTATAATGATGGCTATTACTCGCGGGGGTGATGTTTACGGCACGAGACGAAGGCGTGTCGTAAATCATCCGAGTGTGTAATGCCATTATACGCGAACTGAATACTATAATTTATCCACGACTATCGCATATTTTAACTGTTTTAATCGTTTAAAACTGAAAAAAAAAAGTTCATTTACAGTAAAACGTTGACGTGTTAAACGTTAAACACGAAAATATGCACGGAAACATGGAAAAATGGATTCGCCGTTTTCTTATGAAAATTGCTAGTTCCTGATTGGTCAAAGGTGCGTTAGAATGAAAACAACTAGTTCCTGGTTGGTTAAATATGTGTTAGAATTAGATTATGTTCATTATACGTTTGGTTGGAATAATGACTATCATTATTTGACAATTGTTAAATGTAGAATGCAATGATTATACGATGGTGGTGAATAAACATATTCTTATTCAATACATATCACAATATGTGGTTTTGAGCGCTAACACATTTAAATTCGCACGCAACGTCGACACTAGTACGACTCCCGCGGAAACGATTTTGTTTTTATACATTGAAGCGCTTGATGAAACAATATAAATTAACCATTATTTAAAAGCTTAAATGCTTAACAATGAAATGAGATATAGTTTATCTTGTTTCATCGAGCGCATCTAACTGAAATATACATTAAAAGTTCGGAAAAAGGTCAAAAATTACTAAAAAAACTGCAAACATGCCCACTTTGAAATGATATCACTATGACCTACTGTTGTTTTTCAAATGTAAAACATATAGAAACATAAATATCATATGTTCAACTATAAATAAATAACGCTTAATTCCTTTAAGGAGAACTTTTCTTTTTTATGAAATTAGTGGGCGAAAATTATATAGCTTATCTACCCTTGTCCTTTAGTATAAATGTTAAATATCTCAGAAATTGTGACACCTACGTCAAGCATGCTAAGAAATTAAATTAAAGACAATTAATTGGGCTTTCAAATTATATTTTACTCGTTTCTGTAGCATAAGAAATAAAGAAGTTATGATGGAAAAATGTGCGTATTTTTTTTAATTTTTTTTTTTATACAAAAATATAAAGGAGAATAAACAAAATTCAAGAAAATGTCGAATTATAATCACATCTCTAATAATTGTTAAAATGATAAGTAGAGAGCAAGACAAAACAAAAATATAAAACTCAAAAAAAAAGATAGTTAATAAAAAATCCAACGGTACAAGTCTTTGTTAAGTCTTTTTGGTCCGTTTTTAAATTTTTTATAATTAATCGTATTCTAATGTCATTTGATAAAGCATTAAATAATATGTAGTTATAGGGATAGACAATAAATTCGCATTGTAGTTGTAATGATCAGAACATATTTTAAAAAATAAATAACAAAATGTTATAGTGAATTATCTATTTTATTCCTGTTTACTTACCAGAATTAAAACCAGAAATTATTATTAACATCTTACCCCATTTACATCCCATAATTTAATTTTTTTAAATTTGACTTCAGATTCATAATCAGCGACACCAGAAACCTTTATGCATAAATTAAAACGCGAAATCAAGCAATTTGCTACAATTGCCCCATTTCCCTCCGCCAAATCGGAGCCGCTATTTTCAATTTTCTAATTTTGACTCCATATTCATAATTAGCGACCCCAAAAGTCAAAAGCATAAATTAGAATGCGAAATCGGGCAATTTTTTACATTTTGCCTCATTTCCGTCCGCCATATTGAAGCCACCATTTTGAATTTTTTTAATTTGACTTCAGATTCGTAATCAGCGACCCCATAAATATAAATATACTGCATTTAAAAAATTAATAATCAATACTTTTCCATGTATTAATTTTTTTGATTTGGGGATGGTTTTCCACCCCTAAATCAAATCGGGGCTGAGAGCAAGCGCCGGGACCATATAGAAACTGAAGAATCACCAGGGGCAGCTTAAGGGCCGGGCAACCCGGGCGGCTGCCCGGGGCGCCGACTCAGAGGGGCGCCAAACTTAACAAACAAACAATTAAACAATTTTTTGTTTAATTTTTTTTTGTACTCTTTTCAGTAGTTTTCTTTGGAAGGTAATATCAAATAATATCAGTATCTGTGTCAGTTAAAATGGTGTAATAATGCAGAACAGTCGAATAACATTAAAACCACCTAAATAATTCAAAAATGTAACACAAACATTTTAGTTTAGCTATGAGATAACTCACTACGCATACCTCAAGTTTCCCGTCCTATTATTGACTGACACGGAGTCGATCATTAAAGATTTTGCATAAACAAAGGCCGGCAATATTCACTTTCATTCAAAAAAAAATCAGAATACTCAGAAAATTGTTATACCAACATTAGCTTTTTGTATTTCATATCTTACGTAATTTACTGTTTATAAATAAATTAAATAAATAAATGGCAATTTGTTTTGTATAAAATGGTAAAACAATAAAGAGGAACCTTCCTCTAAGTAAACTTGTGTCGGTGGTCCTCTCATTATAATAGCGTTCAAATGGTGTACCAAAAATTTTATATTACCAATTAATTACACCGGTCTACAAAAAAAAGTCTTGTCCTAAGGTTCCCATCTAACTTTTCTGAAGTATTTTGAGGCGCTGAAGCCAAATTTGGCCAAAATTTTTTTCTATCGTGTCAGTTTTCCTGTACCATTCCTTTCATCCCCTAAAAAGGCAAAAAAAAGTCTCATCCTAAGGTTTTCATCCAACTTTTCTAAGTATTTTGACATGCTGAAGCCAATTTTGGACACATTTTTTTTCGGGGGTCAGTTTCCCTATACCACCACTCCCTTTATCCTCTAATTTGTTTTTGTGCAAAATTGGTTTCAGTTCGTTAAAATACTTCAGAAAAGTTAGGTCAGAACCTTTGAGAAAATGCCTTTTCTTGCTATTTTTAGGGGATAAAAGGGGTGGTAGAGGGAAACTGACATGATAAAAAAAAATTTTTGTGTTCAAAATTGCCTTCAGCGTCTCAAAACATTTAGGAGTTAGATCAGAACTTTACGACAAGACTTTTTCGCCTCCTCCCTTTTTAGGGGATAAAAGGGGCGAGAGAAATACTGACATGAAAGAAGAATTTCTTTTTTTTCAAAATTGGCTTCAGTGCATCAAAATACTTCAGAAAAGTTGGATCAGAACTTTAGGACAAACAAGACCTTTTTTTGGCCTTTTTTTAGGGGATAAAGGGGGGTGGTACAGGTAAACTGACACGATAGAAAAAATTTTTTTGTCCAAAATTGGTTTCAGTGCATCAAAATACTTCAGCAAAGTTAGATGAGAACCTTAGGGCAATATTTTTTTATATAGACCTGTGTTATTATTAATAAAGTGTTGTAAATGCACATTGAAATTACTTGAGAATGGTTTATCGAAATACAATAAGAATATCTTTTTTTATTTCTAATGATCTGAAAATAATTTTTTTAAGAACTTTTAGAAATATGTAAAAAATAAAAAGTATGGAGTAAAATACCGATAGCTAGCTACTCCATAAACTACCCCTTAGCGTACCTTTATTTTTGGATGTATTATCAGCCCCCTAAGTATCAAGAGACAAATTTGTGTTAACTTAAAAAGTAGTGATCGAGGAGTCCTTGGACTTTAGTACGTAGTACGTCTGTGAAATTTCCGTGATTATCTCAAGGAGGGGCGCCAAAAAGTTCTCCCGCCCGGGTAGGAAATTTACCTTAAGCCGCCCCTGAGAATCACCCATAAAAATTCAATATGAGATTATTCCGAAGCTTTACATATTTTTTTACCTCTAGGTACTGTACTAAAAGAAGTTATTACCGAAACAATGTGCTTTATAGCGTTATCGCTATAAATAAAATTAAAATCGAAGTTAATATACGTATATTGGTTTTTAATACATGTTCATATTTTATGTGATTCTGGTATTTTAAGTATATTGATATTATATTTTATATCGAATGTTTTTATTTTTCTTAGCGACTCCATGGAAACTTCTCCATTATGGATCGAGTTTTCCTTTTTGTTTCTTAGCGACTCCATGGAAACTTCTCGCTTTTGGAACTTCTCGATTTCCAGTGAGTGAGTCGCTATAGTCGCTATATACACGCGACTTCACCTTTTATTAATAAGAACGTCGCCATTTTGTTAATGTAGTAAGTAAGAAAATATATTCTCATATACTGTTTTTCGTTAACACCTAGTATGACCTAGACGCTCAAATTTTTTCGTCCGTTTATTGCATTTGCATTAAAAAGAAATTGCAATACTATAAAGGGATTTTCGAAAAACGTAAAACTTTTATTTCTTTGCAAATATCGCAACAAATATTAGTTTTCGCGAAAAAATGGCAGACGTCAAAAATAAATAATAATAATAATAATAATAATATTTATTCATGTAAGCCGTATAAAATACAGATATGAAAAGTCATAAAAGGTATACACACATAAAAAAATAAAATAAATAAATAAAATAGTGACAAGCAACAAAATAAAATAACAGATAACATAAGTAACATACACATTTCTTGCAAATATCCAGTCAATATACATATTAGATACATTTATATTTAAAAAGTACCACTTAAGAATTCTCCAGCGCTATAATAGCATCCATTAGAAAGTAAAGTTCTAACTTCCTTTTTATATATCATATAATTTGATATGTTCTTTACATGGGCTGGTAGTTTATTATAAAATGTTATACAGTTATAGGTTGGTGATCGTTTAAATGTAGTGGTATTGTGTCGGGGGATACGTAAAAGATTGCCATGTCTTGTACTGTGATCATGGACAGCGGAATTAGCTTCAAATAAATGAAGATTTTTTTGCATGAAGGTTAAACATTTATATATATAAATAGCAGGTGCAGTTAAGATGTCTTTACCTTTAAACACTTGTCGGCAACTTTCATTAGTTTTCATATTAAATATTAATCCTAGAATTTTCTTTTGAGCAATAAAAATTCTACTGAAGTCTTTACCACGACCCCAGCTAATAATATTCAAGGAAATGTGTGAATATGCCATTGCATAGTATATATTTAAAAGACCCGAGATATCCAAGGTGCCTTTCATTTGTAAAATGGCGTAGTAGGCCTTATTTAGTTTTTTACTAACATTGTCAATCTGATCATCCCAGATAAGTCTATTATTCAGGTGAGTACCTAGAAACACTACTGAATCCGAAAATTCAATACCATCTACCAGTTGAATATCACTCGTAATATCCCTTCGAATAAAAAAATGTATGCATTTAGTTTTCTTGCTGTTCATGATTAGTCTGTTTCGTTGACACCAAGTGTCAAATTCACAAATTGCACATTTTATTGCTGATTCAAGTGCCTGAGGGGATTCTGCGGATACAGTAATTGTAGTATCATCCGCATACATTGTGAGGACCCCACTAGTGATATGTTCTGGCAGATCATTTATAAATATCAGAAACAACAGTGGTCCTAGCACCGAACCCTGTGGAACCCCAAGCTTAACGTTATGTGGTGCAGATGTGGTACCATTAACTTTAGTGACCATGGTTCGCTCTTCCAGATATGATTTAATCCAGTTGATTATGTTGTTAGGCAAATTAATACTAACTAATTTTTTTATTAGAAATTCAGAGCTTACTGAATCGAATGCCTTAGATAAGTCAAAAAATAGAGAAGCAACACATCTACCATTGTCTACTTGTTGATAAACGTAATTTAATAAATCGCAAGCTGCTGTCTCTATTGACTTGTTGGTTCTAAATCCGTGTTGAAAACTAGAAAGTATATTATTATTTTCTAAATAAGTCGAGAGGCGGTTAGACAATAATTTTTCTAATAATTTAGCTAGCGTATTAAGCAAAGATATTTGCCTGTAGTTGTCGACATTTTCAACGTCGCCTTTTTTATATAGAGGGATAACTAGCGCAATTTTAAATATATTTGGAAAACATCCTTCATATATTGATTGATTAAACAAATATACCAGTGGTTCCATTATAATATCTAGAATATTTGAGATAGTTGAGAGAGATAGCCCATCTATCCCACATGATTTTTTATTTTTCATTTGACTTAGAGTTTATATATCCTGCTCTGTGATAGGTTCTGAGATAAATGCTACAAGATTATTATTAGAAAGAGTTGTGCAAGGGAGTGCCAAATTTTGACCAAAGTGATTGAGAATATTATGTTCCGCGCTACGAGAAAAATAGTTGGCAAATATGTTGAAAATTTCATCTTAAAGCTTATAAAAGAATTAATTTGTTTTATATTTTACATTTATGTAGGATTTATAGTTTCGGAGATGTTTAAGTTTATAGACGCCATCCGAACGTTTATAGGATGATTGGTTTACATGTTGAATATCTTAGAAACTATGACATTCCCATAAAAAATTCTAAGTAGCAAAATTAAAGATAATTAATAAATCTTTAAAATGACCTTTTTATTGTTTCTGTATCATAAAAAATAAAGAAGTTATGGCCAAAACAATGCGCGTTTTCACATTTTTTTTAACAAAATGTCGCTATTTTGCTATTGTAGTTGTCCAGTAATTCAATTTTTTCTAAAGAATAGTATTTTTCGTTAATATACAGCATCACATAGATGCTCATTTTTTTTTGTCCGTTTAAAACACTTGCTTTAGAAAAAAATTTCATGCGCCATATTGCAGCCACCATTTTGAATTTCTTAATTTTGACTTCAGATTCGTAATCAGTGATCCCAAAAACATAAATATTCTACGTTTCAAAAATATATCAGTAATACTTTTTTTAAATATTATTATTATTATTTTTTTTTTCACCCCTTGTGGGTAAGAGTATCTGGACCATATAGAAACAGAAGATGATACAGTTTGTTATAATAATGACCCACAAAGAAAAATTATCAATACCTATCAGATTATTCCGAATTTTTACGTATTTTTTGCCTCTGTACTGCACCATAATATCGATCTTTTAAGTCAGTTAAAAATACGTTTGAATTCTTTACCTATTTGTTTATTTTTACACAATACACAATACTTATATTAGGTTATAAAATTCAATTAACTGGACGACGCACATTGGGTCTTTTCGTAGTTAGTAGTCCCAAAAACGCCTAGAGTGAATCAAAGTTGACCAATACAAATAATTTTTTTTTTAATTTTCCTTAGAAAATTTCTAAACAATCCGTCACGACCTTTTTTTGATAAAAATTACTCTGCATTAATAGAAGTTGGTTTACAATTTGTTTTTGGTGTAAGACATTGCTTTTTTTTCTTAAGCCTCAGTGAAATCAATATTATAAGTAATAAGAAATCAAAATAAAGCTATAAAAAAAAATTAAAAAAACGCTTAGTGTAAATTTTAAATGTCAATGAATTTTTATAGCTTCATTTTGATTTCTTATTACTTATAATATTGACTTCACTGAGGTTTAATAAAAAAAAGTAATTTCTTACATCAAAAACCAAAATGTGAACCAACTTCTATTAATGCAAAGTAATTTTATCAAAAAAAGCTCGTGAGGGATCGTTTAGAAATTTTGTAAGGAAAATTTAAAAAGCACCAACTTACACTCAGTCTTAGAGTATGACTCCCCTCCTATTATTTGGGTTTGGGAAGAAACCCTATATGATTACAAATGTGAAGCTTTAAAAACTGTATAAAACTAACAAATAAAACTTTCTATTTTCTAGAAGTAATAATTAATTCCAAAATATTTAATTTTTGCAGGATTTAGATACTGATAAGGAGTATTTAATAAAGAAAAAAGAAAATCGTTTCTCTCAAACAGATATTTTTTATGAAAGAACGTCAACTCCAATTCCAATCAGAAAAAATCGCTCCAGAGAAACACGTTATTCAATGAACTTAGAATACGAGAAGTGGTCCGAAAGATTGAAAAGCTCTTCATCCAAATTAAGAATAACAGGAGTAATGCTTCCGCCAAGAGGCATTATTTCAGGAAACCTTATATATACTGAAAACAATTATTCGTCGGAGATAAAAACTGCTAAAAGTACAAATGAAGATACACTACCTGCTTCATTAGAAGAAACAGATGAAAACAAACGTTTGGATAAGGTTCCTAAAAGATTCAAGACAATTTTAGGACTTTATAGAAAATCATTTTTGAAAAGAACTTCTAATTTATTTACGAAAAATTGCGACAGTAATGTATGCATTATGAATGAATGTGATTGTAAACTTAGTGCCAGTCTCCTTGAAAATACATTATAGTACAGTAACTAGAGGTTTTAAGTTCGGAATAATGTCTTATTGAACGGATTTCGTTCATTTTTGGCAGTATAATAGTAAATGCTTCACAGAAAAGTTTCTATATTGTGCGGGGGCTTGCTAATTTATAGGGGGTGGATGCCACCCCCTCTCATGGGGTGGCACTTAAAAAATATATATATTTATTGGAGCTGAAATAGAATCAAATTTTAAGAAGAAAAGGTTCTGTGCAATTTTTCACATAAATTGGTAGTTTTTAAGTTATAACGACTTCAAAATTGCGATTTTAGCTTAAAAAAAAGGTATTTCCAAAAGGCTTTCTTCAAGTATCTCGAAAAGTATTACTTTATCGAAAAAATGTTACAGACCAATTACAGGAAGTACAAACTGGGAATTAATTATATTTTTTGTTTATTGATGCAGTATTAATAATTTCGGATATATTTAAGTTTATATTTGGTATCCAAGTGTTTCGAAATTACCTTTAAAGTTTAAAATGCATTTTTTTCTAAAGCAAGTGCTTTAAATGAGCAAAAAAGTTTGAGCATCTAGGTAATGCTACATCTTAACGAAAAACTGTATTTGAGATAATTTTTTTTAAATTACTAGCTAATTAGAGTAACAAAATGTCGACCTTTTTATATAAAAAAATATAACTATGCACATTTTTCCGTCATAACTTCTTTATTTCTTATGCTACAAGAACGAGTAAAAAATAATTTGAAAGCGCAATTAATTGTCTTTAATTTCACTTCTTAGCATGCGTGACGTAGGTGTCACAATTTCTGAGATATTTAACATTTAAACTGCATTTTTCGTCTTATGAACGTTCGGACGCCATTTGTAAACTTTCATATCTCCGAAACTATTAAATCTATGTAAATTAATAAACAAGCGAAATTCATTATTAGTTTATGAGCTTTATTTTTAGTCTCTACCCATTTTTTAATAAAACTAATATTTATTGAGATATTTGGAAAAGGAAAAAAGGAATTGCGTTTTATCGAAAATACCTTTACAGTTTAAACTGTATTTTTTTCTAAAGCAAGTTCTGTATACAAACCAGAAAATTTGAGCATCTACGTCACTTTTTTTTAATTACTGGCTAATTACAGTAACAAAATGGCGACGTTGTTATTAAAACAATATGTAGGCGCACAATTCTTCGGTCATAACTTCTTTGTTTTTATGCTACAGAAACAAATAAAAAAACAGTTGAAAGCTTAATTAATACCCTATGTAAATTATTCTACCTATTAGCATCCTTGACGTAGATGTCACAGTTTCTGAGATATTTAACTCTCACTATAAATAATTATTTTATGAACACTTGAATGCCAAATGTAAACTTAAATATCTCTGAAATTATTAATCCTACATCAATAAACAAAACATATAATTAATTCCCAGTTTGTACTTTCAATAATTGATCCGTAACATTTTTTCGATAAAGTAATACTTTTCGAGATACTTGACGAAAGCCGTTTGAAAATACCTTTTATTTAAGCTAAAATCGCAATTTTGAAGTCGTAACTTAAAAACTACCAATTTATGTGAAAAATTGCATAGAACTTTTTCTTCTTAAAATTTGATTCTACTTCAGCTCTAATAAATATATATATTTTTTAAGTGCCATCCCCTGAGAGGGGATGGCACCCACCCCCTATAAATTAGCAAGCCCCCGCACAATATGGAATCTTTTCTGTGAAGCATTTACTATTATACTGCCAAAAATGAACGAAATCCATTCAATATGACATTATTCCGAAGTTTTGCATATTTTTTACCTCTAGGTACTGTACTATTAGTCTAGGTTCACTCTTTCTTAATACTTGTTCAAAAGATACTGTGTAAGCTATCGTTTTTATGTCCTGTTTATTTTTGTAATTATTGTAAATATTTTATTTATCAAATAATTGATAATTGTATCTTTACTTATTTGTTCAGTATTTTATTTAAATATATAGGTTCCGAAACATATGTTGTCGACTTATTGCTATTATTAAGTATTGTCGTTGTTGTTAAACTCTTATTTATTGTACAGGGTGTCTCCTAAATGAGTGTACATTAGGGTGGAGTGAAGGACACTTTTTCACTTTTTCACTTTTTTTGGAAATCACAAACGCTTGGAGTTGCAAAAGTTGCTACACCAGATAAGCAATACCAGGATAAAATATTATTAAAATCTAATGTTATTTTCAGGTGCCGCAAAGACCTTAAAATTTTGGAAAAATCCGCTTGCAAATAATCTTCATATCTTTTTATTCTTTTTTCTGAAATCGATCGGCAATATCTACATTTTCGGCGCGATTTCAGATCGAAAAATGCACAATTCCAGTATTTTAGTCCGTTGCTAAGAAACTATCAGAAATCAGACCGGAAAAGATCCGTTGCCAAACAACGATCAACAAAACCGTACGGGAATGTTACTTTCCCGGCCTAGGCCGGGAAAGTAACATTCCCGTACGGTTTTTTATGTATATTTTAGACAGTAAATAAATACACGCAGACAAACCAACTCACATTAAAATTGCATTTATTAGTAGGCAGTTAGATTGTAATAAAGAAATGTTGTGCATTAACACAAATTTCTTAATTTATAATAATATTGATTGTGATTTCAGAAAAAATAGTATGTGTACTTCGGTGTGAAAGCACATTCCCGGACTTCGATGCTTGTTGGCCTCGGCTAGCGCCTCGGCCAACAATTTGCATCGTCGTCCGGGAATGTACTGCTTTCACACCTACATACACAATATACTATTGTGTAAAAATTTAGCTTGGGTATAAAAAGTCATTCAAATACTTTTGTCAATCTCTAAAAAAAACTCAGTTTTGTATTAAAAAGCTATGAGTTGTCGCAAGGCATATTTTTAGCATTTTAACCCTTTAATGTAATTAATTAATTTTTTTTTTCAAGATAACCTGGAATATATCTACTCTAATAAATTCCAAGTATAATTAAATTTGAAAAACTACCAGTTTTTCAAAATGTTCAAAAATGGCGTCATTCATGAACATTTAAAAAAATGATGACCCTTGCCGCAGCTTAAAAAATAAAATTAAAAAAATAAATTATGAAGTGTTTACGTATTATGCTAAGTGGCAACTTTTGCATACCTACCCAAGCTTTTTGAAAATAAAAATTATTTTTTTCCATTCCACCCTAGTGTAAATAGAGCAACCATACATGTAGGTCAGACATGATTTAACCTAAAGGGACGGACATGACATGCCGAAGATGCCTCGATGCTAGAGATGTAGGTCTTGATCGCGGTCGCTACATCGATGCCATCAGTTTGTAAAACAAACCTGTATATTTAAATGTGACCGCACATACCGGGTCGATAAAAAATAGTTTGTTTTTACACACCACTGCATATGTAGCATACGTTTTTGGGGTCGCTGAAACCGAATCTGAAACTTATCATGCCCCATCACGCCAAGATTTTTTTAAATCAAGAGGAACCTTAAATATGTAGATGAAAATCGCAGCCAATTTTGAAATCAGACATTTTTACACCGATTTCAAATTGATATTAGGTAATAAGGAACAGTTCCTTTGCTACTTTCCACTAATAGACAGATATTTCTAAAACTTAGTGAAATTTTATTTCTCACTTTTTAGAGATATTTTTGAAAATTTTTGAAGGTGGTTCGATTTTAAAGAAATATTCAACCTTTTAGTAGCTTTTTTTATTTATTTAACTTTTACATAGTAGAGGAAACTATTGTGAAATTCTCTTTATGTTAGAAACCATGTGAATCTTACTACAAAAATAATACCCTGTTTGTGAAGTAATTGATTTTACCGGCGACTTCGCCAAATCTTCGAATATTCTCGTGATATGTCGATAAAAAATATTTTCCTTAATTTAAAAAAAATCCTAGCGTGATGATGCAAAATAAGTTTCAGAATCGGTTTCAGCGATCCCAAAAACATATAGTACCCTGGATCTGGCCCGCGCAAAAATATTTTGTGGTCCTGATCCTGGATTATTATAAATGTCAGCTATTATTATTATACTCTTCGCAAAAACGAAGAGTATATTGTATTTGATCGGCACATTTCTAAAATCGTAAATATCGCTCGTAGAGAAAAAATTTTCATATCATTGTGTTACTGAACGAATTCTGAACAACTTTCAAAATGTCCGTCTGTCCGTCTGTCCGTCCGTCACGTTTCTTGTAAGCACGATAACTTAAGAAAGAAATATCCGATTGTACTGAAATTTGGATACTAAGTTAGTGTTAGCTAGGGGAAGAACCCTATTGAACAAAATCGATCAGTAAATAAAAATGTTATTAATGGTTTAAATTTGAGAATTTTTTTTTTTGATTTTTATGTTTTTATAAAAATTTGCATTTTTTACATTTTTTACGTGTTAGGTGATTCTTACGGTCCTAGGTTCGAAACCCACATGGGGTATGGCATGTTTTTTTTTTAATTTTTACTTTATTTTGCACCGAGTCTTTCACCAACTAAGTTTGTTCTACAAAATTAAAAATTTTTAAAACTAACATTATTTACAAAAAACTGCGAAGAGTATCCTATAGAACGTGTAACAATTATGTAGAAAGTTTAGTAAACCGGCAAAGAGTACGTTTTTAGCTTGTTTTGATTAGTGGTTGATGGTCTGTGTTTTAATGCTGGTAATGATATGGGTCTATACCCGTTAACCGTTACCAGCTATTATTATACTTATTAAAAGTTTGTGCATTTAGTTCCTGTTTTTACCAGTTATACATTTAATCTACGATCTACGAGCCGTTCCAATAGATTCATACTCAGCAGTCTCGAAAACCATAAGAATCCTATTTTTCGCCGATCACATTTCAATTGTAAAAATTTTTTCATTTCAACATTACTTTTTTTCCTAGTATCACTTTTTTCGAAAAATGTTTGAATTTTTTTGTGAAAAGTATGTCTCTTTTGTATTTCTGGGACTAATTAGGAAAAGAAACTTAGAAATAATCAATTTTATTGTGAAAAACATGATAGCCCACTCAATGAATGTTCAATAAGGGGGTCTGGGAAATGCCGAGATCACAATTTTTGACTTGGGGGCTGTGTTTGGACTATTTACGAGGTAAACATACCAAAAGTCCCCGAACGTAGGAAGTGGGGGGGGGTGCAGGGGGGCACGAAGAAGGCAAAAATTTCTTGTACAGATATCCGTTTCACAACAGACTGAACTGAAATATCGAATAAAAAAATGTCTTTGCGTCTGTAAGTGTGTGTGTGCGTATATATTTATGTGTGCGTGTATACCGTTTCTTGTGAAAACGGTAACTTCTGTTAGACTTAAAATATTTGATTTCAATGTGGAACATATGTAAAACAGCATATTACCATAATCCCTATTGAAATTGGGCCTTATCTGTAATACATGGTGGTAACCAGAAGCCTACAAACTCTCACACGTAAAATACGTTTTATTTTAATTTCAGAGCAAAATATTACTAAATATACAAAAATAAGAAGATGTATAAGATTTCTAAACAGCAATATACCGGGTGTATGTTAAACAAACCAACTTTATTTAAATTAAATGATATATCAGTGTTATCCTAAAATATGGAACATGGTATTTTTAATAACATTATTATGAAGTGAGAATTGTAGTTATCACCATGTATTACAGATATAGCCCAATTTCAATAGGAATTATTGTAATATGCTCTTTTACATATGTTTCAAATTATAATCAAATATTTTAAGTCTAACAGAAGTTATCGTGTTTACAAGAAGCGGTATACACACACACACATAGATATACACGCGCACACACACGTACAGGCGTAGACATTTTTTATTCGATATTTCAGTTCAGTCTGTTGTGAAATGGATATCTGTACAAGAAATTTTTTTCTTCGATGATTATTAAAATTTATTTTCAATTTATAATAAATTTATAATAAAGTTAGAATAGAGTCAAAAGATATACAATTCATTACTGAACCATAGCAGATACGAAAAGAAATAATAGAAACATTATTGTAGAAAATTTAGTCAGCTTTAATTTTGCATATAGCCACTTTTTGATTAGGGCTAACCGTTTTCGAGATATGAGCGAAAATCCAAAAACCAGGACCTTCTTCGTGCCCCCCTGCATCCCCCCACCTTCTACGTTCGGGGACTTTTGGTATGTTTACCTCCAAAATAGTCCAAACATAGCCCTCTAGTCAAAAATTGTGATCTTAGCATTTCCCTCTAGAAACCATTCATTGACTGGACTATGAAAATTAATTCGATAATTTAGAATTTATTTATTTAAATAATTAAGTAATTATTAGCAATATTGTTTTAATGTAACAGATTGAAGTTCTTGCGATTAGAAACTCAACGAAAAAAGTTTCGTGAAAATCCATTCACTATAGACAGGTTCCGATGTAAAAACCTAACTGCGCTCGATTACACATTCAAAGTCTGTTCGCTGATAGAATCCCGGTCGTATAGTGTAAGGAATATCGTACGGAGCTCTGTCCTTCCTTGTCTTTATTAAAATATTGTTTTTAACCTAATCTGTAATGTAAGTTTTAATCTCTGTGGTCAAGTTATGACCGACGTGCGGCATTTATATTGTTCGGCACCAAACCAATTTGCGTAACGCGTGTCGTCGTCGAACACGGCTGGCGATTTCAGAGGTGGGTCGATTTTCTCGGAAGTCGAGTATATCGGGTATAGTGCACTTATTTCAGTGGGTGACTAATTTTAGTCTTGTTCTATTGTTAAAATAAGTAAAATACATCCTGGTGAATTTTTAAATCCGCAGTCACAGCAGTTAGTTTTGAATTTGTTGGAATATTTTCAAAAGGAAAATGATTTATTGTCAATAAAAGCTGTTCAAAGGTGAGGCTTTAAAAATCGATGAAAAGACTAAGAAAAACAGCTAAAACCTACAAACAAATTATGGAACCTCAAGCTTAGGATAAACTGAATGGTAAAAAGTCCAAAATAGAGTTACACGATGCTGTAAGATATATAATTAAAAATGTTATTTACGATATGATGTCTGATTACAAACATATTTCCTTTGCTATCCTTTTAGAAGAGCTAAAATCTAGAACAATAGTTGATATTGGCCGTACCAGTTTATATAAAGTGATTAAAAAATTAAGCTTTTCCTTTAAAAAAGATCCAGTGGCGAATCTGGGGGCGGGGCTACGGGGCTGCAGCCCCTCCCAGAAACTGATTTTTTTTAATCACGTTTATTTTAAATATTAAAGTATTTTGTTACATTTAATAATGACACAGGACCACAAAATATTTTTGCGAGTTGCCTGGGACCAGACCCAGTGTAGCATATGTTTTTGGGGTCACTGAAACCGAATATGAAACTTATTTTGCCTTGTCACGTCAGGATTTTTTTTTAAATTAAGATCAATTTTTTTTTACTTCATATTTCAAAGATTCGGCGAAGTCGCCGGTAATATCAATTAATTCACAGACATGGTATTATTTTTATAGTAACATTCACATCGTGCCCAACAAAGAAAATTTCACAATAGTTTCCTTCACTGTGTAGAAGTTAAATAAATAAAAGAAGCTACTAAAAAGATTGAAAAAAAAAATTCTTTTTTCAAGCCAAATCGCCTTCAATAAATCTTCAAAAAAATATCTCTAAAAAGTAAGAAATAAAATTTTACTCAGTTTTACAAATATCTGTCTATCTATTAGTGAAAAGTGGCAAGGAACTATACCTTATGGATAAATTTTTGTATATTTGCCCTGAACAACATACCAGAAATCCTGACCGGTGGGGGGTAAGCGAGGGGGGGGGGCTGGTTTAAAGGTCCCCTTTTCACGTTTTTCTTAAGTAACTCGAAAACTACGACCTCTAGCGAAAAATTGTTTTTGTACAAAATTAAACTAGACGAAATTTTCTAGAAATAAGTTCCTATTCACTTTTTATGTAGGATCAATACTTTACGGGACACAGAGGGTGAAAAACATCGTAAATTAAAAAAAAAATTAAGTAGTTTTTTAGGTTTTTTCGGAAAAACTCGGTGAAAACGCACTTTACATAAAAGTTGCAAATAAAAAACGTCTTGTATTTCGATGATACATTCACCTGAATTTTTTCAGATTTTTTTTCAACTTTTACATTTCTCCTCGGTCACTTTTAGGAATTTTCGAGTGGCCATATCTCGAAAAATATGCATTTTTCGAAAAAATTCACAAGAGTAAAAACATTTTATTGGAGACCAAAAAAGGTATTGACCAAAAAAGGTATATTGTTTGACCAAAAAAGTATTGTTTTTTTTTTCATTTTTGGCCTAATTCTACAAATTGCGGAACCCGTGATAAAAGGGATTTCTACCCCTTCCCATCATTTCCTACTCTATTTTTTTTCAACTTTTTTATTAACGCCATTACAAACACATTGCACAAGGTTTCATCAAAATCCATTCATTAGCACTCAAATCAGGGATTTTGATCATTTTACGTTGACTGGACTACCTCTATATCTCGTAAAGTATTGATCTTACATAAAAAATGAATAGGAACTTATTTGTAGTTTAATTTTGTATAGAAACAATTCTTTTGCTAGAAGTCGTAGTTTTCGAGTTATTCAAGAAAATTGTAAAAAGGGGACCTTGTTTATAGTTCGTAGGTACCCAAAAAATAGGTCTTTCATCTTTCATGCTCCTGTATAATGTCAGTTTCGTAACTGAAATTTCTAATTAAGATGAGATTTTTTGGGTACATATGAACTATAAACAACAAGTTTTGAAATTAGATATTTATTGAAGGCATTCGATTTAAAAAAAGATTTTTTTTTAAACCTTTTTAGTAACCACAGTGAAGAAAACTATTGTGAAATTCTTTTTATGTTGGGCACAATGTGAATGTTAGTATGAAAATAATACCATGTTTGTGAATTAATTGATATCACCGGCGACTCCGCCAAATCTTCAAATATACATGAAATTAAAAAAAATATTCTTAATTTTAAAAAAATCCTGACATGACAAGGCAAAATAAGTTTCAGATTCGGTTTCAGCGACCCCAAAAACATATGCTACACTGGGTCTGGTCCCAGGCAACTCGCAAAAATATTTTGTAGTCCTGTATAATTAATACACTGTAATATGTTGCAACCCCTTAAAATTTAAGGTTATATTGGTTACTAAAAAGTAGGCACAGACTTCAACAGATCGAATGTCTGAATGTAGTGTATTTGCACCTACTCGAGGAAGAACCTACCAGAAGTTAGTTCTGGTGACATCTGGAATTATCTAGAGAATGGTGGCGTCATCACAGAAAAATCGAAATCTGTCATTTTTAGGTATAAAAGACCGACCGCATTCTCAGCGAGTAGTTCAGAAAGTTCAGAAAGTATAGAAAGTGAGGTTAAGACTTCAAAGAGAAACAAAGTGATAAACATTGTGATTTTTAGTCAGTAAAGTGTATTTAAATTAATAATAGTATTGTGAAGTATCCAGTAAATATTTAATAAAGTGTGTTAGTGGACATCTCTTGTTATAATTTTTGGAACCCACGGAATTTGCAAGGGGTAGTTTCCTAAGGGTGGAAACACGTGACAAATTGGTGTCAGAAGCGGGATTTTATGACAAGAGGAGCTCTGAAGTTGTGCTGGAGTGTTTGAGCTAGCACGGAGGACTAATTTACTGGACATTGTCTGAGGGTTATTTTCGAACAGGAAAATAGTGTTAAGTGCATTTTTGAGACATTGTAGAACATTTTATTAGGACATTAGTGTGATAATTAAACCCTTCGAACTGAGAAGTGATAGAGGCACTGAAAAAGACTCATTTAGTGCGTGAAAATTTCTAGAACTTTTCTATTTGGACATTAGTGGAGATTATTAAATTCTCTGAACTGGATAGTGACATAAGACTCTGGATAAGACTTTTTCGTGATATTTCGAGATTTGTCTGGAAAGTTTCATTACCGATATTGACGTGACTGTTAAATTTATTTTATTTTAACATAATCTTATGCCTATAAAAACTAGAAGTATGGCATCTGATAAACAAATACAGGACTTATTCGAACAATTCCAAAAAATGATGGCGCAGCAACAGCAGGAAGACAAAGAAGAACAGGAGAAAAAACGTCAAGAGGAGAAAGAAGAACAAGAAAAGCGACGTCAAGTAGAAAAAGAAGAGCAAGAAAAAAGACGTCAAGAAGAAAGGGACTAATTAAAGAAAATTATGGAAGATCAGGAAATAAGACGTCAGAAAGAAAAAGAGGATGAAGAAACAAGACGTCAGAAAGAAAAAGAGGATGAAGAAAAAAGACGTCAAGAACAAGAAAGACAAGGTCAAGAGGAAAAAGACGAACTCAGAAAAATAATGGAAGACTTAGAAGAAAGACGCCAGGAGGAATTAAGGAAAATCCTGAGCGATCAAATAAAAATACAACAGGACGCAATCATTTCTGTCAAGGAAGAAGTTAAAGAGGAGATAAACAAGGTCGAAGACAAAGTAGGTGTGATCGAGACAGAAGTTAGTCAAATTAAAGGAAAAATGAGTGAGGTCGAAGGAGAGGTAGAGCGCCTTAAACGTCAGTTGAGAGAAAAAGGAGGCCAGTTAGTAACTTCATCGGGTCCTCGGTTAAAACCTCCCTCCTTTGACGGCCAAAGCTCATGGACGACGTACAGAAGACAATTCGAGGCGGCGGCATCTGCAAATAACTGGGATAATGAGGAAAAGGCCATGGCATTAGTTCTAGCGCTAAGGGGCCAAGCTTGAGAGTTACTCCAAACCATCCCAGTTGAGAAACAAAGAGACTTCAAAGTCTTGGAAACTGCATTAGACTTGAGGTGTGGCGACCAACATCTTGCCCAATTATACCAGGCTCAGCTGAAATCCCGGATGCAAAAAGCTGGGGAAAGTTTACAAGAATTCGAAGCTGCGATAGAGAGACTGGCACACCTGGCGTATCCGAGTGCACCTAAAGAATTCCAGGAACAATTAGCCGTGGGGGCCTTTTTAGATGGTATAAGGGACGAAGAGGTCAGGCGAGTTTTGAGGCTGACGAGACACCAAAGTAGTAGCGAAGCTTTGGTGCGTGCACTCGAAGTAGAAGCAGCTTACAGGGATACGCAAAGGTCGAGAGTGCGAGCTGTGACTCTCGAAGAATCGCAACCAGAAATGAACCAGCACTCTATGTTGACAGAGATACAGAAAATGTTCACCAAATTATGTGATAAATTGGATGGCCTCGGAAAGCAGGAAAAACAACAAAATAAAGGAAAGCCGAGTGGTGGTATTAAATGTTACAACTGCGGCAAGGTAGGACACATTAAGAGAGATTGTCGACAACAAAGCCCGGAGAAGGTAAATGCCGCAGTTGTCGAAAAGTCGTATTGGGACAAAAAGAATTTGGAGACTTTACTGAGAGACTTAGATTAGATTAGATTAGATTGAAGGGAGGAGCTAGCCGCTTAGCCTTGGCCACCGCGACCCCTTTGGATCTATTGTAGCGCTCCTAATCTAATTCATTTAGAGTTCCTCATCCAGCTTTGTCTTTTGTACCAGACTCCATAGCCTTGATAGGGGCTCCTTAGTATAGCTATCCGCTCTTGGTTTTTCCTCACCAAGTATTTGGAATCTCAGTCTGGCTAGGCCTTCACAATGGCACAGCACATGTACTGAGAGACTTGCACAGAATTGTAAAGCAATTGCTGGAGAGTTTTTCAGGGAAGCAAAGCAAGCAACCAAGCAGTGGGGAGCCAAGTGGGGGTATTCGATGTTATAGCTGTGGAAAATTAGGGCATGTAAGACAAGATTGTCAACAGTGGATCCCTGAGGTTGTACATGCCACTGGAGAAGTGTTGGCTGGTGAAAGCGATGCCCCCAGGGAAATAAAGGAGTGGGGCTGAAGGCTTTATGGTCACAATGGGGTTCACTTACGGTTGTAGACGGGCTGTTGAGGAGAGCATGGGAAAGCCCGGATGGGAAGCAGGTTGCCACGCGTTTAGTGATTCCCAGGTGTCGTGTACCAGAAGTACTCCAGAAAGCGCACAATGAAACATCCGGCGGACACCTTGGAGTAAACAAGACGTTGAGTAAAGTACGAGAACGATTCTATTGGGTCAATAGTTGCCAGGATGTGGAGGCTTGGTGTCGCAAATGCAAGAGTTGTGCTGCCAATAAGGAACCACTATCTGAGAGCAACTATGTGAATGAAAGTCGAAAACAGCCAAAGAATGACCGAGAACAGATTACCAAAACTGGTAACCGAATGAAGGCTCGTTATGGTCGGAATGCCAGTACAAGAGGATTCAAGGTGGGAGATCGGGTCTGGCTGTACAACCCACAGCGGAAAGAATGGAAGTCCCCGAAGCTTCAACCACCTTGGGAAGGGCCGTATTCAGTCATTACCCGAATTAATGATGTCGTCTATCGGATTCAACGAAGTAAAAAGTCCAAGATGAAGATCGTACACTTGGATAGACTGGCGAAGTATGTGAAGGAAACTGAATTGCCTGACCGGGACGTTCAGGCTTAAGGAGGGGGCAGTGTAATATGTTGCAACCCCTTAAAATTTAAGGTTATGTTGGTTACTAAAAAGTAGGCACAGACTTCAACAGATCGAATGTCTGAATGTAGTGTATTTGCACCTACTCGAGAAAGAACCTACCAGAAGTTAGTTCTGAACATCTGGAATTATCTAGGTGTCATCACAGAAAAATTGAGATCTGTCATTTTTAGGTATAAAAGACCGACCGCATTCTCAGCGAGTAGTTCAGAAAGTTCAGAAAGTATAGAAAGTGAGGTTAAGACTTCAAAGAGAAACAAAGTGATAAACATTGTGATTTTTAGTCAGTAAAGTGTATTTAAATTAATAATAGTATTGTGAAGTATCCAGTAAATATTTAATAAAGTGTGTTAGTGGACATCTCTTGTTATAATTTTTGGAACCCACGGAATTTGCAAGGGGTAGTTTCCTAAGGGTGAAAACACGTGACAATACAATATTTGATACTATTTTCTATTTTATAGTCACGTCTCTGGAATCTTAACATTTCTCTAAAATCTTAAGTAAAGAATAAGAAAGCACCTTTGTTCCATCCAGTAGAATTTGGAGATGATACAACTTTTCTATGTCCTCAGCCCCCCCCCAGACCGATTCGCCACTGAAAAGATCACAATAGAAAAGTACTGTGTGAAAGACCACAAATTTATCTAAAACGGTTAGAGTTTTTACGCAAATACGTAAAAAATTTGAAAAGTAATGACCCCAAAGATGTAGTGTTTTAGACGAAACTTGGATCTTTAGCAGAGGAGGATTAAAACGTTTTTGGCAAGATGCTTCCAGTAAATCGAAAAGGCGTCATACAGCTAGAGATGGTAAAAGATTTATAATTGTACATACAGGATCTATTGATGGCTTTGCTGAAGATGCGAGTTAGTTTTGTCCACCAAGAATAAATCAGCAGATTATCACGACAACATGAATTCTGAAAATTTTGAAAAGAGGCTGAAAGAGAGACTTTTGCCGGGGTTACAAAATCCAAGCATTATTGTTTTAGATAATGCTAAGTACCACTCTCGGGTTGAAGGAAAACACCCACCCTGATCTTGAACTAAAGAAAAAATACAAACCTGGTTAAAAACCAAAAACATAGATTTCACTGATTCCACATTTAAAGCCGAATTGCTCCAAATAGCTGGAGCTGACAGAACAGAACAACATTATGTTGTCGACAACTTAATTAGAGAGCATGGACATGAAGTACTGCGGCTTCCACCATATCACTGTCAGTTCAACTCAATAGAACTTGTTTGGGTTTGTAAGGTACTCCTTACAAACCCAAACAAGTTCTATTGAGTTGAACTGACAGTGATATGATACTTTACGACAAACACATCGGGAAAGATGATTTTGCTATGTGGAATGCGGCTTTATCTCAAGTGTCGAACTCAATTTGATCCAACTGTGTAAATTACACAAATAAATTGATTTTAGAGACATATAATCGAGAGATTCATACTGAAGAAGTTATGCCACCCATTATAAGTGTTACTAATGATATCGACGATGAGGACTCGGAAGAATTAGACATTGACGAAGAAAACTAAATTTTTTTTATTTATCTTATACCAGGTATTTGAATTTTACTGATATATTTGTTTCATATAGGGTTCGGCATAATTAGTATTAAGTATATATTTTATTTTAAGATTACATATACTTAGACAAAATTCTATTAATGAATAAAAAAGACACTTAGCTGCAACTATTTAAGTGTATTTATTTTGTATATTTGCTCTATCATATTTTTTACTTGAAACCAAAACAGTTCAATATTATAATTTATTTATGTAACTTAAATTACTATAAAGGAGGAGGGGTCTCTAAGGCCGGTTTTCGGCCTATTTTATTTCTTGAGGAAAAAATTTGAAAAACACTTTTTTAGTATCTACTAACAATATTTAATCGATTTCACCTCAAAAGAAACTTTCCCCCACCCTCCCTTTTTACCCCCTGTCACCTTCTCCCCCTCCCCCCCTCCCACCTCTTCCGAAACAACGAAAATACACGTACAAAATAAAAAATATCCTTATTCAGCAACAGTCATGTTAAAATGTTTCAATGACCTGCAGAAAAAATCAACTGAATGCTGCTTATCTAATAGTTTAGGGGGGTATAAATAGGGGAGGTGAGTGCGGGAAAGTTTCGTTTGGGGCGAAATCGATTTAATATTGTTAGTAGATACTAAAAAAGTGTTTTTCAAATTTCTGCCTCAAGAAATAAAATAGGCCGAAAACCGGCCTTAGAGACCCTCCT